>CM060838.1:36140000-37340000 GCA_030762175.1 Metallyticus violacea
ATTTGAAGACGATAGATTCAAATGCATGGATAAAGGAACTGGAATCAATTTGAAGATTTCCTGGAGCCTTAGCGGTTTTCAGCCTGGAAATAATTCTCTTAATGCGGTTTTAAGGGGGATCGGTAATCAGCAGAAGAAAAATAAGAAGATAATAAGATAGGAGAGGGAAGGAAGGAAAAGGTATTGCTAGGATTTCTCCAACTGCGAGAGGGATTTGCCGTTCGTGATCCTTCAGAGCTTACGATGTTACATAATTAATGTTATTCTGCACATACTCTCGTTCTCTACTCAGCTTGTGCCAATGAACACAGCTATGGGTCATAGCAATATTAAAACTAAAATAACGAAATTTATGTTAAAATCTTTACATAATAATGACAAATAGTTAAATGTCCCTTCAAAAAATTCCAATAGAGGAATGCACTTATAAATTGACAAAAATGTTATTGTGATTATACAAGAGTGGGAAAGAACGTAATGGCAAAATATATTCAGAAGTACCAAACCACATATACTATACCCTGGAACGTTTTACATTTCCTCAGTGCATTCCCCTGCCGTCTTTATTATCCACTGTCACAATTCTAGAAGATACTGAGCACTCGTAGATTTTTTTTTTTTTTTTTTTTTTTTTTTTTTTTTTTTTTTTTAAGTCTGGGAAACTCCCTTCATAACATTGTAGTGTGTGATTTGTTCCGCGTTCTGCGGTTAACTCCCAAGCTGTCCATCGCCGATTCATCTCCAGCAGTGATTGAATTAAAAGAACGTAATGCCTTTCGAGAACAGAAAATGATTGTTAATAATAATCCTTGTGTGGCTTGGTTAAAATTGTTTAAAAAAAAAATAAAATTCAATTTTCAATCTCATTATATTACGCTAAAATAAAATAAAAATTTTACTAATATTAAAAACAAATTTTGAACAGCATGAAACTGCACGCGGAACATCTTACAAGCATTTGTCATTGAAAGGATAATAACTGTCCGATATTGCAAGTTTTCACTGCCTCAGGTATTGCCAGCTCGATTTTAATCCATGAAGCCGCTCATTTTTAAAAACATCGCTTTAAGGCGCTTACATCAGAAATAGATATAACTTCCTAATTATCCATCTACACGTAGTTTACTAGTGGCGCTGAGTATGTTTAACAGCTACATGCTAAGAACAATAACACCCATATTTGTTTATTATCAAAGTTGTGCAGGGTTGCCAGTACTTACTTTCCAGCCCTCTATACTTATCTCGACTGCTAAGGACGCTGTACAATCGAGAAAAAGAAACTTATTATTGCACTAGTGACGCCGAGTGTGTCTAACAACTAACATGCTAAGAATAACAACACCCACTTTTGTTTATTATCAAACTTGTGCAGAGCTGCCAGTACTTGCATTTCACCTCCTATACTATCCCTCTCGGCGCTAAGAACGCTGTACAATCGAGAAAGAGAGACGTATTATTGCACTAGTGACGCCGAGTGTGTTTAACAACATGCTACGCACAGCAACACCCTCATCTGTTTATTATCAGCATGGTTACAGAGTTATTTTCCATCCCCCTATATATATCTCGACTGTTAAGAACGCTTTCAGTTGAGTAAAGAAAACTTACCTGCACGTTTATGCTAATTTTCTAAACTGGCAATTTTTGTTAAATGCTTAAAGTCCCATTTCAGTTTCCAATGCCATAGAGACAAAGGACGGAATAAATTCATAAATTATGAGGAAATGAATGTCCGCGTGCCAAAAATTCAAATTTTGAAGACTAAGGAAAACTTTGGGGGAGAGGGTACAAATTGGGTCAAGGAGAATTCTAATTTGTGTCTCCGATTTTTGCAACTTTACCGACCGCTGCCATAGCGAAATGAATCACATTAGAGTTAGAATGACATAGAGAAACTGAACGAACAAGAAAAATGGAGCAAACTGCTTTCGGGAGAAAAAGTCAAAGTCAAAAAAATAAAGAACGATTAGGGGAAAACGATAAAATAATCTTTTTGCTTTTGCAAATTTCTCTATGCAAGAGAATTATCATGCTCGCCGGCGCACATACAACAGAGCTTTCTGATGCAATTTATAACCGGTGCAGAGCCCCTGATTCTCGAGGACTATCCGCACGTTTAACAATGATGCAGCTGCAACAGGAACGCGACATCGTTGTATTCCGATGCAGCAGTGGCTGGCTCTGCGGGTGTTGCTATGAACTATCGATCAGATTCAAGCAGAAGAAGAACAAGCAATACCAGAAGCGCCATCATTCAGATGTCATCATTCTGGATATACAATACTTGGGTAACAAAAGAACAACTGTGAGTAGATGACGAGGGTCGGGCGATGCCAAGCAATCAATTCTGATGCCGTGCCCTTCGTGTCCTTAGCTTTACGTTGTCATGTTCGCTGTCAAGGGAATGTTGCTGTGAATTTTGCAAATTATAAATCATTCGATCACTGCTAGTTATAGCTTTAAATATTGAAGAGTTTTCGTTCATACCTTTTTGTATCGCGTAGAAGGGTGCAATCATTTAATGTTCTTTATAAAAGTTTAAATAATAATTAGAGATTAGAATGTAACTTAAATTAATAAGTAAGTTTGCTGCTTATTTAAATCTTATATTATTATAATCAAAACTATTTACATTAAGTTTACATCGAACTATTGTATATTTATATTATGTTTTATTACAAACCATTGTTTCACAAAGAGCTAGAAAACAGCAAAATGTAATTTCCTATCAGTTTTTTTGCAGAGATGCAATATGGAGTTTAGAAAAGACATAAGATTACTAAGGTTCTGAATGTTTTTATTATGCATTATCTAAATAAACTTGTGGCATTATAGAGTAACATTACAGAAAACTTTAAATGTTTTCTGACAAACCAGGAGTGGCAAAAATATGTACAATAAATTTGCGAGAATAAAGAATTTTGTAAAAGTCTCACGAATAGTAATGACATTTCTTTAAGGTGCTGCACCACCACGGGTGACCCAGGTGGTTAAATCGCGGACTCGTGAGCGGGAGGTCTGGGGTTCGAATCCCGACAGGACCGTCCTCCCTGACTGAGGTTTCTTCCAGGTTTTTCTCAGTCCTCATAAATGGCAAATGCCGGGGAGGTACCCTAAACTTAGGGCTGGAACGTTTCCTTACTTAAAAATAAATCCTTTCCCAATATATCATTTCATGTATCACCACTGACCATCGACTGTGGTGCCTCTGTAGCAAAAACGGGCGTTAAACACTATTCATTCATCTAAGGTGCTGAAAGCCTTAACTCCAAAGCTACAAATCCTTTAAGGATGATCACAAGGACTGAATACACAAGAGTTTACTTTTAACAAACCATTTATTGTCAAATACAAAACACCACTTTAATGAATCACATTAGCTTAAATTCAAATAGAGTAATCATTCATAACATTTACCTACTCTAATTCTTAAAATGTATTACAACCTTCTTGAAGACCCGTACAATGAGTTACAGTGCGTGATTTGTGATTTATAATGGCTGCTTATGATTGCGCTTCCACCAGTTACATAGGTTCACGTTTGACTTACTGTGAACATACGTCACATCGCAAAATAGCTTTGGCGTTATTCCATAGCGATGTTTGAAACATATAATAAAAATATTTGTTATCAAGCAGCCTTTCTACTCTTAGTATCGTGGTTTTTCTTTCTTTCTTTTTTCTTTCTTTTTGTTTTTTCTCCCGTACTCTCTATTTTGAAACAAACAGGAAACTAGCCCCTAGGTAAGCACTACGTAAAGGTAATGAACAAACCTAAAGTGCGAAAAAGTACACTTTATTAAATATCGTTTAGAATTACTTTTATACAACATATTTTACCATTTGCAACCATATCTCCACAGGCACTCTAAGAGCAATGCTATATCTCGCTAAGATAACAAAAATTCATTAATCAGGTTTTTTTCCCCCTCCAGGAGTTACAGCGCTTTGTGTGGTGAAGCAACTAACAGGGTTAGCCAACACAGCTCGGTATGTATCTTGCGCGAAATCACGAGAGACTAGCTAACAAGAAAAGTAAAAATGTTTTACGTGTTTAAAATAATATGCAAAATAAACACGTTCTGCAGTTTGATTTAGGTTAAAATCGCTGTAAATGCTAACAACGATTCTCTTGCTAAAGTTCCAAAGAGACAGTACATGGAATTTTTTCTCCAAAGTTATGCTATCTTACACAGAAACCCGAAAGAAAACAAGACAATGAATTCCACCTGCATCCCCAGAAAATTTATTTTTCTAGCCGTCTATGAAAACTACAAATCTTACTTCTTTAAATCATATTGCTTATGTATTATCTACAAAACAGCCTTTCTCTATACTCGATGTCTTTATACTCGATTTTTGTGCTGCTTTAATCTAAAAATTCAGTACAAGCAATACATATTTACTATGCAATCGTGTCAACAGACATAACTTATCAGAATATTATGCTCATTTAACTGTTGTTTAGACGGTATTTTAAAAGTGCTACGACTATATAATTGTTTAATACCACAGGTACTTTCCAAGTAGAATATTCCTTCGTAATAGCAAAACCCGGAAATCACCGAATTTATCTTTATTCCAGCACCCGGGTGTTTTATTTGTTTATACATTTCTTTTAACTGAAACCTTACTATTAGAGCCTTGCTAGGTAGAAGAATGATAGCCTTTGCTGCCATGTAACTGCCCGGTACCATTCCTACTGTGAAGTCACATGTAAGTCACCTTGGGGATGCTAGATGATCTGCATGTTCCTTGGAGCATGTGTTTATTTTGTTTCTCTCCTAATTTCTCCTTCTCTTTTCTGAATAGGACTGATAAACGAGTAAGAGATAGCTTTCGGATCTTCACTTGGGTCATCTGACCTCTCGTTTCGCTCTCTCTCTCTCTTTCTCTTTTTATTTTAATGGTATTTAACGCCATTTTTACTACTGAGGCGGCTTCGTTCTAGTTAAGAATAACTTTTCTTTTGGCATCTAAATGTTGGTGTAAGGTAAACGGTGAAAGTAATGGTTTTGGGTACCAAATTTCTTCCATATTGATTTACAATTTTAAAGTTTGGTACAAATAATAGCACCAGAGGGTAATATTGCTACGGGGTTACTTTTTTCATTAATTTATCAATTTTTATGTTTGGTAGCATTTTGAAATTTTAGTAAATATTTATATTATGTCTGAGAAATAATTTATAAGAGATACTAGCCCGCTATATTTGTATTCATTAACATTTTAAATTGTTCAACCTGCAATCGTACTATTATCTCAAACTTTTTGTCTTTACTATGTACAAACAAATACTGTGAATGCATTACTAACAACCGTTAGTCTCTTATATAGACTTTCCCTTTTGTTTTTTTACAATCGAGCCCCATTGTGAAGGTACTCCATTTTAAAGGACTCAATTATAGGAAGCTTAGAGTTTTCAGACTTTCAGACTTTGACACTCCTAAGTTCCATAAGGGTTTTGTGTGTGTGTGTGTGTGTGTGTGTGTGTGTGAATGCGTACACGCTATCGTTAAACCAGTTAACTCCTGATATTCCGAAGGCAGCCGGCGTCAACTTCAAGCCGCTGACCACCTAAACAAAGAGTACTCGACCCTCATGAATACCTGAGCGCTTACGCCTGACAGACCAGTATGCCCCAGATACTCGGATATCCGAGCCGAATGCTCGTGAAGGAACATCACGGGTACCAAGGACGTACCAGAACGTCTGAAAATGCCAAATTCCCTTTTCTTAAGAAACATGGAAACATGGTCCTTGAAAGGTTACAGAATATTGAAACTAAAATGTGTTTTCTATTGATCAATTGGGATTTATATTAGACTGTAGCGTTGAACGCAGTAAGTAAATAGGCAATAAGCAGGATTTAAATGTCTGTGACCTAAAATGTTTTATAGATAGTCCGCGGAATAATCCCAAAATCCAATAAAATAAAAGATTTTATATATTATCAGTTTTATAAACTGGCCGATTTAAACCAATATGAATTTATGAAATGAGGTAATAAACAACTAATAAAATATATAAATAATAAAGAAATTGTAAAAATTATTATTTAGTAGGGTAATGCGAGATTCTCCCAAAAGTAAATTTACACCGGATATTTCTGAATATCACGCGATATTGTTTACAAACATACTTATGTGCTGCGTTCTTCATTTAACCTTATTTTTCACCATAGTCTCCATGGTAATTAGGACATTTGTATAGGAGTGAGAATAGTTTTTCGACCCAACTCTCGTAAAATGTTATGTCCCATTACAAGAACCAGCGTTTTGCCGCTGTTTTGACATGTTCATCACTTTGAAACCTGTGCCTTCGAAGAGGTTCTTTCACAACTGGAAAAAGATGGAAATCTCTCGGCCAAACGCAGCGATACTACTACCGCTTCGCTCAGAATCAATTATTGCTACTCTCCCAGAGCATTTTACCACACTCTGACAACTCGTTCACTATCCCCATGAACTTCCAAAAACTGACGAACTTCAATGCAGACACAGGTTTTTTTTTTCTCTCTCTCTCTCAGGAATCAACTAGCAGCACCAACTTTCTGTTTGGACCATTGCTCAATCAACCCTCCATCTTTAGCTGACGTTAATCACCAAGATATTAGTGCAAAGATCTATGAACTGAACCAAAAGAAATATTCAACTACAATTTTAATTAGTCTATCGTCGATTTTTTCGATGATCAACAACATGTAAACTTACTTTTGAAACGTAAGTATGTTGAAGAATCTAAAACCAACCCAGTTCTTTTCTGCTGAGAGATAGTGTGCGTTTATCTATTGGTCGTAACCGTTTCAGCAAAATGTTAATATGTGGTATGTGAAAACCAAATTTCGAAATAAAATATACATAATATATTTTCTTAACTTTGTATCTTTTTCAACATGGGTAGCCAACGCTTGCATCATTTAGGACAATAGGCAATTATTCGAAGATTATGGGAAGTAAATTTTACAGCTAGTCCTCACAGAGCATACTTTTATAATTAAGAAAATGGTTTTCACCTTTGCATGCGCATTAAGACAGCAATTGGTTTAAGTTTAAGTAGAGATCTCCCGACGGTATAGACCTGAGATCACTCCCCCTGGCCCTCAAGCCTGGAAGAAGAGGCCTCTGAGGAAAATTTGCCGGCCGTTTCACGCCCTGAATTGAATGGGACGCTGATGACCTGAGATGTTAAAGAGCGTCCGTAAATAAAACAAATAAAAAACTCTCCCTGGTGGGACTTTTCATTAAGTTGATACCTAGATTCTAAACTAATTCTCCTCTCTTTCGGACCTTCGCCTTTGACCTCCGGCTAAGCTTCCAGTAGAATCTGGAACCACTGGTAGGGTGACCTAATCCAGCATAGCTTCCCAAATTCTGACAGTAAGTAACCCGAGTTAATTTGGTGGCTTACCACCCTGCCGCGATACAGGAACATCAGTGCGCCGCAACATACCCAAGCACTCGTGAATCGTGGGAACACTTGCCCCATTGAGTTCAAACCATCCGTATGCCTCCACTTGGGGAAGGGGCTTGGATGTCCTGCAGGATGTAGCTCTAATAACGTCAGAAGTACCACGGGTGCTTCTTCAGTCGGTCCCGGTGATGTAGTGGTTACCATAATTGCCTCCTAAACCCAAGATCCCGGGTTCAAACCTGGCCAGGATCGATGGATTTTTTCGGGCATAAAAATCCTAAGTATGGCTTCCTTCGGAAGGGAAGTAAAGTCGTGGATCCCGTGTCGTACGTTTACGGCACGATAAAGAACCTCAAACCTGAAAGAAGAGGCCTCTGAGCAAAATTAGTCGGCCGTTTCACGCCCCGAGTTGAATGGGACGCTGATGACCTGAGAAGTTAAAGAGCGTCTAAAAATAAATCAATAAAAAAAATTGCTTCTTCATCAATAACAGAAATGATGGTCTCTCCTCTTAGTATTTGAGAATTACATTTAAATGGGTTTGACTGTTACTCTAGTCTATTATTCCATCAACTTCCTCCAACAAGTTTTCTAAACCGTCTTTGGAATTAAATATTCTAGCGGAGACGGGAATAGAATAGGCCACTGGACTACCTGATCGATGGACTACGTGCCATATTTCTTTGAGAGGATTGCTCACAGAACCCCCTATCTCGGCATCTATACCAACGTGGTTAAGTCCAAAGCAAGAGGCTCAATCTCTCGAAGTTTGGATACGCGCACGTCTGTACCTTACGAGGAATGCAGGCAGGAGAACCACCGCATCTTTGTCGCCAAACAGAGTGCTAAATCATCTTTTACTTGCATTACTAAAGTGCGTAACCTTTCTAGTGTTGTGCACAGACGTTTAAGAATATTAAATTTCATAAAGGCCAGCTTTCCTGACTTATTCATTTGAGACGAATTCTTAAGCAGTTTTAATGAGTGAATTCATAGTGCTCCATAACTTTTTCATCACATTAAAACATTATAATAAATAATTACAATCCAACCATGTGGCCATAACATCCAATGATGGAATGGGCCTTAACTGTTGGAGACTTAACAAAAGACCTTATTCTTTCCCTTTGACACTACAAGGTTCATTTTACCCTCGCTATGTAAAATGTTGGTATGTAAGTAAAATGCATCGTTTTAGGATAGAACGATTGTATCAATTTGGTAACTTTTACATTATGGGGATTTAGACAACCGCGTGTAGCACAGTAAAAAGTTTGTGAATAAAAAAATTCATATTTATGAATTCTTATCAAAATCACGACCTATTAAATTTAATTTTATAACAGACAAAATGCAACACAATTGTTTCAATATGTACTTATAAAGAAATTTCTAATAAATATGTTGCACAGTTTTATTTGCTGAATGTGTGTAATATGAAAGTACAATGTAACTTTGATCAGCAGTCAAGGAAATTAAAAGCATTCAAATCTACACTGCCAGCAGATTCTAATGAGAAGTAACTCTTCTTATGTGAGCAGGGCATAGGTACTTGTGCAACAATTGCAGGTCCTTATGCCTTTAAGCTCATAGACTTGCATATCACATTCATTAATAGAATAAATCGTTTCCATTTATTTCCTGACAGCAGTGATTACTAACTCATTAGTGAATAGCTCCATAAAAACTGATTTTTATGCAATGTGTACAGATTTATGGCAAATTGGTGACCGTTAAAAATATACCAATCATAAATTATATTCGTAAACTACCAAACATTTTAAGAAAAATTTACTTTGCATTTTTTGCCTTAATTTTACTTTGCTCTCTATTTGGTAATGTTCTGTCTTTTTTGTAATTATTTCCTTATTTTTGAAAAGGTTCTGTTATTACAGTTTAGTTTCATTAGCGGGAATAAGAAGGTAGTGTTAAAAAGAATGTTTTGCAGTGGATTTTGTTTAATAAAACAAAGTCCCTATGACTAACAATGTGTTCATTCATTCATAAAGTTTTTAAGTCGTGATAAGTGAGAAATTTTTATTGTGGACAAGCGATATTTCGTTGTGAGCCGCCGATCTGTTTGACTTGTTATAGCGCGAAATTATTCCGATTACAAAGACTTAAACATAACAATGATACGTCAAGGGAAAAAAAAAATTTGATGCTATTTGCCCTAAATAAAAATACTATTATATCTCATTCGCCATCGTACATTTTCATTACGATAGGGACTTGGAATTACAGGCGATATCTTTTAACAAACTCAACAAGGGATAGGCTATCCTTCCGCAATTTTCAGATTGTTAATATAAAATCACAGAAATGCCTTTTTGTATGCCTTTTTCTATCATTTCAGGTCTCTAAATATAAGAAGAAAAGTCGTTAAATCACTGAACTAAACTCCAAAGAGGAAAAACGATATAGGAAAACTCTCCTTTGGGGTCAGGCGCTGAACCCCCCCCCCCCACTGCTAAGATGTGTAGCTTCTAACGATAGGCACACTGACTTGGCAAAGAGCTCATAAACTGCGGAGTGATTGACACATGCTATTTCTCACATTTAATTAAAAATCACTTTATCCCCTTTGTCGATTTCTAGGGTTTCAATTATGAAGTTAACCCCGCAGCCTTATTTTTTAAGCGCTTTTTGGTTTTTTAGGATATTGACGTAGTACTTAAAGAGAATTTGTCGCGTATGGAAAATTAAACAAGGAAGCTTTTAAACTTATCGGTATTCACTCCTGACAATGCAAGAGTTTCACACTGCTTTGATGATGATTTTGTTGTAAAACCCGTCATAAAACGGTGGACTTTCACCTTTGACGAGAGAAATAGCGTTAAATGCCATCACTGTATGTTCAAAGAATTTAAGCAATTAGCTAACAACAAATGTAATATAAAATAACCGGGAAATAAAGGCATAACATGTTACTTAAAACTGAAAAACAGGCGATAAATTCTAATGCTCAGTATTTCTACAGTTTTTAAATACTAAGTAAGCTTCACTCACTTTGGGATAAAATGTAGAACCCATAGTTGCACTGTTTTAATAAAGAGAGACATGAATTACCGCGGCATTATGTTGCTTAAAGATAAGAATCCATTATAAAAACCAGTATTTTACAATTAATTAGCGTATTTAATAAACGATCTATGATGCAAACCATTTGACCAAAAGATTACTGCAGGGCACGCTTATTGGGAAAAAAATCCGTGGAAATGCCATAGTATTAAGGTTCAAGAAATGCTGGCAACACACGTTTCCCCTTGTTTCACAACTAAAGCGACATAGTTACTACTCTGCTATGCTATTTTAAGATAAAAAGAAAACGTCACCTCGTAGGTCATAGTCGGCATGTTATTTATGTTTGTTCAGTATCCTTCAACCCAACAAAACGTACGGATATCGCCTATGAGTAGCGTTACCTATAGTCTATTGATTTATTTATGGGCGCTCTTTAACATCTCAGGTCATCAGCGTCCCATTCAACTCAGGGCGTGAAACGGCCGACAAATTTTGCTCAAAGGCCTCTCTTTCAGGCTTGAGGTTCTTTTTCGTGCCGTAAATGTACGACACGGGACCCACGGCTTTACTTCCCTTCCGAAGGAAGCCATACTTAGGATTTTTACGCCCGAAAAAATCCATCGGTCCTGGCCGGGTTCGAACCCGCGATCTTGGTTTTAGGAGGCAAGTATGGTAACCACTACACCACCAGGACCGTAGCGTTACCATTGGTCCACTTTTTCCAGGACTGTCTTCTTTTTGAGGTTAACACTAGATTTTTGGAAAACTTATGAAATGTTCTTTTTATCTCCAAAAATGTTTTCTAAATTCACAAAGGTGTGATAGAAACATAAATATTTTCGAAGTTTTTAACTGCACATACAAAAATACAGATTATAAAAGCGAGCATTTGCGTTCCTTAATTTGTCGTGTTTCTGTTATTGCACAGTGCGCGCCTCTCCTATGCCACTTCATTCTGTTCTGAATCCTAATTTTCATGACCTTTGCAATAATTATACTCATATTTGGAATAAAATCCACAAATAATTACTCAAAATGTCATCTATTTAATTATAATATTAATTTACAAATGTTGCATATACCTCTTGCCAATTATAAATAATTTATACATATTACACAATGAATTAACAGGAACTGAATCAAAGTTGAAAGTAAAAAGGTGCAGTATAATTTTAATCATCTTAAGTGTATCAGTTTTAATAAATGCTTAATGAAAAATAAAATACTGCTGAGATATTTTCATCAACGTCAGAGTATTCTTGATATAAAAGTACAAAAGATAGTTAATAAAACCCTGTCTCTTATAGATGTGATGATGATTTAAATTTTTAATTAATCAATGTTACGTGTAGATGTAAAACTATTTTGTATTTTAGTATGTTTACAAATACTAAATTTGCCTGTTTCTTTTGTTATTAAATTCTGAAAAAATAGTTTGATATAGTATTCTAGTGTGCAAAATACATGTCATATAAATTAGGTTATTTGCACATTCTTTTATATGTAACATACTTTTTTTATATTTTTTTTTTCCATAATGCACCTATGAGTTCGCTAACAATGCATCTCTAAAGGGGCTCTCATTTCATTCCTTGACGTGTTCATCTAATTAACACACCATTGGATACAATGCAAGAAGGAAAGACATTTTATTAGAATTTGGAACCCAATGATAATTGCATAGTACTCGTATATCTCTGGAAAAAAATGTAAGCCGATCTATATGAAAATAAAAGTGTGCTAGTCCCCACGCCAAAGAGTCATCTTCAGTGTCACAGCATGACAAACGGTTGTGTATATACTAGACGTAAAAAGTCATGGCACATGAAGATCAGCCAATCCGTGAACATAACTGCGTTGCTAAACTAAGTGGGTGTGTGCGGAACTAAACATATCTGAGCAAGTATAATGAACAATTCGTAAGTTTTTGAAGGTAGATTTTCTCTTTCTTTTGGAAAAAGATACTTTTTTTTTTAATTTGTGCTCATTATATATGTTTTACTGCTTTGACTACAAAACCTTGTTTTAGCTTCTTGCAACATTTTTAGTGCAAATAAAGACCTACATTAAAACATACTGTCTAAACCCATATATATAAAGTGCATTGCATCACTCCCTTTGCTTAGCTTTATTTAGTTTAATGCTGAGTAGCAAGAATCCAGTACAAAATGACGATGAATAGCTCCCTACGCGTTCAAACATATTCAGAATTTTAAGCGACTTCTGTTATAATATTCACGCAATTGTATTGTAAATATTTTTCGAGCGTAAAGTAGGAATGTTGCCCTGTCAATTATTACAGGTAACAAGTGTGTACCATACCTGAAAACACAGCTGGGCGGACATTACACACAGCTGGGCGGACATTACACACAGCTTGTAACATGCTCCGATTGCATATGCCATTTTAACGCCTTACATGTAATAATAGAGTATTTGTAAAACTAAATGCAAGGCTTATAAATAAATGTCATTTCACTATGCTGTCCATAGTATTGCAACTGTAACTTTAATTTCACTCCTGACTGGGGCGTAACCACGCTCTTTAGCAAAATATTTGATGAGTTCTCCTCAAAGAAATTGGGGCACAAAGATGAAAAAGCAAAAAGATGAAAGAAAAACACCATATTCCGGACGGACGTGGAGAACAAAGCGCCAAAGCAGAGAAATGGATACCTTCAAAAATAGCAAGGATGTGAAAACAAAAGAGAAATGAGCAAAAGATGAAGCAGAAGAAGAATAAGGAGAAGCCTTTCTGGGCGTCAAAGCAAGGGATTAGTACCCCTACACAAAATATAGATGCGAAGGAGAACATTAATCTTGCTGGGGTAGCCTTAAGAACTGCCTCTGGCCTTCCGCTGGCTGAATGGTGCAACTTTATCAATAATGAGAAGGCTCGGTCCCTCCATAGCTATGCGCTTCATAGAAAAGATGCTGTGCCCACACTGCCCATTCATCAATACGCCGCCTTCTTTTCTTAAAGTATGGGCTTTTAATAGCGCCTGGAAGTGGGCAGAAAGGATAAAGTGTTTAGAACACGTACTAAAGTTTCACTTCACTTAAACTTCAGGCATATTACTCAGCGGGAACGTCGTAGTATTTACAAGCGTTTAACGTCGAGTTTCGATTTATTCAGGATGAAAAAATAATGAATGCCTCTATTCCTATCTTTGGATTAAAGTTAAGCCAGATAAGATTCATATCTATATCCTGTGTATATATAATATGACAATGTTTGGGTAAAAGTGAGTTTTTAGCAATGGAAATCAACTTCTTTCCATTACTGTAAATCGGAAAATATTTCAATCGTATAAACTAATTACGTTCCAATAGTATAATAAATTTACTTACACACTATGCATCAGTGGATCCAATTATCCGAAAATGTACAATTTTGAGACAGAACAAATAAAATGACTGTCTTTCTTTTCCCTAAAAAAACTTCTTGATTTATACAGACTTATAAAATTGCTCTTTTCTCTTTAATACTGAGAAGTTAGACAAGCGACTACAGCATACAACATTAATAAAATAACAGAAAGGCACATTTGTTCTGGCTCATCCCTTAACAATTGGGACTACATTTTTTCTAATTATTTTAAATCTAGTATTGGAAATAATCTTGCACATTCAGTTACTGGTAAACAGGTATTGCATATGTTTAAGCCTTCACCCCCCCCCCTCTTTCTTTAGGAGATGAATAGTTTACACAGTATAACTACTATGTACTTTTATGTTGAATAAATTCTTAAAGTTAAATAATAATAAGATTATTATTATTAATCTGGAACACAAGAGCCAAAGCCTACCTAGCCGTGAAGCCGGAAATAAGGCTGCCTATATTAATTTTATAACCTGAGGCTGCAGAGCGATATTTATAAAGGCATTATATTTGATAAGGATAATTGTTATGTATATGTATAAGAAAATCATTTTGATAGGTATAACAGGAATAGAAATAATTTGTAACTTGTAACATACAAAAGGGTTTTGTATACATGTTAGAAAGAGATTGTATACCTGACGCCTCTCCACTCACGGACCGCTCCTTAGACAAGGCTGAAGAAAGGGTAAACTATCTTTTGTTAGGTCACGAACCTTCTACCCGGGAAATACTTAGGAGTTGACAATAAGAGAAACATGTGGCCGTAACGGGACAGTATTTAACAAAGTCAGACTTAAAAATATTTTAAGAGAAAATGAAAATGTCAGAACGGAGACGAAGATGTTTTATTACAGGAAAGCCGAAAACACGTGCGTTATCTCCGGGAACATTTAGAAATCAACAGACTAAGGAAGGCAAAAGATTTTCAATAGAAATCAGAATGTAAGGAAAGGGCCGAAATTTATGACAGCTTGTTCTGGGAAAATTCAAGTTCGTGGGAAGACGTTAGATCAGGGGGAAAAGAATAATTCTAACCAATGGTCTTCGGATAAAAGTTAACGAATCAGGAGAACTTAGTTACCAATAAATAAGTTTAGGATAGCCAATAACGAGCATGTAACACAGAAATAGATAAAATACGAGGGAATTTAATTTAGCGAAAGGCGTGGCAATGTAGTAGAAAAACTAGACTACAGAAGTCAGAGGGGCACTGGGAATTCACGCATTCGGGAGAGACACATTCAGAGGCATTTCACACTCGTAGAAGTCGGACATTCATAGATTCACTTTCAGACATTCAGTAGAGATACATTCACAGATTTACACTCACACATTCATAGATTCAGAGGGACATTCAGATATCCAGATATTCACTCAGGAAGCCAGTCTAAGTGAGTAGCGAAGTCAGTGGCGAACAGTCAGGAAGTATTTTAATGTGAATAAAATATTTTAAACAAGTCAACCTTGTGTATTTTTGGGCATACATTTCTCGTTTCCGTGGATCTATACTGATCCCGAAACACTCCGGTGGACCCTGAGATAAAATTCAACAAATTTGGAGCAAACGACGTCATCAGTGAGCAGCCCGGCCCAGACTTCGAAACCACCATCAGCTCAGCGACCAACTACATCCCCCGAGCACCCAATTACTGCTCCAGCCGGTGGCCTCCAGGTGGAGCACAATTGAGGAATACAACGGTATTCCAAACGGTATAACATCGGCTTTTCAGATCGACCTCGCTACTTCCCGAAACTTACGTAGAATCTATATGCACAATGACAACTATATAAGAATGAAGAAACGTTATAATACTGTGGATAGTGTTATTTATTGTGTTATATTTATGGTAAAAATAATTTATTTAATAAGTCAAATATATAATTTATTAAATTATTTAGAAAATAAAACGTTTGTGAAGAAAAACATGGAGCCTATGGCGATCAATGAAACATTTCTAGTTCTAGCTCTATTTTAAAAATGTTGTCTTTTGATAAAAATTCCCTATTTCAGTTGTCAGATATCTCTGTTATACAAACCTCAAAATTGATGGAATATAAAAAATAACAATCGAAACTCTATTAGCGTTCTTACGTGACAGTGTCAACAGAAGATCGAATTTGGATGCCTAAATTACAGATTATGCACAACCCTGGTTTTTTTTTTTTTTTTTTTTTTTGGATTGATTGATTTATTTAAGGACGCTCTTTAACATCTCAGGTCATCAGCGTCCCATTCAACTCAGGGCGTGAAACGGCCGACAAATTTTGCTCAGAGGCCTCTCTTTCAGGCTTGAGGTTCTTTTTCGTGCCGTAAATGTACGACACGGGACCCACGGCTTTACTTCCCTTCCGAAGGAAGCCATACTTAGGAGTTTTACGCCCCGAAAAAATCCATCGGTCCTGGCCGGGTTTGAACCCGCGATCTTGAGTTTAGGAGGCAAGTATGGTAACCGCTACACCACCAGGACCGACGTTAACACCCTGTGATGATAGCTGTATATTAATGGCGATGGATTTTTTGATTCTCAAGAATGACTAATGTTCGTGCTAAATTTGCCCGGGAATCGAAGATGTTACAGCTATCAGACACTCACTACAACCTATTGCCTGAGCCAAATAGGATTCGGAAGTTCACCCTCCTCATTTGGAGCTGGTTTCGCACCGTAACCCTGATCTACTGCACAATGGCGGCGGATCATCTCCTTGAACCTTGCGTTTGTGAGCAACATAACTTTTCATCCCGCATCAATAAGAATACGAGCAAAAGAAACAAATAATATTATTATATATTATATATAATAAATAAATAAAGTCAAATAATATTTTTCTGTTCCAAGTACATTAGCTTTCTGTTAAACATGAAATAGCACATGAGAATGACATATGACAGAACAGACGACATGACAGGTGTCTAATGAAGCTTCTACCCAAGAGCAGCTGTCACACTCGGTTTTCATCTGCGGGACACCCCATAGTGACAACAAACCGCGAGAGATTGTTTTGCACAATGCAGTGACGAAAACAATTCCCCCAAACATAATACCACACCATAAAGCATGCCGTTTCACGCAGAGCAGAATATCTTGGCCTAAGGGCAGGTAGAATTGTTGCCTCAGTAATAACGCCAGTAAATATTCTTCAGGAAGTCAATCATTATCTACAGACAGGCATAAATGCGCTATGCACTCCCTGCTGACTTATTAGCAACCATTATCCAGCGCAAACCAACACCGGGGCCATTAAGGCACAAACTTGTGAGCGAGAATTCTGAGGTTCGAATCCCATCCGGACAGCTATCGCTGATTGACTTGATCCAGGTTTTTCTCAGTCCTCATTAATGATAAATGCCTGTTAAGATATCCTAATCTTAGGTCTGGAACTCTTTCTTCCCCCCTCACCCCCCAAAATCCTTTCTCAATTATTTCATCTTATGTATCTTCAGTGTCCATCACTGCAAGTGATGCATCAGTACTAAACCTGCGGTATCAAACATCATTAATCAGTGTAAAACATAAAGAAACTATCAACGGGCTACTAATAAGAAATTAACAGTGGAATGACATGTACTGGAAATAGGGTTCAAATTGAAGTTTTAATTAATATACTGTATAAATATTTTTAAAAAGTGTCGACATTTTGGACAAAGTTTCATTATCAGTAAGGCCAATAATTTACTCAAATCTAATTATAGTGCTAAATTGTGCAGTAACTACTTTATAGGAAATACTATCAGTAAGTTACATATCTAAACAGTAGAGAGTGATAAGACCATCTTTTTCTTCAGTGATATATAATGCAAGTACCGTTAATGTATTTTTCCTGTTTAATTTTACTAATATGACTAGGACCCAAATTCTTAGGTTCTAATTTATTTCATTCCTCACTTGGTAACGTCACTATTGTAGCATACATTTTCGTTTCAGTCATTTCTTAATAAATGTGCAAATCCTATAGCTGCTATTTAATTAGTGCGTTTTAGAGAAAATAATATATTTAATTAAGAAACAGAACCAGAAAAAAACTTTTTGGAAAAAGTAATGAAAGGAAATGGAACAGAAAGACTAGAATGACATTAAATAAAAAAAGGCCCTTGGACTTCTATTGCGCAAAATGTCCGAGGGGTTTAATGTGGTTTAGTTGTTCTTTCCTGTTTTTCTTTAAAAAACAAAGTAAAATTATACCGGTCAACAATAGTTTTGTTAAATAAATAATTTTATCTGTTGCTTATGCATTTCCATCTGCTGATTTAAAAAATGAAGTTAGAAATTTTCCATCGCCCAATTTTTTTTTGTAATTTTGAAAATATTTTTTTACTATTTATTAGCGTTAAAGGTATATAACTTGCTGATTATTGGAAGTATATTTTATTTTCATTTCATTCATGACTTATAATGTTTGGTGATTGTTGCTTGTGAATTCATGAATACTATAATTACATTTCTGTAACAAAACTGTGATTATATGGTTACACTTTCCAGATGAATAGAAGTTTTCTTTAAATAAAGAAGCTAATCACTTTTGTTGTAATTTCAATTGTGATAGAAATGTATAATACCTTGCGTAATAGTGTATTGTAAAAAGTGGTGTATAAGTGTAGAGTATATAAGAAACATGCCTATAAAGTATCTCAATGATATAATTCTGCGAAGGGTGTAGTGTGCTCTCTTTAAAAGCGCAGAGGCAAAATTTACTTCTCTAGTTATGGGTGTTACTTTGGCAACAAAATAGGCCGGCACAATACACGGGTCTTGGAAATCTGTTGTACTAAATGCGTAACACTATTAAACTGGCTGGTTAAAAGGACCCCATCACATGCCTTTTGCAGTCCCTAAGATAAGGCGCGAACCTAAGGGTCATTTGACAGACTGCTACTTCTGCTTGACAATATATATATATATATATATATATATATATATATATATAATAAGTTTCAAGTTTAAGTCCAGATACACAATTTGAAAATTAGTTAAATATGCAAGAAGGTGCTGCACGGTTATCTTTCAAAAATTTGTCACAAAACTTTCTAGGAAGCTTTATATCTGAGAACTACACAGAAATTGTAAATGAGATGATTGAGAAGTACAAGATCATGCAATGTAATATGTCTTTCAAAATATATTTTCTACTTTCCTACCTCGATTTCTACCCTAAAAACCTAGGGGCTGTGAGCGACAAAAACGGGGAGTGTTTCCATCTGTATATCGCGGAAATGGAAAGCACTACCAGGGTAAATGGAGTCCAAATATGTTGGCAGACTACTGTTGGACACCGAATAGTGTTCCTCAATAAGCTATAATATTATAATGTATAGATACTAGAATTTTTTCATGCGATTACTCAAAAACCTGGCGATGGAAAAATTCGGTTAAAAAGATTAGAAATCAGCACAAAAAGGTCACCCATTGTTTCCCTAGCAACAGATATAAACTTCATTTTTGTTGACCAATGTTATCATTAGTCCAAAAATATGGACGTTTTCGAAGAATTCTGTAAAATATCAGTTTGTAAATGTAGAAAATGTGAAATGCTGTGCAAAAGTAATTCTATAAAACTAATGCAAATATTAATTTGTAAACATTAAAATCTATTGCAAACAGACAAATGAGAAAATTTTTATTAGCTGGATAGGGAAGTATTCATGGTTATTGCTGACGGAATTCGCAGCGCTGAGAAGCATTAACATGACAGAGAGAGAGAAAAAAAATATAGCCAAGCCTTCAACACAATTTATTCATAAGGAAACCTTTTGACATTTTACAGAACCAAATTTCAATTTGAAACTATCTCGGCCCTCATAATTTAGTGGTAACCATACTTGCCTCTATACCTCGTAGATATAAGGTTCAAACCTAGCCATGATCGATGGATTTTTGGACCTAAAATTTCCTTTGGATGAGAAGTAAAAGTAGTTAATCCTTTGTCGTAGATTTACGGCAAGTAAAAGAACTCAGGCCTGAAAGAAGAATCTTCTGAGCAAAGTTTATCAGCTGTTTCAGGCCCTGAATTGAGTGGGATGCTAGATATTAAAAAGCATCCTGAAATAAACAAAACAAATAAAATAAAGTTTGAAAATCTACTTTAAAGGAAAACACATGTATTTCGCCTTCCTGTACTTTATGGGCGTATTAATTTCATGCAATTAAAATATTAGTAAAAGGATAGGGATTTTTTTAGAAAGTTGCATTATTTGGAATTTTCGAAGTAAAACTATAAGAATGTTTAGGAGGGTAATCTTCAAGCACTGCTATTGATTGATTATAAATGAACATGTCATAAAAGTAATTCATCTTACGCAGATGAAGGATTATGTTTAATTTATATTTGAACTTAAACTGCATCATAGAAATAAACTATTAAACTGCTGTACTGACTGATTAGTGGGCATTATAAAGTTTAACAGGCTCTATACAGATTTACTGTGGCGCTCAAAGCATATTACAATTATCGATACTGTTTTAACAACGTTGGTTACACAGAACACAATAACTTTCAATTTGTTTCAACCACCATTACAGAAATTAAAATGAGCTAAACCGGAATGAAAGGCGTGCTTGACAGCCCGAAGGATAAATGGAAACAAACACCTGCCTGTGGACATTGCAAAATATAGCCGTCGTCCACAATGGCGGCGAGAGACCGTTACGATGGGAGACCTCAATTTTGTACTTAATTTATCAATCTATATGGTGTATTGATCCATCTTCTCCCGCAATTAAGCATCATATAGGCATTAATAACAATTACAAAAAGTGGGGACTATGGAGTTAAATTCCAAACCTCCATTATTTTAAAAGCCCACTTTGACTTAGATTGGAATATTAAAGTCAGTATTTCCGTTCTGTGCGGAGTATAAATAGAATCTGGAAGGCGTTTGTCATGTTCAGGATCCCATTCATACACTGTGGGAATGGCGTAGAGTGGAATATATGCAGATAGGCTAGTGATTGGAAGCATACATTTCATTTAGTATTTACGAGTATTAGTGCTCGCTTCAATCAATTTTCTTCGTCGTTTTAAGGCGTAATCAGAATGTATAAATATTATTCATATGTAATTTCAGAACACTTTTCAATTGGCTTCACAGAAAATAATATATAAAATATACAAATATTTCATAAGAACATGACAAAAAACCATGTGGTGAAAACAACAAACACGACATTGCTTTGTTTTGTAAATAGAAACTATAATTCCCAAGAATTGTACATTTAGTGTCTAATACTGATTGACATCTTATAATCTCAAGGTGTACTAAAACGTGTGTGTGAATTTGAACACAGAATAATAGAAAAGATTGCAAAGAAGTGTTGTGTCGCCCAGAAAAGAGCAACCTGCAGACATTTAAAATACAGTCAATTTGGCAGATAAAGAATCACAGAAAGATATTTTCATTGCAAATAAATTTGCAGGAACAATTGGGTTAACTAAATAATTAAATTTTTGTGATTTGTCATTCATCAAAACACTATCAGCATGTCCCCTTAAAATAATGACGCACCAATTTTCACACCTATGTTTATTTGGTTTAACTTAGTGAAGCAGGCAGAACTGATATCTGTTGTAGCTGGCTTTTGGAGTAAGGTTGTCCATAGTATTTGAAATTACTATCCCCCAGAATAAAATTGTTATGAAATGTTGGAAGAAATTATGCTCCCTAAAATAAAGATAATCTGTATTTTGAAAACATTGACCTGATTGACAACATGATGTTGCTCTTCTACATGACGCTAGCAAAGTTAGGAATATCCTTCCAACTACACTACGGGAATTGGTGGATGTCCCTGTGATCTGACTATGTAAAGTTTCCTTGTCGGCAATTTTGAAGTAGAAGTCCAGAAACTATATATATATATATATATATATATACATTAACAACTGAAGCCTTTTAAGAAAGTCACAGAAATAGTAAATTACGTGAAATATCTGTAAAGGTGCATAAAAGTATTACAAATCATAATTAGGTAAAAGCGGAAGCTTTTTTGAATATTTTTGTAAAAATTAATCACTATGAACTAATCATTGTGGAATATTCTATATATTAAAGAGTACCTGTACAATCTGCAGGATTCCCATTCGAACATATGACAGTGGGCGATAAATTTAACTAACAAAGATTTGAAAAAATAAATAAAGATAGCTTAGATCTGTAGGCATTAGAGGTAAACACATGCAAAATAATTTATATAAAAACTTCTTTGTATGCAAAAGGGAAAATATAAATAATTGGGTTGAAAGTCACAAGATTATCAAACCTTCGTAGACCAGAGTATAGAAACAAATGCTACGAGATTGGAACGCTCTAAACCATAATGCTTCATTTTAGTAATGAAGTAGGGAAAGGAGCGAAGATTAAAAATTTCGGCACTATAAATGAACATTATTAATACAAATAGCGAAATAATTGAAAAGGCAAAACACCTAAAAATGAAAAACAGGCTAAATTGCACGCGAGGATTAGCCTGTTGGCCACAAGATTCTGTGCGCGAAGAAAACGATGAGACATGACTGTTGCAAGGGAAAAATGTTTGAATTTGTCATTGTACGAATGTTCTTCGTCAAGTATCATTCTTGAAGGTTTTCAAGCATTGTAGATTAAAAATAAAATAAAAAAAAAACCGCACAAGTCCCTCCTCTCATATTTTGCTATTTGTAATAATAACAGAGATGTATAATATAAAGCTATGCCGCCGGATTTTTTAAATACACGACATAAAGTCACATTCATTACACTCATAACTTGGTCCAGATCATAGCGGATCACGGCATGAGGCATTTAAGAGTGGATTTGAAATGTAAATTAATAACAAACAAAAATACGTTTTGAACTACGCTTTCTAGTTTAATAAAAATGTGTAGATCGTTTTGATTTGTACGAACATATATGTGTTAACTGCATCTGAATGCATTCTAAACTCTATGGGTACCGGGTTCGAGGATCGACATGACTCCTGACCTCCTGTAATTCATACGAGAACCTGCCACGCGCCAGACATCGCGAGATTGATAGCAGTGGCTCCCGTTTGTCACGCGACATCCCACCAAGGCAATGTTGCCGTCAATGAGGTGGGCAGCAGAGTTCTCTGTTGGCAGGCGTGGCTCTGTAGTCCTCGTGTATTGCAGCGCTGTTTCGCTAACAGTGTTGTTGTTTCACCAGTAGGGGAGAGGAGATAAATGGCGTAGATGGGAGAATGAACATGAAATAAAAACGAGAGAGAGCACAACAATAAAAAAAACTAATAAAAATACGATGACGAAATGTAGAAATAAGTAGATGAATGGAGAGAGAAAGGAAGGAAGAAATAGCGCTTTTAATAATGAATATGACAAGAACAAAATTTAACAGAAGAAAGATATCCTTATGAAAATCCCAACAAAAAAAAGAAGTATTAAAAAACTGGAGAAAGTACAAAATACAGGGAAGGGGGAGTAAACAAAAGCAAGAAGATGGAATGAAGTGAGGAAAGGATACTAAAAATGCAACCTTATAATTTGGCATGTTGTGTAGAACGAATCAACTTAACTGCAAAATGTGGCAGAAAACTCGAAAATAAAATAGACATTAATTTATTTCACCTTAACGTGAGCTGATTTTTCTTTGGGTGAGTAGTCGATTGCATATTGAGAATCAAATAACGAGAGGATAAAATGCGATTTCTGCTAACCAGTGATCTATATCTACCTCTGAGCATTTGCTGATCGGATCTAGAGCAAGATCGGCCGTCTCTGCCCACCGTGTTGTGCGGAAGCTGTTAGAACAAAGCCAGTGGGGTTTTAATTACGGCTCGAAATTTTACTGCGGGCTCGGAGACACAAAGAGCGCATACGTTCCAATTATCTCAATTCATTTTCATTGGTAGGACCAGATATCAGACATGGCTCGCAGCTTTTTCCCCTGCTAGTTCGTTCTTGTCTTACGGCTTACTAAGGGAAGATGTTTACTGAACAAACAAAGCGAATCGTTATTTATTTTTTAAAATTTTTGTAGAAAGAATTAAATAACAAATACTTAATAAAAAGTAAATGCACTATATGCAGGTTGTTAATAAACTATACCAAAATAATTTCAGAGAGTGTAGAGATGTCACATATAAGCAATTTAAGATAGATAATTTTTGGTGCACAACTAAACATAACGCAGTTTTATGGTGTTAAACATGTTTGCATTAGATGCTGATGCAAGTCAAGCCGGGAGAAAAATTGATTTACAATGTCTTTAAAACTGCTTTGCGAGCATAGAAATATTAATTTTCCGCAGTTCGTTATCAGCGTTTTCAAAATTTAATGTCATAAAAATCCCTCAAATCTTGAACTAATTATGTGACAGTGCGACACTGAACATCTATTAACTGCCTTCTTTAGCCTACTCTAGAGGGAGCTCTTTAACTGCTTGTGTGTCGTAATGTATAACGGAAAATCTGATGTTACGCAGGCCGCAGATTGAATTCTTGTAATGTGGTTGATTTTTTTTTTATTGTTTTTATTTAATACGACATGCTGCGATACGTACACTACGAAATTATGAATGAAATTTAGGTAACTTGTGAATATACGACACCCAGTTCATTAAGATTACCCACATTTCTACCTTTTGTAAGCAAAGGTTGCAAGTATACGAATTGATATGTAAAGATTTAAATGCATAAATTGAAAAATTACCAAAAAACGTAGGAAAAGGCGTATTGGGTCCTGGTCAGAAAAAAAAGTGATGAACGAGAATCGAACTGGAAAACAAATGACTACGTCTTACTAGTGAGCTAATATCATTACCATGACTCCAGAGTGATATGTTCAGAAACCTCCCTTTGTTATCGTGTGTTATGCTTTCGAGGGGCATCTTCATTTCTAAAGTGCCAGTAGCGTACTAGCACTTTAGAAACTTATAACCATAGCTTCGAAATTTGAACAGATAGGCCACTATCGGAAATTTATTATATATACGACATCTCCACACTGTGAAATTATTTCGAGGTAGTTCATTAATATCCTGTACAAACAAGAAGCACAATATACGATTTTTCAGAACAAGATTTAGAAAATTTTGATACAATTACACTCTAAAAAGTAAAACAAGGTTAGAAACGCAAAGAAGGTTATAAGAATAAATAATTGTCATCTATCTGTGATAGCAGCATATTAGCCAAAAGTTGAACAACATTTTGCAAGATAGAATAGATAGATACTAGAAACACTAGCAATGTGAACGAAACTTAAATTAATTCAAATAAGAAGCCCATCAATACACTACGAATACAACAGAACAAGTATAACTTTAGATAAGAGATAGAGGTGATCTAGAGAAACTAGCAGCAAAAGATGGAAACTAGCAAACAACCAGACATTTGAGCAAGATACAAGACGGAATAGAAGTACAAAGCAAGACAAGGGAGAGGAAGCCAACAGAAGGCGAACAGCAAGTAGATCCAAAATATACTTATGGCCTGAAGCCCGGAAAGGCACACCCGGGCCCTTGCTAAGTTAATGTTAACTCTACTAGTCGACAACGCTCTGAATTCTTACGGGACCGCCCTTTGTTCGCCGGCGAATGCCATCTTGGTGTTACCACTCTCAAAGGAAATTTGTTCAAAGATCATCCTCAACTTAAATAGCCAATCATCTCAAAGGTCAGAATTTGCGTCAATAGTCCTGTATTTACGGTTAATAAGTAGGTGGCCGAAGGTGTGATATTTCCTTCATCGAAGGAAAAACAAAGCTTTGAAAGCACCACAAGTGAGATTTCCTGGTTGCTTGCTAATATCTTCTAATTTTATGTACCTAAATATGCATATAGCAGAATCTCGATTATCCGCCTTAATGTTGAGTTGGTTTATTTACGGACACACTCTAACATTTCACGTGAAACGGCCGATACTTTTGCTCAGAGGCCCCTTCTTTCAGGCTTGAGGTTCTTTTATGTGTCGTAAATCTACCCACGGCTTTGTTTCCTTCTAAAAGCGGATAATTGAGGTTCTGCTGTAATTTCTTTTACAATTTTAGTGTTTTCAGTGTTCATACCATTTGCCTTTATCTGATTTTATTTACTTTGTCTGCTTTCAATTAAATCCTAGGTTTTAAATGCGTTTTTACAATGGTCTTAATATGTTCCTTCTATATTTATGAGCACATTAATTTGGTCCAAATTTGCACTCTATAGTGCAATCAGATGTTGTGAATTCATATCTCGCTCTTTCTAAGCACTAAATTCCTCGTCTGGCCCTTTACAGGTTCTCCAATGTTTCTGCATTAATAACTCTCATCATTAAATAGTTATAACAAATTTTATAAATTCGATTAATTCGTATTTGCCATGGGCTCATTTATTATGTACTATAGAAAAAGAAAAAAACACTTTGTTTATGGTATAAACAGCAGGCAGCCCAGAAACATTCATTTGTCTCTCTCGAACAAGTTTGACCACCAACAAATGAATGTTTAAATGTGCTCTCTACGCCCCATATACTTTTTCTCAGAGTTCGACCGGTCAGGTTGAAGAGCAATTATTTGTGACCTGCAGATGCATGGGGACCAGCAAACTTTGTGGAGCCCTGAGATAACCTCTCACGTAGCGATACCAAGCGGTGCGTTTCGGGAACTTCAGTTGGCCTGTCATACATTTCACACTTTCAGCCTGGTAATGACATTTCCAAACTCGGCCTGTTGGGGACGTGTGGCAAACTCAAACAAGGTTCTAAATGCCTGTGCGAATGGTGCATGAGAAAGGAAAAAAAAAAGACAGTCTGTGGAAGGGATAACAAGGAGAAGTATCACAGATAAAGTAACAAAGAGTAAAATATATCTACAGAGGAGAAAGTAAATAAACAAATAAGGGAGAACGCTACAAAGAAAGAAGCAAGAAACAGATGACAAATTGACAGAAAAATATATCCATGTGAGATTCACATAAAAAGAGATGCATTAATATGATCAATGACACATAACAAATAGTTGAACTTGTGAAAAATGAAAGAAGAGATGGATGTGATAAAAGGAGTGAGCGCATTAATATTATATTTATTATTTTACTGAAAGGAGAGTCCAGCAAATTATTAAAGATTTTGAAAGTATGTTTGAGGCAGTGTGTGGCAACGTTATATAATCTTAATTTATTAAACTATGTTAATGAATTTATTCATTAATTGGGGCCTAGGCAAGACCATTAAGTCTTCCCTTCTGCTCTATTAATCTAATAATTACACGGAGTTTCGGTGACAATACCACTATTATAATATAAACAGCAACAAACGCAAGATTCGTACATATTATCAAACTATATATAAAACATGAAACAAAATAAATAAATGTTGGGTAATGAACTGGTAATGAAAATTAATAATAAAAGCATTAACATAATAAGAAGAAAATAAGCATAACATAAGAAACTCATACACATATGTATAAATATATGTAAATATTGAAAGATAGTATAATGTATTTATCTATAAAATATAAAATAATAAATATTAGCCTTATTAAAATGGTTAAAGGAAAATTAATTATCATAATAGTAATAACAATGACAATAAGATGATAAAATCTACAGCAAAATACAATAAATAAATATTATAAATATCCGTCTTATAACATCACGAAACTAAATGCAAGATAATGTATTATTTGTTATCACAATGTCTTATGAAATGTTCAAGTGTGGCAGTCTATGGCATTCTGTGGTAATGCATTCCAGAGGCGGGCAGTGAGTGCAATGGTAGGTAAGTAAAGTGATGTTTAGTGCCAGAGTACGTGCCCGTTTCGATATAGCTAGAGCATAATAAGGATTTCAATGGGTTAATTGTAAAAATACTTTGGGGGTTTTAGGCAGATGACAATTTATCCCTTAAGATTAGGGGTCATTACAAGAAAAATAGCAAAGGCATGATAATAATAGAAAAGACATTTGGCAACAATAAGGAAAAAGACACAAGGAAAACTAGAATACATAAATGAGATGAAAAAAAAATATGAAAGCAGGGCGGTCTTGTAACGAAAACTAAAGAATACAAGACATGGGGGAAATAAGTTGATAGCACTTGCGTTAATGCCGTTTTTAGATACCTTCGTGCAAGTTGTTTTAGTTTCAAAATGCAAGCTAAATATTTGAGAAAAGTGTTAATCTTGAGCATGTGCAAAAAAAGTTTAAATAAATTGCTACTTTATTATCATCGTAGGACGGAGGTAGAGGAAGCAGAAGTCGCCGCGGCAGGCCAGGTTCACCCCGGGCTGTAGCGTCAACAAGAAGACGAAAAAGTTTATCATCACATTTATTTAGTATATCACAAGTAATATGACGAGGAGAGGGTCTGAGATTACCGATAAATTCAAGAAATAGGGAGAAAGCTCAGGCCCTCAAGTGATATTTATTACGACTATTTCACGAATAAAATAATAAAATGTAATTATTTTCTCTAAATTTGACTTACAAAATTGTAATAATTGTATATTGTACTTAACCTTTTCAAGCAATTTTGCGACGAAGAATGTCTATTGTCAATAATGCCAAAAGAAAAGAGAAAAATACGGATTTGGGATTATTTTATAAATAAAATAAGAATAAAAGTGACACACACACACACACACACACACAAACACACACACACACACATATATATATATATATATATATATCAAATATATATATTTGAAATTTGCGCACAGAATATTAACACTTGTATAAAATGTTATGCTTATGAAACTCAGAAACCGTGAGACTGAAATGGACAAAAGTCAACTATTACAATCGTTCCGTTTGATTTTGCAATACCAACTGAGAAAAAAAAAAAAAGATAACATACAGTGTCTCTATTTTTCTTTGTACTCTGTGGCTTGGAATTTTCAATAATAAGATCAAGTTGCACATTTGACGCATCACTAAAACGCTTTGAAGAATCCTCCATTTTGCGTTATGATTGTCAATTGTCCATACTTTTGTTACTATCAATAGCTCCCCACCATCTCTAGTAAAAATGGTCAGTGATACGTGTTCAGGAATTATATAGTGGTGTATAGAGTTGGCTACACTGACCACAAGACAAATGCAGGTCGCGTGATAAAATGAATTTGATAATTTTTTCCTAGATAATTTCACCCCGTAATCCGGCTGTGATTGGTCAAAATTCAAAAGTTTCTTTCGTTTCATTGATCGAATGGTCGATTTTAAGATGACGTCACATGAGTGAAATTTAAAAATGCTATATTTGTTAGCTTTTGGGGGGGATCAACACACACACACACATATACACGCGAAAGATGAGCAGAAATAAAACAGTACATTAGTGGCTATTGCATTTCACTACATAAATGTAGTGATGAACAATTAACAATTGTATAGTATATTATATATGCAGTGAAAAGCCAATATCTAGCCTTTATACATTTTTTTAAATTTTACCGCAGTTCTAAAATTATATTAAGCCATATTTCAGGTAAAATATAGCATATTTCTTTCTGTATCAAATCAACAGGAATAAGGAAGTTTATTTTAAGAATGTTCTATAAGAGAAATAGTTCCATCTATTGGTAAGTGCAAGAGGCTCCGGAGATCGTAATGAGTTTGCAGTTTAAAATTAAAAAATAAATGCTCTATAAACAATAACGAAGTGCTCCTGCAGTACGACAATACCTGCGATCATAATTTAAGAAATTTCAAATAAAAGTTTTCCAAGAAGTGATTTTTTAACCTTTTTTCTTACACAAGTTTGTCTGTGAAAAAAAGAGCCCGCTAACTACAAAACTACTACATGTTATCGCAAAGAGAGGAGAATATACATCCTGGAATGAGTAAGAATTGTGGAAAAGAGTGATAAAGTACAAAGAATATTAAGTTTATTAAGGTCTGCTTTATTGTACCTATTAAATTCCCTCGACAACTTTGCCAGCTGTTACTAAGCCATGCACTGTCAATATTTTTCTTTCGCCAGCAATTTAATTAATTAATTAATTAATTTTCAAGCATGTTTGAATTTGGTTCGAACTTTGTTTATATTTTCGAGTAAATATTTGTGAAACTTATTTTCCACTGTCAAGCTCACGCAAATGGTTATTGATAATACACCAACCACTAAGCAGGCGACACGCCAAACGTTTTAAGCTGGATAAAACAGCACTGTGATTACCGAAAGGGCAATAACTTTTTCACGTCGATAAATTATTACTTTTTGTTGCCTCACGAAGCGACATTGTGTGTGTTTTGTTTGTTTTATTTTAAGGCTGCGTGGGGGGAGACACAAATGTACATATTTACGGCTCTTCCAAACATCCATTCCATCCCTCTCGTTATCAATCAATGGAAAGTAAAACGGGAAGAGCTCGCTTTTAATTCAGCTTCTCGATTTCAGATGAAAAGTTTTACTAGGCATTTGCATGAACTCAGAGTAACATTATTAAAACTTTACTTTACCTGAAAATGGTCACGTAAAGGGCTGAAGATGAGAATCGAGAATGTGTAAAAATATAAGGGATATATTCTTATACATGAAAGTTCTTCATTAATAATTTGGGACAGATGATTTCCTTTCCTTCCTGCTGTTTAAATTAAATTTACATTTGAGATTTACATTCCAAAAGCTAATAAAATTGTTTATCAGCACATTTGTCTTGTTCTAAACCATTTTCAGTTGCAATTTTAGTGATATAGTCTTCTGGTTTTCCAAGAATTCCACAGGTACATACAATGTAGACACTTAAAAGCCTCATGTTCCTTCACCCTTTCTTTCTCCATTTCTATTAGAGCTATTAAAATGAAATACGGGTGTTTAAATTTGATATTCAATATAAAATGAAAGTATCATTTTTATGAACATTTGAAATTATTAAGTAAAACGCATGTTATTTGCAGCAAAAAGGCATATACAAAAGTATTCCCCAAAGGCTTAATATTTTTTACCTATAAATGTTTATTTTAAATATATAAACAGTCAAAATGTGTATAGTACAAATGTAGGTGCTTTTTTCATGAAATCTTAATTTTAAACACGCTTTTTTTCCTTAATACTTTATTTTGCTAAAATAATACAAAGGCTGAAATTTAGGTTGATGATCTCGATAAGAAAAAATGCAAAATTTCATCTTAAAAATTATAGAAAATATGTCTAAACTACCTTGAAAAATATAATTTGAGGAAACGAACAGCAAATATAGAGAATGATATGATTATTCTATTACAAATATGCAGTTTTCAATTTTCTTTCTTGCGGTATTGCATCTCTACTTTATCTGTGTTTGCTTGTACCTCACCAGAATGACAGAAAAAATTATCTTGCCACAACGTGCCTTCATTTATACAAACAACAATAAATTACCGAGTTTTTTTCCCCAGATTATAACAAACCTACTATTACACTCCTAACAGATTAGCCACAATACTAGAATGAAACAAACTCAGCAACTGCCGAAATTTAAGGCAATAAATTTAAAAACAAAAACTCTCAATTAGGGAAGGAAGTGTAACTACGTCTGAGTTTTAGAACTACCCTGACCGACTCTGCTTCTAGTGTTTCAAACTTTTCGGACTGCTATACCTTTATTTCTTAGCCCATAATGTCATCTTCCCTTTGTGACTATTACACTCCTTTCATTTACTCCGCTTGGTGGTATGCTTGGTGTCAGTACAGAAAAAGGTAACAATACAATTACAACTTGACTGCTGAAGCGCAGAACAACACGCAAGCTAAAAATGGGTACTTTACGACAGTGTTTCCTGAACTACACCAGAGGGAGGAAAGGTTTGCAAATAAAACGCTAAAAAGCACATAAAAACAGAGCACTGATTAAAAGATCCTGCTGATACAAAGTAACATCATTTTTATGAATGCTGGAGAAGACATTTTCCAAGTGATAATTCTCACTTAATGAAGTCTTTGTCTAAAGATCTGGCAAGTGTTTCTTGATGTTTCTTTATTCATATGTTTAAAAAAATTAAGTCTATAGTTAAATTATATTGTTATAAGTTCACCTAATCTTAAAATATAAAAACGTTGCAACCGAAAATGTATACATGAGATGTAATTTGAAACCCATATGCAGTAGAACGTCAAACATCCTAATATCAGTCATCCTAAAAGTATTGTCCGTTCTGGTGGTGTAGTGGTTACCATACTTGCCTTCTAAACCCAAGATCGCGGGTTCAAACCCGGCCAGGATCGATGGGTTTTTTTCGGGTGTAAAAATATAAGTATGGCTTCCTTCGGAAGGGAAGTAAAGCCGTGGGTCCCGTGTCGTACATTTACGACTCGAAAGCCTGAAAGAAGAGGCCTCTGAGCAATTTGTCGGCCGTTTCACGCCCTGAATTGAACGGGACGCTGACGACCTGACATGTTACAGAGCGCCCATAAATTAACAAAATAAAAAAAAAATGCTGTAAGTCAATTATCCGAACCCATTGAACAGACTGCAAGATTTCGTTTAAACCTATATCATTGTCATAAAGTCCCAGTACACAATAAAGCATCTAACTTGGGTAAACCTGGTCAGTATCGTTAGATATTAAAGATCAGTCTCTTGTAGTTAGGAAAATGCATCAAGCCCTCATTTCTGCAACCTATTAAGCAACGCCATTTTAAGTGACTGCATTCCTCACACGTACTGCTCTCTACCCATCATATGACTTCAATAAAACGCAAACTACTTGTGCTCTGTGTAGCATGATATATATATTTATTTATTTACTAAATATGTTGATACAAAATGAAACAGTATTTATGTGGCGACGTTGGTCATCAATTATTAATTAATATGCGTTTCTTATTTATTATATAAGCTACATTGAAATATGTAACATAATTTTAGCATAATATAGATATTTCTGGACACTTGTGCCTCCGATTATGTAAGCCGGTAGCGGGGGAGCACTATTATCCATGAAATTTGACGCATCTTCTAGTCTAACGGGTTTACGGTTCCCTCAGAACGTGATCAAGGTCAGTAATTCACCAAGCTATCTTTGCATTTCCTTAGATACATATTACCGACAATTATTACGAACTTAGCTGAAATGGAAACACTAATCGTAGCAGAAACACGTTGTCTCTATGTAGTTACACACAAACCTAATGAATAATTCATGGCCTCGCAGAAATGCAGTCACATCGATAAACCTCAATTGAGTAGGAACTCAGCACGGAGAAAAAAGGAACAATGGAGAGTAGCCTTTATGTACCCTGCTGCTAATTATCGGGGCCTCATACATACGCTCACGCCTGCTGCTACCTTTAAAATCACTAAAAACACTAAAAACTTTTAAGTGTTCATTAATTCATACTCGCTTATATTACGTCATTTTGGTGGAAATTGTTAACTGGCCACGTCTACAGATTCCAAGTTATAATAGCAGTTCCCTCTCGGCTCGGTCATTAAATTCTCATAAGGCTTTGCCCTTTGTTCATTTCAAGCCTCTAACTTCTGCATCTTTCCAATCTAGCTGAGTTTTTCTATTTCCCGTTCACTTTAACTTACCATTAAATGCACGCTTTATTATGTACAAAACATTGAAAATATTAACCAAACACAATTCAAAGCACAATACCAGAAATATTTATAATAATGCTACAATGATGTTACATAATTAAAGGTTTCTTATATTATAAATAAGAACATTAAATCATATAAATAATTAATCATTTATCTCGGAGGTACACCATTTAAATACTGTTTCATAATATAGCTCATCCATGTCGCACGGATCCTGGGATCACATGTGCTTTTACAATACACTGAGAAATACATGAAATTGCACAAGCTGATATTTATATCTTAAGGAATAAACAATAGACATACCAAAAATATCAAAGATAAAAGATAGAAAATATATTTTAAAAATACATAAATAAAATGAATAAAAAGTACAAAACTAAATAATTCACATACCCATATGTATAATGATCACCAAAATAGTGTGATTCATGTTCCATGTTGACTACCTTTTCCAAGCTTTTCTGAGCTGTCTCACTTTGTATATATATTTACCTACTCCCTCCTGAGCCAACATAGCCTCGATCCCAGGCCCGCTAATAAATAAGATATAAAAAGATAATCCCAAGATGACACGCATACCGAAGGTGCCAAATATATATACTTTCAGGGCATTTCACAGTTGGACCGAAAAACAACAGTAATGTGTAGTATGATGTTCTGTAAATATATGTTACTCACATACATTATGATAGCATTGCTACGTGACAGATAAATCAACAACGAGCAAATGAATCCAAGATTATCGTAAATTAATAATGAAAAAACAAAGCCAAGATGATCATATGATGTTCTGTAAACAGATGTGACTCGTATTACGTTATTCTAGCGTTGCTACAACAAAATGGAGCCAAGATTATCGTTTGAACAGCGGAAAGCAATTTTGAAATGGTATTGGAAAACCGAGAATGTTGCTGAAGTTCAAAGGTAATGCAGACGTGTGTACAGAACAGAACCGCCGTTGGACTTCTACCTATGGGGAACTCTTAAGGATGTTGTATACCGTGGAAAACCAGCCACACTGGCAGCACTTCGGGAAGAAATTGAAACGGCATGTGCTGCAATCACTGAGGACACTTTCGCAAACGTTACTCAATCAGTAGTTCAACGTACTCAGAAGTGTATCGACGCCGAGCAACTGTTGTAATTGTAAAAGTCTGAGATGATTAGTGCTCTTCATTTTGTGTGAATTCAGTTTTGTTGTGTTAACACAGTTTTTGTTTGCTTGAAGTGAGTATGCATATTTAGCACCCTCTGTATATGAATTGTATATGTAAAATTGTTTACAGAAAGTAAGAAAGTATGTCAAACAGCAAATATAAAAGAGAAGTTGACCGAAACTTAGGGAAAACAGGTTGTATTGTAATCTCTTAAGCTAGAAGGTTTTTCTTTGTTATACTTTATGACGGTCCGGTCCGGTAGACCCTTGAAAACGGTAGTACCGGGAACAAAAGCTATCCCAACGCTTCTTTAGGGGACAAGTGTTCCATTGTCAAAATTGCAGAAGAAATTCACTCAACAAGAAACCGAATCATAAAAGTCCCGATATGATTTCCTTTAAAGTGCAGTTATTACAGCCAAAACTAGCGGTCTTTACAAAAGCATAAACAAAGCTAAGACTCAAGATCCAAACTTGGGCGGGCCGAAGAAAAGTCTTAGAATATAACCGATGAGAATTATATGATATAAATTATCATATGCTACCCATAGAAAGATAGCAGTAGGAAGAACATCACGTGACAGTCAAAAAGTCATAGTGAATGTTTAATAGCGTTAGGGACAAATTTATAAAAGTAGCGGTACGTAATGTAAAAACATAGTTCTGCATAGTTCCTGAAAACAATCAGGGAAAGCTTTACTCAGTGACAGTTTTTATTCAGAGGAAGTTCTTGAAGCAAAGACAATTTAGTGCGCAGACTTAGTTTTTAAAGAAGTTCTTGAGGTCGCGTTTTCAGATTGAGAGTCAGACTTAGACGCTATATATGAACTCTAGGGAGACACACTACAGGCAAACGCAGTTTTAGACAGTTTTTACTCACTATTCAGTGTTAGAAAGTAAGTAGCTGTTTTTGTGGCCAGACTCTAGTGTGACCAAACAAGAGCAATATATAAACGTTTTTATAAATGGTGATAAACTGGATCTACGGGTGTTGTATTACTATTCATTGTTTTCCTCATCTCCTTCCCTGTGATGTTTTACATATCACAAAAATGTCAGCTAATATTCTGAGCTCAAAGCCATGAACGAGGTAGCGGCGAATCCGAGAGGAGGTTCAAGTCATCTCTGAAATTCAAAATTACCTATTAGCCTTCATCATTTCCCTCACAATTAGATCATTAATTAATCAACAAACCAAAATTAATGATCCATATTTTTGTAATCTCCGTCGCCCTCCCCCTCCCTGTTGTCTGCCAGAGAAGTCCAGCACTGCCCCATTAGCAAACGGACCTAGTAAAAACAATTTTCCCCATTCTTCCGTCCCCCTTGCTGTACGCCAGAATATGTTCCCAATATTCTTTTTTCGCATATATAAGACATTTTTTCGTACTTTCTCTGTCGTTACTTTGATCATCGATCATGCTCCTAACCTAAACCCTGATGACCGAGTTTGGTCCCTATCTGGATGTAACGCTCCAACCCCCATCCAATTGTATCTCCAGTGAAACTTTCTGTATACAGTTCGAAAGAGTTTCCTATTCATGTCCCTCAGGCGTTTCTCAATTTTCCTCTAGTTTCCCCATCCTGTAATCCAAATGTTAACCATTCCTATAGTTACCAGACTTCTTTTTAATTCTTTAACTTAGACCCTATCCCCCCTTTTTTCTGCTGCTCATGGTAGCAGGATGAATTGTAAAACATTTTACAATTTTTGTCCACACTTGACTCTGAAGATGATTCGATAAAAAGAAAATTTATCAAAGAAGCAAATACATTACCTTACAGAAACGTTTATATTTATGTACTTTGTATTACTAAGTGGTTATCAGAACCGGATAGTCGACACTACTGCACTGTGTTTACATCTTTTATATTTTTTGACTCTGCATGCATTAAGTTCATATGTACGAAAAAAAATGCTACTGTAAAATAAATCCATACACCTCAGAGCTATAGCGATATGAGTTATACATGAGACGCTGGGCAACGATCTTTAAATCAAAAACGAGTCGTGTATCCTTGGTTTCTTCATATTTTCCAGCTTGTTCAGAATCTTGGTAAAGCTAAAGTATTAAAAATAAATAGCTAAATGCATTTCAAATAAAACTAAAAATTAAAATAAATAAAAGTTGCTAAAACATGAATGTAATCAATTTGTTAAGAATAGACGCAGGTTCAAATGCTGGTAGTTGAAATAAAATGACTACTTCCATTTGCAATTGATTTAAGCTTATCTAAACTTGAACTATTGTTAAAGTGAGAGCGAGAAGCAACAAAGTAGTTTTCATTTGCCACAACTTCACTAGTACTGTTGGGTTACAGGAAGAAGAAACAACTTTTATTTTCTTCCTTTCTAAAGCCCAAAACCTTCAACTTTAGATATGTAAACATGCGGCATACACCTAAAACTCTTTTTTTGCTGGCTATCGTCGACTTGTTACGAGTGACAAGTCTGACACAATTATATTTAGAGTCCTACGTTTGGAAACCGAAAAGCTCCAAACTGTTCGCAACAGTGCAGCTGTGCATGGAGTATTGCTTGGCGACACTGTAGAAAGGTTTGACGCTCTACTGTATACATACCTGCAATGTAGTAGCGCGAAGATTGCTTTACTATCTTGAATCATTCAAAGTTAACGTTTCCAGATTGACAAAGTTTATACGGAGTAGTTAGATGTAGTACTCTATACATAACCATATATTTTCAAACTAATCAGCGAATAGCACGGAATATTTATATTATTGTATTCTTATTAATATTTTGTCACGAATAAGACTTGCATTAATTTGCTCTACGAATTTATTATTAAAGAAATACTTTGTAGTTAATATAGACTAATGCTAGTTTATATAAATTGTAAATAGCACTTTTGCCCATTAGAATCAACGTTTACTGCTGCTCTCAACATGTTTAGAATAGCCAGTCAAATTCGGGACATTATGTCAGGCTTGAGCGAACAGTCCTCCCGTTTTGATTCTCCAGACAGAGGGCAATATTAGCGCTGTATGCACAAACGAATTACACACGCTGGTGGCCAGAGAGGAGCAGTAGAGTTCACTTTCTAACCACATGCTTATGTCGGGTCTACATTCTGCCGAATGCTGAAGATGACAATGAGAATGTGGGCGATTATGGAAACAACAATTTGTGTCAAAAGGAAATCTATCCAACCTCCGCTATGTGGCGCCACAATTTCCACTTAAGCATAGCCATAGAAGTTTGGTCGTCTCTGTTTAGCGCATGGCCGCGATGTCGTCAAAAGGCAAAGAAGAAAGAGATACATTACTGTGTTTTCTTCTTTATTCGTGCCTTTTTCTACATCAAGAGAGGCTGTCTTTGTCATCTCCTTTTCTTAAATTGTGAAACAATGGAAATATGCCAGTTGTATTATTATGTTTAATTCAATATTTTGGAAAGTTTAACATCTATCACATTTTGTATATGTGCAAACAAATTATTACATCTATCATATACCTAAAGTCTCTTTGATATTTACACTTTGTTATTTACCTAAAATGGTATATTTTGCTACTAAATGACGAAACCTCATCTCCGCCACTTCTATTTTTTTTTAATATCGGACCTTCTTATTGTCCAATTTTCTGTACGATAACGGGAGTCTTAAGCAGTGAATTCCAAAATTGTCATAATTTTTTTTGTTGTGTAGATTTTTAATATTATATTGGGCAACGGTTTCATTTAATTTGTTGACTACCATTAGCAGCTGATTTTCGGCTCCCCAACCAGGATTGATCATCTTAAAATAAAATTCCTACTTCAAAATGTTTAGTTTAACTATCTCCGTTATTGTTGAATGGCATATTCTATGCAAATATTAAAAAAATACAGGAAACGAAGGGCAAGGAATGGCAACCCCCTGTGTCTAAATTACTAAGTGTAACGCTCTTAAAAACTTAAAAAGAATTAATTTGATTGTAAATCAAAGTTCATGGGTTTTTTTTTTTTTTTTTTTTTTTTTTTTTTACATTTTTGAAAAGGATAATTTTTCTGAATCAATCACAATTATTTGGTATTATCTATGTGTTGTATCTGAAAAGCGTTCTTAAACTGTACCGAGATTTTTTTTTTTTATTTGCTTTATTTACGGGCTCCCTTTAACGTCTCAGGTCATCAGCGTCCCATTCAATTCAGAGCGTGAAACGTCTAGTAAATTTTGCTCAGAGGCCTCTTCTTTCATACTTGAGGTTCTTTTACGTGCCGTAAATCTACATGGGACCCACGGCTTTACTTCCCTTCCGAAGGAAGCCATACTTAGGAGTTTTACGCCCGAAAAAATGCCAGGGATTGAATCGCTATATTGGGTTTATGAGAGAGAGTTCTCAACCCTCCTTACTGCAAAATACTTCATTGCCTATGTCTGTGATAAGTTCGTGAACTCTATATACAAAATTTATTTCATCTTTATTTTCTTTCTATATTATGTCAATTGAAAGCGTCTAAATATTCAATGTTGAAATAAACGATATTAATATCGGAAATCATTCTGAGGCGTAATATGCAAGGTTCTTTATAGAGAAGCGAAAACACGTTTCTAATAGAGGCTGACGATGAAGCTTTAATGAAAAAGGTTGCCCTTCAGTGTGTGTGAATATTGTAAAAGTAATGAACTGCATTCTTTGTGACTTCCTATCGCCAAGAAAGTTATCGCACGCGAATATTTTATTCGGTTTTGGACGGCGAAGCTGTTAACAATCTGAATGCATTCCATAAATATGTTTGTTTTGTCCACGAAATGTATGATACGATATTTTCTTCACAGCTTATGAAAAAAGAAATGCATCCTGCAGGGTATTGGAGCACATTCGTTTGCTAGAATGTCTGGAATAGTAACAGAGTGTCTGAAACCGCCCATCACTGCACTTTGACTTGAATTATTATTAAGTTAAATATTAAGTAAATAATCTTATAATATTTTCTAAACAGCGATATACAAAAACACAAATCATTGTTTCAGTTATAGTTGTTGCAGAAGCTAAGGTTGTGGCAGAAGCTACGCGGCTTCAATTTTCTTCGGCGCTGAAGGTACATGGACGAAACTATGTACAAAAAAAAAAAAAAAAACAAATAAACAAAAGCATCCATACTGGTTAGGGGGCAAGAATCTTCCATCTCATTGTCTCATCTCATTGCATCAAGTTTTCAACGCGAGAAAGAGGTGGTTCTCGTCTTCAGGCAATAGTTTCAAATTCGCTAAAACTGTTGTTTTTTTAATTGAATTTTGAAGTATCAAAATGAGCTTTTCGTTCTTACAACTGATTTTTGTTTTATAAATTTGTCAAATCATGCATTATATTTGTTATTGTACAGGGTCTTCGTTTCACTACGCAATCAAAAACTGGTTTTCCTGAAAGAAAAGTATCTTTAACGGCCTCGCCAACAGCCAAGGGAAATCATGTTGCGCGGTCGGAACTCAAAGCGCTCTTTTTGTTTCTTTCGTTATTTAATGTTAATAAATTGTGATTAATATTGTTCAAAACATCATAATAATTGTTCAAAGATCCAAACTTCCTCCCTGAAATATGCTGAATCCTTTTGAAATATTTTGAAATATTAACCGCAATGCATACTTCCGTCTAGAATAATTTGTTTCAGTACTTCCACGTTTTTTATTGAAGGTACAGCAGCAATTTTATGTGGATGAAGATGCAGGAGATAATTGGCTTTATACGTACTGCTGACAGATACACCAACTTCCTGTGCTAATCGTATTGCAGACTTTCGAGTAGAAGTTTCTAATCGATAAGCCTATTTCATCAAGTTTCTCATCTGTTAAAACTTTATTTGGGGGGGAGGGGTCTTCTGGTCAATGAGCTTTGGGTTTGAACTTTGTACACCAATCTGAAAATTCCATTTTCCTGGAAATTTTGCACGAAATTCTCTCCTACAAAACTTGTACAAAATTTTTTGCACATTACAATAAAAATAAATGTTCTTTGCTGGTATTTATCTTATTGCCAACACCTCCATAATACAAAATAGAAAGTCTTATATGCAAGTTTCTACAAAAATGCACTGAAATAGTTGGCGTGATAAACGCGACTGAGCAATACTCAGTTTGCTGACTCAGCGGAACTTTAATCCAGTCTCGTTTGGATTTGCGCTTCACTTAAGGTCAACCGGTAGTGTATAAAAACAACAGAATGAGGACAGTGCACGACATTTTGATTAATAGTCAGCTAAAATATTGCCATGATAGCTTTAACAGCTTAAGGGACTAACATTCAATTTTTTTTGGGCTGTTATCCGTCTCAAAGTAAATATTGTAGTGAGCGTATATTAAAAAATATATTTAAAATAGTCCTCACAACCAAAGTGATTACATTTTCCATACACAATGCTGAAATTGTTCCTCGTTTGCTGTGAGAAAAGTTTTGATCCACACGTTGCGACTCAGCTTCTGAAATACTGGCTATTTCTTCTCTTGTTTCGCGGTTCATCAAATGATTTCAGATCGGATTTATCGGTCTTGTCTTTTAAACTCACCATTAAATAAAGCACTTATTGCTCTGAAAACTGAAGCAATATTATACTTAATAAACAACCCTCCTATAAGGGACTATGGGCGTCCGTGAATGTCTGTGCATGTAACCATTTACTGTCTAAGCATACATCGTGGAAAGATAAAATGTATGCAATGTATTTTTAAAATGTCTTTAGAAACCTACTTGCCTTTTCTGTATCTGAATTAAGTAAGCAGTAAAATATCAAAATATAAACAACAGATGATTAAGTGTGAAATAATACAAACAATTAGAAAATAAAAAAAAAATTATGATGATAGCTAGACACCTCAATTACACAAATAGAGAACTCTCAGATCTAACATTTGGCTTTATTACATACTCTGAGATCACCACAATTAACTGTTGAGTGACATTACAGAAACACACGTGTAAACTGACGGCCATGAAGCGCTTGCCATGCACTTCATTTCGCACTTGATTAGATCTTTCTGGTTTCGCGGTTATTAACGGGCCTTCAAAGTGACTTTGCTGCCCTAATCAAGTGGGCAGTAAACAATAGACCATTATGCTTAGCAACCGAGTGCTCATATGCATGTTGACCACTTTATTGATAAGAGCATTAGTGCTTCCCTTGTTACCTGAAGAGTCCAGGGGTATTGAGCTTCGGAAAATATCAAGAGATTTTAATCTTTCAATCATACCTTCGATTAAAAGAATAAATAATGTTTTTAGGAAATTAGTTTTAATGTTTTTAATTCTAATCATCAACTCTCTATTTACAGTTCTTTATTTTAACGAACCCTTCTATAAGTTATTTCAAAATGTTCCTTCCGAAACAAGTTCAATAAACCAACATTGTGTGTTATGTTGCAGATGCTCTCCAACTCGGAATAATTGATGGCTGTAGATCTACAATGCAGAGAATGAGTTATGCCCGATGGATCAATAACAAGAAGCTAGAACAGCAGTCTGCGTGCACGTGTAAAGCGCTCTGCTCGGGTCTTAACTCGTTTGAGAAATAATTATCAGAGAAAGGAAAGGACTGTTTTTGCAACTGAGTTTCATTCAACAGACTGCAAATTCAATAGTAAAACGGCTTTAATTCTTCTATAACAATGCAAATGAACAACCAAGGAAAACAATGAGTTTTCTCATTAACAGTTATATAATAACAAAATAATGTAGGAGAGTTTTATAAAAGTCAACAAATGCAGAATTTTTTTTTTTTCCATAAAATGAAGTTTTAAATATCATAGTAAAGTAGTAGACATTAATATTGTTATTTTAAGCACTTATTGGATTATATATACGATATTTTCAAATTTACGTTTCCAATGTGAGATTACTGTGCTAAAATTATTTGATACTTGAAATCGATAAATACACACAGGGAACGTAAAATATGTGTTAGTGTTTACACTCAAAGGTATTATTATTTATATTTTTTTAAAAAACTATTAGTTATAAGCAGGACATCCACCTTTGAATAGGAATCAATTTAATTAATTTTATCTAATTGTCATAACAATTTCAATCACATGACTATAAATTAATAAAAGTATAGGTAATAGTTCTTTTTCCATTCAACAACTTCTAAGGTATGAGAAAATGAATATCTAATGAAATTTTCAACGTCTTCATAAAATGCTTGGGTGCTTCTGGCGTTTCAAAACGCTTCATGGGATTTAAGGAGTCCTTTTCTGCCTGCAGTTATTAGACTTCATTTCCTCAATCTCGACAGGAGTTCCATATAAACGTCTGCTACTGACAAAAAGCTACTTTCCGTGTAGATTTTTCATAGGGCATCACTCATTGGACTTAAGTATATTAGGTTGCGATATCATTTAGGTTCTGGACTTCCAGTTCTTTACTTCTCTATATACACGAGAGGAGTTCGGAAAGTATCAGTAGTAGTTTTTAACCTTATTCTTTATGCAGTCGGTCATGGTGGTGTAGTGGTTACCATACTTGCCTCCTACACCCAAGAACGCAGGTTCGAACCTGGCCAGGAACGATGGATTTTTTCGGGGGTAAAAATCCTAAGTATGGCTTCCTTCGGAAGGGAAGTAAAGCCGTGGGTCCCGTGTCGTACATTAACGGCACGAAAAAGAACCTCAAGCCTGAAAGAGAGGCCTCTGAACAAAATTTGTCGGCCGTTTCACATCCTGAATTGAATGGGACGTTGATGACCTGAGATGTTAAAAGAGCGACTATAAATAAATCAATCAAAAACAAAATTCTTTATGCAGTATATGGGATCCCCCAATATACTCCTCACTGTAAATGCACCATTGCCATCTTCCGGATAACTTCAATATGGTGTCACGAAACCACGAAACCATGTTTGAGAGTACTACGACACCCGTCGAAGACTGCTGCCTGAATGTTCTCATTGTTTACGATTTTTTTACCTCATATCCTTCATGTTACTGAATAAGGCATAAGACGGAGCGAGTTCCGTTGAATATAATGAGTGCGGTACAACAAAGAACCCTAGCGATGCCAACTTTGCGGTCGTTGGCCGCGCATTGTTAGTTGGAGAAACATCCTTGTTGACTCTTTAATCGTTGCTGAATCCTGTTCTAAGCGGTAAAAGGGTCTCTCAGTACATCTCGTTGTTGATAGTCGTTCTTTGAGGAAACCAGTCCATTATTAGTATGTCTGAAATGCACCAAAAGACGTGATCATCTGCTCACATATGGAGCAGCACGAAATTTCTTGGGTCGGGGACTCCCAGAATGCTTCCATTGCATGGATTAGATTTTCTTCTCTGGTGTGTGGTAGTGACACTATGACTCATCACCAGTTGCCAGTTTAACCAAAAAAACCCGGATCTTCATTACGCATTTCCAGTTGTTGACCTCAGACGTCAAACTTTTAACTTTCTACGCCTGTTTCAAGCCCCGTGGAACCCAATGCGCTCACACCTTTTTCTTATACCAATCGTCATGAATAATCTCAGTTGAATCTTTTGAAAGAAGTAGATCTGGCACTAGTTGTTTACTCACTCCGAGTAAACAACTTCGAGGCTTCAGGCTGCAAGTCATCGTCACTCCTTTCATCTCTTTCTTTAAAATCACTTCCTGCCGTAAAATTATAGGCTTCCTGGTAATGAAGACGTGGCCCATCAGGAACGGGCCGAATAGCTGATTTGGACGATTAGATATAATTATAATGTTCATTTTGCTTTTATTGTTATATCCTTGCACTTTGTCAAGAGCAAAAGGAGCACTTCCATTGTTCTCTCCATACCACCGGTATTTCAAAAGTTAATGAAGTTATTTACACACAGTCTGAGGTATCATGCGAGCCTTTTATCTTGTTCGCCAAGTGGCATACCAAAATATGCATGGTGTGCATTACGAAGGGTGTTATGTTTCGTCTCTGCTTCCCTGTCACATGAGTCCAAACTCGATATGGAACGCTGTTTTATGCATTTACTGTTCACTGCGCTGTTGTTACTATGCTAAACAGTACAAAGACTGACATTCATTTTTGTTTATATATTGGCTCATTTCCGAAATATTCCACCAGGCTCTGGGAGTCGTTTATGCGGATGAACAGCAACAAGATTGCTAACTTAAAGAATCTAATCAAATTTGCACATCTTGTTGGGGTTAAGACAGCGCTCTCCTTCTCCCACTCCTACTTTTCCTTCTTCCTTGCTTCTCATTTATCAATAGGAATGATATACGGTCTTTTAGAAGCTTACAGCAAAATCTGAAATCACATTAACATACATAGTCCAATTCCAAACAAGCCATATGTGACTCTAACCACTGTTTTGGATTTAGTATGATGTCGCTATTCAAAAATGCATATAAACTTCTGAGGAAATAATTTCATCGCTGATCATGTTATTAATAATACAATAATACAGCCTATCTGCATTCCTGACTAATCCAATTACAACCTGTTCTTTCTTGCAGGGTATACATAGTTTTTAAACAATTTATTACTATTACCATTGATCAAACAGCAATCCACCTTCTCATAGGATGCCAATTCCAAGCCACAAACAGGCCGAAATGTCTACAATCTGCAGTACTTGCGAACTTAAGTAAAATGCTGTTGGTTGATTTGAGTTATTTATGGACGATTTTTAACAGCTCAGGTCATTAGCGTCCCATTCTATTTAGGGCGTGAAACGGCCGACAAATTTTGCTCAGAGGCCTCTTCTTTCAGGCTTGAGGTTCTTTTTCATGCCGTAAATGTACGACAGGGGACCCACTGCTGCTTTACTTCCCTTCCGAAGGAAGCCATACTTAGGGAAAAATTCAACGACCCTGGCCGGGATTGAACCTGCGATCTTGGGTTTAGAAGGCAAGTATGGTTACCGCTACACCACCAGGACAGACACGTTAAGTGCTAAAAATACAAAGGCATTATATTGATTCCCATTATGTTTATCAGACCATCTCCTGTAATTATATTAAGAATATTTATAATAACTTGTAAATATTTCGTGAAATACCCACAAGGTTGGGAAAAATAAAGTTAGCATAATGCATGCAACCAAAAAGGAGAACACAATTTAGAAGACAATTTGGATTATTTAGCTATTAATTGTCATTCGTTTATAGTTCGCTTTGTTACAGTTTACGAACCTTACCACTTCGGTTTTCAAAACACGGAATGCCAACATTGATAGCTTCACCACATAGCAAATTTAAGGTTCCAGCAAAAATTTGGCCGTATTTGTTGGAAGAATAAAGGAAGTTTGATGAATAGTTTTCTGGAATGTAACACAAGAATTATGGGCCCGTGTTTAGCAATGTTAATTACTAAATTTCATAGTTTTATTAAATAAAAAATGTTATTGAATAAAATTTTTCTTTTATTTCTAGTGCCTAATAGATTCTTTTCAAAACGAACATACCAATTTATACTAGTTTATTTCTGAATATGGAAGTAATGCTATGTTAAAAAATGCACAGTGATTATGTTGAAAAATAATTTTGTATCTATTAGAGACAGTAACAAATGAAAAATACTGATTTGCACTCCAGAGAGGATTACTTTTTACTAAATATATTTACCAATACAGTGATATTAAGAAGTGTTTTCGTTAGAAAATACTCATTCAATTGTCTCACAAAAATTAAAGAAAAATGTCAATATACTCGTACTTTGCTCATTTCTTTTCATTCTCAATATAGCACGAAAATTTGATATCATCTTATAAGGATTAAGCCTAAAGAACATTCCGAACCATACTTGATCGTATGAACAATTTACATTTACTTATACTTAGTCTCTTCAGATGTCAGAGAAATAGGGGCAATCTGCATATTTAAAACACAAAAACAAAATAAAATAGCTGTTAACGTATAATCCTTTAGCAGATATTAATACGACCGGGCGGCCGAGGTCGTTAAGGAACGCACTCATGAGCGGAAGGTCTGGGGTTGCATTCCCACCAGGACCGTGCTCCCTGACTGGGTTTTTTTCCAGGTTTTCCTTTGTCCTCATATATGGCAAATGCCGGGGAGGTACCCTAAATTTAGGCCTAGAACATTTCCTTCCTTAAAAATATCTTTTTTCCAGTTTATCATTTCACTTCCTGTATCATCATGCCTCAGTAGTGAAAACGAGTGTTAAAAACTAATAAAAATATGAAAAAAGATATTAATACTACAAAACTTCTTAGTGATAGATTGCTTATTTCGGCTTCATAAATTATTTCAACTTTTGATGTCTACAAACTCTTAGTTTGCAATTAATAACAGTTCCTAACAAACACGAGATTATATTAATATGTAATTTATTTCGAGTATTATTTATTATTAATGATTTAGAATATCCCAGTTTTACATCTTATAAACTTTATTAGGTACTTAAATGTATTTGTTAATTTTATAAAAAGCTCTAGTTCATATTTCTTTCAGCAAAATGTTTACCTGAACTAAAGATATATATTTCATCTTATTACAGCTAATAACAATGGTTAAAAACACACTTTTTATCATTTTATAGTGCCGTGATATCACGGTGCCATTTTATTTCCTTCACTTTTTCAACAGACTATCTGAGCAAACTATGAAAACAATCTACTGTTACGCAAGTGGTCATCGCCATAGCTGTATATATCACTTAGTTGTTATTCGTAAGAGAGGGCATAAAACCAGTTTTAAAATGAGCGTGAATATAAATTTAAAAGAAACTGTCCTGCAGTGTTTATGGATGAAATACATCTTTATTTTTGTGTTTAACTGATCTTCACTGCTGTGTTACCACCGTCGGTGGGAACTGAAAATATATGAAATGGGATAATAAAACGGTGGGAAAACTTTTTTTCCTTTATAGCTTTATTTAATGTCACCTAACAGGATAGGTTATATAGCGAATTTTATTGTTACTTTACTTGGAGAAGGAAAATTTCTAGGTCTAATTTTAAGATACCTTCCCAGCATTTGCCATTGAGACGACAGAGGAAAGATTTAAAAACTCAGTTAAATCGGACAGACATGGCGAAAATCTTACTGCATGAGTCCTTGCATTAACCACATTTAGTTGCGTTTATTTTATTTAAGAATTTCTTTTGGTCCCATTAGCTTCCCGTTCAACTCAGGACGGTCAATAAATTTTGCTCAGGGACTTCCATTTTCAGTCTTTGGCTAATTTTACGTGATGTAGATCTACAACACAAGACCAACAGTCACTCCCCTTCCGAAGCACTACTTAGGATTTTTACGCCCTAAACAATGTGAACCCGTTACCTTCGGTCTACGTGACAAGTATGGTTACTTCTACTAGACTAGTAGAACCAACTTTAGTGACGTCGGCTACCTGCTGCCCAAATAAAACAAGTGTCAGGTTTTGCACAAGAATTAAGCATTAAGTGCTCACATATCAAATAAAAACAAAGAGCTTGGCATCTGTATTCCCCTCAGCCTTACGTGCATTCTTTCCGCGAAGAAATGTTTAACAGAAGTAATGAAAATATGTCTCCTTGCAGATATTACATTCAAACAGTGAAATGCCAAATAAATTGCTAAGTACTGGGGCAAAGAAATGGCTTTTTCCTTCCTTAGGAGGAGAAATGGTATCAGAAATGATGAAAAGTGGCCAACCTAGCATAAATACCAGTGGCGCACCGGCCAAAAGGCCAGAAATAGGAAACTCATACAAGTTCAGTTAAACATAAATAAGGTGTATATACTAGACGCAAAAAGTAATGGAATGTGCTGGTTAGCCAATCCCTGCGTATAGGGGTGTTGCCAAATTCTGCACATCAGAGCAAGCAACAATGACCATCCTTGGGTTTTTGAGAAGTTGGCACTTGCATTATACTGGGAACAGGATAATGTTTTTAAAATATATTAGTTATGCATATTATCTCAACTCCTGGCGTTTATGAATAGAGAGCACATTTTTACTTGTGATATTTTAAGCACAAACGAGCACAAACACACACACACACATACACACACACACACACACACACACTATTTGAACTTATCATAACTGCAGGACTGGTTTGTTGACATATCTTGAAAGTGCATTATACCCCCTCTTTCATTAACTTGCATTTAGTTACTGATGTATAGCGAGAGAGTTTCAATTCCCGCGATTGTATTTTAAATATTTTTTCGAGCGAACTAAGGCTGAGAAAGTAATGGCAACATATCCATAAACAACAAATAATTTATTATAGAACGTGGTTTATTCTTAAATGTAATCCCCTGCCACCCTTTTCACTGGCTGTCACACTTCTGGAAGACATGATATTTCCGTTGCTAAGGTCCTTTTTTTGTTGGTGTTTGAGAAGGAGCGCTGTACTGCAACACTGTAATGTGGCTTGTTCTGACTTCTGCGGCTAACTCCCTCACCCCTCACCCCCATCCTTCCTTCTCAAGTAGTAGATATAAATTAACGTAACGCACTCCAAGGATAAGATGACCAAACGTGGTGCATATTCCGCTCTATTGCGTCCTTGTCGAAAGTCTGACACTCCAGACTACCGTTCGATATGGAAAGTTTCATTGCCATAGGCTTCTCGCACACCTACATGAGATTCCCTCACGTTTCTAACTTATACCACCTCAATTTTAATGCAATCACACTGCTCACCTTTAGAAAACACCACTTTAGGGCGGCCCATATTTACACCATTACTGGACAGCTTCGTATTCGTCCGTCTACAGATAGTGCACTAGTGACGCCGAGTATGTAGAACAGCTTTGCTATTCCTTTAGATATACTGAGAGCAACAATTCCCTCACATGTTCATTAACAGCATGGCGATAGTGTTGCCACTATTTTCTTTAGAGCCTTCGTAAAATAGAAAACCTGCCCTCCCAGTTATTACAGGTAGTAAATGTGTACTATAACTGAAATACAGCGTGGCGGAGATCATACTAACATGTCATAAGTTTGGTATCCATCTTAATGCTAAATGCTAGAAGGTAACCAATTCTATAATTACCATCTTGATAACAAGTCATGTGAAAAAAGATTCTTCAGTGGAGTTCCCTAAACCTTTGAATGAACCTTAGCTATAATATTCTAGGAGTACTAGCATGAAGAGCACATCATAAAATATTGGTGCATTGAACAAGAGTAAGTAGAAACACATTTGGACTTTACACAACGAGAATCCAGCAGCGGCACTCACAGTGTGTTATGTATACCGCCAAGAGTGGCCGAGGTCGTTAAGGCGAGGACTTGTGAGCGGGAGGTCTGGGGTTCGAATCCCTCCAGGACCGTCCTCCCTGGCTGAGTTTTTTTTCCAGGTTGTCCTCAGTCCTCATAAATGGCAAATACAGGGGAGGTAACCTAAACTTAGGCCGGAACGTTTCCTTCCTTAAAAAATAAAAAAAAAATCCTTTCCAATATATCATTTCATCTTGTGCTGCCTCAGTAGTAAAAACAGGCGTTAAACACTATTAAAAAAGTGTGTTAAGTATCAACGCTTACAGTTATGAATCTGGGGGAGTTTAGCTTTACCTATATTTACAATTTATATAGCCTATAATTCAAGTATGACTTCTTCAGTTCAGCACCCTGAGGTAAATTACTGGAGAATCTTTACACGCTCATTCCGTTCGCACAATAAATTTGAATATTTATACAAGCTAATCATCATAATATAATCATTATTTAAAGAGAATACCTGGTATTTCTTACGTGCGAATCAGATGAATTTGCAAGCACAAGAAATCAGTATAGCCAACTTGTGAACATTCATGTGTCACTGTTGCAGTGAGCACCTGACTTAAGGCAGATGCCGACACAGCGTTAGAATACCAAGTGGGGGATCCACGACTGGAATTGGGGCAGAGGGCCCCTGGAAAAAGAGGGATCGTATACAAGGTTTTTAAATTGGATCTCACACAGACGGAGAGCAGTTTCCGACCAGAGCGCTCGCTCTTTTGACCAACTCTTTCAGGAGTTGCCGATAATCCTTCCGGATTCGGGGCCGACTGGCACTGTTCTCTTATCCAATTAACGCCATGCCCTGGTCCTTTCACTTCACACCACATCCCGATTTCTCTACCTTGTGCGTTCTCAATTATTTCAAACTCCAACCATGTTTCTCCCAGTTGGCTCCTAAACGGGCCAACCAATATTAATACAATTTCACGTTAGAACTCCATTCAGCTTTACCGACAGAATTCCATTTTCAGTCAGACTGCCTTTATTTAGGTTTCGAAATTATTGGGAGGTTCTACAGCATTACTTGAGTACTGCAAGCAACGACCAGAGCAATAAGGCATCTGCCTTCGCTCCATTGTCGAACAAATATGTGAACCTGTATCTTCTAGAATACATCAATACCGTGAACTCAGTTTTTAATATTAGTCTGGTCAACTCCGAATCCGTTCATAGTATCCTTATCCTACAAGACTATTGCCCTCGTAACTAATTTACTTTACGAGGCAATAAATATTTTCTGCAAAACAGATTTCATTTATATGAAAAGAAAATGTACAGCAAAGATAAAGAAATAACAATAAATGCAATTAAAATATTGGTAAAGGAAAACTTGTTTGAAGTGCATGGAAATGCGTTTATCTGTAATGGACAAGTTTCCGTATTAAACAAAACACTTGTATTAATGTTATATAACTCCTTTATGTTTTTGGGAAACCTACACGGCCTACCTATATTTATTAATGGAATATTTGATTCAAATATGAAGGGATATTAGTCAAAGTCATAAACTTTACACTAATTGAATATCAAAAAATTATTATTAATTATTCGATGTATTCGTTTCGAGCCATCGTCAACTCTAGTTTGTCTGCCGATCCCCTCACCGTTTAACAGTTGAATGATTGATGCTTTTTGGCTTCACTTAGCGTTTGTTTCATTTTTTTACACATATGATCAATTTATTTCTTTGCAATGCGTGAACAGCCCCGTGTAAAGTTTTATTTGTATGAGTCAGGTATTTTTTTTTCTCTAGCTGTTTTACTTAAATGTTTTTTCCCCATTTGGCTTTAACTTAGGTGCAATAGTACCCTACACCTTTTATGGATCTAAGCTATGTATTTGAAGAGTTTCGGAGTGCATTTTGCTTTTGCCTAAGGTCCTTGTTAGGATGCTAATGGCTATTGAAATTAGGCATCCATAAACCTTACAACCGAGGCCCTTTTACGCATAGTTAAGGGAAGTCCGAAGGCGCTGTCTTACCAATGCTAAATTAGCTAAGTTTATGCTACTGTTATGGCAGAACCCTAATGGCTATAAAATTTAAATTTGAACAGATAATTTGACACATTTTATCTGTGTAAGGAAACAGAATTAATAGAATTTAAGTATTAATAAGAATTATATACTTTTTTTTATTAATTTTTAATTAATTAATTTTAGCCAATTTTGTCAACATTTTTGTATAAAAACTTCTACAATTCCTAGTTTATATAATGTTTCTACATAATTTTATTTCAGTAGTTTCATAAATGTCTATAAATATTAATTGATGGAGTAGTTTTCTTTTCCTTTAGTAAAAAATAGCGATTAAAGAAAGAAGTGTTAAAAACTTACTCATAGCTACAACTCGGAACCTAATGCATCTCTGCCCCCTAGTCACAATTTGTTCAGCCTTTATGTCAGAATAGCAAACAGCGAAAGGAAAGTTTATCTAGCAAATGGTAAGAACGTTTTAACTCAACTGGTTCGAAAGCTAAATCAATAAGCTATGATTATTGTCAAAAACAGTCTCTTTTAAATCTAAGCAGATGTATTTCAAATATGAAGAAACTGTTTTTAGCGTACGTATCACAATAAATTCAGAAATGTCAAGTATGTGTTGTCATTTATTTTCTAAAAAATGCTTAGAAAAAATTAAAAAGTTTGCCTTCCAACAGGCCAAAACCTTAATTTTCATTTTTATAAGAACAAAACCTTGAATTTTATTTTGCGATTTTTAAAACCTTAATATTTTTACGTTTAAATCTCAAATTATTTTATTTAGTACATTTTAGATGCATTACGCACAGAAACCTCATCCTTCTATCTTAAAGCATTCACATAAGTTTTCATAAACTCTTAAACCTCTTTAGTTACGCTATTATTGTTTTAAAAGGTGTATGTCAATTTGGCGAGCTTATTGCATTGCCTTATTGTTGAAGTGAACAAAAGCATCAAGTACACATATTAAAAAATAAGTTGTTACACTCTTGAAATATCTGCATCTTTAAGCTTAGAGAGGAATTGGGTATAGTTAGTACATGAGCCGCGGACAGTTCTGTATGCTTGACTTCAGATGTAAAGAATGAAAAAAATTCAAGTGCTAAATATGATATTTAGTATGTAAATTACAATTTCAAAATTACAGACCCCTATAGCAATCTACTTGAATAATTACGATCTCTAACTTCAAAGTAAATACTTTGCATACTAATTAAATATTAATAGTTATCAATTTAAGATTCTCATGAACGAAAAATATTAAAATTTACAAATAAAATGCCAAATATAATCAGTTCAAAAATAAGCACTGTCCTGACAACGAATATTCAAGTCAAAAAATTCTCTTACGAATCTTCCCCACATAACATACCGTAGCAGAAAAATGCATTAAGAAAACAGCTCCAATATGAAGCATAAGAATTAAAATAGAAACGCGAATTAAAGCTTTCCAAAATTACTTCAAGACAGTGCAAATATTAGTTAATTAAAATAATGCATAAATCTAACTTGCTAACTACCACCTCGAGCAAAACAAACCCAGAGTTCAAAATAGCTAACTGATTCAAAGACAAGGTCGAAGTAACTGCCGACAAGAGGAGAGATAAGCGAGGAGTAGAAAAGAATGAGGCTTAATGGCGATAAAAGAAGGAAATATCTCGAAGATTCCAAGAGATGGCTAGTTTCACAGTGAAGCATGAACGCACACAAGCTTGGTCTTGCCCGGATATATACCGCTCCATGGTGGATGGAGGGAAAGAGGTGAATAAATTTAGGCGCATCCGAGCCTCTATAACTGTATGATCTAACCTCAGGTTTAAAGACCTAAGTCGTATGCTAAATATATAGAAAAAAAATGTTGAAACGTCTAGCTCCAGAGCCTAATAGCTTTTAATGATAAGACATTCATTTCTGCGCAAGGAAACGCCTTCGAATATGAGGCTTCAATCACACATTTTTGCGAATACAAATATACAAACGTATGTCCATAGTGTTTGCAAAAGACTGAAATTGGAACCTTCAACTTATACCAGCACTAAGTACTTATAATCCATGGCATTCTTTTGTTAATAAGATAACGGTTTCTTTGTCTAAGTTTTCTTTCTTTCTTTTTGAGCCAATTACATATCTTTTTTATATCTATAGTAAGTAAGTTTTGAATGCTCATATGAGCGACGTATAGATGACCGCCATGACTCGAACATCGAGTATCTGCTTGCTAACCACGTGAACAGATACTAGATTTCAAATAGGACAAGTTGTCTTGGTGTCTTTTATCAAAATGTTCCTTACTCAAATAGCTAACGCTAGTTAAATTTAAGTATCGAGGATCTCTTGACTTATTTTGCTCCACAGTTTATTCATAATGTTCACTTTATTATGATAAAACGTTTAAGAAAGCATTCTGCATACTGTATTAAGATAAACGTTTACAAAACAATGATTTCTTATCATTTCTGATATTCATTGCGAAACTTTCAGAACTGTGTTAACTGTACTAGAAAATTCCCGAAATCGTATGTCATACAGGTTTTGTTAAACTCTTGTTATGTTACAAACATTTTAGAAAACAGAGAACTTGCGCGCATATATCAACCGTTTCAACTTGATTTGGATCTTGTTTACAGTTCAAAACTCAAACGAGATTTAAATAAAATTAGCGATACCTCAATTAAAAAGTTTAAATATATACAAAATTTTCAACCTTATTACATTTGTTTTCAAAACTTGTATATTCTTAAAATAATTGTTTTCATGAGACGCAATTAACTACCGCTTCTTCAGCTCTCAGTCTCATTCCGAGTAAATTTTTGACTTCAGTGTAATAGGGGAAGGTTGCCAAACTACCAAATTAGGATGCCTTGCCTGTAATTAACCAATATTTCTTCCTAGAACTGCGGCCGGTCGGTAAAGCAGAAATTACTGCAGATAGAGATCTTTGATGTCGGAAGGGAATTTTTTATAAAGAAGGGAAGTGTCTTTTTCGCAGTGCGAAAAAATTTATTTGTAACCAAGGCCTATCTTAAGCCTGACAATTGTGGCGCTCGTGTCCAAAATCAGCAAAGTCCATCAATCTCATTTTGCTCCAAGTTGAAAAAACTAAAAATGAACCTCGCATCAATTATACGAATTTAATACTTCGCGATTACATTAAGTTAATAATGCAATTCACAGTCTGCTTTACTCGAAATGCCTTTGAGCTATTGTATAAACTCTGTAGGGCTTATTCAGTTTTATTCGCAAAATAGTACTTTTCAGCATTGGTTGGAAATTGTTTACCGTGTCCAATTTACATTTAAAAATAACAAATAACTAACCATGCAATACAAGTTGGTTTAAATATATAACTTTATTGAATTATCCATGAACATTCATTGGCCTTTATAGGCATTACTGTTGCTGAAGTATACATAAAAATTATTAAATTATGCTAACAATTACAAATATCAGTACATATAACAGCACCATACATAAAAATGCATGTGATTTAGTCTCACATTTTGCGTCTACACACGCAAAGCTGCATCAAGTTCCATATAGTCACATGGCATGCCTTTCTCAAAATCACTACTGGATTCACTGTGAAGGCATTCCCTGTGCCAAGACAAAGAATCACTTTGCAGCTATTCCCTGCAAAATTGCTTTTCAAGGATCTTCACATTATCATTCCTTTTTCTAACACATTGAATGCACTAACGGGATGTTCCGTAAATTCAGATTATCACTTTTCACCTTTTTTACAACGAAGAATGCGCTTCTGTTTCACATCCACTTCAATAAAACATCATTGCTTTTAGATGTTTACCAAACTCAAGACAGCGTATAAAAGAGATCTGTTTAATTTTATTTGAAAAATTAAAAGCATTGGAATGTATCCGTTTAGTATTGACTGTAACGGTGTAAACATTTTATTTTTTGATCGACTGGTTAGGTTTTGGCCCAAAATCCTTATTCCAACGGCAATTTTCTACCGTATTTGTTCAAGTTTGACTGGAAATCAATAGTGTCACGTAACTAATTATCTCCCCATCGCCTAAAAACCAAATATATTCAATTTAAGAAGCATTCGCGGACTGTCTAAACTCATTAGTAGCTAAATAACATGACATTAGGGGGTGAGTCAGAGTTCAATCGCTTTCAATTTATCACATTCTTGTTCTAAAAATTAACTAACAGGTAATAAAGCAAGTCATTTTATTTAATTGCTATAAATTAAATTATAACGCTCCTTTCATGTTAAAAACTTGTTTGTTGATAGATGATTTACACTTTAATTCATAGATAGCCATGTGGGGCATCCGGCTCGTTCGTTAGATTTCACATCTCAGAAAGAAAGAGCTAACACGTCAACCTTTCACTTAGCGTCTCTTTTCAATTCTAAAGATCCCTCTCGGGTATGTTGCTATGCCTACCATTTAAAAACCTATTACAGTTCTGAAATATACAATTCCAAAGTACCCATGCCACAACAGAATCCATTAAAATTATACTGAAAACATCATTAACTCATTTTCGTAAAATGATAAACCTAAGCCCCACAATGGGAAATCTATAATAAGAAGGAAATTTCCTTTAATTGCATGAACATAATTCGTATGTTTTATCCTTTTTATTTAATTTGCTTCCCATGTGAGAGCAGATGAACCTCATCGATCAGTAACCGATAAACCACACTCATTATTGCAAGAAAGAGCCAAACAACAAAGCTTGAGAAAATGTTCACATAGAACACAAGCAGTCAATACAAATAGTTCTTAATTCTTTGTAAAAATTGTCTCAATGCTTCAATACAATATTTATCGGTGCCATTGTTTTATTTGCCCCAAAAGTATTATTCCTTTTATATAGGAGAGCATTTCCTATTCTCATTTGGCGCTACTGCCCGTGGCAAGTCTTGACCTGTCGCTGCAACCTCTGCGTTCTTTATCTCCGTCTTATGATTTCAATGATAGAGAACAGTGTTGCAGGGTGGCATTGATGAGCATGCCGGTACCCTGCCAATCACCTATCATGTGGCTCTCTAGATCGAAGAATGCCACCTATCCATCAACAGCTTCCCACTTATCCTCACGAGGCTGGAGGAACTCGTTTCAGACCTCCCTAACTTCGAAAATTCGTAAGCAGGTACCGGGAATCGAACCCGGGTCCTCCGGCCAGTAATCAGCAAGGCTAATATGAGAGCATTTAGCTATTTTAACAGTGTTTAACACCCTTTTTTACTCTGAACACTGATAAATTTGGATATAATTCAACTGAAAAGAAGGAAGCAATTCAGGGTATTTCCCCAATAATTACCATTGATAAAGGCTGATAAAAAGATGGGAAAAACCTCAATCAGAGAAAACGTCCGGGCAGAAATCGAACCGCTCATGAGTATGTTAATTAATGACCTTGGTCATTTAAGTCGGTATTAGCAGTTGCTGAAGATCCAAAAATATGACATGTGATATGACAGCCTCTCCCAGAATATTCCTCAGAGAAAAATAAGACACCATCTTTGATTGTTCAAAAAGGGAAGATTTGGTTCGCATTCAGGCGTAAATCAAATTACTCAACCAGCTAAATGAATATGTAAGCTTCCACAGCTCGAGTTCATAGATAAAAGATAATATAATTTTTTTTCAATACACCACAATACCCTGAAGCTAAGAGTTTATATTAACTTTTAACTGTGCTTAAACACTTCAGCCACAATCTGTTGTTTGCTTTGGAAGAATTTTCAACATTATGAATATTTTCTGAACGACTGAATGTAAAAACTGGTTCAGTCTATAAAATCAATTTAAATTTAAACTATCGTGATAACAAACGTTCAAGTAATTAATAAAGTTTGGCAAGAAATAAATTGAAGCACAAAGTAAAAGATTTTTAAGTTGAAGTAATATATCTCATGTAGCATTTGATTCACACTAGAGAACTATTCCGTGTTTTATCACGTGGCAGCGGAGTAGAATTTATGATGGACAAACCGGAAATTATTTCGCGTTATTTTCTTATAGTTATCCCGTTTTTCTGATACCTTTCCTACTCTCGTTTCATCCATTTTCTCATTTCAGCTCAAACTGTTCGGTGTCCTTGCATTCGTGTATGCGTCTATCCAGAGTTGAAACCTCGAGCTCGGTGATGGCGCCGAAGCTGGTTTCGGTGGTGTTAACGCGACCAATGGCGCTTAGAAGTTTGGGCAATTTGGGCTGGAGGCGTCTACAATCCGCTTGTCACAGCTTGATTCATAGTACAAGGCAGTGAGAATAGCGTGGCTTAAGTTCCACCAGATTGTTTCTATCCCACATTTGGTTAGCAGTCTGCCAAATCTATTTGTAATGCATTATTATAGCTAGTGCAACATTTCATTATGATATATGTTCCTATTTGGGCATAAAGATGTAGAGGATGTTCTGATACAATTTGCCTTCAATACATACGATGTAAATGCACGTTTTGATATTCACTTACGTTTTCCGTATAGCTATGTGCCATCCACAAATATGATTAAGCAAAATGTGCGTGTGTGTGTGTGTGTGTGTGTCAGTTGGGATAGCCCATATTTGTCTTGCTGTTTGGGATTTGGTAATCTAGATAGATGAGGTTATTGAACTCCCATAAACGGTTAGCTATACATGCGCAAGGAACTCAGCAATAGTAGTATGTAATTATGTTAAATGTCGTTCAGAAGTTTAGGTACGGTGAACAGATGAGATGTAAAACCTGTTAGATAATTTGTACATAGCAGCCATTCCATGCGAAATAAGACAGAAAATTAAACAAAAATATTTCGCTCTTTACTTGTATATATTTTTATACTACTACAACACATAAAACAGAATGCTTTTATGAAATACGACATTCCTAGATGAAAATTTTCATCAGTTACCGCATATTATTAAAATATTCTTTTTTTTAATAGAGTAGCTCTCGTTCGCTTTAAAAAAATAAATATAGACTATATCTCTTAATTGCACAGTTCTTGTCTTATTCTTCGTAAAACAAAGCCACTAACTTACAATATTAGAAGAAAATATTTTTCAGTACACTTGAACGATTTCCCCCAAAGGTAATGAAAAGTACAAATGTGACAAAATTGCAAATTATTAAGATAAGTAAACAAAGTTTCAGATTTGTGCTCCAAGTATACAAAAAAATAATATCAAACCTGCTAGAAGTAAAGAACAGGGGGGTAGTAGATGTGGTAGCAATTGAGACTCGCAATTTGGACGTCCCAAGTTCAAAACCTTTGGGGTATTTTCCTGGTCGCTTACGCGAATCTGGATGGATCTTTACATCCCAGTTTTTCCATTTAATATTTCATTCTGTTGGTTCTGTTACAGGGTCTGGCGGACGACTGACGCAGTATCATGGTGACGCGCTTGGAGCTCCACCTGCGACGAGGTGCTATATCTGAAAAAATGTTAAGAGAACCTTTCTTTCTCCTGCTAATCATCAACCGCGGATTCTGCCCGCCGGTGTCGTCCCCTATACTTATCCCTTCCTCCCGAAGATGCCCTCATTTGGGACGTAGGCACAAACGGCCAGCTCTGAGCAAAGCTAAAATACCTAAGTATTCTCTCCCGCCCTAAACAATTCATTCCAATGAAGTCAAGTCTTATATCCGTCTTGCATGTCGATAGAGTATTTACATAGCCAGCACCCTCAGTGAAAATTATATAGCTGATTTTTCGTTCGGTCGATCACAAGCAAATGAAGATCTTGGCTATTGTAAGTATAATATATTAAGGGAACTCTTCTTGATGGAGCATTAAAATAATATTGACAAGTTTTTGTCAGAGAGAGACGGCAATTAGCACATATTATTTTTACTATTTTCCATAGGGAAGCTAGTCAAATATGAACTAATTGGTTTATTTCTATTGAAATTTTACATTAAAACATGCTTCACATAATCGTATATCTCTTAACAGTTTTGTGTTATAAATATTATAATATTATATAATATTTTCAAGGTAATATACTAATTTGCTTGGTTTCTTAGTATCTGATTTCATTTTGATTGACTCTTAAGTTATTTCTTGGTTTGCGAACAAATTTATATATTGTATAAATGTAAAGTAGCCATTTACCAAATGTATACGAAGATGCATTTTGCTATATAAGCACTAGCAAAAGCAAATTGGACTTACAGCAAGCTACGCCAATACAGAAATACAATGAGTGCGCCTCTAAAACAAAACCCAATACTTCAAAACGCTTCAGTCGTGACCCATTCTGTAAAAAAAGAGACAGGAAGTCAAAAGATCCGCCACACTAACTTTATCTTCTTTCAAGAAAAGCGATCACTTCCCAAAGTAAAGAATGAGAACAGAAAGTTCAGATTCACAGAAGAGTTGTGATATTGTCACTTGCGCGAAGAGAATATTAAAGAAGATGCAACCTAATACTTGTCTTACAAGATGTGATTCATGAAACCCGGTTGAGATAAAAAAGGCAAATACTTTTTTTATTTGTGTGTTGTAGACAAAATCGTTAAGTTTATAACTATTTTCTCTATTTTTAAAAGTAACACTTATCTGAGCTCATTTTACAGGGTGATTCGTTTGGGTATGGATAATATTAAATTTTATTATGAAAGCTAACATGATTTCTTATACGATTAAAATATGAGTTTCCGTATATGACAAGAATGAAAATCAACAAAGCATAATGTCACAAAAAGTCGTAGATGATTGAAAAGACTGCTACAAATCAACAGCGACCGCTATGCGTTCCTTGATATGCTAAATTTGAGAGTTTTAAACAAATTCAAAAAGAAATTCGATGTGAGTATGGTGTGTATAATGTACCTAAATACGATTCCATGATGTTGTAACATCGAACGTTTGTAGAAACCGGTTCTGTGTTAAAAAAAAAAAAAAAAAAAAGCATGCAGAAGATCGCAGGCGAAATGCACTATAAGAAGTAGATATCTCTAAAGCCATGACAAGGAGGGCTAAGAAAAGACGACTGTCAGCAGAGATGAATGTACCGTACGTCCTGTCAGCATATTGTTCAAAAGTACCTGAAACTGTACCCATATCCTTACAACGTCTGCAAGCCTTACGCGATGAGGATCAGGAATCTCGTTTCAATGGGCATCCATAATGTGCCAACAGATTTAAAATGATGACGGCTGGTTAAACAAATGACTGTTTACAGGCGAAGCGACTTTTCATGTCAGTGGGAGCGTAAATAATTCCTAGCTGCGTTATTTGGACAAGGGAATATCCACATGTCCCTTATGAACTTGAACGCTCAAGTGCAAAAGTTAACGTATGGTGGAGTGAGCCGTAATAAAGGGCTTGGACCATTCTTCTTTGCAGAAAAGACAGTAGGCTATGGATCATGATAAGTTGCACTTGTTTCTATTGCCACAACTTGAGGAAGACAACAATATGCACATTGTATTACAGCAATATGGTGCACCCCCTCACTGGGCATGGGAGGTTCGTCGTTTACTAAACACCGCTTTCAATCGCACGCAGTGTGATCGTGAGGAACAATTTCTTGGCCCTCAAACTCCCCAGATCTAACCCCTCCTGACTTCTTTGTGGGGTTTTGTTAAAGACACTGCCTAAGTAAAGAAGATTGATGATTGAAGTTAAAAATTACTCAAGCCAACGGACGAGCTGAATTGTATCACTGTTATGAGTTGCACAGAGTGAGCAATAGGGGTCATTTAGAGTTCTGAGAAATATCCCATCTTTCAATGTTGTTTACACCAAGTTTCAAAATGTAAAGTTCGGTAGTAAATGTTTTAAGGTGGTATCCTTTTGTCCATGCCTAAACGGATCACTCTGTAATTTTAATTCATTTTTGGTTTATTAGGAAATTATACAAGTATTGTTAAATAGTATAATCTAAATCGTTGATTTCAATGTTACACCAAAGCATTGATGGAAACATTATGCTACATCCCTTGATCAACTCTTATCAACAGAATCGCTTCAAGTTTATTTATTACTGTATAACAATGCTTTAGCTAAGTATTCCATAACATAAACTGAAAGTATTTATTTCATCATTACCGTGTTTTAATGTTCAACATTACAGCATTATACTCGTATACCTGTGTTTTCGAACTGCAAACTACAAAAGTTTTTTTTAATAAAAAACACCAACATTAAATATGACAGTTATCAGTTTTTTACCTTTCTGTAAATTCGTTTATGCATTTTATTGAACTTATGGATGTCGAGGCTTCATAACCTTATCCTAGCAGTGATACAAAATGACTAGCGTTAAATAATATTTAAAATGCCCTAAAATTGTATTTTTACGACATTTTTTGTATTTTTAGAATCTTTCGTTATTAAAAACGTAAATGCTTTTACTACCAAAAGGTGCATTACTAGCGATCTGTAATACCATTATTAATAATAATAGTAATGACAATAATAAAAAAATGTTTACCAAGGTGAGTAATAGCATTAAGGTCTAGGCTTCAAAAGGATCTTAAAGCAGCAAAAACTGTCGTTAATGTCACTACAAATGGAAACCTCCATTATTCGGAAAAGTGAAATGAGAGCTACAATGCACTTATGAGTCTTCGTGTTGAATAGCCTTCATTTCAAAGGCACGAGGTCAGATACCTAATACCCTTTGTTAATTAAAAATGAAAATTCTTTAGGGAGAAGCTGTATTAAAAGCAGTTTGCCTTTTAATTTTACAACGCGGAAGGTTGGGGGGAAAAGAAAAGGGCACTTTTGTATTAATTCTCCGGAAACTATTCGCTCTTAAATCAGAAACTGAAAGATCAGGTCTTTCGTTATTCAAAGGGCTTACTCTCAGTCGATGTTCGCTTGTTCATTATTTAATATAAAGAGTCCGGAATAAAAGGAAATCTGTTCCATGAACTTCATGACAACAAAAGATCACCGGCGCAGTTGGTTCATAATTCATAATCCGATAGATGTGGTCATGTACAAAGCTTTATTTGCTGAACTCGAAGCTGCTTTCATTCAATGACCTTTGTCATGGAGACTGCACCTTTTTCAAGTATGTAAAAAAACACCAAAATGAAAAAGCAGTGCATTTTTAGTGCCTTGAATGTTATGTTCCTTCTCAGCAGCCAAATGTAACCAAATTTTCTTATGCAAATGTACAGTAAAATAGCCAAAAGTGTGATGAATTCAGTCTATCAAGTTCGATATAGTTCATGTACTAGAAGAAAACATAATTTGCACATATTTCAAACCATTTAAGCTACTTTTTGGGGAAATGGAGGAGAAATAAATCATAAGCCAGTATAAAAATGATTATATAAATGACATTAATTTATATAAAAAAATCTTCATTGAATTTGCTCGAAAACAAAAATTTTCAAATTAAATTCGAGAATGTTTCATATCTTATTTTATACAATCCAATATACAGAATGTTTCAAAAATTTTTTACAAACTATGGTGGCAAGATCTCTCATACCAAAACAAAGGGAAAAATCCATATAAACATATGTCGTTTTTGAGTTATTATTGACAGTTTACTTCAATGCTTTTCAAGGTACAATCTAATAACGTAATTTCGAAAATAAAAGTTATTTCATTAGGTAATCGAATGACGTTTGGCGATATAAGTCTGCTGATACACTCATTATACCCTACAAGGACATGTGTTGCCAAAGAGACTTATTTATAATTAATCTGTTTCTCACGTTTTACTTGTGTTGCATATTGTGTTACGTTTAACCATGACAGGATATCCATTTCATGCCTTGAAAAGAAGAATGTGGTTTATGCATAATGGGGCTGCAACACCTTATAGATGCAATGGCTGATATCTACCATGACAGATGGATTGATAGGGGAGAGCCAGTTCCATGGCCTGCATGTTCCCTCGACCACAATCTGTGGAGCCAACTAAAGCAATTGGTTTGTGCAGCAGATATTCTTAATGCAGAGACACTTTATCAACATGTCATGGAAACCTGCGAAACCTTCGACACCGTATGGGAATATTTGAAAGAGTGCGATAGTCCATGATCCGACGAGTGCCTGCGTGAGTGGAGGCAAAAGGTTGGAAAATTTATTATGAGTTTCTCAGATGACATTGTGTTTCTTGGGTTTTATTTCTTGTTTGGTAAAATTTCATTAACATCTCAAAAACTAAGGATTTTCGGACATTTGTTAATGTGGTCTTTTTTCTTGTTTTCATATAAGGAACCTGCCACCAAAGTTTATACAAGTATTTCTGAAACGCCCTGTATAGCCCTCGTCGTATTGCATTGTTTATCTAATTTATTTTATAGCATCTATATTTTTAATCAATTTTATGCTCAAAAACCTGCAATAAACAAGAAAATGAAAGTTATTATAATTTTAAAAACGTCAGCACACAAAGAGTAAATAAATATAACTAAGCCTAAGTAAATTAATGATTTATTACAGAGTTGTTTATATTATTCCGTATTTTCGATAGGGAAGTAAGCTTTTATTCATTTATATAAAAGAATTAAAAATAATTAATAATCAAATAGTGATAAAATGCAAATATTTGGCAATAAAACTGATCTCTAACTAACAATCTAATCACTAACTTACCTAATATAATTATAAAAGGTGATATTTGATGCATCATACTTAGTTTTAGAAGTTAAAATATTAAGAGAGTAGATTAATCAGCATAGTATTTTCAGGATGGTGTATTATTATTATTATTATTATTATTATTATTATTATTATTATTATTATTATTAAGAGTCAGTCTTTGGCCTCGCCTAGAGATCCAAGGTTCTCGGGTTCTTTCCTGATTGAGATCAATGGATTGTTCAGGATATAAAAATCTCCAATGCAATTCCTACGGAAGGAAATGTGAACCATTAAAAATTTCGTTCTAAAACAACAGATCCATGAGAAAAATTTCTGGCCGTTTAATGTCCAATTGATAATCCTTGTAGATGTCGTTAGAAGCCATGTGGCCAAGTAGGTCTGCATTTTAAATGGTTGAACCTCAGGGTGCCATGTGTTTGCTAAGCGGTAAAGCTAACTTACAGTTCTGTCACACATTTCACGTCTGTTTCGTTTCGCTTTTGACTTTACCGTGTGTTATTTAAGATAATGAAACTCTATGTGCATTTATTATAAAGTTTTAAAATCAGCAATTATGCACGTCTCTAGAGAGTTACTACAGGTATCGGAAGCGTTATCTATGTGTAAAGTTCATTATAGTTTTATTTTTATAAAAATGCCTGGTTGTCATATAATATGTGCGTAAATACGCCTGAAAGCATTTTATTATTAAATTCCTTTCACAACATTCTCCTTTGAATAAAGCAATGGGCAATAAAAATAAAAAGAATAGAGTTTGCATTCCCTCCTCGTATTCTGCGGAGTTCCAGTAACTTCCGATTTCGTTTTTTTCTGATTTTTTTTTTCCAAACATTTCCTCAATTCTTAGAGTGAGAGCCCTGATGCTCTTTGAACGAACTATCATCCACCATTTGGTACAATGGCGAAGATGCCATTCTAAATTATAAAAATAATATAAATTAAATTAAGATAAAACGGCAAACAGTTAAACGCAAATTACTCATTCTTCTGTGAAGTTAGGCACTATATCTTCTCAGTTTTTGAACACAAATTTCATTTTTAATAGGGAAAATTTTGAAACACGATTGTGCGGAGAATAAGAGAGAAGGGTGAAAGAGTCCCGAAGTGGATTACCATTTCAATATTCTCGCCTGGTATGTGGTACAGTGAAGCTATATGAGTCACTGGCCAGCAGAATTCGGCTGCAAATTGGGAGAAGTCAAGAACCATAATGCATGTGCATGTAGCAGCTTTACTCAATTTGAGGCAGGCTTTGTCAGCGAGTGGTGGTGCGTTCATGTGTTACTCGGTGCTTTCATTGTGTGTTAATTGATCTTCGTTATTATGTCACTACATAAATACATTATTGAAGAATGGGGTTTTATGTGCGATACACATTGAAAATAGATGATTGCATAAAATGTTTAACCGATTCGAAAGAAAATACCCTGTCAATCGTGTTCCGGGTAGAGAAACAGCTCACCAACTTATTAGAAAGATACGAGAGAGAGAGAGAGAGAGAGAGAGAGAGAGAGAGAGAGAATGTCTCAATGTTAAAAACGTGTTCCAAACCGCCATGTTTTTACGGAAGAAAAATTAGATGAAATAAAGGAATTTCCCACGAAGATGCCGGAAAGATATTGCCGCTGAGAAGCATTGTTTTCATCATCTCTCATAACATGGATTATTTGTTGGTTATTATCTTATTATCATCAGTTTTATGCTTTAGTACAAATATAAATATTAAAATAAAAATGCTAAATTTACACTCGGAGACCCTATCTCCTTTTTTGCGGTTGCGACGAATGCATTTCCCCAGTAAGCAGCTGCGTTCAAGCGGCCCGTAACTCAAATGACCCCACTTTAATTTGAACCTTTACGGAATGGCATATACTTTTCATTCGTTTCAGCAAGTACACAAGTTTTTCAATCTGAACATTTTAATAGTTTACTGTTGATTTGTGAATATAATTTTAAAATTATTGACCTTGGCCGAACGCGTTTCGTTCAGTTTATCTTCCTCTGATAGAAAATCGACCGAACTAGAATACCACACGGATGGGCGAAATCGTTAAGGCACCGATACGTGATCGGTTGATTCCCGCAAGGACCGCACTCTCTGACTGAAGATTTTGAGGCTTTCCTCGTTCGTCATAAATGGAAAATGCCCGGGAGAAATCCTGAGCTGAGACCTGGAACGCTTTTTCTTTCTAAATTTATCATTTTGAGGCCTTAGTAATGAAAACGGGTGTTTAACACTATTGAAAAATGGAATAAGCTAGAATGCTCACTATGGTTGCTCAAGGACAATCGCCTAAAAAAGATAATGGACCTCGTCCAGACCTGTCGATGCTCAGCTGCGCTCTGAATGGATATGGCGAAAAATGACTCCTGACAATTTTTTGTTATTTTATTCATATCTTTCAGAAAGGCTCCAGAAATAAAAAGTATTTCGTATTGTGACACTATTTCCTATTTAGAAAACGGGGGCATTTCTGTGGCAACGGCCACATGAACGATCACGCCAACCCATGACCATACCACAAATCTCAGCCATATGAGTTCAATTCCGTTTTCACTTGCCTTGATCTTACAAAAGGGAGTTTCTATGTTATGATGGCAGGATAAATTGTTGCATTCGGGGATGGGGAGAATTGGTCAGCTGTCTTGTGGCTCGGCAGGGGTGCATACTACCCAGCTTCCGGGCATACACTCGGAGGAAGATGTGCCATATACTATCTTCCAACAGGGCAACTATAGCGAAATACATCAAGCAGCTAATTTAATGCACATCCAGAAAGTTCATATTTGACAGGCCAATTAGATCTCCCAGACTTGAACTCCACAGAAAATATATGGACCATTGTGGTGAGTGAATGGGATTATGTCAGAATATTATGGCGGAAGCTCAGGCGAAACATGTAACAGAAGTCTGGGAAATTCTTAAGAGGAGATGAAACATTTGCCAGTCGCTAATAAATTCCGTAGGCAAGAGACTGAAAGAAGTATTGGACAATTATGCAGAGTATGCCAATTCCATTCACCCCAAATGAAAAAGAAATTAGAAATATTTTGGTTTTATTTATCTTTTATACTCGTATAAGTTATATAATAAGTATATTATTTCCACTGTGATCACTCTCATCTGGAAATCAAGCAAAGAAGATATTTTCTACTTTGGAGCAGATCTTAATGTGAGCGGAAACGTTTAGTTCAGCAATTTTCGCTGTCATTTGTTAATCAAGCAAAATAGTTGAATGCAGTCTGTTCCTTTGTTTTCTGACAGTAGGCATTTGCAAAGAACGGGCAACTCATTTTTCTTACTTATTATATATATTAACAGTAATTATAATAGTACAAAAGGATAAAACACTAAGAAAAATTCACACTTTATATATATATAGCTACAAAATCCCGTCTTTCCCGGCCTGTTTACTTGTAGCAGGACGAGTACTTATTTTCGAAGCAAGACCGTGTCTGTGTAGGTTGTCTGCCAGAGTCGCAGCTATGCGATGAATGAATATCTTTGTCCTCCAGGGTACAAGGATGAGTTCGTTATCTGATATGGGTAAAGGGATGCTGAACCCAGCAGAGGTACAGCCTGTTTAAGTACTGAATACAAAATGTTCTGGAGTGGAAGTGGAGGCCGATGCGAAATACTCATCCATTTTCTACAGTAGTCAGATATCGAGATACCTCGCCTTTTGACGGGTCTTACCTGCCACTAAGAGATGATACATTCAGCAATGTATTTCAGTTTCGAAACGGGTAAACTCGCTAGCTTGCCCCTATTAGCGTCATCTGAATGAGGCAAAACAAAATAAGACACAAGCAAGAGCGTTAAATGTGTGTATGAAATTAGAACAAAATTCTAAAATTAGAACTTAAGTTTTATTGTGCAGGAAAAGCTTAATATATATATATTGTTTACGTTATAAGAAACGCGAGCATCTCAGCTTACATTCTCTATCTGTTATTGATTTATAATGTCATCTATGAATTTTTATTTGGAACTATATCAAAGTCTCTAAAAGTCGCAGTTTGAGCCTTCTTAAAGGGAAATGCTCTTGATGCATCTCAATTTATTTTTCAAACTTATACTAAAAGTTCTTGCTACGGTTGGACGCAAGAATGGTCTAACAGAGCACCTGAGGATCAAACTGAAAATGAGCAATAAAATCAATGATGCCATCCGAATTCACTGCATTTTACGAAAGCAGAACGTATGTCCAAAATGAATTGAACTAGAAAGAATTATGCGTGTTGTTAGAAAAGGTGCAAAAGCAATTAGGTCAAAAGAACTCTCACATCATCAATTTAATATCTTCTTGGGTGAACGCGTAGTGATTAGGAAGATTTTAGTCGGTCCTGGTGGTGCAGTGGTTACAATACTTGCCTCCTATACCCAAGATCGCGGGTTCGAACCCGGCCAGGACCGATGGATTTTTTCGGGCGTAAAAATCCTTAGTATGGCTTCCTTCGGAAGGGAATTAAAGCGGTGGGTCCCGTGTCGTACATTTACGGCACGAAAAAGAACCTCAAGCCTGAAAGAGAGGTCTCTGAGCAAAATTAGTCGGCCGTTTCACGCCTGAGTTGAATGGGACATTAAACTGATGACCTGAGATGTTAAAGAGCGTCCATAAATAAATCAATCAAAAAAAAAAAAAAAGATTTGTCATATTATAGTGAAGTACGCTGACTCAGTCGTTTCTGGATCTTTATTTTTTAACTGCGAGAAGAGATCCCTTCATCCAGCAAACAAATGAACACACCTGTTCCGGAATTGAGTAATGTTAAAATGGGTTTATGACTTAGTATTCATAAAGCAATTGAATACTTTGGACCTCTCAAATAGTCACCAAAATATATGTTAAAAACCAAGGTCTTTGAACTGACATCACTTTCGAAATGTAAGTTAGAGGATAAGAACGTCAAGCACTTTTCGAAACAAGGACAGTTCACTTTTGCATAAAAACCCTCACACTTACAAAAATATGCGCCAATACTAGGAGAACTAAACCAGGAAAATCGCTGAAGATTCCAGGATTTGGAAAAATATTTTATGTAATTTTGAAATATTTGCGACTTCATATTCCATGGAGATTTATCGTGCAGTTTCACTTCTTGGACCTATAATGTGATCGTGGATAGAAGGAGAAATATGCAACCGAGGAAAAGTTGTGTGCTTTTTGTAAAGAGCTTTAACAGGTCTGATTTCTACGATTGCACAGATATGTTCTTAAATCTTGCGTTTTTTTGGGCAACACATTTGTGAGCAGTTAGATGAAATTTACAAACCCCATACGAGTATTTGACCTAACAGCCGACCTATACACCATATCCTCCTATATTTATAATTATGAACTTGTGTTTTATGATGCTTATGAGTCGGGTAAAAACAGGGTCAAAATACAAAAAATCGCTATTATTGTTCAGTAAACATCTTTGCATATTTCACAAATAGTAGCAATGTCAATTTTCGTCTGTTTCTTTAATAAACAAATTATAACTTATCATTCAGTTATATGTGTGCTTTAAAATCTAAAATAATGTCCTAATTGTGTGAATTCATGTATGTAGGAGCTTTCATCAGTTTTTCATTTAGAAATAAACACGACGTGGTTATTAATTTTAATGTAAAGTATTTAATTACAATTGTATCAGTAATGTATAACTTATTTAATGTCTTATTCTGTTCGCAAATGTAAAATATAAACAGTATGCAATAGAAAGATAATATTCAATAATTTAAATCATGTCCAATATCTTGCTCATTCCAACTCAGAGATGCCACTGAACGGAACCTGCGTTACGTTCCCACACACTCAATTGTTCGGACCAGCGAGCCAGCAAGGGAGATGCACAGTGCAAATCGGTTGGTGACAGAGAGAAAACAAAAAAGCCAAGTGTAATCACAAGCTCTCAGCATGACGGACTACAGATCGCGTTTGTCTGACAAAATTATTGAAAATGGACGTGCTGTGCGACCGCAGATCTGCTAAGAATAACAATAATTCATTTCCGTCTCCACTTCATTATTGAGTTTATCCAAAAGAAATGCCTGTATTTTCAGAACATTTCAACTTGCATTTGTTTATAACCCTGACAAATAATTTTACAGCAAGACAAAAGAAATAACATCGGCGAATTTATATTTAGTATTCTATAAATATATTAACCAGAATGAAATTTTCCCACCAAGTAATGAAGAGAATAAAGAAAAAATGTTTCTTAATTACGTTCCTTACATTTTAACTTATACAGCACTCACAAGTTATTCATCCAGGTCAATTAATGTTAATTTAGTTTTACAGCTAAAACAACGCTTTTTCGTTTAACACTCGGCAAGCTTCTGTACATACAAGACTGAAAACAACTTGTAAATGAAGACGTCCCTTTGTAACTCACCAGCACATTCCTTCAATTTTTCATAAAGGAAGCCCCCATTCCTTGCCTTCTACTCATTCCACAATCGCTGCATTCCCATGCATTCATTAAGCATATTAGCTCGGAACTAAAATGCTTGATTCACAACCTACTTTTATGTTTACTGACAATGTTTTCTTCTCAGAGTTTAGCTACTTTTCCTCAAATGTTATTTTATCAAATGTCGAATAAATTACTCGCGGTTAATCTAGAGAAAATTACAGATAATCTATCGTTTTAGCATGAATCATCAAAATGTCTTAAGTCACTTTGACTAACATTTCTTTGTTACTCTCTTCTGTCCTGGTGGCGTAATGGTAACCATACTTCCCTTCTAAATCCAGGATTGCGGGTTCGAACCCGGCCAGGATCGATGGATTTTTTCGGGCGTAAAAATCCTAAGTATGGCTTCCTTCGGAAGGGAAGCAAGGCGTGGGTCCCGTGTCGTACGTTTGCGGCACGATAAAGAACCTCAAGCCTTAAAGAAGAGGCCTTGGAGCAAAATTTGTCGGCCGTTTCATGCCCTGAATAGAATGGGACGCTGATGACCTGAGATGTTAAAGAGCATCTGTAAATAAATCAAACAATTTGTTTCTCTCTCCTTTTTATTTGCGACTTGCATTCGAGGTACATTTCTGTTTTACGATTTTATTGCCGTTATAGCTTTACTTTTAGCAGGTGTTATTGAATAAATTCAATTAAATCAACGGACTTAAAGGGACTCAAAATGCCTATCCCTGCCATGGATGAATTTAGCAAATTTACTAAGCATTTTCTCAGAAACAATTAAAAGATATTTTTTGTGTAGTGTACTTGTAAATACTTTTTGATAAGATTGATGAAAAAAGAAGTTGCTTTAAATAATATGAAAATTGTATATTTTATATATGATGGAAATAAAAAAAATTGATTTTGATTTTTTTTAGAAATCACTACAGACTGTATACTCAAACATTTTCATTAAATTACCTACTGCTCTATTAAAAATAGTAAAAATTTCTAGTTTTCATGCTTTCATATTTTTGTATGGAATTTCACATTTTATAAGTGTAATTAAACACAAACATTAAAATAAAATTCACACTTTTATAAAAAAAAACATAACCTCAAAACCCTCCAGGTTGATTGGTTTTCAATTCTTCCTCTTGATCCAGGCGTCTTTTCTCTTTTTGTTTCTTTAATTACTAAACAATTTGAAAAAGATATTCTTTCTAAAGAAACAGCATCCATTTTATTTCAGTAAATGATCCAGAACAGCGTAAAAATATCTGATACTTAATTTTCATTAAAAAAAAGTTTTAAAATACATAAAAAAATACGGGTAAAACCAAATATCTAAATGATATCAAAATTTGAAAATGTTAAAATAAAACTCATGAAAATCACAATTTTGGTTCCCCATAAGACACTAAAATTATATATAAGGGGATATGATTTTTTTTTGATTGGTTTATTTATGGACGCTCTTTAACATCTCTGGTCATCAGCGTCCCATTCAATTCAGGGCGTGAAACGGCCGACAAATTTTGCTCAGAGGCCTCTCTTTCAGGCTTGAGGTTCTTTTTCCTGCCGTAAATTACGACACGGGACCCACGACTTTACTTCCCTTCCGAAAGAAGCCATACTTAGGATTGTTACGCCCGAAAAAATCCATCGGTCCTGGCCGGGTTCGAACCCGCGATAAGGGGATATATGGGTTTGCATTAGTTCACAGTCGGCCCTGGTGGTGTGGTGGTAACCATACGCCTCCTAAACCCAAGATCGCGGGTTCAATCCCGGCTAGGATCGATGGATTTTTTCGGGTGTAAAAATTGTAAGTATGGCTTCCTTCGGAAGGAAGTACAGCCGTGGGTTCCGTGTAGTACATTTACGGCACGAAAAAGAACCTCAAGCCTAAAAGAAGAGTCTCTGCGCAAAATTTGTCGGCCGTTTCACCCCTTAATTGAATGGGATGCTGATCACCTGAGATGTTAAAGAGCGTCCGTAAATATATATATATATATATATATATATATATATATTAGTTCATATATATATTAGTTCAGATATATTAGTTCAATTCTATTCAAATGAGAAAATTTAACAGTTTAGATTCTATTCGTACAATTGGAATTATCGTTAAATTTTATCTCCTTGTTATTTTTTTTTTCTTTTTTCTTAACTCTAATTCGTAATATTTAAATGGATGTGATTTCTAGGTACTTGTTTCATGAACACTTTTTCGTTGATATTCTGTATTTGTCTTATTTATTTTAAATATAAAGAGACTATTGTAAATGAATGTACAGAACTCCTTAAATATCTATCTTTATTGCAAGTTAACATATTTGTATATGGAAAGTTTTTAGAATTGCTTTTAAATAAGCACTGAATTTTGTCAATATATTTTAACACACAAAGAAGCTATTACAGTGATATGTACTAGAACACCGTTACCTAAAATAAATATGAAATGTTAATACATACAGCACTTGAAGCAGTTTGAGCAGGTTTATCTATAGCATTTCTTTAATATATTACGTCCTATTTATCCATTTTAATAAGCCTATTTTAATGTAATTGCTTAGATAAATCTGAATCAGAACATGATACCCTTCATGTAATGGATAATTATTAAACGTTTATGCACAAAGATAATTTTTTATTATTCTTTCGTTCAATGTCATTGATGTGATATGACATAACACAGTTATGTCGAAGCGAAACATGGTTGCATTTTTTTCCTCCTAAACAAAATGAGATATTTTAAGAGCAGCTTGAAATTGTCGATATTTATTATATTGCTTTAAGTATGCTAGCTGTACAGAAGAAGAGTGGTGATATATTCTGGAAGTAATGTTGGTAATTATCATTTCATTTTAAAACAAAATTAAAATATATCAACTAATGTATATCCCATTCCAAGAAAGCGCGTTTTTTAAATTTTTTTATCTTTTGCTCTCTCATAAAATAGTTACTTATTATTACAACTAGCTTAAAGCTATAAAGTTTGGTAACAGAGGCAATTATGTACGGGTGTGTGTTAAGATGGGAATCGAACGCGCCTTCCTCGAGCAGAGGGCAATGTGTCATTTGAACAAATAACCACTGTTGCATCCCTATTCCAGGCAGATCGATGTGTTCCAGACACGAACCCGGACATATTTACATTGTTGGTTGTGTATGTGTAGCCCGTATGTTTGCCCCCCAACGCCCCTTCCTTCCAGGGTAGGCAAGCCGCGCAGAGAATGGCTAATCAGCGACAAACATGCCCCACCCTGCGTGCGTGGAAACGGGGCGAGATATCTACCAATCTCGGTAGCCTACCGCCATTATACTACCACAAGAAATACCACGCGAAAATGACAAATAGCCACGATTAATGTGCACCAAGAGGAGCTTCTGATATAATTTAATAATGGTATTCATACTTTTCATACGCTTCCAGAGATTCTGTAAGAAACAGGCTTGATAAGTAAGAGTACAAAATTTGAGAAATGAATCTGAAAACTCATCACAATAACTGCACAGTAACATTAAACATATAAATATCACAAATTGTATTGTTTTTATTTATTTTGAGTTAAGTTGTGTCTTATGCAGACTATTCTCGTCTTAAGTATTCCATAACATTACAAATTCTTAATCTGAGTTTTCTAACACGAGACATTTAGCAACAAGAATCGAAAATGAGACATGTCTTTTTCCCTTTGCTGCGGTTAAGATTTCCTCCTCCAAGGTCTGTTCTGTATTCACAGTAAACTATTTCTTCTATTTATCCATAGACTTCACAATATTGCTCGTTTCTCAGGTATACGTGCATTTACGAGTATAGTTCTTCCAAATCAATTTCTTTTTCTGCGTTCTTTTAATATTGTAGTAATTCTCTGTGAAATAAAATGTTTTTCATCTCTTAACTGCTTGCTCATGTCACTTTATACTGTGTTCAATTTTATATGGCACTCCCTTTGTTAAATTATTACGAAGTGATTTTAATCCTCGATAGCCTTTTTCCTTTTGCTTTAATCCTCATCTTAACTGAAAATATATGCCATCCATGTTTTTGTTGTAACAAAATTTTATTAATATTTTAAAAATATGTCTTAAGGGCGTAATGAATGTTTAAAAAAAACATACTTTATTCTTGAAAGTTGCTTCCCAACTGAAGCTTTTGTTGTGCTGGAGTATAGTTACGATATACTTCAGTGTATGAACGAATTCCTGACTAACTAGCCACTGTTCCAATGATTTAGAATCATTTTTTTTTCTTTTAAAATATTCCGAAACTCTGACAAAATTCACAACAGATCCTTTAATTTCAAGAAAAAATAAAGTTTAATTGTTTAGCTTACACCGAATGGTATGATTTTATTTTTTAACAACAGAAAACTCTAGAAGGGTTATGTGCCACTGAAAATTCCTCAGTTATCCGGTATATGGAGGGATCCCTGTTCTAGTTTTAGCGGGATTTTTTATTATATTTGGACAATATTTATTCTTATCCACTTTAAACCAAATCATACCGTAAAAAGTTTGATATTGTAGAGGGAATTTAGACGTGCGATTTTAAATAGGGGATCTATTGTTCATGAAGAAAAATAACGAAATTGAATGGTAATCAAGAATTTCAAATTATATATTAATATATCAGTGTTAAAACAACTTTTGCTTCGCGAGCGAGGATTTTCAACAGATCATTTGCATTTTTCAAGATATGGAGTATAAAATTTTCTAAAATCTCGTACTATTCATAACAGTGCGGTACTAAACAACAGCTAACTGATTTATTGTGAGAGGCTGTGCAGTACGCTCCGGCTAAGTGCCTCACGTTGGGCACCAATTTTGAAGCGGTTTCGTCGATAGATTAATGATCGCTTTGGTGTTGTTGCCCACGTTTCACGACAATATCTCAGGGATGTTCTGCTATTTTGTGAATCGTACTCAACAGGACTGGGAGAAGTTATTGATATATTGACATAACTATATATATATATAATTTATTCGCAAGATATTTAGCGTACTCTGGTGTTGTGCGCACGATAGATCTTAGCTACGTCAAATATAAATTTACTGACGCGAACTGTTCTAAAACTGATGCCCTAGCAGAACAAACTTAAACTGCAACTCGGCCGAATGTGCATTTAAAAAACTGAATTTCTGAAGTGAGCTGATATGCCAAACTGCATCTGAGTCCCCCAGAGGAGCATATAACTTATAATGCGTGCCCGCATCTGAAGTAGAACTTGTTAAATGACTATAACTGTGTGCACTGAGTTGAACTAAGTACAGTGACTTGATGCCCCTGTTCTTATAGGAACTGTATAATGCCTGCACCAGTGAGCAAACCTTCCTTATATACTTGATTCTAAATAAACGTTGATTTCACCAAGCCACGGAGTCACACAAGCACGAGCAAATCTTGAGCCTTGCTTTAAAAATTCCAAATACACATTTACTATTGGCTGGTTCAAATCACCTGCCAATATCTGCTATCCGCTACTTTTTTGAAAGTTTAAAACATTTATTTGCATTGGTAGCTTTAAAAACAACCAACTAGCGGGGTCATTCCACCCAACGCATTTAAAAAGTCTAAGCTCTATTCACCCTTGCCAACGGAAGGCCCTTTAAAAAGTGGCATAACACTTGTCCCCTTGGGTTTACTGTCTGCATTGTATAGCAGTTTTATGGCCTCCTTAGGTTCCGGGCTCCCATAAGCAGCCGCATCACATTTCCCTTTTGACTACATACAAATAACATATTAAAGTTACCTCTCATGAAACACATATACATAATATTTATATTGTTCACTATAATGAACAAAATAAGATGATTGGCCTTCAAGATTTATATTATATTATTTGGGCATAGAGGATTATCACACACTTTTACAAAATAAAAATCAGAAGTTAAGATCTTACAGTAAAATACAAAGATATATCCAAAAATAGTGGTTGCAAATTTAATAGCAAATGACAGCGACACACACTGACAACAAAGCGCAGTTAGCCGACATGTGCAGTAAATCGCTGCTCTCTTCTGCATTCCTTACCTTATATGAATTTATAGTGCAATTTTGGGTCTTACATATTTTTGGCAGGCTGATGCATTAAGCTAATTTCCATATAGGTTCATATTTTAATGCAAGATAATACTGCAAACATTTAAAACTATCGGCGTAATTAAAGTGGAAACCAGAAAATACGTAATTATTTTCAGTAGGCGTGAATTTAGAAATAAAACACGATTTTAATTTCATTTAAATAATAAAGTCCCAGAAGTTATACATATAAAGCAAGTACGACTTTGATCATAACCATTTTCCTTTGGTAGTAATCACACAAAATAATATCCCCAAAAAATGATAGTGTCTTGAGATATTAATCGGGTTTCACAGTGTCAAATAACAACAAAACTGAGGTACTGACTATCCCGTGGAATAAAAACAAACTGGGTACACCAGCGGAGGAAAATGGCATATTGTATAGTGTAGATGACTGCCTAAGTTGGTTGTCCGACATACTCTGGCAGTAAGTAATCCTTAGAAACAAAACACCAACAACAGAGAGCATGTAAGACACACACTTCCTTGTTACTTCACCTCCAGAAACTTGTTTCTTGAAGCAATAGGATTTTTCACCTGCAATGCACATCTCTTAACTGTGTGTTTCGAGGCAACAAACGTGTTTACTTGCAAGTCTCCCTCGAATGAATTAAAACCTTAGTCATATATTTTGATTTAGAAAATGTTCAACTTATGCCTAAAGATTATAACCTAAACAGTGAGCAATTTAATGCCTGAAATATCGAATAAAAATACACGCATCCAAAGAAGATCCTTATGGATAAGCATTTTAAAGGCAATTACACCTTTATTAACTTCTTTATGCCGTTCTTTCTGGGCTCTCTGTGGAGACGAGACATTTTATCAAACTTTAATTTAAGGTCCCCTGAGATGGGATTGCTCCTTCCCATGCTCGGCTTCTGAAAATAAACAGTTTTCCCCAATCACTTTTTCCCAGTTATTTACCAAGTACTTGAATCCACTCCATGCTGTCATGCCAAATGCTTTTGTAAATTTCCTTCTGTGAACCAGCATACCGCTATACTGCTGAAAGCACAAGTGCGCGTGATAATGTATTTTATGGGATTTGTTGCGAAAAACATCGAATTTATAGTGCTTTCCTAATTTTAATGTAATCATAATAATTAACAATCGTCAAATGTCTTGTTCTTATCTCGGTGAGAGAAAAATCTGTTTCTGTACAACGTTTGCTACTACAATGCTGTCAAATAAATAAGTTGTATCAGAACATGCAAAAACTGCATATTGTTCCCAAAGAAATGTAGAAATTGTCAATCTAAGGTAGGGGGAAAAGAGACCATTTATTAGAAAAGTATTAAAACAGCATTAAATACTCCAATAAAACTAAAACGAATGTCTCTCAATAAGTCGTTCAAAGGCATGTGAGGGGTTCTTGGCACTGGCTTAAAACTAAACGTCCGTATTGACTCCAGTCATAATTTACAATGAGTATAAAAGGTTCAAGATTTTTAAACATTGGTCTTTGAGAGACCAGAATGAAACAATAAAATACTTGGATCGTGAACTTATTTACGCGTATTTCCAAATAATTGGAAATATTCAATATATTACAATTACATTATTTCCTACATGCAGAAAAATTTAAATCAGTGGTATTTACGATTGATTATACTACTATTTCGGTTGGACCACACCGATTTCAATGAAACGGTGTAAAATGACAATTTAATATATTCTAAATGAAATGATAACAGTCGTACATCTTATAATCAATGGTAATTTTATAAATAATCGTTGAAAAATAGGTAGACGGTTCGGGATGATAAGGCACAGTCAGTTAGTATTGCCTTGCTTGTGCTAATATAAGTAAATATGCATATGAACAGCTCGTTTAGAAAAAAAAATGTGATGAAATGTAATGAACAGTATAATATGTTATTAGAGGCTAGAGAAGTAGACTTAAATTTGTAAACAATATGGAGTCCGGTCTTTATTATAGTTTGAGACAATTCTTGAAAATATATTGAAATATACTACAACATCTTGCAAAAATATGCCATAAATATTGAATTTTTGATATAATAAGGTTATATTTCAGGAAAACTATATTCATAATAATGCAGCCGAAAGTGAAAATAACAATTATGTGACAGCTCCAGTAGTTGCGCACCGATTCCATTTAATAGCAGTAAAAGAATCGCTTCCTTACAGAGCTATGATGCAGCAACTTGTGAATATAGGACTTGTAAGAAAGGAAAAAGTACTGAAAGCATATGAACAAAAATTTAAACTATTAGAATTCTAATATTCCTAAAATCGTTTAGTTAGTGTTCTGCTGATCACATTTCATGAGACCACTATTGATATATAAACGTGTAATAAAATATTTCTCCGTACTAAACAAAAAGTTATGGGATTCCTGTTCACCTCATGGTATCATATTCTTATGGAAGGTGCGAGAAGGTCACGTGACCGAGTCGTGACATGTAGTTTATTTACGGACGCTCTTTAACATCTCAGGTCATCAGCGTCCCATTCAATTCAGGAAGTGAAACGGCTGACCAATTGCTCAGAGGCCTCTTTTTTCAGGCTCGAGGTTCTTTATCGTGCTGTAAAATCTATGATACGGAATCCACGGCTTTACTTCTCTTCTAAAAGAAGCTATACTTAGGATTTTTACTCCCGAAAAATCCATTGACCCTGGACGGGATTGAGCCCGCGATCTTGGATTTACTAGGGACTATACCACTAGGACAAATCCGAGCCGTGACGAGCAATACACAGATGAAGTCGCATCGAAATCGGCCACAAGCAAATTACAACATTTAATACGTAAATAGCATTACAGTAATTCAGGATAACTTAATTGATATTTTTTTCAATTTTCCTTGAAAATAATCGAATCCAATTGAAGCTATTCACTTGTTAAGCACGCAGCATATTTCATTTAAACTTCATTTCAAAGAACATAGTTACAAGAGTCAGGGAGGATTTTGAAGCGGTTTAACTTGCAGAACAAATTATTTGTTATTTTAGACCTTAATTGAATAAAGTGATAAAGGAAGATGCTGTTAGAAAAGTTTGTAACACATTTTATTAATTCCGCAGGACATTTTATCGAAAGAGCTACACAGAACAAGCTTAGATATTTGCTATGCGCAGAAGATGCAGGTTTTAGAGATGTGCGCATTTCGTCATCAACGTGAAAGAACATGTGCATTGGTTTCATGTTTTATATGAGTTCTTGATGATTTATGGTTAGGATTCGGCTGAATAAATGCAGATTAGTTAGCTATATTGTCATTAGCGAGTTAGATAGCAAATTAATGGATTAGATAATTGTACATGAAGTGTTACATATATAAGTGCAGTGTGTAGCGTATATAATACATTAAAATACCTACCTGCACATTGGATTGAACATTTTTGAGGTAAATAATCACCGTGGTTAAAATAAACTAGCACATTTGAAAATATAACATTAAGAATTTACCTCGCAGTCTGTTTCCATTAATTATTTTTATTAATGACTTATGACGATGTATACATCTTGATTAAAAATTATGCTCATAACTTAAAAAGCAATCATGTCATTGGACATTAATTTCAATTACTAACCTAACTATTGATTTGGCGGAGAGTTTGTCCCACAGAAATGTTCATGTAGATATTTTGATGTGAATAAGTAGAAATAGATAAAACACTTAAAATAGTCACATTATTTTTGCTATATTTCAAACAGCTCGTGTACTTCTTCAAAGGCAGAAAACAAGTGCAAGTGGTAAAAAAAAATATTGAATTGAATTTCAAAGGAAACATTATTACCGCGAACAGATGGATGAAGATATATATTAATATGCAAGATCTAAACCTAGTGGTGTGCTGGTGTACGCGCTTAATACAAAAATATAGTTCCTCTATCTTTGAGTAAATTGAGCCATGGGTAAGTAATGCATCAATAAGTATTATATTAAAATATTATAGAAATACTTACATTGAAACAGGCATGTTGGACAACCGGCAAGTTTTAACAGAACGTCTATGATTGTTCATACGAAACGATACTTTTTTTTTTTTGAATGGTGTTTAACGCCCATTTTATACTACTGAGGAACCACAGGCGGTAAACGAAGCGAGTCGTTCTACACATAGAAAAAATTGTGCTACTATATAAGTATTTTATTTTCTTATATATAATGTTCCACCGTTAAGAGAGAATTATTACTTAACACAAGTAAAACTCAATAAAAGCAAATGTATAGCATTGAAGCTCTTCTTCGTGTAGAAAATACAGGTAAATAAAATAAACATGAAAGGCCATGTATTGAAATATTAAAGAAAGAACATACGAAATGTTTGAATGAAATATAATTAAAATGATTAAATAAATAGAAGGGAAAGACAGAATATTCAGTTGCACAGATAAAGTTTTCTAGTGTTTTAGAAAGGTTATTCCTGTAACATAGCAATTGTTAATGTAATGTTTCAACATAGACAAAGAGTTTGAAGAGTTTAAAACCCATAATAATGTGCCTTAAATATTACCTTAGGTCTTCTCCTTTGTGTTCCAAAATACTTATCGTTGCTTTTATACTCTTAGTGAATAAAAAACTTGAGAGAGCCACTTCTCTCGAAAAACCGACGTAGTTTTACACCCAGCTGATTAAAACATTCCTTTCCCAGCTATCATTTTGTATCATTAAAGATAAAACGCTGTTGTTGCTGGATGTTTTGGTCTGAAGTAACGAAATTGGCTGTGCTTGTTCTATATCTACGTTTTTCCTTTGTTTCTTTGAGCTAAGTAACCGCAGCGCGTTTAATTAACATCTTGGAATTGGTTGTAAAGTTTCATCTGACGTCAGAACACTCCATGTCGCTGGGCTGGGATAAGTTTGATGTGTTTACCAAGCTCCTATGTGTTAAATCCCCAAACTCAGCCAAGCTGCATGATAAGGCATCCTTCTGAGCAGTGCAGTATTTGGTTACTATGGAAACTTAAGCGACACGTAACAGGAAATCTGGTAACACCTTCCTACCTGCTAAATATAGGTAATACACGTTTTAAGGGGGTTTGGAGATAGCTTTTATAGTTTTAAAACTTAACAAATTTTATTAGGCTTTAATCTTTTATTATGCATAGCATGAGAGGGGGCTGAACGGTAAATAAGAAAAACTGTTCAAGTTCATTGTTAATGCCACAAACTTACGTAAAATCTGTTGCAATTAGGCAGACTGCTAAAAACAGCAAGGAAAGCTTACTATGAACTTGGTTTTTTTTTTTAATATTTATTTTTATTTTCGCTTTAACTGGTCCTCTCACGACGTTTGTAGGTTGTGGACTGAATTACATAGATATAAGTCTGTAGGGATGAATGAAATGAATTTATGGGACAAATAAACTCTGAATCCTTGGTCCCTTATAAAATATCTAGCATTCACCTTCTCAGGATAATGAAAAACTCCGAAAAAAATACCTTGCCCAAGCTTGACTTGATCGGGATTCCAACCCAGGACGTTCGGATTATAGTCTCAAACGGTAGCATTAGATCACGTAAAGTTAAGCATTTCCTGATCGATAATTTTTTAAGTTCTTCAGAGTATGTGGGTTTGACTTTTATACAGAATGTTTTAATTTGCCCCAGAGATAGACGTCGCAAGGGGTTACGTTCGAGAATCAAGAGGGCCATAAATTTTTACTAATAGCTCTGTCATTTTGAAACACTTTCAATTTCTGTCAATGATAATTAGCTGTATGAGCTGAGGCAGAATTTTATTTATAAAATTCGAAATTACTCTCCCTGTGGGTTAATTCTCTTAAAACGGGCAAAATAGAATTAGCGTCTGCCAAAATTATTGTATATGGTTTTAATTAACAACTATAGCTCTTTGCATACAGTCTTAAAATACCTAGATGTTGTGAAAGATTTCAAAGTGATTTTCGGGGGAAACGCTGTAAACGATGGCCGAAGTCTTCTAATGATTCTTCGATGAGAGCTCCATGCTGCGGTTAGGTTTCTCATACTATAGTCTGAAAGTCATTATAAATAATAATGTTTAATCAACTTGATGGGCTTAGTAAGTTAACACGTGTGAATAATAAATAAATACAAGGTGTGCAGTAGAAAACATACTATGCCACAATTCCCTTGACTATGAAATAGGAAACAAAATACATCACTCGTAATAACTGATATGAATTCATCCACACTGACAGCCAGGAGCTAACGCAAGCTTGTTACAGTACGTCAGAAATACGTGTGCACACTCTCAACAAAAAAACATTAGTAGTTAATTCTTTATTCATTACATCGTTCAGTAGAAATTGCAAGCAGAGCAATTTCAACCTTTTGACATTGCAGATTGCATATCTTTAAGAATACAAGGGGATAGTGGACTAGCCCGTATTACAAGGTCATCCAAGAACAAACAGAAAAAAAAGTATCATTGTAAAGTAGTTAAAATGAAGATTATACTAAGTGCTTGTGACATTCATTTATTAGGAGAGTGTAAGTTCAGAGTGTTCGTTTAATAAAAGTAATATTAACACATTAACAAGTGCCAGGACTTCTGGGACAACTAGCTTTGGTTAGATGACACGAAAATAAATTTGTTAGCATTTGGAAGAAGAAAGGCAAAGTCAATAAACATGAAAATATACACCCAGAAATTAAACATGAGATGGTTCAATGACAATTTGGAAAGTATATCTTCGACCATCCTATCAATCAATCGCATCATGGGAAAATAAGACTATAATGCAATTTTGAAAAACAATTTTAAAATGCTGGGAAAAAGAGGATCTAGGTATTGTACACTTTTGGCAAGACAACGATCTTAAATTATACGACTGAATTTAATAGCTAATGCCTAGTTTGGAATATCCCAAAACAACTTAAAACTTATTCCCAAATTCAGTTCTATTGAGTTTTTGTGTGTAATTATCAAAAGAAAATTTCTAAACTGAGAACCATTCTAAAGAAGCATTCAAGACAGTTACTGCAATAGAATTGCTCTAAAAACTTGGCAAAAATTCTGAAGTTCATGAGTGTAGTTGTAAATATGTGATTAATGCTAAGGAATATTCATGGGACAAAATAGTGAAAACTGTAATTTTGTCATATAAATAATGTAAAAAAGAAATGTTTATATTTTCTGTCTCACAGTAATTGATTTAGGAAAATGATAATTTGTTATATACAAATAAATTAAAATTATGAAATATGGAAATATATTTGTACAAATAAATCATATATTTATGTGTACAAATATATTTTCAATTTCAAATTTTGCACTTATTTATATACAAATTTAATTATTATTCTAAATAAATAAATGACTGTGGGACAGAAAATCTTAACATTTATTTTTGTTCAATGAATTAGTTTTATTTGTAAAATTTATATGTATAAATATAATTGTTACTGTTTATTTTTACACTTTGGTTTTGAAACACGTTTCATGAAACTAAAAATTTTGTGTTGATGGAATCCATATATGCATTTTTAAAGGATTTTATTGGGCTTATGTAACAACCATTAGCTTTGTATGTTCGATGATAAGCTTTCTCTTTTATATCTTCAAGAAACGAAGTTATCACAAAAGTGATAAAGATGAAAATTCTCATTAAGAGCGTAAATGTTTTAATAAGATGTTTTCAGCCTTTAACATCCAAGAAGATGTTTCCTGTATATCTATAATTTACACAAAGCTGCTGGCAGAGGGGTGCAGAGCATGTATGGTGACATGACTTGTTCCCTTCGACATGCCTTTTCAGGAAACAAGATAAAAATTTAATTTGGGTTCTAAATTAATGAACAAACAAACAATGAAAATAAAATATATTTTTGTACGGCCTGGCATAATTTTATACATTTATTTCCGAAAATTAATTTATCAGAATAAAAATCGAAAAGTATATTTCAGAGGAAATCTGTTCCTTTGTTAAAAGGAAATGTCAATCTATCTGAAAGTTCTCAAATTAAAACAACGTTAGTACGTTCCTACCGCAATTGCATTTGATTGATTAATGAACAAGTAAATGTAATTATTGGTCACTATCCACACACAAATGATAGCGAACAATCTCCTTAAACAAGGAGAAAGGGTGGATAATAGAACGGAGAAGAGCCATGTTCTCCTCGATTAGAATACAATGCATAAATGAACATAAGTCAGTTTGACAGAGATGGGAGTGATCCATCCTCTTTAACAGGGTTGTGTTACAGGAGAAGTGGAAAATGTGACATTGCAGATCATTGACTTGAATTGCTTCAAAGTGCAAAACTTGCAACGACCTAAAATATATATCAAAACACTCCTTTAGAGTTGTGATATATTTAATTCTTAATAAGAAAATGTTTCATTCTTTTTAATTGTTTAACAGCTAATAATAATAATAAAATGTTAAAAATAGCATTGCTATTATTTTATGTCACATAAAAAGTACGCTATAAATTTAAAATATCAAAATGAGCACCAAAAACATACAAAATATTTAGTTATTAGAAGTTAAGAAATTTAAATTTCTACACTTTAATTTTTATTGAGAAGCAACTAGTTGAAACAATTAAAACAAACAAACCGAAGGAATTAAAATATTAGAAATTTTGCAATGTATCAGTTCGCTTATTTCATTAAGTAATCAAAAATTAATGAACTCGTATATAAGTTAATTATCAGTTTCATAAAATTGGTTACGCACTCCACTTACTTCCCATACTTTGCAAAAGACAGCATTTTAAAAAAAACGGCGTAACATGTATGTGTTATTTAATGTTTATAAGTATTGCAAACAAAACAAAATATAGGCTTTAATTATTTCTTAAAAATAGCAAAATTTAGTTTCCTTTACATTGCATTATCGGTGTGGCATTAAACAGAAACAAAAGCCTCTCTCCCCATACTTAAGAAGTTTAAAAATAATAAATACTTCCTAAAATTAAAAAATGATACATTTTTAATTTTGGGGGACGATTTCCAACTTAGACGCTTAAGAAAAGAACAAATCGAAATTTAGACTTGAAGCACCTCTTTTATATATATATTTTTTTTACATTGCTTTTACATCTCTATTATTGATGTGATATTCAGAAGAAATAAAAGGTTTTTTTTTAATTAAAGAGTTTGTGTTTAATGAATACTACCTGAAATTAAAAAATAAACATTTAAACTCTTTGGGAATGCAACTTAAATGCATAAGAAAATATTCAAACAGTACGGGTGCGCGCATGAAAAATATGAAAGCATAAAATTAGACGTGCCCGATAATGGTCAGCTTTCATATTTTTCTGTCTCAAAGATCCTCGCAGATGACAGCATTGGCCTAAGGTTTAAAGACTTTTAATAACAGTTAGTAATTATATTCTCAATAACTCCAAAAGCTTTAATAAGAAAATAAACTTTACAAATATAATGAATGCTATGAAGTACAAAAATCAAGCAGAGCAGATTAAATTTATAAAAACCTGATGTTAAGTTACTAGATAAAAGGTTATATTTATACCTGAAGTTTTGTTATTTTCCAACGCTTTTATTTTTATTGTTAGTTTGCAATAGCATTTAGAGCACAGTGTGATACTACTGAATATTGAGAGCTATTAATTTAAAGAACGCAAATTAGAGGCAATAAGCTTGGCGATCGAGTCTTCTTGAGACGCTACAACGGGTGTTAATGAATTACGCTCTAATAATTTCAGATTGTAGAGGAATCTTATACTTTATCGATTTCAAATAAAACACTATTAGAGCGAATTGACATAAAAAATTTGCCTTAGAATGTCGGAAAAAACTGTTTCGCGAGCGAATAAATCCCAGTTATCAATAGCTCATTAAGGTATTTTCAAAATTTGATGTTATGTATAAAATTTTAGACTAATCAATAAAAGAAAGACTCTGAACAACCATTAATTGATACATTTTCGCGTTATGTGACTATTTGCTGAGCTATCCATCTAACTAATGAATAGGGCAACAGACTATTTGCGTTTTATGAATTTTATGATGAAGTATGCTGCATATATAAGGCATAAAAGTAAGAAAACAATAATAAATAAATTCGAGCTAAATTAAAATAATCAGTTTTTAAATGATCCAGTTTCTTACCTATTGAGCCAAATACACATGTCAACAATATCTGTCCAATTGCAATGAGAGCAATCTTGGGAATAAAAATGCATTAAAAGCACTCGTAGGCTGTAAAGTACATCGAAAGATGCACCATATAAAGAACTTTACAAAACCATACACGCCGTTCTTGCATGTGTTTCTGTTGAGACTAATAACCACCACTACCCTCCTATCCTTTCCGCCCTTGATCACGCCAGTAAGCTTCGTTGTTTGATTTTTGTTCCCGATGTTTTGGACGGTACAGGGATTTCTAGAACAATGTGATATAATCTTTCTGTTGTGGCAGTTGCTCTCGATAAGATCGCTTCAATATCCGCTAGATAAAGGACGTTTCTTGGCTTTACTTCGAAATTGATAGGACCGAAGCCTTCCCCGCTAGTCCGACCCAGTGACCCAAGTATCAAGAGGTTTGTTTATATTTATTTCTTATTTAGTTAATGTTTTAATGTTGGCTTTAAGTTTTCTTGGATTTTTTGTCATAGGAATTTGGTGGTGAAGTCATTTTCAAATTGTTATAATTTAGGGTAGCATTAAAAGTCTTTCCATTTTGCTTTAATTGAGAGTTTATAAAGTATGTTAGCTTTTTAATTAATTTAATGTTTTAAAAGATACATTGTACTTTATACGCAGTATTAAGTTAAATAGTCGTGTTGAAAGTTATATCGCTTGTTTCATCATTAAACAAGTCATTTCTCTAATACTAGTGTTATCTTTGAATATTAGTTGCTTAATGTTAAATAAATTTCAATATATTTGAATCATTCTCCTCCCAAATTGGAAAGGTACCTTTCCCCAGCTACATCCTGGGGATTTATCCCTCCAGCACATTTTATAATTTAAATCTTGTCCGAGAATCAACGGGAGTGTGTCAAATTGAAGATAATAAAGCATTTTGGTAGCAGAAAATTAGAACAAGTTGCTATATGCAACTATATTAGATCTCATGATGACATCGCGGCAGCTCTTTGCAGAGTGAAATCTGTCATAGATCTATTGAGAGAACTGTTATTTGTGACTTGAAATGGATATATTACCGCAGACCTGAATACCTTCTAAAACGCAACTCAATCTCACTAGCGCCATGGATAACAAATTGGTTTGAGTGAAAAGTAATATTTCGAGTGCCTCTGGTGAAATTACGAAGGTTTAATTCACTTTGAGTTGGTTCCAAACGAACTGCTGTTAATTGCCGAGCTTCGCTCTCGACGACTAAAATGAGTTTACGTAGTTTTGACTCAGAGGTACCCCAGATTGGTTCACCGAGACGTAGAAGAAATAAAAAGAAAATAGAAAGAAGGAAATAAAGAAAGAAAGATTTTTAAGTATTGTAAAAAGTACCTAATCGTAAAAACAGTAAAAATGTGAAACAAATAAATAAGAAAATAAGGAAGGGCACAAAGTTTGAAAGATAGGAAATGTTAAAGAAAGAAAAAGTGGCAGAAATTAAGTGAAAAAACAGAAAATGTAGTAAAGATAACAAGGAATAAAAAGCAGAAAGGAAAAAAAAGCGAGACAGAAAACTCCTACATACCCATAAATCCATATTCTTGAGCCTTAGGATTAATATTTATAAAACAACATGGCTTGACGATGCAGTATTAAATATATTTCTCATCAGAAAGCTCCGTTTAAAAAAATTACATTATTTATTAAACAGTGCCTAAAATTGAGAACCTTGTTTTGAGTCAGTATTAAAATATGCATATATATCACGACAAGTAAACCTATGTATATAAGGCAATTAGATGCTTTAATTTGAATAACAGAATAGCTGCCCATGCATAATTTAAGAATTGCCTTTGTTTCATGGGGGTGTCCTTTGTAGCACAAAGAAAGAAAAGTAACATGATGGAAAAGCTCAGTCGGAAGCTCAGTGGCTAATACGTGAGTTCAAAATTAGAGAGTGAAGTATCGAACTTTAGTCAACGTGCCAGGCTTGAAATTTTATACGTATTTTTTCCATGGGGTGACAAAGAATTTGTGAATAGAAAAGAAGATTGATACTAAGTATTTTGAGAATGGGAACTATTGGTTTCAGACGCTTCGATATGGATAAATGTCATAGCTTCAATGCGATGTGACGTGTGCTCATAGCCAGTCAATTGTAAAACAATTATATGGGTAGAGGTGCAGTCATAAACAGGCTGCACTTCAATGTAGTAACCACAAGTCACACACTGTTACCCATTGCACAGGTTTTTTTGCGGGTAGGGCAAGTTGTTCTGAGAATTACTGTAAATAAGTTTTATTACTTGAACTTCAATTAGTTCATTGAGACCTGTGGTTCACTTAAGTAACGCTTTATATTTCACAGAAGAAAAAGGTAAGATATTGTGATTTCTGTCCTCTTGGCTCCCCATAAGCGCGTTTGTACCTTTGGAGTGAACGCCTTCAGCAACACAGCAGCGCGTTCGGGACTTGACTTCTTGAGGGAACTATTTTCCGACGTCCTACTACTCCTAAACCTTTAGTACTTTTTCTGCATCCTGTATATCTATCTGAAAAATGTCCAGTAGAATTCGCACTTCAGAATTTTGGGCTCATTTCTACGGAAATAATTTGGAAAATAGCATTTTGGAACTCAATATTGGTCTATGTTAATGACTAATACATTCTTATTTAGAAATTTAAAATCTTTTGATAGTCAATATTAAATTTGTACGACTTTCTGCCCACCTCAAGGTATAGGAAAATGAAAATAAAAAGTCCAGACTACTACAAGTTCTGTTTGTAAGCTGGCAACGTAAGAGATCTCTTCGTAATCGTCACCTCTACACCAGATGTTCACATGAAATGTACCAAGATAATTAAGTTTGCTTCACAATGGGTGATGATAATGTCACATTAATTGTGTTTGATGCGGACCAAGCTCAGTTTAGTGGAACGTTTGACAGCCGCTAGGGATTAGGAATGATGCTGTTTGCTGCCGAGATGGCTTGAATTACATCCAGCTTATTCCTGATGGTGCAAAGTGCCAAAGAAGAGGATATATTGATCAAAAACCAGCTTATTTCCAAAAGTAATCTCACAGTACTATTTACGATCGTGCATTTAAATTAGGTCACTGTCAAATAGCCCCAAGGAAAATAGGGTATCTATAGGGAATAATATCTCCGTGCTGGCATACCTTTATGTACTTTGTATTTTCAGCGAATATAGCCTATTATTAATAAACTGTGTGATTCACAACTAAGACAATTCGGAATCAGAATACGTAATATGTGCCCTAAACCTTTCAGTTCAAATATTATTTCTTTGGACTACAACTTTCGTCTTCGTATTGCACCATATATAATGCTAAAATTGCGAATCTTCGCTTTGTAAGCCTTAAATACGAGAGCGGTCTGAAAAGTTTCCGACCTCAACATGAAGATGGCAGCACTCGTAAATAAAAGCTAGTTAATTTCGTTGTTCATCTGTTGACAGTTATTCACCAAATTTTCAGCCATTTTGGACGCTCAGTTGTTATGTAACAGTCGTTTGAGTGAGTTGGTGTGAGTGTTTTTATGAAAATGGACAAAATCGAGTATCGAACTGTCATTAAATATTTGTTTTTGGAAGGCAATACGCCTACGCAAATCAAAGATGAGTTGGGTTCTGTGTATGGGGACTCTGCACCATCATTTACCACAATGAAATTTTGGGCAGCTGAATTTAAACGTGGCCGTAAGAGCTGGGGAGACGATGAACGTTCGGGACTTCCAAAAACTGCAACTACCGACGAAAACATCGCCAAAGTTCACCAAATGGTGCTAGACGATCGCCGAATTAAAGTGAGAGAGATAGTAGAGGCTATGAATATGTCAAAAGAACGTGTTTGTCACATATTAAATCAACATTTAGATATGAGAAAGCTGTCCGCGCGTTGGGTGCCGCGTTTGCTCACGTTAGACCAAAAACGTGTTCGAATGAACATTTCCAACGCTCTGTTGGCGCAGTTTAGGCGCAATAAATACGAGTTTTGGCGCCGATTAATTACTGTAGATAAAACTTGGATACACCATTATACGCCCGAAACAAAAATACAGTCCAGACAGTGGACTGCAAAGGGGGAACTGGCTTCAAAAAAAAGCAAAAACTGTTTTTTCGGCTGGGAAAGTGATGGCGACTGTTTTTTGGGATAGTCATGGAGTTATTTTAATCGATTATCTTCAAAGAGGAAAAACCATTACAGGAGCATACTACGCATCATTACTTGACAAGCTGAAGGCAGAACTGCCACATTTACAGAAAAAGAAAATCCTGTTTCACCAAGACAACGCACCGTCTCACACCTCAGCGGTTGCAATGGCGAAAATCCACGGATTACGGTTTGAACTGCTTGACCATCCGCCTTACTCACCAGATCTAGCCCCAAGCGACTTCTTTTTGTTCCCTCATCTGAAAATTGCGCTCGGAGGACAGAGATTTTCGTCAAATGAAGAGGCAATCAATCACCTTCTTGAACAATTATTTTGCAGAGAAAAACGCCATGTGCTATTTGGACGGGTTACAGAGATGGGAGCATCGCTTGGAGAAGTGTGTAGAGTTACAAGAAGACTATGTTGAAAAATAATAAAAACAATTCTGAAAAAATGTCTTGTATCTTTATTAGGTCGGTAACTTTTCAGACCACTCTCGTATCTTATTTCCCCAAAGCAATTTGCTCTTCTTTCCCACATGTATTAGGAAATCACCGCTTTCAGAGAAAGAATAATAGTAATGTATATGCTGTATGGGATCTGCTGAAAAAGTTTCGAAACTCTAAAAATACAATTTTGTGACATACCTGAAGCTTAGATGCCTTATATTCTTCAAAATATTGTCCTTCAGATGTTTGCTGGAGACAGAGCAGATGAGTATGCAGTCTGAGGAAGAACAGTTAAGTTCGTTTTGGCTAAAACGTTTTGAACCAACAACAAGGTTCTCATTATGAAGGAACCAGAATATCTTTCTCGACTACTCGAGTCATTTCCTTCTGACATTTTCTCTCAGTGACCTTATTACTTCAAGAAATTTCTTAATAAGTAATAACTCGCACTTCACTGCCCCCTAGGAAAAATACATAATGCATAACACTTTTAATTGCGAAGAAAACTGTTAACAAAACTTTCAAAACATCTGACTTTTGTATTTTTTGGTCTTAGCGAATCTTTCAATTCATTGTTGAAGATTGAGTTTCAATCAACGTTGCATAAATATACCCACATTCTATTCCTGGTCATTATTCCTTTTTATAAGCTTTGTCCTCAGTGGCGCGTTCCAAATCTCTCTGGCAGATGATAGCGCGATTCTCTTTGTCAGAAGTAGATCAAACTTCAAAGGTACCCGATCATTGGTCCTGCTAATATGTTACACTCTTACTATTTTCCGCACTGCCAAACGAGATTTGAACACATTTTGTCACGAACTTGTGCAATACAGGAGCTTGTAGGCCTTCCCGAATGCGGGCCAATCATATGTTGAATGACGACCACCCCTGAAGCGCTCGAACCACGCAACGCGTACGACTCGTGCAGCTATTACTATAAACTGTCTGCAACATTTCATGAATTTCCGCAAACGTTTATCCGAGCTTGAAACAAAACTTGACGTTGATATACTGCTCGCGAAAAGCGTCCATCTCAAATCATTTGCAACAACGATTGAAGGTGGCAGGAATGAGCGAAAAAAAAAAAGGATGTTACTTAGAAAGTTTGTCACTAGGCAGTAACACTTAGCTAACCTCCTCAGCATGGCGCGTTGCCCCGTATTTTAAAAGTTCACAAAAAATGTGAACTTTCCATGAAAACACAAATTTTAACCGTAATTCTACACTACCATTATCAAGTCAATAAGTTCATAGTAGTAATGATAACTTCGTAATCAATACTAATATCATAAGAATTTATGCAGAGCTACGTTTATTAAAATAATGAGTCGATATGTATTTTAGTATGTATATACCCAATTTTACGATTCAGAATTACGTTTACTAAGGATTGATATGATTATTCCTTGTATGTGTATGTGTATTTTTCGCAGGTAACAGTAATTTACAAGAGGCATTGATGATGATGATTATTGCTTAAGGGCGCAAAACTGCTACGGTCATTAGCGCCCAAACACATCAAGTACTGTGTCAGATACTAAAATAAATAAAGAACGCAAATCCTGCGCATAACGAACGGACAGTAGTACTTGTGCAATAAAACTTATACCCAAAAACAAATAGCAAGGGTATCAGGCGCCACAAACATTAGGGTGTTACTAAAACACAGCCGCAAGAGCGGAAAACCACAACAGTCCTGTAATGGACGAAAAACGTGCCAATAAAAGCACAAAGCAAACACAGGTCAATAAACAAAGACCGGTAGCAAAATTAATCAGCAAGAGCTGAAAACAAACCAGTCTTATAAAAGATTAAAATGGTAACAATAAAACCCCAAAACAAATAACAAGGGTAATGTGCAAAACAACAATTAGAGACTAGTTAACACGATTCAGCAAAAGCTGAAAAAACAACAGTTCTAAAAGATTCTAAAAATGCCGTCAACGGTAAAAGATAAAACCTCACACCTTGCTCCAAAAACCACAAACACGGATAAAACGGAGCACGCGCTCAACAGCAACCACATCATCTGCGAGTAAGTCCTCAATAGAGGAGGGCAAACCAAGGCTAATTCTAAAAGCTGTCAGATGAAGACAATCAATTAAAATGTGACGCACTGTAATGGGGTGATCACAGTGAGGGCAAGCTGGAGCGGGTTGACCATTAAAAAGGTGAGAATGACTAAAACGGCAATGCCCAATTCTAAGACGAGCTAAAATTACTTCTTCGCGACGAACACCGCGAGAAGAAGTCGACCAGTTAAAAGGGGCGGATTTACATTCACGGAGCTTATTATTTGGGAGTAATTCCCACTCCTCGCGCCAGCGCGAAAAAATGGCTCTACGTAACGAATGTATAAAATCCCCGAAATAAAAACGCTGCTCGTACTCAGCAGGGTCTAAAAGAGCGGATTTTGCTGCAACATCTGCGGCCTCATTACCTGGGAGTCCGACGTGTCCAGGTACCCATAGCAGTGTTACCCTGACGCCAGCGTCGAAAAGGGTTAAAACTACATTCTGGACCATTTGTACAAGAGGGTGGTGATTGTACAGCTGTTTAAAACTTAAAATAGCACTCAAAGAGTCGGAACATATAACACTGTTCCCCAGCCCGTGATCAAAAATAAATAAAACCGCCCGATTGATAGCATACAGCTCCGCCATAAAAATAGATGTTGCAACGTTAAGACCATACGTAAAACTAGCCCCATTAAAAACAAAAGCACATCCTACACCTGTGTCAGATTTTGAGCCGTCGGTATAGATAAAATTCCAGCCATTAAAAGCGGATTTGATCTCGCTAAAAGAACAACGAATAATATGTGCTGCGGTCGAAGATTTCGGACAGGACGTGAGCCCGAGATGAACGGGGGCCTCTGCTAAAATCCAGGGGGGAGAAGAAGTTTCCCCGGCTAAGAAAAAAGCAGGTAACTCCATGTCCAACGTCCGTAAAATCTCCCGAAAACGAAAGCCAGCGGGCTTAGGAGTAAAAGACCGAGCAGCATAAAAACGATCAAAAGATACATTAAAAAACGGCCCATTCGTGGGATGACGAGGTTGCGCAGCCAAGCGACAACCATACGCGGCCAGTAAAACATCCCTACGATAAAACAACGGAGGTTCTCCAGACTCCGCACATAAACTCAACACAGGACTGGTGGGGAATGCCCCAATGGCAACACGGATACCCCGGTGATGAATCGGGTTCAGGCGGCGCAGAACAGAAGGCCGCGCAGAGCCATAAACGACACTGCCATAATCCAATTTGGACCGGATAAGAGAACGATAAAAACGTAAAAGAACAGTCCGGTCAGCTCCCCAAGATGTGCCACTTAAAACACGTAAAATACAAAGAGAACGTTCACACTTGCCTCTGAGTTGCGCTATATGCGATGACCAGCATAATTTCCTATCAAACACCAAGCCAAGGAACCGAACTTCGTCTGCGAAGGAGAGTGCGTCTGGGCCAAGATGGAGCGAAGGTGGAGGATACTCCTTGTGGCGCCAGAAGTTCATGCAGACGGTCTTCTCTGCGGAGAAACGGAACCCGTGAGAAACACTCCAAGCGTGAAGGCGGTCGAGACAGCATTGGAGGCGGCGTTCCAAGAGACAGGTTCTCCGAGAGGAAAGATAGATGGCAAAATCGTCCACAAATAACGACGATTGTATTCCTGGCGGTAAACACTCGGTGATAGAGTTAATCGCAATGGCAAATAGTGTGCAACTAAGTACCGAGCCCTGAGGTACGCCGTTCTCTTGAATAAAATTAGATGATAAAACTGATCCCACGCGAACATTAAAAACCCGGTCCTTCATAAATTCCTGAATAAAAACAGACATACGCCCACGTATGTTCCAATCGTGAAGCGTTCGGAGGATACCGCCTCTCCAGCAAGTATCGTACGCTTTCTCCAGGTCAAAAAATACAGCAACCGTTTGACACTTGCGCACAAAACCGTCCATTACATGGGTAGTTAAAGACACCAGATGGTCGACTGAGGAACGATGACGCCGGAAACCACACTGGGCGTTCGTTAATAATTGCCTCGACTCCAACCACCACATGAGCCGTCCGTTAATCATTCGTTCCAACACTTTGCAAACGCAGCTGGTGAGGGAAATCGGACGGTAACTGGAAGGAAGATGTGGGTCCTTTCCAGGCTTAGGTATGGGAATGACGGTGGCCAATCGCCAAGCGCAAGGAAATGTGCCGTTACACCAAATAAAATTAAAAGTTCGTAATAAAAATGCTTTGCCTTCTGCTGGTAAATGCTGCAACATGGCAACATGAATGTCGTCAGGTCCCGGTGCGCAATGTCGAGAGGTAGAAAGGGCATGCTCCAGTTCCCTGGCGGTAAAAGGAACGTTGTAGCTCTCCTGATGGTCGGAGGCAAATGAGAAACCTTTCCTCTCAACCTGCTCCCGTAATGCGCGAAACGTAGCCGGGTAATTGGCGGAACTAGAAACATCAGCGAAGGTTCGCCCTAGAACATTGGCGACGTCAATCGGAGTAGTGAGCACTCGATTTAAAACCCTAAGACCGGGTATAGGTGTAAATCTTGGTTTGCCAGCAACGCGGCGTAGCCGTTCCCAAACTACGGATGAAGGCGTTGTTCGGTTAAAAGAAGAGGTAAAAGAAATCCAAGAAGCCCTTTTGCTATCCTTAATGACTCGGCGGCATTTGGCGCGAAGTTGTTTGTAGCAAATCATATTTGCTGAAGTAGGGTGGCGACGAAAAACTCGGAGAGCACCTCGGCGTGCACGCAATGCATCCCGGCATTCATCGTTCCACCAAGGAACCGGTAAGCGTCTGGGGTGACAAGACGACCGGGGAATAGCCTTATCTGCGGCTGTTATGATGACAGTACGGAGGTACTCGATCGCGACGTCGATAGATGGAAAGTCACACCCTGAAAATTCGGCCAAAGATCGATAGAGAGTCCAATTCGCCTTATCAATGAGCCATTTTGGCGTGCGCTGTGAATGTGTGTTCGGAGAGAGTACATGGATCTGACACGGAAAGTGGTCACTGGAATATAAATCAGAGATGACGTTCCAGGTGAAGTGTACAGCAAGCGAGGAAGAACACATGGATAAGTCCAAGTGTGAAAAACTGTGAGTGCTGTCTGAAAGAAATGTAGGTTGTCCAGTATTGAGCAGTACTAGATGGTGACGATCCAGAAAGTCGGCTATAATGCTACCCCTCGCACACTCCGTGGCGGAACCCCATAGGGGATGGTGTGCATTGAAATCCCCCAAAAGAAGAACAGGGGGTGGTAGCTGAGACAAAAGATCGTCCAGGTCAACTGTGGTGATGGTTCCGGACGGAGGTAAATAAACATTGCAGACAGAAAAACTAAGGCCAGAAAAGTGAACTGTAGCTGCGGCAGCTTGTAAAGGAGTCTGGAGCTGTAGTGAGGTGCTGTACACGTTATTGCGAATTAAAAGTAAAACTCCGCCGTGAGCGGGAGTGCCATCTTCGGGAGGGAGATCAAATCTCACCGAAGAGTAACCGCGTAAATTAAAAGAATCGTTTGGGCGAAGCTTAGTCTCTTGGAGACATACCAGCAAAGGGTCAGTAGAACGTAAAATTAACTCCAGGTCAGGTCTGCGACTACGGAGACCACGCACATTCCACGAAAGGATAGCCATTGTTAAAATTAGATAAAAGAAGCTAAAAATTTACCACCTTACTTTTTGGACGGTGCAGGGCGAAACAAACGTCCTTTTTTCAGTCGCGTGGGACTCGGTGGTTTTGAAGGAGCAGGCACATCCTGCTCCATCACTTCCTCAGAGGGAGGGCTCTCCCGCTGAGAAGCATCCACCGATTCCAACGCCTGGAATCGGTTGGATGTAGATATAGGCGGCGACGGCGACCGCCTAGCGGGTTTGCTCCCATCATGGGAGCGTGACCTCCGAGGAGGAGAAGGGCTCTTTTTCTGCTCTACCTGAGTTGATGACTTTAAAAAATCTGTTCTCGTAAAACTCGTCCTGAACTTAATTTCAGGGGCATTAAAAACAACCGCTTTGGGCTTCACGGTAGAGCGCTTTGGAGAACTAGGAGTAGTTTGGACCCGTGTAAAAACAAGATCGCAGGTCTGCGTACTGCTATCGCACTTCTTGGGCGCAACAGAAGCTGCTGCGCTGTAGGTGCCGGTCTTAGGCACGACAGGTTGGCGAGACTGGAATCGCTTCCGGGCTTCAGTAAAGGAGAGTTTTTCCTTCACCCGGATCTCCTGGATACAGCGCTCCTCTCGAAAACGAGGGCAATCGCGGGACGAGGCTGGGTGTTCACCGCGGCAGTTGACGCAGACAGGAGCGGATGGGCATGCTCCCTCGTGACTTGCTTGACCGCAGGTTGCACAGATGGAAACGGCAGTTTTACATGATATGCGAGTGTGTCCAAAACGCTGACACTGGAAACATCGCAACGGGCTCGGGATATACGGGCGCACTTCTATCACCTCGTAGCCCGCCTTTATCTTCTGCGGCAAATCGACCCTGTCGAATGTGAGGAAAAGAGTCCGGGTCGGCTGTAATTCCCCCTCTTTCCTTGCCTGCACACGATATACTGAGGTGACCCCTTGGTCTTCCAGACAGCTCTGGATTTCCAGGTCGGACATTCCGTCTAGAACATTTGTGGTGACAACTCCTCGCGACGAATTCATGGTCTTATGTTTCTCGACACGGACGGGATATCCGTGGAGTAGCGTCGCCTTGAGCAACGAGTTGCTTTGAGACAGGCCAAGTGTCTCCACCAAAAGTGATCCGTTGCGTAGACGGGTACAGGACTTAACGGGTCCAGCTATGGCATCAATGCCCTTCTGAATTTTAAATGGATTTACGGTCGTGAACGACTGATTCTCTTCAGTACGACTAATGACTAAGTAACGAGGGAAAGACTTCTCGATTACTTCTTTTGCATCAACTCTTTTACGTTTAAAATGTAAAGGATTGTTTTCCAGTACCATAGCGATTTATTCCTCCACCATTGCAACCGTCTCCGATGGCGGGCTGCTTCCTGGGCGCCACCCCGGCTTAGGTTACTGGCTCTGGCCTGAACAAAGTAACCTCAGGGTCACACCTTCCTGTGGGCTGACGAAGGGACCCAATCGCCTGCAGGAAGACTACAGCTCATGCAATGGCCCTTCCCCGGGCCTGGCCTTTACCAGGGGATACGCTCCTGTCCTACATGATAACCCTGTGCTGGGAGTTACGCCGTTACCCAGTCACATTTTACCGCGTCAAACACGGGGGCACCCATCAGACAAAGAACAGGGAAGTAGGACAAATAAAACAATAAAAGAGGCGAAATAAAAAGGAGTCAAACGCGCTAAGCGCGGACCTGAGGGAGCAGCTCGGGTGCCTCGGGGTCGCTACGCCGCGTATCCAATAAATTGGGCCCCTGAGGGGACAAGAGGCATTATTTCCATGTTGTTACCACTTGTTGATCTAATCCACCTACGAAAAATCCATTAGAGAAGGTAAGAATTCTGGTGTACAGGTTGTATGGACAGAATGCTCGCCCCATGGCAAAGATAAGACAATTGGCAAAAGAGGTTCCTTTATTAATGATCATGCGCCTGGCATAGTGTGGGAATATATCGGCAAGCTACTACTGACAAAGAGGCCCAGATGGGTCAAATAAGGAAATTGCTATAATGGGTTGTTAGAAACAAACGAACCGCACTCTGAAAGAAATAGGATTCAAAAGGAAATCAAACTGTCAAAATCAAGATGAAGTGTTTTATAGCTGTCAAGACAGGGAAGGGTACAAGCCAAATAATTATGCTGCCTAGTCGGAATAATAGGTACTGGGGATAAATGGAATTATATCTGCGCTAGCTCGAAGTCATAGTTCCGTGATCTAGGATAGTGGAAAGAAAAATAAAATGGAAAATGGTCAAAATTATAAAAGGCGAAGCCGAAATATAAGCTAGGAGCTATTTTCCAGGAAATCCTAGATTGTGGGAAAAGTGAATGTCAGAAGGGTGGAAATGATTTCAAACAATGTCATTGCTCTAGAAGGAACCCATGAGAATAGCTTAACAATATAATAAATATTTTAAGATAGCCAATAATGAACTTATAAGTAGGGAATTAAAACAGTAAAGTATAGAGTCTTATTTTCTCGTGGGCATGGTGAGAATATAGAAAACGAGATGTCAGATAAAGAGCAACACAGAGAGTTCAGGAATCGAGAGCTGAAAATTAAGAATGGACAATGCAGCTGAGAACAGAGTAATTAAGAAAGTTGGGTACAAATATTTGTTAATTCAGAGAAGTCAGTTGAGAATCGAGAATAGGGCCAGTGTTAAAATAGCCGAAGCAGAAGTAAACTGTCAACGATTTGTTACAGTAATGAGAGTAGGAAGTGACAAGTACAGAATAGTAAGACAGAGAATTGAAAGGAGGAATATTAGATAAATTACAGCGAAGAAATAGGAATTGATTAGGCAGCGGCGAGCAGTCAGATATCTTCATCTTGAATAAACTGTTAGTGAAGAATCTAGTGTGTCTGTTGTAGATACATTCCCTGTTCCTGTCGATCCACTAAACACTCCGGTGAACCCTGAGAACTCATTACATTAGGAATTGAAGCAGCCCGCTGAGCTAGGAGCCGGTAGATCAAGAATACAACCAGCATTCAGCACCGAACCACCGCATCCCCGTATATACCCAGTTTGTGCCCCCATCTCCGAAAACCGCTCCACATGGCGCCCAGCGTGGGACATTGAGACAACATCATTAATCATCTAATCTATTAGAGCCCCCCCTCCTTCGTCCGAAAACCGCCCCACAATTGTTAAACAAGGTCGCCTTCAACATATAGAATATAGCGTACATATAGTAGTAATTAAATGCATGTGTATCTAAAAATAAGATCCACTCCATGGATGAATAAATTGCATTTTTACTTTGTATCTGCTTGATGTACGTAACATTACTAGTAAGCACAATTACAGAAACATGTGAGCAATTATTTAAACAGAAAAGTTGGTGTATTATCTCCTTTGATAATTTAACTTCACGAAAGGTATCCATTTGGGTTATATATTTCAATTCTGCCTTTGCCACTTGCATTCTTCTAGCATTTGTACTACAGTTTCCCTGTAATTTATACCACAAAGATGGTAAACTTTCCAATGCAATTTATTTTTGTTTTCCTGTGTCTATAATAGACCAATTTCCAAATTTTCTGCAAACCAAAATCGAATTCTCAAAGGTTTTCGAGTCTCTTGAATTTTCAGAATTATTTATACAAGTAGAATAATGAGGAAAATAATGAAGAAATCCTTGCAGCCAATAGCAGACATTTAGTCTGTGCAAAAGAAAACGCTGACGAGAGTTGGGTAGAAATAAAAACTCTGAATAGTGCTGCAGACAAACTTAAGTCATGTGCTCGACGCAGCGTTTATATCTAAGCATGTGCTAGAAACTTCGAAACTATCGAGACTGAGAATTTTCGAGAAAGCGCAGCGCGCGTCAGTCTCATTACTAAAAAGTTCTGCAATGAATGTTCCACTAGATGGCATATTGAGAACATTGAGGCACTCTTAGCCGCCACAGAATCGGGATATCAATAAAATGGCAAGATTCGCCGTTTCACTATTTTTGTATTTTCCTGTTAGAACGCTTCTATTGTACTACAATAGAGTTAAAACCCGTTTTTCCAAAACATTAACAGTTTTTAGGTTAGCAGTCGATAGATTCGAATGACGAAAAGGGCGACATAAAGAGTGTAGTTTTCTAGATTTGCTAGATTCGAGAATTCAAATCCCATGCCAAAGTTTAATGGTTTAAAATATAAATCGCGGTGTTTATTAGCTCTATAATTTTCTGCTGTTTCTGCTCCATGTTAATAAGAAATGATGAATGAAATTTAAAGATGCACCTTTACACAAATTGAGAGTTTGGTGTAATAGATTACCGGTTTAAGCATTTCAGAATTAACCCAAAGATACTCGAGGTTTCAGTCGTCATAATAAGTTTCATGATGCAATGAAAACAAGTTTAGAGTCAATATCAACAGACATGTTAATTTAACATGTTACGTTAATTGCGTTTGTTAATGGGTTTTAATGCATTTAAACACGTTAAGAATAACAAGTTAAACTTATTTAAGGTTTGTGGTGTAAATTCAGCATTAAGAGACAATGGGAGTGAGTTTTTGGCCAAAATCGGCGGAAAAAAGCATCCCCCCCCCCACTGTAAATGGCTCCTTGAACCTTTGGGAGACCACAGAGAGTCAACATTTGCATGTCTACCCTCCCTTCGGGGTCTATATCTATTTAAAGAGTTCCACGTGTCCTTTTAAAGCATACTATTTCCCAACATACTTTTTTTTAGAAAATAATATTTTTCTCAAAACTTTATTTTCACAAATTCAAAATGTCCCACGCACGACAGTTTTTGTTTAAATTCAATCAATATTTCCCAGAATGTGCAGAAATATCCAATGTAATATTCTATTGAACTAAATACATGTTAACACCAATAAGAATTTCAAAAAAAAAAAAAAAAAAAAAAAAAAAAAAAAACTTTTCTCTGAAAAAATGGTTAATTTTTTAAAGATTAAAATGTCTTATAGATTTAAAAAATTACCACAGTTCCATCATAAAATTTATTTAAAATAGCTTTGTATACAACAATTATATGCGGTTCAAAGCTCCAATTGCAAAAATGCCAACCAATTTTCTCAACTCATGAGGCGCGTGGGACATTTGATAACCTAACATATTTACGTAATAAAATTTATGAAATAATTTATAGATCGCTAAGTATTTTATCGAACTTGAATTAAATTTGGTATACATGTTAACTTAGCAGCAATGCAATCACAGTAAGAGATTTTGAAAGCTCCATACAAAAATGTGCAACTTTGAAAACTCTCCCAGTGTCTCGAGCAGTAACATATACGTACGTTCTTATACGTCATTTGAGGTTCGACTAGTTGGTGTAGAGGTGAAAAAATATACTTTAACATTGTGAGTTACCTAATATGGCCCATAGCGTGATATTCTAGCTATGCTACTTTCAGTAAGTCACCAGGGAGTGAAAGCATATTTAACAGTATTAGCGCTTACTAGTGATTTGTTATTTTCAGTTGCTCGGACCGGAGAGAAAATAGAAGCTTGTGCAGATAGTTCCGTGAGTGCACATATTTTCATTCATACCGAAATTGGAAAGGCTGAGCTTCGGGTAACTGCATACATTTCTGATTAAAAAATAACGGTTTACAAAATGATCGTGCCGGTCTCATCTCCGCTGTTGAGGAACACTCAATTTTATAGCAATAAGATTAATAGTATAAAAAGTGCACCCTCATAGTAAAAAGAAGAAGATTTCCAGCTTATAATACAGATATACGAGACTCGAACAAACAAAATCGCACCAAAATTCAGTTATAGAGCATGTACTTACCTCTGAGTTCAATACTGTCCTTTTTAATGTGAAACTCTGCTGTTTCTCACTAGAGAGTTAGTTTGGGTTTGAAAAAACAAACTTCATCAAAACCCAGTTATACACCATTTACTTATCTTATCACTATAAATTCAAAGATAAGTAAATGTCCCATAACTGAGCTTTGGTGTGGGTTTAAGTGAGCAACTGTGCTATTTTGAATGCAGAATACGTGACATGGCAAACTTATTATTGACTTTTGATACGGTTTTGTTTGTTGGAATGCGAGCGATGTGTGACTAAAGGGATCACTCTAGTGAGCAACTGTGTCGTTTTGAATGCAGAACAACTGGCATATAACTGACTTTTGGTACGGTTTGTTTGTTCGGATTCGAGAAATGTGTGGCTAAACGGAGCACCCTAGTGAGCAACTTTTGGGAATATAAAAAAACGAATATATATTTTAATTCAAAGGTAAGTAAATTACCTATAACTGGCTTTCTTCCCCAAACCCAAGCAAAAGGCGACTAAACAAAGCCCTCTAGAGTAACCACGTTCAGAGATGAGTAAATGGTCTGTAACTGAATTTTGGTGTGGATTTGTTTGTGCAAATCCGAGTGAAATGCAGCCAACTATGCGTTTTATAGAAAAATAGGCATCATTGAATTTAGAGTTAAATAAATTTTCTATAGCTGAATGTTTGTGTTATTTTATTTATTCGAACTAGAGGATTTTCCGTGTTAGCGACTGTCAGTGCTTTTAGACTATTGAGTGTGCATTGCAGTTAATAGAGTAGAATTTATAATTAAAAATATAAATAATTCAGCTTTCATGTACATTTTATAAAAGCAATTACCATTTGTAAAATATAGCAGCTAATTATGTTATATTTTTCAACGAATAAAACCAAATCTTGACTTACTGTCTAGTTTGGGAAATAGTTTCATTTTAAGCTTTCCTGATAGCAGAGGATAAACATGATATGAACAAACCTATCGTAACAGACAAGTATCTGTCAGATATTGATATGTAGCCTGTCAAGGGGGAAATTAGGTGATCTCTCTCTTGTATAGATATTGCTTTGCTTCAGATTCAGTTCCATTCACAGACTCGCTCAATCGTGCACAGCTCGCTGGTTCTCCCTCGAAGCAAATGGAAGAGAATATGGAAATGGCTTCCCGCAAGGTGATAGCTTGACTGTCATATTCCATCCAGATGGCACAGCAGTTGTGCAGAAAAAAGTCCTGCCACATAAAAAGGATATCAAGCTAAGGTATTTCTGATTCTCTTGCTATATTTATATTGTGATTTATTCACCATTATTCTTATCCTTATCGTGCCATGGATTACGCCTTTATTCCCGACTTCTTCCTGCAGTCTGTTTTATTTTGCGGATTTTTTTTTTTTTGAACTTTGTGCTTATAGGGTAAATGTGCTATTAATATTTTTAAATTTATTCAGCATAGTCTGCAATATGCTGCTATGATTTTTAGTTAGAACTATAACTACATTTTAAAATATCAATCTCTTTTCCAACATCTTCATTTTGTCTTTTTTATATTAATGTTAACCAAGTATTTTGTGCAAGTTATAAAATTTAAGATATGACTCCATTTTAATGATTTTCTACTTAAAGACACCTGGTAGAGGTCTAATGACATTTTCCATGCTGAACCTCAACAGAACACAAAGTGCATTTTCTAAAAATCTGTATTGTGTAACGAAATTAAAATTTTATCACTTATTAAGCAAATATTTTAATTAGAAACTACTTTAAATTTTGGCTCACGCTACTTATAGATTTATAATTGTTGTAATAAAAAAGAAAGTGATTAATTTTTTAACTTTTTTGCTGCTTTAGGTACCCTTTCTGATAAAGTATTTAATTTTTCTTCCTCAATTTTTGGAATTTTCAAAAACATGCTAATTAACAATTATATTTGAGTTTTTGAAGGAATATTAAAACGCTTTCACAGCTATATAGATAAAATTCAGAAATGATATAGTTCCATTTTACATAATTATTGAAAAACATGCCCCTAAATTTAACAATATGTAAGTTACGGTAAATGACAAAAGAACATAAAGAAATGACAAAAGAACACGCGTGTTGTGTAATAGCTTGGCGGCAATATTTTAAATTAGCATTTAGTTCCATTTAAATTCCATAAAAATGATATTGTGACGTAATCTGCGAGCCATGTAGTATCATAATATGCGTAGAACCAAAAAAAAATTTTTCACCCAAAATTTCTACCAGGTACTAATATGAAATACCCAGGAAGTTTAACAAACAATGCCATTGTTGACTATAAACACTCCATATAATTATATATAGTATAAGTATTTTAAAACATACTTGAAAGGTAGTATATCACCTAAATATAGATAAATGAACATATTTACTACCGAGTTAACGCAAGAAGATACTAATGATTTAAAGAATAGCTGACCGCACGCGCGGCACTTTCACTGTGCGTGAGCACGCTACAAGTGGCCGATTACTGTCGCCATTTAATGGCGGTAACACATCAATTATGAAAGAAAACAATTTGAACATAATGCCTACTCACTAATTTGAGGAAAGTAAGCTATATACCTTTATTGTTCATACATCTGTGACACCTCTTAACAAATGCATGCATCACTCGCCTTAGTTTTCTTTGAGAAACCGAAGCAATCTACTGATGGATGTAAAGTTTCAGTTCTTCCATTTATGTATTTTCTATTTAATTTATTAGATAAGGAATCCGAAAAGCCAACTGGACAAAAAAAATTATTAATTATTATGTTCTCTCTTGCTAACACTTTCTGCGTTTAAGTCATGAAAATGTTGAGTTGTGGCATAGCTTTGTCAAAATATCCTTTGGTTCACTCTTTTGGAAATAGTGGCAAAACTAACATTTTTCACGGCAGAGTGTAAAGTTGCAATTCGCCAATTTCTTGTTAGTATCTAAGGTGAGTCCTTGAAATTCTTGTGTCGGTCCAGGTGGTGAAGTGGCAACCTTGCCTTCTAACCCAGGATCGCGAGTTCAAACCCGGCCAGGATCAATGGATTTTTTCGGGGCGTAAAATTTCTAAGTATGGCTTTCCTTCGGAAGGGAAGTAAAGCCGTGGGTCCCGTGTCGTACATTTACGGCACGATAAAGAACCTCAAGCATGAAAGAAGAGGCCTCTGAGCAAAATTTGTCTGCCGTTTCACGCCCTGAATAGGATGGGACGCTGATGACCTGTGATGTTAAAGAGCGTCTGTGATGTTAAAGAGCGTCCGTAAAATAAATCAATTAATTAATTGAAACTCTTGTGCCTAAAGAGAGCCATTTGTTACATTACGTTTTGCTATTCGATTTACACACCGAAAATTTTGTCATTCTTAATGTATAGCGTTCATTCTGTAAGGAATTAATAATTTAACTCGATGTTTCAGGACATAAATACTACACGTAGCATAAATAATTCAGAAATGTAAGCAAGGTAACATTCATGTTCAATTCATATTTTAGCCCTTATTATTTTCTAGCTTCCTATGTAGTATTCATTGCTTCATGTAGCATTCAAATTTCCTAATCTCTTTGTTGATTATTCTTGGTTTAGATAAATTTGATAATAAATGTTTCTATTTTTTTTATTACGGGCTCGTTTTTTTTAACTTCACATTCGTCCAAAGTAAAACATGTTGGAGCATGTACCACAACTAACTACGTTCCAACAGTAGCATCTAAACTGGTCTCAATTTCGTCGTACTTGGCAATGTAATTATTTTTTTTTCCCTGAGAATTAAAGAGAATTGGAGGAAAGTAAGTGTACTTTTGTGGTAATATGTACTTATTAAGAGAGTGCCATTTTTCCTCGCAAGCGTACACAATCGATACCCCAGCCTTCCATTGTGTGTGCATCCGCTGTCACGTGGAGGTCATCCGATGTTAAAACGTAAGTCGATTGGCTGACGCGCGCCTTCGCCTTAACGAACTTAGGGAGTAGGCTGTCTGCGTGACAGCTGGATTACTCACTTCTATGCGTTCTTTCTGGCAGTATCCAAACGAGCAGTTCTGGGGAAGGGTAATAATCCCTGCCTACTAATTAGAAATGTTATGCAACTTCTCGGATATACGTGACGACTCAAGTTTATTTCAAGAAAGGTTATAAATTTTACTCATTTGTTTCAAAGCTAAATGTGTCAACGTAAGCCTTTACTTAAGTAGGCTGCCATTATTATTTCTTAATTGTATTTGCTGGGGGTTTTGATCATGCATAGAGGGAGATATTTTTTGATATGGTTGTGAATATTATTATAAACCTATTCTGAGATAAATTTTGCCTTGTTCCCATACGTTTTCTATTTAATAGAAATCGTTGCAATTTGAGGTATGCGTATAGTATTCTGTTGCCCAGCTTAGAATATGTTCGTGTCAGGTTCTGATATATGATAAGTTAAAAAGGACGAACATTTTGGATAAATGCTGAAGTTTTATTGTGAATGTTTATAACGTATGCTTTTTGAAAATGTAACCTTATGATAAAATATTTTGTGTGTAAATCAATGGTTTTGGTGCAAAATACATACTAAATGCATTTAATTCAACACTACTCTATTTATTGGATGAGATTTTCACAATTACTTGTAATAAATGCTACTGGAAAGTTGTCAATATATTTTAAATGCTTTTAGAAATTTTATTTTCCATTTAAAAACCTACCTATTCAACTTAGTTAGAGAGCTGCATATTTTCCTTTTGCACTATACTTCCAGCTATATACTTATAGATTACAAAGTATATTTTTGCCCTTAACAAGAGATAAAGCAAAATTAAATAAATAATTAGTTAACACAGCATTCAAATTAAGATTTATACCAATATTTGCTATACTTATACTGTGCGATCAGTGATTCTTCCCACCGCGGCGCGGAGTTTTTCCTGGCTAACGATCGGTCCGCCTACCCATAGGCAAAACATAGCGGAGGAAAACAAAACTGTTTGCATGGTATTGTATATAGTATTAACAGTAGTGTGAATCTAAATCAGAATTAAATGTCCGTTGCAGTGCTCTAACGCTTTCACAACTTAAGTGTAATACGCGGTATTACACAAACTAATACCTATATTTTCTCTGACGTATTTCAGATAACTTTACGGTTTAAGTGTTACCTTTTTATAAACTGTGTTGTCTGTTGCCATATATATATATATGAAATTAACAGTAATTATAGAAGCTTTAAAAGAATAAACACTAAGATAAAGTCACAATTGAAATCCCTATATCTCGAACTCAACGAGAGATTATAGCGATTTCTTTATACTTTCTCTCTATATATGCATGTGACATGTATCAAATTTTGCAGTTACATATTATCTACTTTTCCTCTTGTTCATTTGTTCAACCCCTTGTTTTGTCATGACTATTTGGTATATTTCCTTCAAATATGGTGCTGCCGTAGCTACTTTATATACAATAATGTAGTTTTTTCAGACATTATACAAATTATTTGCAGTTAAAATTTGCGATTTGATTGTTCCTAACAACGTTAATATTTTGACTCATGATGTCCGATGAGTTTATCCAGTTCCACAAACCCAGGTTATCTTTTGGAAAGTAATAAGAAGCTGTTATACTCACTTTCGGTTCCATTTTCCCTGATAATTTTCAAACTAATGGATTAAATTGAGTCATATCAAAATGAGCATACTATGATATAAGAGAGGCATTATGATCTCATAGGAAGTGTTGAAAGCAGTTTCTATTAGCATCAAGGCATCTCTCCATGTTACGTAAATTATTCACCAAAACGTCGAAAATCACAGCTTCAATTTCCAGCTGAGTGTTTTAATTTAGTTCCAAGAAAATCTGTGAAATACACCTGCCCTCTCAGCATGTCCCATAGGAATAAATCTGATGGGGTAGGCTAGGCAATTTTGCTGGTCTATGGCCTTTAATAATGGAACAGTCTCTTTAAAATAAAAACAAAAAATCAAATCATCTATACCGAAATCGGAAGCGTGGCAGGCGACGTTTACTGAAAATATGCAGTATGAGTTCCTCGTAGTACCATAAAAAAGCATGGAATGTTTTCATGAAAATTGCACTGTCCACTGTTGTACAGTGACCCAAGATTCGGGAAACTACACCAAAATCAATTTCTTATCTTTCTCACTCACATTTTTGTTTACGGCACTTAATTAATAGCGCATTAGATCCTTTAAATTTATATTTGCAATATTTCCAATTTAATAAATATATTATGTACGAATGCTATTCTTTATTCCGGGTAAATATAAAGAAGACGTAACTTTTTAGGAGAAAGTTTGTTTTATATCTCAACATAATCCTCTATCAAATCTATACACATTTTTTTTCTAATTTATTTAACCTATCCATAAATAGTAATTTCTTCAGCTTTGCAATGACTCATTTCTTTCGGCGACAACCACTTCTTCCCTGCTAGTCATTTCTTCTGTTGGGAAACAGAAAGTAATTTGAGGGTGCCAGATCCGGAGAGTAGGAGAGATGAGGGAGGTTTTCATACCTTAATTCTAATAATTTTCAGATCGCAATCACAGACTTGTGTCCTCATGAGTACGATTCTTCTTGATCTCATCATTTAGTTTCTTCAGTAGCACAGTGTAATCTTCACCGGTTATGTTTTGTCCCCCCCCCCCAAAAAGCAATTAAAATTGTGCCGTGGTAATCCCAAAACAGTTCCCATCACTTTTCCTGCTTCGGAGCGGTTTCTCCGGCTGCAATCTGCTGTTTGGATTATTGCTCCATGTCCGAAGTGTGGTTGTGCATTCACGTTTCATCGACTGTCACCTGTAATTATTTTGGATTATATTTAAAAGCTCCAAATTCTGCGCGGAAGTAACAGCGTGTTCTCTTTCGTTGGTCAATCATTAACAAACACGGCATCCACCTCCATGTTAGCTTCATCATTTGCAAATTATTGTCCAAATACTACTCACCCGATCTCCAGGAAGACCCAGAGCTTCAGCAATTTCCCACATCTTTAGTCTCCGATCGCTAAATACCATGTTGTGGATTTTTTCAATCTTTTCAGGAGTCATTACGACATGACATCATGAACGGTTGGGCATAATCTGAACTCGCCATACGAAGGTGCGCACATTTGTCATAATGTTTCCCAGGTTCGCCTAAGATTCAAATAGTGAGGACTTTGTTAATACACAAAATGTATGTTGAAGACAGTTTACAAATTTAAATAGGAAAATGACTCTCAAACACAGACTAAATTTTGTGACTGATTATAATCATGTGTATTCCCTGAATAGTCACCGCGTTGCCAAGGTAACGTTGAATACAATTTATTGCAACCCCCTTTTACTTCAGAACGGACTTATTGAACAGCTCTTGTATAAATAACTTGAGTTAAAATTATTTAAATGTCTAATAAAAACAATACTTTTTTCCAACGCTTAATGTACATAGTACATTTATAGTGCATTTTATTTTAGAACACAAATATTTAAAATGTAAGTATAAGCCTATATTTAAATATATATTAAAATAATGCGAGGAAATAAATTCTCCTTGAGTTATAAACATTTTGCAACAGAAAGCAGCATTGAAATTATCTTCCAAAGAAATCTTTTAGTGTCTAAAATATGATAAATTGAAAATAGTTCGCAGTCACGTGTAGCAGAGTGCGTGTACTAGCACTATCGCTCTTGAATCGGCCGAGTTCAATATGGCAACGAGGCAATTCGAATAATAAAAACGGAGGAAGAAGGTTAGAACAAGGCTAGAAGCTATCAGCAGACAGGAAATCGAGGCAGAATGTAACATGAAGGTCTCCTTGAGCCTATCGAATGAAATTAAACTAACTGGGGTAAACAATATATGCTCGTTCTAGGGAGAAAGGCGAGATTAGGAATGGCCTAGCTTAGACTAGGAAGTTGAAAGGCTCAAAAACTAACGGAGAGCTTTTGTAGGAGGATCTGCACATTTTGTGGAGGGAATGAGGAACAGGTGCGTATTCTGGCAGAATGTACCCACTGGGAACACCTGAGAAAAACGCTGTTTCCTGAAAACTTTTAATGCAATGCAATGCTGGGACCATTTTGCGAACCCACTAATTGATTGAATATGGGCATTTTCCTAGCCAAGTGCGCGAAGCTATAGCAATTTATTTTATGGTTAAAATCCAGTAACTGGTGTAATTATAAATAATGTAATATGTCTTCATGCATATGTATGTAAATATCGTTCTTCCCATTTTAATTTTTATTTATTTTATTAACATTGTTTTATTTGTATTATTTGTTCCTCTTTCTAATTGTGCATCACACTTAAGCAAACACGGTCTATGACCCGTGCATAAAATAAACGTGTAATGCGTATATAAAATTATATAACAATATACACCTACTTCTACTGTTTGTTTGTGTTGCTTATTCAGCATCGAGCGCGCATAGTGTGATTTAGGTCATCTCCATTACTTTAAATTTCGCAAGTTGATAACTGAAAGTCCAAAATCTCTGAGAGAGATGTGAACTTCTTCGGTCAAAATCTGGTGTAGGTAAAAGTGAACAATAAACACATCTAATTAACTTTGGAGTGCTTGTTTAAGGACCACACTTAAGATGTCCCTTGATTCTTCTTCCAAAATGTTTGGTATTACAATACTTCTGACGCAGATGACGAAGGCAAAAACAGCGATGTTTAAAGTGTGTTAATGCGTTTTATAAAATTATTCAAATATTAAAATAGACAATCTTAATAGAGATAAATTATTATTTAACTTTATATTTCCAAAGTATCAGATTGGGCAGTAACACAGGCAGGACAAAAAAAAAGTAATGTATTTGCTGCTTAATAGGTTCTAAATGTGAGATTGAAATAGACATTATCTGCTTACATTCACAATAAATGTTTAATGCAGAGATTTTGCTGGTTTTTCGTACCCCTGTACGTTGCATAGAAGTTGAAGGAACCAATGTAACGCTACGATAGAGCACACCATCCCCAATTTCTTTATCATAATAAAGAGGTGCCTCGTAAATTATAAGAATGCAAATACTGGTTTCTAGGGATTGACCTAGGATCATGTCTCATAGGAGAACCACTTGCAGTCCAATGATGGTGTTTCATCATCTGCGGCAATTTCGGACGTTTTCCTCCTGTACATCCAACAAGGTTTCCGTAGTTTCCACTTTCTTCGCTAGATCACTGAGAATTTTGCCGGTGATTTCTGAATCCCAAACTCTGCAATAAATTGTGTGACACTCCTTTAGACAGTAAAAACGCGGTGTTTTTCTGTGGATTGGTTTATCTGCTGAACCGCTCTTTAACATAATTGACGATCGCTAACTAATAGCACAGTTAGATGCGGCACACTACAATCGAGAACAGCGAACACGCAATCGGCCTTCACGGGCATACAGATACACAGACTATAAAGTTACGTCGTCAATCACTTCGTTCATAATTTTCATTCACCAAGGTATTTCTGTATTAATTTTCGCTGCATTACGTCTATTACCGGAAATTTATAAAGAAAAATCAGTGGCGATAGTAAGTAAAACACCCGATACATTACACTGGAGTTGCAGCGCAAACAATTAACACAATGATAAACAAAACGAAATACTTTTTCTTTCTGAGAAACATCTCAATACCCAGGACATCCAGGAAGCTAAGTAGGTAGAGGAATAGATATATTACCTGGCAGTGTGGAAACAATAGCAATATCCAATAACAATGCAATTTGAAACACTGTAGCAGCATAGCCTTGAGAAGGTTCAACTTTCTTTATGATACTCAAACACAAAGCCGGTAACTGCGAATAACTGCTGGATACATTCAGGCATTGCTTACTATCTAACGCCCATCCTCGGCATTTCTCTTATTAGACGCCATCTTTTAATGTAAAAGTCATTACTAAATGCAGTGAATATATATAACGTTTCTTTTTTGTTCTTGTCATCTTCAAAACGGCCTCAGAAGTGTAAAAATAAGCCCTAATGTTACCCGTTTGTAAATGTCCTATTTGTTGTAATTATCAAGGAATAAATATTTATTTATATATTTGTTTGTGGTAGAACTAACTTTTCTAGGTAATAAACCCTCGTAGACCCAAGATCGCGGGTTCAATCCCAGCCATGGTCAATGGTTTTTCCGGGCGTAAACATTTCTTTGGAAAGAAAGTAAAATCATACGTGTCGTAGAGTTACTGCACGTAAAATAACCTCAAGCCGGAAAGAAGAGGCCTCTGAAAAAATTTCCACAATGTTTTCGATGTATTTGTATGTAGATCCTATTTGAAGCAAAGAAATGCTATGAACTTCATTGTTTGACAAGAATTATATCAATCTAACATGCAACAAAAACTTCTCTTATTTTCATTTCAATGTCTGAACATTTAGTTCAATTTGTAGTTGCTTTTCAACTAATGAGAATATATTTGTGTGAATGGCAGTTTTATTTCATAGATTTGTTATTTTGAAGTAACACGTCTTCCAGAAAGTGTAAAAATAACCCTGATATTTTTTTCCATTTTTTGTGGTAATTTTGCTGCTAGAAAGAGAAGACAAAATTATAAATTTTATTTAAAAGGTTTATAAAGCCTATTTTCATGTGAAGCTAGGAGACCTGAACAAAAAAAAATGACTCGAAAAAAGTATGTTATACTTGCAAAGAACAACCAAGGAAATGGAATCAAGGAAAGAAATCTACGAGTATGACCTTTGCTGTTACAAGGATCTGGCATGGACCTCGAAACCATGTGGATGATTTTTGTGCATGTGATTTTACAGGTTAAGCACAAAAACACAATAGAAATCACTTATCCAAATCAGTCAGCTAAAAGACCCATCCCACATGGTCCTGGTCTAAAGGAATCATCATCAGGCTCTGGAACTAATTCTCAAGCCAGTGGCAGTGATTTCGATATAGTCCAACCTCAACAGTTCATATAGACAGTACTTAATGGTTCGGCTAGGGACTTGGGTCTTCCAAAGGCTTCTATTGAAATATTAGAACCCAGACTAAACAAACAAACAAAAAAAAAACTTTCTGGCTCCGGAAAAGCCATTTCCTTGGTATGGACACCGCAAAGAGGAATTTATTCCTGTCATGATACTCCTAGTTTAGTGATTGCCTTGGAAACTGCACAATACATTCAGGTGATCGGAAACTTTTTATAGACTGCCAAAAATTAGACTTAAAGGTGTATTGTTGTATAATGGAAATAAATATGCATACTTTTCAGATTCCCATTTAATTCACCTCAACATACCAGAACTTAAATTATTTCTAGAAAAAGTTAAATGTGAAGTGTGTTAGTAGCAGGTGAACGAATATTTAAAAGTTATTTGCATGCTGCTAGGTCAACCATCAGGGTATACTAAAATGTCATGTCTCTAATATAAATGAGATAGAAGAGCTCGATCTGATCACTACACAAGAAAACTTCGGGAGCAGAGAGATAAACGCGAGCCAGGAATGAAAAATGTTGCATTACTTCCTCTACATGTAAATTTGGACTTAATGGAGCAATTCGTAAAGGCTTTAAGCAAATACGCAGTTACCACGAATACATCCATGGAATATCTGTCCTAAAGATAATAGGGAATATTTGTTAGACCATATATTAGGAAGTTTACTTATATACCTTGTTTGAAGAAACTATAAAGATACTGAAAAACGGGCTTGGATTCGTTTTAAAAGTGTCATCAAAAAGTTTCTAGCAAAATATAAGGATCCAAATTACAAAAATAGAAGATATGCTTGAGAAATTTCGGAAGCGTCAAGCTATATTTCTTACATTCTCATTTGAACTTTATTCCGGGAAAAAGGAGCAGAGTGAATGATTTCAACATGACATAAAGGAGATGAAAATAGTTACCAGGAAAGTTAAACATGATAGACTAAAGAGATGAACAAAAAAAATTATAATAGGGCGCTAAAAAGCGTTCATTTCAATATAGCAGATAAAAACGGGGCTAATATTCAAATATAAGTAATTAAGAAAATAGGTAAAATATTTACTTGTGCTGAAGAGTGTTTGTTGAGTGTTGTGGATTAATTAGCTTATATTTAATAATAGAATATAAAGTGACATGACCTAGTGTAAGAAAGTATATTTTATTATTTATAATTTTGTGGAAAATTGTTGTGCGATGGAGGAAATTAGAATAGAAACTTCATCGAAACGGCTAGAATTTGCATGCCAGTATTATATTTCGTGCTAATGACTGACGGGTTAACTCAATCATACGCCCACCAAGATTTGAGACAATATCGTAAACTGCTGTTTCCAATGTTGGGCTAGTAATTAATTTTGAATAATTTAATAGCATCACTTTATGCTTCAACCCATTTATTTCCAATGTTACTTTTTCGCTTATTATTTACTTTATCACCCATTTTACACAGCCATCGCGCGTAAGCTTGGCCGGTACTATGGCAAATTCAGCTACTCGCGAGTGTGTCCATCCACGACGTAATTTGACTAGTGTAAGACATGTTTTTTTTTTTTGTTAAGTCACATTATTATAATATAAAATTGCAATAAGAAGCATCATATTACAGTCGTACTATGCAATTTTATCTGCATGCTAGTAAGTTTAGCGTATAGCTCGGGTTTCTGTGTACTCCAAAAGCTGTTTTTCTGTGCAGTAACATGGTCATTTAAATTAAACCGTATTTCGGCGGTGAACAATATCAAGCCTGAATCAAATATACCTAGCAGTTTGCAGAACGCAATTATAGAAAGCTAATCCGCCATCATAATTATGAGGCTGCAATTGCTGATTAATAGTGTATGGTTTAATTTTTAACAGTTTTGTAGCTGTGGTTTGGGAAACTTGGTTTCCTGGGCAATCATGGAAGATATTTTTATGATCTTTCGCAAATTTCGTACAGGTTTCGCCTCATTAAGCATAGGCAGTTTTATCAGTCGCTTCTTATCGAGAACAGATCCTATTGATCTAAACTTGTTTACAAGTGCCTTACAGATTCTCCGGAGGAAGAAGGTATACCAGGGAATTTTATATAAAATCACCTTTTAACCTCCTTGCAATGTGTTATAGCATATGTATCTTACATTAAACGTTTTGCTTGTAATGTGTGTGTCTATCGTGGCACTATAAAAGGGCTAATAACTCCACTTAAAAACACAATTAACATAATGTAGAACATTTTTACACACGTATACATTTTAAACACAGTAAAAATCGGCAACAGCTCTGACTGAATGAAAGCGGAAGGAACAGTGTAAAAAGAGTGGACAACACGCTCCTCGGCCGCTCTTAATGCTGCACCACAAGTGGCCAAGTTCATGAGCGAAAACTCTTTATTACCTGTCTTATCCACGACTTTATAATCCAACATTTTATGTGAAATTCGACATCTCCGGACAGGCTAAAATGGAACCGCTTTCGGACGTAATTCTTTGAATAAAGTGGAAAAAGAACAGTTTCAATAGAGCCTGTATTCAACTGAAAACAAAATAATATAAGCAAAACTCCTTATATGACTGGGAATCTAGGTTTCAAGTACAGTAAAAGCAATTAAAAAGTCCCGATACAATGTTCAGCCGGTCGATACGCGTTGTTGTCGGTATTTCTATGCGTATACTCGAGGTATTCAAACACCATTTTAAAACTAGGGTACAATAACAGTATTTGGTACTCGCTCTCCATGCAGTAGCTGCTGGAAATTTTGACAATTTCCCTGACACCCAATTCCCAACTTTTTAGAAATTATCTTTGACACGCATCAGTTCTCAATCACTAAGGACCTAACTTCGTTCCGAAAGTTTGTTTTAAGTTCCTCCTGTGTGTGAGGATTAGAGGAATATACTCTATTTTCCAATGTTCTAAAAGGTAAAAATCACAAACCCTAAGATCTGGGAAACGAAGAGAACATAAACAAGGGCCAATAATAGATTTTTTTCCAGTTAGTCACAGAAAATGTTTCAATAAGCTTATGTACTAACTTTAATGTTGTTTTCCCTGTTGGAATCGAGCTGTCAGGAAATTTACATCTAAATGCCTGTCCCGTTCTGCCACAGGGCATTCTGTAACTAATGTATGCCTTGAAGGTGATGACGAAGTAAATACCTCACCATTGTCCAACATAATGCACTATTTAATCAAATCTCACTCCCGGCTGCACAACGCAACTACTCGACTCAGTCAAATCCCGCTCGCAACTGACTGAAAGGGAGAATAAAGCCGCGCGTGCGGCGTGGGAATTCTTAACCATTGGAGAGGGAGTAGATTTTCTGGTCGGCCGATCTATGTGGAGGGACTTTTAAATGCTGTCACAACATTAAGACGGTATGGTAATTCTTAAACGTTAGCCGTCATTAACTGCTTGACAAATTGTTATAACATTTAACAAGAATCATTAGTAACTATCAAAATAAAAAAACGTGGGTGTAATATATGATTTTTGTCAAATTGGGTGTATTAAGGAACAACCATGTCCTTTATCTAATGAGTGAATCAACGTTTTAGTAACGTTAAATGCATATACTAAGAAAATTAATACTCACAGCAGCTGGGTCTTAAGGGTATATTCATTTCCAACGGTGCAGAAATAAAAAAAACTCTAAGTTTACAGCACCATTAAGTCTAACAGTAAAGTGTGCATATGATAGCTACAGTATTACCGGCAGAGTCATTGTTTATTCACGCTGTGCTGTTAATTCTGACTACAAATATTTTTATACGTCTTATATGAACGTACCCTTACGTTAATAATTGAAGAGCCCAGCTTATGAAGTGGTTACATAATTTGTTCATGTTTTAATCATCAATCTATCTTTAGATTTATAAATAAAAACTAAACTACAAAATATACTGTAGCTGTTTTCACTCTGTTACGCCACTCAGGGTTGTATGGGTTTACAAACACTTTTAATTTTCATTGCATATTTAACTCTTTCATCTTTGTTTCCTTTGGTAAATTTTGCTATCAACGTCAGTTATGTATTTTCACGCGGAGTTAAGGTTCTTGTAACAGCGAGGACCGGCACTGCAGAGGGACTGTGGTGACTGAGCATTAACCAACACAAGGAAAAATAAAAACACATCAAAGTTAATGCAGAGCTTTGTAAAATTAATGCAGAATTTCAATTAAATTTTAATTAGAATTTCTTTGTAAAAGGCTTGGACAAGTTAACTAATATTGTGAAAAGGTTTATTATAAAAAACAGAACATTTTTACAATCATGAAAAGTATATCATGGGTGTTTTAAAATGAAAACATTTTTTCATACAATCTAAAAGATAATATATTCAAATATACGACCACGAGCACATCACTACTTTTAATTACTGCAGCATTTCATTGAATTTTTCAAAGGTTTGCTCAAGACATATAACACATCAATATTTAATAATTTAAATTTTAATGTGACATTTTACTTCATTCTACTTAAATGCAACAAACAATTGTGTGTATAAATTACTTTTCCTGTGTTTAAACATAAAATTCTAAATGTTTCTTGTTATAATCTGACAGTGGCTAAAAAGCAGAAATATTTCCTTTCGCACATTTTCAATTAAATTTATTTAAAGTTGGTTTTAACAACAAAACTCTTTTCCTAACGCAACTGATTAACAAACTATTTTGTTGTCATTGGCCTCTGTAAAACACAGCGTTACAGAGAAAAAGTTTATCTTCCAAATAATATGTAAAAAGTAGAGGATGCCATTTAAAATACCTATCATGTTAAGTTCCATAACAATGACTGTAAAAATATACTGATTTCATCAAATAAAACACTTGATGTATTCAAGAACTTTTTTGAGAAAAAAAATCAATTTAATTGAAATTACTAATTAGTTTTATAAATGAACCGCAATTACTGTCCTCATGGAATGTGCTAACTGAATCATTACTAAACTTCTTTGTTTTCGGTTCGTACTTTTTATTGTGGTTTTCTTTTATTGGCAGCTATTAATTGAATGTTTTAGAATATGCAGCTTTATGTTATTGTTCTTAGAATTTTCCTTAAAGTTGACTAGTAATAGTTGGTCAGTACAAAGCAAACCAAAGACCCCACGATTATAATGTACCTAAATATGCCTAACAGAGCGGCTTGTTATATCTCTGTGCTACAGACAAAACCAGCTGTCGCTTACTGTCTGCTCTGAATTATAAGAAAATCCATCATGCGTATGTAACTTTGAGGCAATTTAACTCGAATGGTAACTCCCACACAAAAAAATAAGGTGAGTGGTGGAGCTTTGTCGCGCTGTCTCAGGGGGCCGTGGGGTGACAAGCTATGTACAGCTCTCTCAAAGCTTCCTTGATCTCTCTCGACAAGCCAAATGGAAGTACAGCGGTGGCAGGGAAGACTGATGTGCAGAAATAAGATTTATACTGCTGGATACCTTAATAGGGAACGTTCGGTAGCTATTAAGAATCGTAGTTTGTTGTTGTTTACAAACTAAGTTATCTTTTTAAAGAGATGAGAACTATGTAAATACTAAATAATTAGTGTTCTAAGAAGCAATTATAAACCTTAATTATGATAAATTTACAAATATATAAAATTAATAATGAAATCACTGTACTAAATATAATATAACTGAAAAGTAACGCCATGTCAAGAGCTTTAGCTTTGACATTGTAACAATGTTATGGTCTTCCATGTTCTATTTAATCTTACTAAGAATCTAATATTATACACGCCTCTTAAAATTGTATTTCTGGAATGTTTATTCGATAATATAGTTATTATATGTTTACACTATGAAAAGGTTTATTGACACATGTGTGGATCACTATATTTCCTTTTGTGGTATATGCTGGCGCCTTAACTCAAGCAGCATTAGAAGGGCAGTCTTATAAATGTTATTAGATAAATTTAAGTTCCTACTGCAGTATAGTCGAAGAGATACTAAATTGAATTTTTAACAGCTTATTTTGACATTTTATTTTTGTACTGAAGAAAAATTAATAAATTGCAGTAAGAATTACATTTTATTTATTTAAGTCTATTTTTTTGTCAAATAGTTTATACAAAAATATTTCATACTTAAGTTTTCTTAATAATTCAACTTTATAACTTTATTGTTATGTCAAGAAATATAATTGAAGATTTTAAGAAATCTCATTTAACAGGTTTTTTCTGGTTCTCTCTCTCTCTCTCTCTCTCTCTCTCTCTCTCTCTCTCTCTCTCTCTGGAAGTAAAATGTAAATTTGATAAAATTGCGTTCAAAGAAAAATGTATAAAACCTTATAGCTCCAACCCAGAACCTAATGCATGCCTGCGCCGTAGTCAATATCTGTTCAAAGTGTTTTAAGTCAAAATAGCCACAATCAATAGAAAATTTTCCTCTAGCGAATAATAAGTACCAGAATCTTCTAGCTCAATTGGTTTTAAATTAATTATGTCAAAATCGCGAGTGAGGTTTTTAATCTATGCAGATATGTTTTCTAATATTAAACTGCTTCTAGGCTAACATTACAATGAAAATTATATTACATAATTCATAAAAACTATAAATTTAATGCAATTAATTCTTAAATGTAAAAACATTCAAAATTTTGCCTTGCAAGTTTCCTGAATGAATTTACTTTCATCTTCCATTTATGGACTTTTTCCTCAGCTCAGCACATATCCCGAAGTTTCGGCTGCTACTCTTTACGTGTATGCAATCCCAACAACTGGTGCTCGAACTGGAATTCGTAAATAATCGTTGTCTACTCTCAAAGTAGTAATTCCTTGTACCTAACAAATGATTATGAGTAAAGGTGTATTCAAAAGTTCCAAGATCAGATCTGTAGCACACACTGGTTGAAGCACAAGGCGTCCGAGAGCTGTGACCTTCGTTAGCCATTATGCCGAGTGGCGTAATTCTGTGAACAAGTGTTTGTTACCACAAGGAGAGGCACATTTGCGATTTTATCATGGACTACAAACTATGGCAGGGAGCTAACATCAAATTCTGCTATAAACCTGGTAAATCTGGAACGGAGACCTCCGAAATAAAACGCCAGGGTGGCTGAGATCATTTAGGCGCGGATTCGTGAGCGGTTCGAATCCCGCCAGGGCCGTCCTCCCTGACTGAGGTATTTTTCAGGTTTTCCTCAGTCCTCATAAATGGCAAATGCTGGGGAGATACCCTAAACTTAGGCCTGGAACGTTTCCTTCTTTAAAAAAATCCTTTCCCAGTTTATCATTTCATCTCAGTGTCCATCGCCTATGGGGCCTCAGTAGTAAAAACGAGCGTTAAACACAATTCATTCCTTCGAAATAAAGTACAACAATGAGTCGAGCGAGTGTTTTAAGTGGCACAGACGCATGTAAAAATTACAGAACATTGGTGGAAGTAGACGAGAAGTCAGGGTGGCCGTTTATGAACACAAACCCTAACTTATAGAGAAAAAAAAATTAGACGATATGTGCATGAACCATTCAGAACATTCCTAACCTTATTCTGAGAGGTCTGAGGGATCATATTCGCGCAAAAGATCTGAAATATGGCGCGAAGGGAATAGGATGTCCCATCATGACAACGCATCGTTACTAACGAATGAATTTCTCAGCATGAACCTGCCTTACTCGCCAGACTGGTCTTCTGCGACTTCTTCCTCTTCAAGAAGATTAAGCAGAAACTGAAGAGTCGCATTTTGACTACGTGAAACGAGATCAGAACAAATCGCAAAAGGTGTTCGACACAATTCCAGAAAAGGACTTCCAGGTAGCTTTTACAAAGTGTAAAAGGCGCTGGGGGTGGGAGTTTCGCTGCACAAGAAAACTGTTTTGAAGCGGACGGTGACAGAACTCAAATCAGGTAAATACTTTGTTGTATATAGGCCTAATCTTTTTCATAGCGACTAGTATAATCAGATATTAAGTTTGCAATGTGATACATATCTGTATAAATTAAGATATATCAAGGATAAAATTTACTCTGTAACTACTATTACTACTGCCACTACTACTACTCTGCAACGGATTGTAAAGATCGGTGCCAAATTTGTCGGTGTTCAAATTAAAGGAGACATAATTCTTTTTTATATTTGAAGTTGAAGCATATAACGGAGAAATAACTAAGTATATTATTACATTTGCTAGCATAATAGACAATAATTAGTTTGGCAAAATACTCGTATGTTACATTATCATCATGAAATATTGAGCCTCGTTCCAGTCTTCAGTTTATTATGAGCACTTTCTGAATTCATTGAAAGTTTAACAAATTTAAAAAAGTATCGACTGTGATTTGGAAATGGTTCTCGTTTTATGGACTGAGAAAGTTGTTAATCTTACAACTTGTGGATGGAGCAAGAAGTACCAAATCCTATAGGAGAGTGCATAATTCATCCTGAAAATACTGTAATGAAAGAGATAACCGAATCTTCAGTTTAAACTATTTTTAAAAAGCCAAAATGTAACATAAAAGTAAAATCTAGGCGAAAACGCACAGCAATTGCTAGGACAGATAGGGGAATCATTTTGGAAAAAAGAACATAATTAGAATAAGCAATATTCTGCAGGAAAATGGAGTAGCAGTTTTTAGCTCTACACTAAAGAAGAGACAGTTCAAGAAACTGGGCTTACGATATGACAGATCTCTGAAGAAATCCGAGTAAAATGAACCAATGAAACATAAAATACAGAGGAAGGTGGAATAAGTTAAAAAAAAAAAAAAAAAAAAAAAAAAAAAAAATTGTCATATGGACCTACTATATGGTGTTAAATATCTGTTGAAGCATTCTCTCTTAGGTTGCTTTTTTGACGAAACTACCATCGAGATTAAGACGAAACACAGTTCGTTCTGTAGAATAAAGACTGCGTTTTTCATCCGTGCTGTGGTAAGTGATTTCCAACAAGGAAAATGGACAATTTTACATCGCTCAGGGCACCATGCTTTAAGATCAATACAAATCAGAGTTAGAGTCTCGTCTTCTACCTAGTGGGGGAGCTGAAGTAATGGTTTTCTAACTGCATCTTCAGATCAACAATTTGTGAAAAGGAGGATTTAAATGTTATACTGAAAGCATTTGGGAAAACTTGAAGAAAAAGTATTAACAATGTATGTATTACTTAGCAAAAGCACACAGTACAGCACCCCTCCAATGCATTGTACAAGCAAAAATGCGTCAAGTATTAATGAAAATATTTTCATAGTTTTTCAGCATAAAATACTATTTACTATTTAAACTACTAAATGATATAAGAGCTTGTATTAATACGAAACAATATATAATAATTTGTTATGCTTAAGACAATATTGAAAATTGAACATTTTATAGCTGAATATAATATTTCGAAGTTTGAAGTTAATTTACTAAAACTGCTATGAGAAAGAGCTAAAAAAATGTCATTTTATTAACGTTTTAAAGGACTGCTTTTGAAATATAGGTCAAATCAGAAAATATTTACTTCGCTTTAAACACTGGGAAAGCTCAGAGCATAACACAATGCATTTAAACTCTTACACAATTGCGTAAGATGGAAAATAGCTGTAACAGAGTACCTATTGCATTCAGTTTCCAACTTTCCATATTATAACCCAGGAGTCAGTGAAGGTCCCCTTTAAAAGCACTGAGCAGCTTTCTACTTGATTCTGATACTAGTCATTCGTGAATTTATCTATGATAAATAAATAAATAAAATATGTTATGCTGTAATTTTAAGCAAATAATTATATTTTAATAATATCAAAATGCTATCCTCTTCTATATCCTAAATTTAATATGTTATATAGTTCGCAATGAGTTTATAACTGTGCCTTAATATTGTTCTCTTTTCTTTTCCACAACAATATGAAAAGTTTCATTTTACGTATAATTATAAGTGTGTAAAATGAGACCTTGCGACAGCTGTACGTAAAAAGCAACTAATCTCTGTTATTCAATGCATAACGAAATAAAACGCAATATTGTATGTAAATTATTTACCTAGTAGCAAAACAACAGATAGCGCATAGTGGGAACTGATTGCAATGTTGCATTATGAAAAAATTTAATTACGTTACATTGAATTAACATTTGACAAAAGAATTCCAAGCCTTCTCCTACATAAAACACTTCGTATTATTATTCGCTTTGTAATATTAACTTTCCTATTAAATTTAGTTTGCTGCAGAAAAAAATATTGTTTGCAACACATTCGTAAAGTATCTTACCTTATACTCGTGTGACTGTAAAACACCTCACCGCCTTTTTTCACAAATTCACCCTCATATCCACAAAATTAACAATTTTAGTTCAAAATTATCTTCAATGAATTAGTGTAAAAGATATTTTGTATGTGTATCTTTTAATAGTTTTCATTTCATTACAAAGATTTAAAGCTATAAACCTTTGTGATCCTGATGAACTTTCTGCGACAGGGAACATATTAAGGCAATTTTCATCATTCAGAACAGAATTTGGCTTTCCGATTTTTCTCTCGTCATCACGCTTCGCTTTTTTTAAGTTCTTTACAATTGAACACTGTACACTCTATTACGTTTCTGTTCGCATTCACTTGATTAAAAAATCACACACTTCTAGCTTAATTTCCATCTTATCGCCATATCCAACTATCATTAAGTTTTATATTATTTTCCTTTCAGCGAAATTTGCCTTTATAGCAATACTTTACACTAGGAATGACGAGTTTTGTTTTTGAAAAACTAGTTTGGACTTCTGGACACCTGATATCCTTCAAAGATTTAATACTCAATTTAAATTAATTTACCTTCTGTGATACAAAATTAGTTATAAAATTAAAATAACACCATAACTAATAATTTATGGAAACAGTTAAAAGAGGCGATGATCGATACTACAGCGGCCACAGTCAGTCTAGAGAAACAGGAAGCGCGTGGTGGACAAGTAGGAGTAAGGGCGTAGAGGGGATTTAAAAACGGCAAAAGACATGGATGGATGAGTGTTCCCGGAAAAAAAAAAAACTCTAAGAAACAAGGAAAATAACGCCAAAACCCATCAATAATCTAAGGAGAACATACGAAAAAGAACGCTATATTCACAGCGAACAGGATTTCCTAAAGAAGAACACTCTGTACTCTCATAAAATGTTCACGATATGCTCTTCCAAGCCTCAACTTCATAAATGATGTGTAGAGCCGTCATATTATGGCAGACTACTTCATATAACTCTCCAATTGTGAACCATTCTCCCAGAATTTGACTATAACCCCAAATAGCTCAAATACGCGTTCGGAACCTCAGACTATGGAAGAAATAGGAAAAATCAAGATCGTGAAAAACAAAGTACCTGGAGAGGATGCATAACTCTGGAAATACGCCAACGGTAATACAATCCTTGCTGGCAAAAATTCTGAACAAAATTTGGATTGGCTGGTTCGAGTCTGAGGTCAAACGGCCAACACCACCAGAGAAGAGAGGGTTAAGCCATCAACCCAATTCACTAATATGTGACAAGTAACAAATTTCACACCATGATATTGTCACGACCACTTTCGTGACGTGGGAGTCAGCAGTGGTGAGAGGTATGATGGCAAATAGTTTACTCGCTTGGCAGATCCATGTATTAATTATATGAATATATGAGTACATGTTACACCTGTGGGTGTTGAGTTGGAGTACTACAGGTTATGTAATGTTGATACAGGTCCCTGCATGACGGAGTTCTCACCTTAGGGCATGTGTCGGCCGTTGTAAGAGGAAGAGTCACGTCGACATCAGCGTTGATGCACCACTTCATAAGGAAGCAGACAAGGCAGTCATTGATAATTAGAAGGAAAATGACACTATTAACAGGGATATACAAAATTTCTTACAAAGGCACTTCTAAATAGAGAAGAAAAATATTTGGAACCACAAATTGGTGAGTATCACGGAGGTTTAAAAAAAACAGATCCTGAACTTGAAGGTAGTCATTGCATACCAAAAACTACAAATTATACTAACATTCGTGGTCTTTAAGAAGGCCTCCGACTGGGTAGATAAACACTGATCCAAATTCTAGATAGGAGAACCATTGAGATGATAAAATGGGCGGTGACTGACATAATAACCGGGTCAAGTTCAGAGGAATACTATTGGAGCTTTTTGGAATTAAAAAAGGTTCAGATAGAGAGGACTTTCTCCTTTCTCTTCAACTCCGTGCTTAAAAGTTGATTAGAGAGTGACGCTAAAAGTAAAGGAATATTTGGTATGCGAATGGGTTGTAAGAACAGAGGAATTGAAGTAAATCTCTTAGCCTTTGCAGATGACATTGTGGGTCTGTCGGAATCAATAGAGAAGGCAGGAAACCAGATTGCCCAGCTCCAGGAATAAGCTAGTGAGGCAGGACTAAATTCTCCTTTGAGAAGACATAGTACTTAGTCAACAAAGGAAAATCTCCCAATTGAATGGTAGTTGAGGGAGACAGGATCCTGAAAGGTAGATATTTAATTACCGGGAGAGTGGATAGATATCGAGAATCAACAAGATGAACTTGGCATGAATACTGACAGCACTGATTAGCACAAAAAAGACTACACTACCAGTGATACTATAGGAAATTTTATACGCAACTGAATAGCTGAACCTGATAAAAGTAGGATTGATAAAGAAGTTCGAAGTAATGGACAGAAATTTCTGAAGAAACCACTGGGACCTCAAAGAGGAGAAGTTGGAACTTGGAGAAAAAATAAAAGCAAGAATTACACCTCAGGATGGAAAAGATTTCAGACGCTATCCGAAAAAGAAGCCATGTTTTTCGACAACATCTGTAGAATTGAATCAGGAAGATTAACAAATAGATAATGAGATTCTTTGAGAACATGCTTTGGCATCAGGAAATGAAAAAGACCTGTAAGAAGTTGGAATACAAGGAACGGAAATCGGCAACAAAGAAGCTACAAGTACAGAATCAAGAGCAGCAAAAGTTTTAAAGAAACTCCCAGATTACAGATCCATGAACCGTAGATAGAAGAGAATAATGCAGAGTGAAAGAATGAGGGAATACTCGGCGAGGATCAAAGCCCAGAAGCAACTGAAATCGAATTTTAATGTGGTCTACAATCAGCCTAAATGAAAAGTAAACGAATAAATTAGCCTGTCCACACACCCACATAATTGCAGGAGCAGTAAAAATTGTGTAAATAAACATATTGTCACATACACCGTTGAGGAGTATCATAAATTACTAAATTAATATACTTTTGGGACGTTTCTTATTTCATAAGGATAAATATTCTTTAACTTAACATTGCTAGTTCAGATAGCACAAAGATGTTGCAAGAATCAATTGGTTAACCACTTCCTATGCCACTCCCTAAGGGACTTTACCATGACATCAGCACCATGCCGAGTTATGCTGCACCCGGAGCCTGTCGTGCATCACTAGGAAGTATTCAGAACACTACTCAGTGTTCTTGTATTGGTTGGTATATTTTAAATCTAGGGCGTTGGTACACCATGATTGGTGACGCCAACTTGACAATGTAGAGACCCCCTAGGCAAGTATGTTTTATATAAGGAGCTGCAGAGCTCAATGACGGCGCTCTTAGACTCATCTCCAAGTCCTCGCCCGCTGGTCCCTGCCGTAGTTGCCCGCTGCTGTGAGCTCTGCAGAATCGACGTCATGGACGGTGACGTGATTCTACTCTTCCTCCTACAACGGCCGACACATGCCCTAAGGTAAGAACTGCGTCATGTAGGGACCTGTATCAACATTTCATAACCTGTAGTACTCCAACTCAACACCCACAGGTCTAACATGTAATCATATACTCATATAATTAATAAATGGATCTGCCAAGCGAGTAAAGTATTTTCCATCATACCTCTCACCACTGCTCGCCTCCAAGTCACGAAAGTGGTCGTGACAATATCGTGGTGTGAAATTTGTTACTTGTCACATATTAATGAATTGGGTTGATGGCTTAACCCTCCCTTCTCTGGTGGTGTTGGCCGTTTGACCTCAGACTCGAACCAGCCAATCCAACCGAGTTTCGAGGAGAAAACAGTAAGCTGTCTTTGGGAACGGTTCTCAAAAGTTCGTGGTAATGGAAAGTACCCTGTGGGGTTAATATTAGAACTAGAGTAATGCTGCATTACTGCGGTAATACTCTGGCTAAAGGATATTTTTATTTAAAAAACGATAAAGTGATATGGCAGCGTTGTAATTTATTCTTTAGGAAAAAGTTATTCATAATTTACTAAATTACAGGGAACCGGCAAAGATAACCCTCTGTCGGTAACCTCCACAGAAGAAGAGCATAACCGCAACTGTGCAGTACCATAGCTTCCTGCATCAAACAATAATTACTTATGTAAACAATCAGCATAAAACAAATTATAGTACTCAAACCTGCTCGCCAGCGACTTGGATCAACTTTAACCTGCTAGTACTGTGTGACTTATTTGTTGCAATTAATATAATTCCCTTAAAATTACGAAATTTTATAAATTGCGAATACGTGTGGAAAGCAAAATTAGTGAAAGAGTAAATGCGCTAAATATAATAAAAGTAGAAAACATGTTTCATATAGAGAATTTTTTTTAATATAGTGTTAACACCAAGAAAGCGGATTCACATATCCATGCTTTAATTTTAAACCTCTAAATAGAGATATATGGTCCTCTTCGTTAGTAATAAAATAATATTAAAACAGTTCGGTGTAACGCAAATATTAATTAAAATTACTATGGCATGGTGGCTCTTTCGCTTACAGCGATGATAAAATGTGTTTTAACGAAGTAGCTGATAAGCCTCTTTTTAAAAACAATACAGTTTTTAAGTGGTTACTATGGTATTAATCGTTTACAAGAATTGTTAATAGTAACAGATAGCTTTCGCCCATTTGTACAAAGTAAGTGAATGATTGGTCAATCGATTCTTCTAAAGTAGTTGTACTGTCCTAAACTGCTAACTTGTTCTCTCTTATTATTAGAGACGGCGCAAAATATTAATTTTATCAATGGAAATAAAAATGCAAAATAAAAAAGCATACGTCCACCTTTGTGACTAGTGTTTAATAGAAAATGGGTGAGAATTTATCAATTTTAGATAACGAGAGTAAACCTGAAATTCAATTTTAGTCTCAAGTAAAGGAAAAATCGATGAAGTTCTTTCTTGGGTTTTTTTCAGAGTTATAAAGAACAAAATGTTTGTTGTTCACTTAATATCAAAATATCTAGTTGAGCTCAATACCAGCTCAAATGAGCGTAGTTTTTCATAAGTTTAGTGTGGTATTTTCCTGTTAATGGCACAGCAAAACGTTTGCATGTGCCATTCCCAGGATTTGAAGTTGACTTTTAAATGGAAGCAAGCACTTTTTTAGCATTTATATTAATTTATTTTAACAATTGAAAATAATAACATGTAAATATAAATACAAAAACAATAATTAAAATGTTCCAATACACTACCAATAAATTACAAACAAATTGAAACAGGTCATAATAAATATAGCTGTAAGTGCTGATATTGCCTTCGAATAGGAATTTTTATGAAAATGGGCTTTGAAGAAAGAAGTCCATGGCACCTAATGCAAGCAAAAATATACATTTCAATTCATCTCTCAAAAAACTATTACGACTATAATACTCATAATATTTGCAATATTTTAATATAAATATATAAATGATATAGACCCTGGATCACCAGGTAAAAATCATGTTTGCTCAAGTCTGGAAAATGTTGAAATTGTCCCAAATAGGAGGCACCATTGAGTAAAAATTATTAAGTTATGATACGAACCTCGAGAAGGCGGTTTCGGCTGATGGAACCATTACCAAAACGTGAAGTGAAAAAGCAAGAAGTTTGTAACACAGAAAGAATGAAGACCGAGTACTGTAAACTTGCAGCTTATGAAGAGATATATAACAACCAATAGTTTACCTGATTGCAAAGTTCTCTGTTATTCTCACCAAGTCCTATCAGATTATCAGTTGATGAAGATATATTATAGAAGTTACAAAAATATATTGGACCGTCAATTTCGGTTAAACTATGAAAAACTTTCAGTTTTGTGAGTTAGCAAAACATTTAATGCCACGGTTTCCAAATTTAATGAAAAGTTAACTCTACCAGCTACTGTGACATCAGCAGAAAGAAGTTCCTCAATGTTGAACACAATTCAAAGCTACCTGGAGCAACAACTACTCGGTTACCTGGCATTAATTGCAATTAATTATGAACATACCTGTTTGTTACAAAGACTTTGTAAATATAAAGTGACGAAAACCAGAATATTCTTTGAGTGGTCAATGGTGAGTTTTCTCATAGGATGGTTTGTGTAATATTGTCAGAGTACATTGTAATTATGTCACTTAAAATTCACTAATCGTTTCTAAATTAATTATATATAATTAATTATATATATATATTATTTGTTTATATATATTTATTTATATATATTATTTATTTAATTTAATTTATATATTAAAATTAAAAATTTATATTAAATTTATAATTTATTTGTTATATATATTATTTGTTATTTATATATATATATATATATATATATAACAAAATAACAGTAATTATAAAAGTAAAAAAGGATAACACACCAAGATAAAGTCACACTTGAAGGGGCTTTATCTTGGTGTGTTATCCTTTTTTACTATTATAATTACTGTTAATTTGTTACATTGTTAATAGTGATACTTTATTTTTATTTTTATTTTATATATATATATAAAATATGTATATATACATATAAAGGCTGAGTCAGTTTAAAAAGTAATATAGTATCTCTTGAGATCCTCCAGTTTCGATCGTAGAAGGTTTATAGGGGCCCAAACTTACAGATAAGACACTGTGTGAGAATTCCTCGTCAACGCAAAGAGGGCTGCTATATTCTTAAACTTAAATTAGGAGAGACAGCCAGATTTGATATTTAAAATAATGTTCTATTTATTGTCGTTTGGACTGCATTGAACTCCTTGCTACGTCTATAGATTGTGAACTGCATACTATAGAGATGTAGGTCTGTAGGGAAGAATGGAATGAATTAATGGTGTCGCAAATGAGCTCGGAGTCAATGATGCCTTACTATCTGGCATTCACCTTCTCAGAATTAGGAAAAATTCCGAAAAAAAAACTTATCTACTCAGCATGACCTAAACAGGATTCGAAACCAAGATCTCCGGATTATTGCCGCAAACGTTACCACTAGACCAAATAGGTATGTTTGTTTTGTTTTTATATAAATTAAAGATGATGTCATAGGTAGAAGACGCTCATTTATAAATTGACTTGGTACTCGTTCCATTCTGAACCATAGGCGAGTTTTTAATTAACAAGAAGAATTTAGTTAATTTTTATTTTCTTACAGAGGACAGAATGACAATTGGTAAACCCATTGCCTCCATCGCCATCTAATTAAGTTATTATTTGGATTTAAGTTATCATTTGGACGTGGCATTGCGGTTAATTTAGTCCAGATACCTACTTTTATCGGGTATGCAGTTCTTTAATGTGCAGTAAATCTACGAGAGGGCCAAAGATTAAAGTCCCTCCGAGAAATTTGAACTAGAGATTTTTACGTTCTGAAAAATCCATCGACCTCAACTGGGTCCAGAGGACAGCGCGCTATTCCAACTATGATTCTTATTCATAATTTCAACAATAAATTTGCATCTATTTCATAAATGTTATACAAACATATTTTCCTTTGATAATTCATAATTGGATAACATAGTGTGCAAAGCCAGACTTGATTTTCTCCACACAAGGAGTACATTAGGCTAATGTTTAAATCGTGGAAATATAGGAAAGATTCGTCACGACTTGAATTAAGGATTTTCCACTTGTGCCGATACTCTTACCATTTTAGCTACCGTGCCTTTCCCAGCAATTGCCGCGAATCTTCTCCTTCTGAGTCTAATATACCTTGAAGACTTCTAAGGTAATCTCATTGCATGATTTCATCCCCAGGAGCTTGACATGTACGTATTTATAAAATCTGGACTGTTTCTCACACATTCTTGACAAGAACAATTCATATTTACATGTAGTTACAAGTAGGCTTTATGAGTTCAGCAGAAGTTTTATTTATAAAATTAATCCATTTATGTGTCACAAGTAAAAACTCTCTACGTTTGAGAGCATTTGAGTCAAAAACCTTCATAGAAATAACATGTTTCCGCCTTATGTACACTTCTAGCTTATTCCTTAGACTTGCGAGTTGTTATTTTCTTACACGAGTGGGTAACCAGTTCATTGCATAACGCCCCCTTTGGAGTACCAGGTTTCATTTTGAGTGCCATCTCCTAGGTAGCTTGCCTACCAAGGCAAAAGAGATCCACCTCTCCTTAGCTGATTGGTTTAACGGCGCCGAAAACTCGCCAGGCACACCTACACCTTCAGTAGTAATAGCAGCTCCGCCACGTGCAGGCAGATGATAGGAGTTTAATGGGAAGAGGCTATAAATCGCAAGTTATCGAGATATTTTATAGTTTACAGGATCGCATCCCTGTAAACATCTCAGCAATTTCCATTCTTTTGGAAGTCACCCACTTTATTAATATATGTATATACGACCTTGTTATGAGGTAGAAAGATGAAATACAGTCTGGTATTAAAATAAAACCAAACACATCTTTAAAGACTTTATGCTAAAGATCAAATAGTTATCCAAGAAACAGAAGATAGTTTACAAAGAGCAGTGTATAACAATTTAAGTATATCTACAAGCAAAACAAAAGCAATGGCTTTTAAAAAGAAGAATATGTTAGATCGAAAATACTACACATGTAAAATAATATTATAACATGTATTCTTCAATTATATACGATGTGATATGTTTAAATGTGACAATGATATTGAGATGAAAGTTAACAAACAAATGTCAAACCATTTGTGGAAAACTAGAAGAGACTCACAAATGCAATTTTCTAAGGTTATGGCTGCGTCTACTTTTATGTATGTTTCCAAATAGTGGACATTGACAAAAAGAGAGAAATAGCGTATACAGTCTGCGGATAAGAAAGTATGATATATGTAAGAGAATGCACTAGAGATGATAAAATAAGAAATGACATAACAATAGCAGGTTTGAATATTTTTCAATTAACTATAGATTATATGAAAATAAATTAAATTGAAATATATTGATAGTATGACAGGAAATAGATTGTCAAATAAGATAATGAATTGTAAACCAATTGAGAGGACAGGTTTGGGTAGACCCCATAAAAGGTGGCTTCATGATAGAGACCGGAGCAGGTGTAATTATATAACCGTTGAAAGTAGGAGAGGAAGAAATATAGCTAACCATATCTGACATCGGCCTATTTTTAAATGTTCCATAACTTAACAAAAAACTCGTTGCATCTTCGTTTAACTTTAATGTAAACAATGATGAAAGATGTCTAAATACATTGATACGAATATATGCTAAGGTGAAGAAGAGAAAGCGAATTAAACGTGTGAAAATTGGAATGGCTACATAAGTATCGTATGGGATAAGCGTTGGTGGCCTTTTCTCCTAGAACTAAGATTACAGTTAATCCAAATGTTTATTTGTGTTACGTTGCTATGGAATGCGTGAGAATTGCGGTGCATCTAAGTTTGTTCAGGAAAGCATTATCCAATCTCCGAAATGTCTTTCAGTACATATTCAGTGCCAACAGAATGGGTGTGACAATAAGAATAAATGAGTTATTAATTTATTTTTATTTGTTCATTAAGACAACTAAAATATTGTAATAATATGACAAACACGAATTATTCATTGTTTCTGCTCAATCTTTGATATATGAAAGTAACAGTGGCAAAGCGAAGAAGTACTAGGTATATCGTGGCAATGTGTTACTGTTTAAACGAAAGCGATAACACTAGACAGTTGGAACTGGATGGGATGTCATACGAGCTCATTAAGGTTTATCCCGCACTGTGTGCCAGAAAGTTCAATGAATCATTTTCACTTTGTTTTTGACATTACCGTAATACACATTTTCGTGTATTGTTACCAAACTAATGTCGTTCTTATTTGCTATACTAAAAGTTTCCTTGTTAATTGTTCGCCTTTAACCAGAAGTAATTTGTCCATTATCGAAATGAATTGAAATATCGAGTTTATTTCTTCAACAAACCTGTAAATTTAATTCTCAAAATTTAAAAACTGAAGTATACAAGAAATATAACTGAAGTATACAAGAAATATAGCTGAAGTATGCAACACATTAACAATCTTATTTCATAAAGGTGGAAGGTTGACGATAAAAAAATATCTGAAATACGGCAGATCGACAACTCTGCAGGCAGTACTGTCTAAAATGTGAAAATTATAAAGGATTAGGAACTAAATAAAAGAATCTGCTACACCCAATAAGAGTGTAAATAAGGCTTAGATATTCTTTATTTTTAAAATTTGCCTTCTTATCGTCTTGCATTGCCAATTTTATTTTTCCCTCCCTATATTCTGATACACTGTTCCCAATTTCATTCCTGTCCGCGTTATATCCCTCGGGGTATTTACAATTTAGTTTCTCCGTCGAAAAGTGAAGTACATACACGCGCACGTCTTCCATAGCTCAAATCCTATTCTGCTCCTGTCAGAATTGTCAAAGCGGAATCCAGGAAGCAATTCTCGCGGTTTCAAGGCCTCCTAGAGCTGATGAATAACTTTTCATAACATACTACTGACTTTTCATTACTTTTCGTTTATTGACAGCACGTTCAGTTGCTGTCCTGCTTATGTATTAAATTGATTGATTTATTTAATTTATGAACGCTCTTTAACATCGCAGGTCATCAGCGTCCCATTCAACTCAGGGCGTGAAACGGCCGACAAATTTTGCTCAGAGGCTTCTCTTTCAGGCTTGAGGTTCTTTTTCGTGCCGTAAATGTACGACACGGGACCCACGGCTTTACTTCCCTTCCGAAGGAAGCCATACTTAGGATTTTTACGCCCGAAAAAATCCATCGCTCCTGGCCGGGTTCGAACCCGCGATCTTGGGTTTAGAAGGCAAGTATGGTAAACACTACACCACCAGGACCGACGTAGCTTTGAGTGATCGAGCAGAATTGTTGCGTTTCGTTCAATGCTGTGTTTTGAGAATTCGGGTTCGAATCTCTCGTTACAGGTGGACTTTTTTACCCTTTATTTTACTTTTTTCGACAATAGTGTAGTATTATGAAACAAACATTGTTATGTAAATACTATTAATAAGTTACATGAAATGGATGAAAATGCTTTTGCCGGTACATCCATAATAAACACCGTAACAAATCCATAGTCGGCAGGTATGTTTTTAATATCGGAATTAAACTTCACCCATCCAACGTTATTGTAAATCCTTCAAAATGCGAAGTGTCCAGGTAACTGCACCGAAATTGTACAAGTGTTCTTTGAAGTAGGTACTTCTAATAATTCTACCAGTTTGGATTGTTACTCACATATACACAGTAATGTATTCAAACGGCAAATATCTGGACATGCTGTTGCTGTATAGTGAAGTAAGGTGTAACACTGCGGAAACAAGACGATTGTACGAGAAACTATTTCCTGGAAGAACACCACCAGCCACAGATAAGTTTCGAAGGGTTGAAAAGCGCCTCTGTGAAGCGGGGTCAGTCATAAGTTCGGTATGTTCCCGTGACTTCTAGAAATAATGAAGAAACGGTGCGTAATGCAATTCCAAACAACCCGTATATCAGTTCTAGGTCCATAGCACAGGATATGAACATTAGCCAGGCATTAGTTTTAAGAATATTGCACCGCAATAAATTTCATCCCTACGAACGGACTATCTGTGTAAGTGGTATTTTCGCATTGATTATTGCAACAGGTAGAAACTGAAGCCGAATTCTTAAGTAATGTGCTCTTTAGGGACGAAGCCACATTCCCCAACAACGGAACTGTGAATTAACATAATAAACATTACTGGAGTGTAAGTAACCCCCCCCCCCCGGGGTGAAAGAAGCTGCATTTCATGTGCAATGGAGTGTCGACGTGTGGTTTGGGATCCTATTTTTTCGAAGGCAACATCATGGGACGGCGATATCTTCAATTTATATCAGAAGATCTGCCGCTATTATTATAAAATGTGCCGCTAATGAAACGGATGAAAAGGTGGTTCTAGCAAGATGGAGCGCCATCTCACTGGTCCCTAATTGTACGGAATTTTTATACAGCGTATATTCGGGAAAAATGGATTGCGCGAAGAGAACCAGTCGCATGGCCGATTAGATCTCCTGATCTCACTCCGCTGGATATTTTCATGTAGGATTACTTAAAGGAAAGGGTCTAAGCAGAGGAACCAGAGAACCCAATTACGGCTGCTGATTAGCGCTGCATGCAGGCATGTCACATCAGACATGTAGCAGCATAGAGTAACTTCTCTGCAAGAGCGTGTTCAAATATGCATTAACCAAGAGGGTGCCAATTTGAGCATTTGCTTCATTAATTACTTTTTCAACAATTTGTTTTTCCATCCTTTACCCCTAGCATCAAAGATATTTATTTTATTAGAGTAATTACGGTTAATAAAGGCATACACCTAAAACTAATGATATAGACAAATAAACCAAAAAGAAAACAAAAGTTTAAAAAATGTCGCACACGATTCGAACCTGCGAAACTCCATATGATTTTATGTCAGCTTAACGGCTAGACCACTTAGTCGCAGGAAGCCTTTTCTGAACCTCTCCTAACGAAACGTTTTCGTAACGCTGTTTTCAAATATGCGAAAAGGTTACTTTTCCAGCTTTTGGCAGCTTTTTAGCATTCGCACATCTTTTCATCATTGATACCAGATAGGCATAAAAACGTTTAAATGGATTGGAAAAACTGAGCTACAAAAGAAATTGTTGCTTGACAAAAGGAACGGTGTTTTCAAGCATGACTATAATCCGCGGTTTGCAAAGATAAGAAAATATAGGTGCAGCTGATTCACCTGAGTGTTTTTAAAGACTCACACCTCCTATAATAAGTATGAGCTGAAAAGTTCAGTCTCAGCATAGCTTAACTAATGAAAGAAAATAAAGACATTACACTAAGTCACTATTTCTTAAATATGAATGAGATTTTTATTATATAGCTCCATGGCAAACTTCATATTATATAGTATTATGAATTGTGATTGTTTTATATGCTCTGCTGCTGAATTGAGATTGTCACCCATCATTACATATAAACTGAAAATATTGCACCAGCATAATACATCCGGTAACATTACACAGAAACGCTGGTAATTTTACCCAGCAGTGCGACATCTATTTGCAATGCAAGGGACAGCGATCACTCTATTGATGTGACATCAATGATGTGTTGTGCGGTCTTATATACCGAGAGGGCCAAAAAATGTATACACACTTGCACAGTAGATATCTATTTAATATATTTCAAAATAGGACCTAAAAACAACAGTAATGTGTCGTATGATGCTCTGTAAATAGATGTGACTCACATACATTATGAAAGCGTTGCTACGTGACAGGTAAATCAACAATGAACAAATGAAGTCAACATTATCGTATGATGTTCTGTAAACAGACGTGACTCACATTACGTTATGCTAGCGTTGCTACAACAAAATGGAGCCAAGGTTATCGTTTGTACAGCGGAAAGCAATTTTGAATAGTATTCGAAAACCAAAGATGTTGAAGTTCAGAGGCAATGGAGACGTGTATACAGAACAGAACCGCCATTGCGAGTAACCAAAGCACACATTCGAGACAAATTTGAGACTCATGGTACCGTAAGTGATGTTTACAAGGGAAAATCTGGGAAATCTCACACAGCAACAAACCCGGCGCACTGGATAGGACAAAGAGGTCAGATTGAGTATCCACAGCGTTCTCCGGATCTAACTCCGTTGCACTTCTACCTATGGGGAACTCTTAAGGATGCTGTATACCGTAGAAAACCAGCTACACTGACAGCACTTCGGGAAGAAATTGAAACGGCATGTGCTACAATCGCTGAGGACACTTTCTCAAAAGTTGCTCAATCAGTAGTTCAAAGCACTCAGGAGTGTATCGACGCCGATGGTGGGCAGTTTGAGCAACTGTTGTAACTCTGAAAGTCTAAGATGATTAGTGTTCGTCATTTTCTGTTCATGTGAATTCAGTTTTGTTATGTTAACACAATTTTTTCTTTGCTTGAAGAGTATATATATATATATATATATATATATATATATATATATATAGTTTGTGTGTGTGGTGTTAATTGCAAACAATAACAAATAATCAAGACACGTTATACGTATAAATGCACTATTGGAATAGAAACTAAGAAAGCTGAAGATATGTATATCTCGTCGTGACGAAAGCGGCACTCTGTTCAGGAAGAGTCGTAACATTTCTCCGTCTTTCCAAAAGTCGACAACAATCAACACAGAATTTAGTAAGCGTTTGGCCAGAGTACAAGGAGATTCTTTCAGTACACGACCCTAGAATATGCGAATATTTCAAAGACCATATATTATATTTAGAATATACTAACATAGTCTGATTTATAAAAAATATGTCATTTAATAGAAAACGTTCGCCAACGCTGTTCAGACAGTATCGAATGCGAGGCTCCATATTCGCAAAAGCGGCACATCGATGTTTGCTCCCAGTTTCTGTAAAATACAAAACTTGTCAGCAAATGCTACTCTTTCCAAGGTAGCTCACGAAAAAAGTTGGGTGGATTTAGATCAGAAGATCCTGGTGGCCATAAATCCTTCTAAATTATCCCATCTCCAAAACTTCCTCTATGAATATCCACAACGCTTCAATCCCTCTCAAAGTTTTTTTTTTTTTTTTTTTGTTAGACTTTTTGACGATTTCCTACGATCAAATGCCGACATTACTTAAACAGCAACTGTAAATATTGAGGAAGAAAGCAAAAATAAAACAAAGAATTCGCGGGCCTCTGTACCTCATTAGACTACGATAACCAATAGGCATGTGTAATACCGCCTTAAACAATCACAACAGATAACTGCAGCGGAATGAAGTGCATGTCTGTGTCTACGTAATTGAGCACGCATAGCAGGATGATCAATGACACACTCCCTCACTGTAATCAGGGTCAGGAGACAACTGCACAATGAAGGGCTAAGAAAGAAACCAAAGATGACATCTATATGGCTACAAAAAAAAAAAAAAAAAGATGAACTGGGGCACAAGTAATGAAGTTGATCTCTAGAAAATGTAATTGATATTTACAACATATTTGAAACAAATGCCTCATATAAGTATGCATTTCTTTTCCCGTTTTATTTCACTGTAAACCGCGCAATTCTATGACTGAATTTTTCCTAGATTTGCTTTAGTCCATGAGTCCACATTCAGAATAGGTGGGGAAATCAGTCAATATGAACGCAGCAGAGAAGGAAAGGCATTTAATTCTGTCACACAGTGAAGCCCCCACACCATCGTGGTTATGTCTGTGCACGTACCAAGCGACTGTACCAACGACTGTTGAGAGTGCCATAAAGCAAGACCAGTAAAAAGGGCCGACTCCCTGCTACAAATAAAAGCCTGGTTATATCATTTCTGCAAGATTAGGTAGCAAATACGTTTTCTAAGGTTCTGCAGGATTATCATATGAAAACACTTAATTCTTTCTCAATAGTTCCGAATGTGTATTAGTCGACAATGCTTGTGATATCGCTAAGAACGTTAAGAGAATAACCAGCATTAATGTTAAAGTTGCACTTAGAGTACAATCAATAAATATCTGACGTGGAACTGAAAATCGGAAATAATTGAATCTTAATTTTACAGTGTGCTAAAGGTTATTTTCAAGGTAGATAGAAAAAAATGCAAATGTGAAGTACCAGTAATTCGGTAGATAACAAACCTCGCGGCATTACTTTGGAATATTTTGCAACTAGGCTTAGCAGGTTTTTATCAAACAAGTAAAGCCTCATCCACTCAATATTTAATGATGTACTTAGTTTCAGAACCATAAAAATGGAATATACAAAAATCAAGGAACATAACATTTTACATTATGTATTTATTGAGTGAGTATTTGATGAATCTCTTTGCAAATTTAGCAAATTTATAAACAATCTAATAAAACGTGTTATAATGAACCATTTACTTGCAGTTATAGTTTAGTTAAATATGGGAAGTATCAATTTCTTGTCTCCCTATTTATTTTCATGAATAAAAAAATTAAGTCCACAACAGTATTTGTAAAATGAGTATTAGGAAAGGTTTGGAGAGTTCAAGGTCGGAAGGAAGGGAGACTACGGGTGGGAAATTTACGCAATTTGAAATATAGTTTTTTTTTTTTTTACTCATCATCAAAGAAAGTGCCATGATTATTTTTCTTTTAAGTTTTATGGGCTGAACGAAATGTAAATAACATTCCTGTATAGTGCCTCAGCATTTATTATTAAATTTAATGATATTTTTATTCTATAGAACCTATTACGAGCACTGCTTAAGGATGTTGAACACACCAACAACTTATAAAGAATTCAAAAGCATGACATAACAATATAGTAAATGATCACCATATATAATAATAATAATAATAATAATAATAATAATGAGCACGATATAAAGTTTTATAATTATCACGCATTACTTAATAATAAAGAACCATCCCACCATATTCAGAAAATTGACCTAGTCTATTAACATGGAAAATTCATTAGTTATACTGTACTGGAATGTAATTGCAGTTTTACCCATGGAAATAGATTAAAATTAAAGTTAATTGTGAATTTTTTTTTGGAAAGGTATTTTGATGAGTGGCGTAATTTTAATCCATTTTGAAATAACACTGGCTTCTTAATACGTGTAGGTTAAGTGCTGGATTGGGAAGTTTTATTTAGATTTTCTAGTGAAAGGGTTTCCAGACCGAAAAAAAAGACATTAGAAAAGTAGTATAACTGTGGCTGGATGATACATTATTTAACTGAAAGACTGAAATAACTCTTATAAGTTCTTGCCATATGTTTTTAATAACAAAATGACAGTTTATTGCTTCTAGGAAATAACAGCCGCCAAATTTAATAAATAATAATTATTATTATTTTGGTAAATCGGAGTTTGGGCAACCCCAGGTGCAATCTGTTTATTTTACTCTTAATACAGTAAATGATGAACATGCCCAGCGGTTTCACTATATTCGTTTCAATATTTGAAAGACGACACCAGAGAAAGTGGATATTCTATGCTAGTTGACCATTACTGGTTACTGTAAAAGTGCTCCATTGAAAAAAAACGATATGAGCCTAGTAAAATATTATAATGTTGGGAAAATGTATTAATTCTTGTGTTTATAATATTAAAAAACAGGAAAATAAGACCATACATCATAATTATACAATTTTCGTGTTCGGAAACAAAAAATGCAGGGATTTTATGTCTGTAACAGAAAAAAAAAAGGTTTTAGTCAGTCAATGTTATCTTTACCATGTAGGCATAATATTTCCATATGGATTCCTTTGACAGAGGTCAAAATAAGCTACATAGCTTGATCCCCAGCAATGGAAAAAATTGTCCCTCGTGTGTTTCCACAGTTAGTCCCTAAAAAAGTCCATTAGGCTCGGACATTGCCTTTCTTTTTAGCTTAAAGGCACGCCATTTAAGCCTCCCCTTTAAAACTAACTTTAAAACGTACTTCAGTGGTGAAAGACACCAAAGGCTTTGCTTTTAACGCTAATACGGACGCTTCGCGAGCTTGTCATCAGAGATTTCAACAGGCCCCATCGTTCGATTGAGCTTGGTCCAAGGGAGAGACTCTAAAAGCGTTTTTGCCAGTAGCTCCATTTAAAAATTATAAAGCTTTAAATTTAGCTCTCCACTCAAGCGATAAAATGGCTGGTTGGTGAGCTGTGGCCTGTGTTCGTAGCTCTAGTGTTTAATTTCTTCAACTTATATTCTTTGTTTTTCAAGAACATAAACAAAGTATAAAATGAAGTTATTCTTAAGATATAGCTTAGAAAAGAAAGAGAAGAAAATTAATATGCAGCACTCTGTTTACAAGACGACATTTTGATACCAAAATATAAAGATCACTCAATTGAAAAATGAAACAAAATTTTTACGCAGCCGAACACGTGTTTTTCATTGAATTCATATTGAATAAAAATGTTATATTTGCATTGACATGGCTAAGGTAATAAGATGTTCTCTTTTACTCAAATAATATTAAACAATCACATATATAGATACACAGCAAGATTATAACAATTACAAGTATTGCCGAGTATTGTACAATAATACAATCAAATGTAACCAGCAAATTAGGATCATATGAAAATATTTAGATTTAAGTTGTTTGATGAGGAAAATTTATTCTATAAAAATACAGAATAAAACATACATTTAATTCAATAACAGGCAAAATTAATAGGGTTTAGGAAAAACAAAAAAGAAAGAAAAAGCAGCATTATTTAAAAATTGAAGAATTATACAAACTTAAAGTTTATAATGAAAAAGCACTTACTAGCAATTGATAATTTGTAGCAACGTTAATAGCATTCGATAAGCAAATTGATGTTTTCATTTTATAAACTTAGGAAATAGTAAGCAATCCAGTAAAAACAGTTCAAGCAAAGAGTTCTGCGGGGGGGGGGGGGCTTTTGGTGAGTTGCAAAAACACACTGGATGGCGTACTCAGAAATGCTAATGTTTCGATAACAAATTATTCTTGCTTAACTGGAGTAATTTTTATTTTTTGTATTGCAGTGCACTAATTTAAGTTATAAATTCCGTGATATTTAATTACCTTGAAAGTGGCCCCGAATTTAAAAAAGTTGAGAACCACTGCTCTGAAGGATGATATTAACAACAATCCCTAACTTTACTCGGCACATATTCCAGTTTCTGGTAATAGAGACAGCGTGTGATGAAGAATACAAAGAAATTCTGTGACAATAAATTGCTCCTATCAGACCTGATACTTACATTATGAGGTTCGGAAAGCCAGGTGATTGGAGTAGCTGTTTGTAGAAGTTAATGTAACAGACAAAAAGAGAATGCTCTCGCAGTATTAACCAGAAACGTCTCTCAAAATATATCAGAGTGTTGCAAATGTAACGGGCACTTGTTATCTCTTGCTTAGGGTAGTATTGAGATTAAGAATAGGTCGAAGAACTTCAAGGACTCTCGTAAACGCTGACACACAAGCGCATGCAACGCTTTGCCTGTAAACATAATGGTCACAATCTAAGCATCTGAAAAGAGAACGTTAGGTTACAATAGCTGTGGACAAGCGGTTTAGAAGGCATTGCTCTTCTGCGTAAGTTTCTGGGTTCAAATCCCTCACAATATTTATTATTTGTTTTATAAGTGTATATGTAGAACATTATGTTATCTTAATATCTCATTATATTTTAACATATAATTGAGTTTTGTGACATCTTTACACACATGTAAAATATTACAAACTAACGTATTCTGTACAAATAACTAAATAAGTACGTGAACTAAAGAAAGTATCTTCTAAAGTGAAAACACATAGAAATAAACACAAATTGATATTGTGTATGAATCCTTAGCAGGTATAAATGCCCTCAGTCTTCGGGGATCGCCACGGGTGGCCGAGGTCGTTAAGGCGCGGACTCGTGAGCGGGAGGTCTGGGGTTCGAATCCCGCCAGGACCGTCCTCCCTGACTGAGGTTTTTTCAGGTTTTCCTCAGTTCTCATAAATGGCAAACACCGGGTAGGTACTGGCCTGGAGCGTTTCCTTCCTTAAAAAATCCTTTCCCAAATTATCATTTCATGTATCATCAGTGTTCACCGCCTGTGCTGCCTCAGTAGTAAAAACGAGCATTAAAAAAAGTCTTCGGGGCATACATAATGTTAGATATCTACATAGTGTGGACGAAAGGCTACAATATCCCAGGCTTTTTGAATGTGTACCAATGAGCCCTCTTTTGTCCTTCTTGCGTGAAAAGCTAATTGCATTTAGGTAGAATACTGAAGGAAATATGATTATTTATATAATATGTTAACGTTAAAGCTTGCTGTGTTTGGGAAACAATATTACAAAACATTGTGATAAGTTACAAAGATTTATTAAAAAAAAACAGCCGGGAGGGGAACCTGCGCTCTTAGCCACGATATGACTGCACACTCTGCCACAGAGCTAACGGAACACACATACTAGACAGAGTCTAGTGCATGCCACATAACACAACTGCTGCAGTGGTTACCTATTGGCTACCTTGTGAACCTTGTGCTGTAACCTGTAGGGCTTAACAGAGTTCCGGAGATGTATATAGCAGTAGTCAAAAGTACGACTCAGGAGAGTTTATACTAATGAAATTCAGTTTATGAGGAATGTATTATTTTATTCACCTTAGAAAGTGTATAATGCAAAATATTTTCTTACATATATGATTCGTTTAATTAAGATGGGAGTTCTCCTAAATCCTTAACTAAAGAAATGTATAAAACAATAGAAGATAAAATCAGATAAATTATTTTAGTACGATGGCCTAATAAGATAACCTGATATTTGCTCGTGCCACATTTTTCTGACCAATGGAAAATTCAGTTCAAATCGCAGCTAATTTAAGCTACAGCGCCATAGAGTAAACCAGGTAGGTTTAAATATATGTTTGTATATCATAAGCATAAATGTGCCAGGTTAATAAAAATATCATTGATGTTAATTGAAAATATTTGTCCTTGCACAGAGCCCTGTGGCACACCAGCCCTCATGGTACACAGGAATATTTGTTATTATTGACGTCAATGAAGATAGAAATCCAGTCAATGTGAGAAATATGCAGTGCTCCTAGTTGCAATTAACAGGTCAATGTCCACTACGATATACATAATGGATTGGAACTAATTAGTACAAAAAAGCAGATAATGGCATAGTAAACAATATTTCCTACTGCTTTAGAGAAACATTTTATGAAAATATCTGGCAATTGTTACTAAGTACCGAAAGCACAAGAATTGAAGTAAGAAATAAACACAACTTTATAAACCTACATATTTCCTTTGCCTCCAGCGCTGTGTCTAGCTCAATGCTGTTTATCGTTTCTGAGAAAGTGCTTTTGTTTGCTTACTTATCATTCGTGTATGTGCACTTGTATACTTGTACTATACCGGCAAGCCTCTCTCCCCTAGCCCTTGAACGGGGTCAGAAGAATTGCCACAAATCTGGGTCAGATCATATTGAAATATGTGGATTACCATAAACTTATAATATTCCTTCTCACTCTGTACATATGCCAATGGGTGTACTTAAAGTGCTAAAAATTATAAAACTGTGGGATGAGAAAAAAAGTGTTAGCACTATTACATGTTGTCTTTAGGAGCCAGAAAAAAAAAGTCAAAAAATTCCGTTTTTTAAAATCCTATTGCTATAGGAGCCATTCCTTTTGAAACGGGTAATCTGTTCACGTGCATGAAGGTTGTGTTCATAATTTTAAGAAGTTTTATAAATGGGGTTCACAATGATAGAAATTTAAATTCAAATTAGAATGGCATCTGTTGTTTCCCGTAAGTGTGAGAAAAAATTGGGCAATTTTGCGTCGGGAAGTGTATCCTCACTTATATAAGTGTTTAGTAAATAGTCATTATATTTGTAATTAGGCTTAATTGACATTACTTCCAAGTACCCGATGAAACATTCACTTGCTTTGATGAACGAAGAAGTAATATCCGTAAACATAATTCAACCATTTACCAATTTCACTTTCACCTCTGTAAACTGTTTTGAAAGGTCAAATTGCTACTTTTACCAATGCTACGCTTGTCTCAAACAAAATGCAGCCTTCAGTTTTAACTTTTGTGAATACTGTAACGACGGTTGTTTTTAAGCAATTTCAAAGTTAATGATAATTTTAGAAGGGACATTTCCAAGATTTTTTTTTTCAAAACATTTAACACAATGGCTTTATTTGACAAAAACGAGAATAGCATAGATAATTTAAGCATAATTAATGAAATAAAATTAATAAAATAATGAGCACATCACTGAAATGTGCAATCCATGAGATTGTTTCAGAGTCCACATATTTAGCCGGAGAAAAAAGCACTAACTCACTTCCTAGACAGCTTTTAAGTAAGAATTCTCGCCTCTGTTTGACCTTACAGTCTTTGGACTTCTCGTTCTTGTATTAGGCAATGCGGGACATACAGCTAGTTTATCATAATATATTTTTCCTAACAAGTTCAAAATCCACTAATGCTAACTCACGTTCATTGGTGATTAGCTATTTCACCACGAATGCTTCTTTGGTAATCGTAGAGAACGGCATGCATAGAGGAAAATATTATTTAAAATCAAATATATAGGCTTCTGAAATGTAAATAACCTCGTATTTTTCGTAAAACCCTTAAATGAGAGCTAACCTATCCCGGAAAGGTATCACGAAATCAACAAATGTATATGGTTTTAAGGCGGAATTAGCAGTTTTCGTAAAACTACTTATATACATAGATACAGCAAACCTACCTCAAACTCGTCTTAAAAGTGCCACAAAAAGCAAGAAATTTCATAAATTACCTAAATATTCTTGATGGTAGTTTTGCTTCATGCTCCTTAGCAACATGTCGTCTACATCAATCTGCACACTGTCATCGCCGTACAAATGGTCGACAATAATTTACCTCTAAATAGCAAAATAATCATACAAAAGTTCCTACTGATATGATGTAGAAAGAAAACTGGAACAGAACATGAGCATCACACACAAAGGTCTAGTTCTACAGGAACTCGGTGTCCAATGACAAGGAAAATTTGTAAGAAATACCATAATTATGGACATCATCGTTTAACACCAATTAGAAAGCAAATCACTAGGAGCCTCAATGCTCCAGCTATGGCTATGTAAGCAACAAATGTAAAAAGCCAGCATTATATCTTTTCACCTTAATATCAACCATCGAAGTGTAAATTACGTACAAAAATTCAAAATAAAACGTTAATAACATCCAAATATTTGCAAGACTGCGGATGTGTCGTTTTCTACAATTATCCCATACTTTTGCCAGTATTTATTGCTTATTTCTTATCGCTTCAAATATTCCTAAGAGCATAAGAAACCTTTGCACTTACCCATGTGACATATTTCTTCAGCTATCCCTGCAGTTACTAGGTACATTTAGATGCATAGTGAAGATAACGTTTAAAATTATTTATCGTTAAAATGTGTTTACTGTACATCCATCACGAAGAAAGAAAGAGACAACTAACGAGTACTGAGACCATAAACGAACATGTTTACCATGCATGTATACACATAGCGTAGAGCACACTAACGTACACTGTGAATATAAAATTTAGCAACCGCTTTACGACGCGGCTACACACATGCCAACCCTGCTGCACGTATAGAGGTACCAACCCTAAAATTTACCGCCGTTTCGTGGCAATTAACATATTCAGATTTTAGAAATGATTTTTACTACTCGGATTGTGTGGCCATTCACCGCTCCCGCCTTGATTTGATTATCAAGTTTGGTCACAAAGCTAACTTTTTTCCTTCTTGATATTAGAGCATATTAGCCCCTTTTGTTAACTCACTGGTGTCTAGTTTTATGACATTTCCACCCAGAAGTTTACACCTTTCTTCACTTCTTCTGTTTTTCATCACAATGAAATACGACATTAACAAAAGTAAATCATAAATCAATACTTTCCGATATTTTGAACAACGCTACATCTTTTAAATCGCTTTTTAATTAAAAACAATACTATAACTTTATGCCAGTTAGTAGACATGGGTCATTTACAACTGCTTCGTATAGTTTGCACACTAGTAGTGTCACAAGCATATTAAACTATTATTAAGGCAATACTTTTTTTCCTCATTATTCTGCGATACTCATAGGAGCCATTTATTTTTCCTCGTTTTCTATATTATGATCCCCCGCATATTTTATATAAATATATTGATAGTCCTGAAATTAGCGAAGTGATTATTTTGATAACCAATGTACATACACACGCGGTCAAAAAGGACATGACAAGAAATCTTATTAAAGAAAACTTCTGATACCCAACCAGGAATCGAACTCGGGAGCCTAAGCTAGCAGGCAAGAGCTCTACCGATTGCACTATGAGGCTAGTAAAGTTCGATCCTATAACTCATAACTTAAAACTAGTTCCGCAGTTACATTTTAGTATTTTGGGAAAATTTAACTCCTAGGTTACGTTCAAATTTCACGAGAACATTTATGGTAGTGAATATTATTTAGGTTAGGTTAGTTAACATTAGCTTTCGCATGAATTTTATTTAAGAAATTTGCCTTAATTTTAATATATTGGAGAAGTATGCGCATTTTAAATTAGCCCACCATTAAAACCCACTGAAGCTCCGTTATCTCTTTATGTGCCAACTCTGCTTTAGAAGGGAGGGGCTGTGGCTGTACAGAAAATGCATACAAAAGATAGGGGAAGAAGGATCTGAGTGAGGTGAGAAATTCCTAACAGCCTTGCCCTAAATAGTAACAGCTTTGAAATGATATCGTTACTATTTATCTCTCCCCCCCTCTCTCTCTCTCTCACTCACACACACACGTGTTGTCACTTGTCTTCTTGCCATAGAAGAGCTCTATGAGTTCGAAATATAGCGATTTCAAGTGTGACTTTATATTAGTGTTTTATCCTTTTAAATCTTCTGTTATTATTGTTAATTAGTTACATTGCTAATAGTGTTACTTCATTTATATTTATATATATATATATATATATATATATATACGTTGCTTCTTATTACATAACTTTTTACTCAAGTTTTACAATGTTTTATTCTTCACTTCAGGCACAGGTATGCATGGAATCTGAGCCCTGCCTATTCTACTATTACAAATATAAAATATAATTTTTATAATATTTATGTTGAAGTGATTTCAAAATCCTCCGATTTATTCTAAAAATTGCGAAGATAAATTATGGGGATATTCTTCGTCTATCCCTATTATAATCCTAATGAATTAGTTTTGAAGCATTTTAAGATAGAAAAATAGGACATAAATAATATATTTTTGGTTAACAGTTTATCAAAGATCAAAGTAGATATTTTTGTCCCTATATTGCATAGAATTATCTCTTAACCTTAGGGCATTAAATTCCCTTATGTAATGCATTTCAGGAGATATGTTCTGTATGGAATATAAAATCACAAATCATTATCAACAATCCGCTGAAAGCAGATTGCTAATTTCCTCGTTATGAACTTTAAATGAAGTCACATATTCTGTAAAACGCCGAATTGTATTATCCTTTGAAATGCCCCTCCAGCATTAAAATGCTCGCTCGGTGCCTATCTAATCTTAATAAAAACTGAATACATGGCATATTTATCGAATCTGACACAGCTTGATTATCCTTGCTTTGATATGTGTATACAATTTTAAGTAAACGATTAAGTAAAGGCTTTTGTCGCGCAAGGGAGCGGAAAGAGATTTTACCGGATATTTTTATGTCCTACTGGGTCTCTGAAAATGTATGAGGATTATTTTTTGTGACTAAGTTTTTAATACACTAAATACACCATCTTTTGCTTTAAAGTAAAGTAAATGTGCTCGCGCTAATAAAAAATGCATAAATTGACACTTAATATATTTGCCGAGTATATATTTGAGAATGACATGTTTTAAGACTGGGCACATAATCTACATACCTACAACAAAGTATAAATCAGTTTAATATAAAAATACATTAAAAAAGAGGGGCGACCTATTGCTAACATTTTATATTACCCAAATTTAAAGTTGCATAATGCTCCAAAGGTCATCATCAAAACCAAATAATTATAAACTGGCAAAACGGGCCCTACAGAACTGCCGTCAACAGATACAATACCTCACATACTCGGCTTGAATGTCTTCCTTTATTAATCGCAAGAATGATGGGCGGAGCAACATCCGCCTTACTTAATGGAACGACAAGTATGCGGCTAGGTTGTAGTCAGGAATTTCTGTACATATTTTTGGAGTAATCTTTCCGAGGCGAGATATTAAAACTCTGCCAATGTGCTAAGGTCTTCAAATGTAATACTAATGTCCATAGTCTTTAATGAGATAGTATTGCGATTGCCTAAATTAGCGAGCGTACTCTATAATGTACAATAACACTGGGCGTGCCGTTATTTAACATGAACGCTGTGAGCAGCCTTTAAAATGCTGTTTTACTGCTTCATTAAACAGTATTTATCAGAAGAAATTATAACAATAAGAATTTGGGAAAATGTGATGTATAACTTCACATAGACATCCTGTACTACTTTCATATGACGCGATACTATTATAATAACGTATCCAATAACGTTCCCATTTACAAATCTCCAAATATATAAATGGTCCGTGATTAAAACATGTTAGTATTACATTGAAATAAAATGAACATAATAAAAGTATTTTTTTCACAAACCATAGTCAATTACATATTCCTTATTGAGGTAATCACTACCAAATTGCTTTTTAACAGCAATAGAGCATTAAATTGAAAAAAAAACATAGCAAATAAATAACTGACATGATTGGTACTCAGAGTTCTGACAATATATAATGCATACTTCCACTTAATGAGGGCTTTTGTAATTCTCAAGAGAAAGCCTACAGACAGTAAATGTATTCAGAAGTTTCGTTAGTAATGAGATGGGACTAGATAAAAAAAACTGAATGGGGTGGCTAAGTTGGTATTGCTTGGGAATCTCGTACACTTCGACCCGGTTCAAATCTCAGGATTGGCTATCCTAACCTTGGGCTTTTTTCATAGTTTCCTCTTTGGACACTTAGACGAACATTGGGATGTATTATTTACATGCCAGGAATTTTCCTCTCTCCCATTTCATATCACTTCATTCCATTGGTACTGTTACAGAATCGAAAATACCGGGTAGGTGGGTGTGTGCGGTGTGACTACGGCTCGCATTTGGAAAAATTTCAGCATTTGATATGGAAGTGGCTCTTCTGAGGGACTCGAACACTTTGAAAACGGGCGGGGGGAATTCTATATGTAAATATAAAGAGATCCCATTTATGTCCGCGCTTCATCAGCCCTGAATCCTTGCTACCCCGTGTCTCTCCCACCTCATCTCTTTCTCTAGCAAATGCTGGAGCATCGGTTCAAACGGCCAACCCTTGAGCAAGGCTGAAGAGACATAAATGCCATTTTCTTCCCTACAACCCAATATAATCCAATTAAGAAGAAAGGAAAAGGAATAAAGATTCGCACTACATAATAGAAAATAGCAAATATTTGCTTGTAATAAATCCACTAAATAAGGTCATTTGAAATTAAGCAATACACTGCTGGCCATTAAAATTGTAACTCCCATAAGAGACGCGTTAAAACGACCCCACATTTTCTCAAAAGGAACGAGATGACTGGTCAAAAATACAGCAGCAATACCAGCAGGTGTCTCAATTATGGCAAACAGAGAATGCGGGGTGAAATTCTTAGATATTGATGCTCATATTGGACGAAATGCGTTCACAACGAAATGAATATGAGATCAATGCATTGAGATAGGAAGAACACACTGACGTGAAGCATCCCAACGGCCCTATCAAACAACCGAACGAGAAAATAGATCACTTCCGCATGACTATTATGAACACATTGTAATGGTCAGCAGTGTGATATTTTATGACATAATATTATTTTGGGATTAATCTACCCGCTGTGCAAGATTTTATGGATAAGATAAAAGTCCAAGTGACCATGCTGTTTTAGGTACTATAATAAAGCTACAGTGTCGCGTTGTGGTGTGCAATCAAAAGAAAATCATAAACAGGAAAAAGGAAATAATAACCACACATTGCGCGTAACTTGGTGTAAACTCGTGCAGAAATAAATAAATAAAACATTTTTATAACCTGCAATAAAGGTTTGTGTCTTTGTTTATGTTGAGAGTTAGGAGAAATAAAAATAAGAAAAGTTGCTGCACATACCATAAAATAACCGGCTGCACATCCTGAACAGAGAAGACATAACACAGTCAAGATATGAGTATAGAGACAACCACCCAGGAATTACCGTTCTTACGGCGCTTTCATACGTAGCAAACGCGCTGTTGGACATTGTGGGCACTGTTCTAAAAATTCAAGCAAACTAAGTAAATAAGTAAACAATGAGATACAATGGAGCCTAATGCCTTAATATTAAGAGTTGTTTTTATGCAATAATACGAATTTTGTATCTCGAATTTAAAAGATTTAATTGAATATAATTGTTCATTGTTTTATATATGTCATTAATATTTAATTGGTAATGAAATGTTTTCGTAGATGACTTGCCACAATTTACGGATCTAAAATAATTTATAGCGCTCCTATACTTTGAGCTTTAGGGTTCATTTTCATATTAAGAAACTTTAGTAGAGCATTTATATTTCATAAACTCTTGGCATAAAAATGTCTAGTATTTCTTATACCTCATATTAAATTACATTAAATGTTAATTTAAACTTTATATTAGCATTTAAACCAAAATATGTGTTCACATTTAAACTTAAAACTATTTAAACTATGTTCTCTTTGTCTTTCATTTTCATAAATGAAAGCGTTTTATTTACTAAATTTACCTGAAAGTTTCTGTACATCTATTTGTACAGCTGGGCTTGACCTTAATGATTTTAGTTTTCCAGTTTGCTGTAATTGGAACGGCAGGAAGTAACAAACTAACATTGTTTACGGCAAGCTGTATTGACAGCAGATCAAACGTGGTCACGAGTCCAAGGGCTGCAGGACAGGATAGAGAGAGCACTTAAAATGCTGTTACACAATAGGTCAGTAATAATTGTGGCAAAGGCACCTATTTCGCGATAAATATTTTCATTTTTCTCTAAAGCTAAAGAAATATAGCGAAAGTTTGTCAATAATGTTATTCCTTTTATTGCGCTCTGCTACTATTCAATTTTCCATCCATTATGCATTATGATGATTCAACTCAATGCTACATTTATGCTTAACTAAATTTTAAAAAAGCCACACGATGCACACAATTCCATCAAACTTAAACATAAATACTTATGTTATATTTTTATATTACGGTGTCGAACGGAAGAGGTATTTGAATTCACTACAGCAATTGCTGTCAATCCAACTGTCATGTGATATTATCAGTGTATGCTAAACTTTTGCTTTTTGGCTTGAGCATTATCCTCTCCTAGGTTATACTGGCTAGATAACCTTATGAAGGGTGCTTTAGTTATTAAGAATGTGCATGATATTTAATAATCTCATCTTGTTAGAAACTAATTCATGCAAGTTATTATCCGTAATAGCCATATCATCTCGTTAGTGGCAGATTTGGGTAAATATACATCCCGTATCGTACCGTAATAGAAAAATATCAACAATAAATTAACAAAAAAGCAGTTTAAATTGTACCAAATATTAGGAGAGCCTCTACTAAAAAAAAAGTATCAAAGTGAAGAAATGAGAACTATAAGAAAGGCTATATGGTCTTTAAGATTTATTTGTCCCACGTTGTTCACTTATTAATATTATTTCTAAATGTTCTATATATATTTGCCTCGTCTATCCCTTTTGCTACATATAGCCTAGGTTGTTCATTTACTATTCATTTTATGTATACATGCGTTGCCATTCTTTGCCCATGTTCGTTTATTATTAAAATTATTTGTATTTTTGCAAGTGTTTTACTCTGTGAAATATACTTGGTTATATTCTTCGTTTTATTTATATTCTTTTTTGTGTTTATATCTATCTATCTTTTAATGCTTCTACTATATTTGCCTGTGTTCATATATTATCAGTATTCGTTTTATGTATATATTTTTGTTTATACTTTTCTATGTTCTCTATCTAAGTTGTAATCAGTCTATATAACTTATTATTAAATGTATTTATCCTTGTCTATCTTGTAATATTTAAGCTCTTTGGTTCGTGTTCTTTGTTATTAATTTATTTAAATATTTGGCTTTGCATTTGCATATATTCTACTATATCTATATAGTATCTATAAAGTTTCGACACATTTTGGCAACTGGCTCACATTTTTGCTATAGGGATCAAGAAGGTAATGTAGAATGTTAACTTTAGAGGAAAGAATTACTGTTGTTTGGGCACATATAAGAAGATTATCCTGTGACAAAGTTAGCGCTGATTTTGTACGTAGATTCAGGAAACCTGTTCCAATAAGAACGGACATTTGTCATCTTTGAAGAAATTGAACAGGACGGGAAACATACCAGACGAAAAACAGGCCTCCAACATCTGCAGATATTCATACCATGCGGTCCATTAAGCAAGCAATTGAATGTAGTCCGGCTACATTTACCCGCGTCTCGTAGAGAGCTAAATGTTCCACGCCCCTTTTCCTTTGCCTCGTAGACCCAAGGTCGCGGGTTCAAATCCGGTTAAGGTTGGTGGATTATTTTAGAGTGTAAAAATCCTAAGTATGACTTCCTTGGGAAGGGAATTAAAGTCATTAGTCCCATGTCATATAGTTATGGCACATAAAAGAACCTCAAGCTTAAAAGCAGAGGTCTTTGAGCAAAATTATAGGCCTTTTCATGCCCTGAATTGAATGGGGGGGGCTAATGACCAAAGCTGTTAAAGAGCGTCCTTAAATAAAATAAACCTAACCTAAACTAGCCGGGGTTTTTCTTCTTCTTCTTTTTTTCTTCTTTTTCTTTTTCTTCTTCTTCTTTCTTTCTTTCTTTTTTTTCTTTTTTTTTTTTTTCTTTTTTGCAGAACAAACGATTACCAGCATCATATATTCCGGAATGTTGGAACTGTTTTTGGAGCGATGGAATCCTATCAAATTCCAAATGTATCGAATAAAAGTGAATAACAAGTGAGCGAATCCCAGCAGCCGTCAACAATTGTCAAGCTAACAACATTATTAAAGAACGTGCACCTTAATAATCCCAATGCTTATAATAAATACTAATGCTCGCTCGCCTCCTTGGGCTTAAAGAAGTTAAGAACTTAATGGAATGCTAATCGCATACCAACAACTGAAAATGTAACGAAACACAAGTGCTTTCAAACCAATATTCTTCTCGAATTACACTTGCCTCGTAAACTCCTTTACAATACATCGTCAATGTGTTCGAAAACTGAAGTTGAGAAGCATGTCGTGTACTTCAGAACAGTTCTCAGAATAAGGGACTGCATATTTTTGCGAAAGTGTAACTGTCAATTTGGACTAAGTCAAAGCCAATACGGTCATCATCTACTTGTAATGTAACTATAGTGACTATGACGAAGTAAATGTGGAGCAACATATTATGTTTTTCATTTCCTATACTTAGAACTAAAACTGCTGCTAACCTCTCGTACTTGAACCTAACTTATGAGTTACCTTTTAGGCCAAGTTGATGGGAAGAAGTCATGAAGAAACGTGACTGATGACATCACAACACCAGTCTGTGGCAGATTCAATATCTTCTCTTCAATGCTTAACAGAAAAAATCGTAACCTTTATTGACATATAAGAGCCGTCTTTATTTTATTTGTTTATTTTGTTTAATACTTTTTTCTGGTTAAATATGCCTGGAATGGCTTTGCTAGAATACTATTTCATGATTTAAATTTACCGACATGGGTGGCCGAGGTTGGACTCGTGAGCGGGAGGTCTGGGGTTCGAATTCCGCTAGGACTATCTTTCCTGTCTGAGGTGTTTTCTACATTTTCCTCAGTCCTCATAAATGGAAAATGCCGGGAAGGTACCCCAAACTTAGGCCTGGAACGTATCCTTCCTTTAAAAAAAAACTTTTCCTAATTTATCATTTCATCTCATGTATTATCAGTGCTCACCGCCCTATGGTGCCTCAGTAGTAAAAACGGGCGTTAAACACTATTCCAAATAAAAAATGGTTCATATTTAAGGACAGATCTTAGCACAGTTCAGTGGTTAAAAGGCTATTGAGAATTATCAAAAAAATATCCTTTCGGCAAGAATTGTTTAACCTGAGCTTTGTTAAAATAATTTACTCAGTAATCACCAAGTGCAACAGTCTCTATAATTGTAAACAGAGAACAAATGTCAAAAATTCCTTACATTAAGAAATAATAAAGGCAAAAATAAACTATTTTCAACATATTACTCCCCCGATAAGGTTTAATCAAATGCACACAATTTTCCCAACCGTACAAATCAAAGAACATTATGTCACGCTAAAAACCGCATCGTTTCGCTCTCCTCACGCAACAAATTACAAACGTCAATAGTGTTACGCAACCACTGCAGCTGTCAAATACACCTTCTCCACTAGCCCCAATAACTCAAACTGAACCATATCCCTAAAGGTCAACAGGTAGTGCAGCTGCCCAACGCCACCTAGCTGAACTACAATAAGCAATAAAACAGAAAAACCACTAGAACCTCCAAATGCCATAACTTACACAACCAAATAACAAAAATCTAAATTAAATCTGGAATCCCTAAAATTTTTCCTCCAATTCGAAAAAAAAAATGTTAAAATGCAAGCCTTTAATGAAACCAATGAAACCAAAAAAATGCAGCACACTCGCACTACCTACAACCACAACAGAACACATACAAAAAAAAGCAAAAATCACTCAATAAATATGCTATGTACATATCTACAGCGCAAAACTAAATACCAGCATTGCCGCATAACACAAGGTAGAATTACATATTTTCAAGTAAAAATCTTCACCCTCTTATAACTATCTTTATCAGATATGTAGGCATGCCATAGCAAAAAACATCCAGTTAGCCTATTAATCAGCAAATCGAGCACTTGCTCTTAATATTCATTATAGAATATCGATTTTTTCTAGAAAATAAATGCTTATAAAGTTATTGATATTTATCTAGCCTATGTATCCTCTCAGTTTATTCCATTTAGTTACCAAATGTTTTATTTTACAAGATAGGTATTTACTTTTAAGTAAATATTAGTCTTAAAGCAGTTTTCAAAATGCTTGAATGCAAATTATAAACATGAAAATTAAAACGAGGACATTAATGTTTACTGTTATTGACTATCGGAAGAGAAGTAGAATTTTGTGTTCAAATGACTGGAGAAAAGTGTTTAATATCCGTGTTAACTACTGAGGCATCACCGGCAGTAAACACTAAAGATACATAAGATGAAATGACAAACTGGGAAAGGGTTCTTTTTATTAAAAGGGAGGAAGCGTTCCAGGTCTAAGTTTAGGGTACCTACCCGGCATATATCATTTATGAGTACTGAGAAAAACCTGGGAAAAAAAAAACGTAAGTCAGGGAGTACGGTCCTGGTGGGAATCGAACTCCATACCTCCAGTTCACGAGTCCGCACCTTAACGACCTCGCCCACACTGGTGTGTCATGTATGTCGCAAAAATTGTGGTTACATTAGTTTGTATAACAGAATTTCACGACAAATATTGGTCATACAGAGAGAATACCTTTTAGTTATGGAAAATATGTTTGCAGACACGTCGTTAAGAAGCTATACATTCGAAATGTCATACCTTCATACCTCCATACCCTGCAGAAATGAAATTCAATGTTCCGTAATTTAAAATGTACAAATTTTCTATTCGGTCAATCAGTTACGTTCTACTGTCAACTGGACTTTTTTTTTAATAGCGTTTAACGCCCCTTTTTATTACTGAGGCTCCTCAGGGGGTGAACACTGATGATTTTTTTTTTTTTTGAGTAGTGTTTAACGCCCGTTTTTACTACTGAGGCGGGGGACACTGATGATACATGAGATGAAATGATAAATTGGGAAAGGATATTTTTTTTTTTAAGGAAGGAAGCGTTCCAGGCCTAAGTTTAGGTACCTCCCCGGCATTTGCCAGTTATGAAGACTGAGGAAAGCCTGGAAAAACCCCAGTCAGGGAGGACGGTCCTGGCGGGATTCGAACCGCAGACCTCTCGCTCACGAGTCCGTGCCTTAACGACCTCGGCCACCCATGGCGGTGTCAACTGGAGTGACGTACACGATATTCTTAGCTAGTCTTCAACTTCAAGAAATAAGCATTTATAACCGCAATTTCTGAATTCCCAATAGAAATTTGAACATATGCCGGGAAGTGTTGGTGCATGCGAGATACTCCATTTGAAAATATATATAGAGAAGACCCAACAAAAGAGGTTAATGCCATAATGAAGAGGGGGGAGATGGAGAGGGGGTGTGAGTAAACGGAAAGGGAGCTCAAGAGTAAGGGTTTCATTTACGTCTATGTATTTGTATTTAAATTAATAGAAAAGTTAAATATTCGAAGTATTTATATGTTTGTATGTATGCATATAGATTTGTGTGTAGGTAGGTATGTGTATATGTATATATGTATATATATACATATATACATATATGTGTGTGTGTGTGTGTATATACATGTGTGTATACATATATGTACGTTTGCATGAGTATAGCCCTTTTGATTGCTATAAGGACGACATTAGCATGTAGGGCCTTAAGGCCCATGTGACAATTGTGTTTATTTGAGTCTATCCTAAAATCGTACAATAAAACGCCCACTACTACTACTACTTGTCTCCAAAGAAAAAATCAACGGGCGTTAAATCGGGCACCGGCAACAGGCCCTGTTCTTCCTGTCCAATGTTTTCCTACTTCTGCGGAGATGCTCCACTTGCTAGAACCTCATGTTTCTGTACAGATCAAGCTATATCTTCGATCAGGTCCGAAAATGTGTTCTGCATTAGCAGAAAAACAGATGACTACAATGTGACAGGGGAAACGGACTAAATGCGCACTATACAGAAAACAGCAAACATGAAAAGTGTAACAATGATGATACGGCGGGCCGAGTGCGCAATTTACACGAAGCAAACGCAACAGATAAGATAAGAGGTACTTAAGGCGCACACTTTATGCACGGAATGCACTTCTAAAACCAATGCACTACATGTGAAAGATGTCAGCTCCCAAACAATAGAAGCATCCTCTCTAGTTGACCTATCCTTTCTCAAGGTTTGTCGATAAGGTTCTGTTAAACATTGTATATAAGATAAAACACATACCTGTTTCGCATGCATTATGACTGAAAGTCGCCGCGAAACAAAAACTCTGCTATTTCAGCTATCAATTTGGTGCAAATGCAATTTTAACAAAAAAATTTCCGCGTCACATGTTTGCTATTTCAAAATTTGCTACAGTGAATAAGCAACGAATAGCTATCCGGATACATTTTAAGAAACTAACAGACATTTGCATGCATAGGTCAAGAAAACAAACAGGCACAAAATATCCATCGAGAACGTGAGTCGTATATGGCTAAGCAAACAAAGTTAGCTAGAAGTCAAATATTCATCTCACATTTTACTTTATTACGTAGTATTCTTGGTTTATTTCATACCCAAATATAGGCTAATTCAATTATATGATGAGCGGGAGACTGCACCAACAATAAGCCATTGTTCACGACCAGCCGGGTTACACTGGAGTCGGAGAGAGAGGACTGTCGGGGCGGTAGAAACACTATAGTTACAGTATAATAAATTCTAATGCACCTGAAAAGTTAGTGGAATTATTTGCCATCATTTTCCACGCATTTCTGGCATCCGCTTGTGAAATAATTCATTGCCCACATGCATTCTCTTTGAGGGCGGTAGCACTATTAATATTTTAATTGAATGCTGGCACTAGTGGACGAAGTATTTCAATTGATCTCTTCAAAAGTGTGTGGAAACTAATAGTTTATGATTCGCATTATGACTTGGAACTCTTTCACCTGGAACTTTCTCTTCAAATAATCTTTTGATAGAACGAACGGAATCGTTATGAACACATGAATCATTAGTAAAAACTCGTTGTGGAATAGAATTAATTATACCTAGTATTTGCCATTTATTTTTCTTAGCAGCTTTGCTTCAAGATTAATATGTGTGGTTTCTTTCAATGTTTAATCGACACTAGGTGGCATGAGAATAAAGGCCAACGTAATAGTTCGGTAAACCCTGTCCATTCCGACTCGCACAGCCCCGTTAGCCTTGAGCGATGACTTATGGGATGACGCAGTCCTTTGCTGCAGTGTCGATCATCAAACACTTGGATCAATCGATATAATGGTTTTTCTTTATAATTAAGCATTAAATTTGTTTTTATAAATTTTATTTAATGAATTTGTTTTAGTTAGTCAAGCTGTTCCAAGAAAAATATTCAGAAATAATGTGCAAAGGCGAGGAACAATTTGGACACTTTCAATGAACTGATTTCATTGGAAGCTTCATATCTCCACACCTAATGTAACTGCTGAGAAGGGCTCAATTTTGAATATTACTAAAATAGAACCTCTGATATCTCACAAATTCGCTTTGTTTTGTGTTTATGCTACACGCGATTTATACCGCACAAATAAAGATCATTCTAATTGTTCATATTTGCGTTTACTGTTGATACAAACCACCTCAGCGTTCACTTATAAGGGGGTTGCTCAGTTGAAACTAAGACTTTTTAGTAACGTTGTTGCTTCAGCACACAAGGCGTTGTGCTTGCTTCGTTAGCTAGTACTGTATGCACGGAAGAAGTTAGTATTGTCTGAAGACAAGATTAATCATATAGGCCTTATTAATCCTCCTTCTTAATACAGCTGTTCTTTTAGTTGCTGCTATTACTGTCACTTGAAGACATCACGGTTACTTGTAAATAATTTTAATCAAGCCACACAAGACCTTTTATTAACTATCTACGAACACTCCATTCATATGGGGCCTCCATATTTTTCATTTGTATTTATCTAAGTGTTCTGTTGACGATTGATATCCACTAGCTTCTAACAACTTATGTATGCTAATGATGGACACAATATCTCCACCCGTGAAACCATCATTAATAATCAGCACCGAGAAAGCAGTAAATCCTGAACCTACATATGTATTTTGCGAATTTACTTTCCAAGATATACACGGGTTATCAGATTTTATGTTTTATCACTTTTCGGAATATTGCAGATGAGTCACAAACGGGCCAGATACGAGTCAAGCCTGGGGCTACCTAAGATTGCCGCGGCGGAGGAAAGAGCAATTCACTTCGTGTATTTTCGTGTTACGTCTCCCGTCACTAGATTTGTTTTCGTACGCATGTTCATTGTGAAATTCTGTTCTGACTATTCAACTGCAATATGGCATTTTCTGGCATCAGTAGTAGTCCAGATCGGATCATAGATTGATTAAACTTGCTTGCGATGTATGTATACCTATTTCATAAAAACCAGTATACCCGCGTTATTCGACTATCTTGTGTAAATAGCACGCGAATTCTCTGCTCTTTACCGGCTATGCTACACGATAATGCTCAGTTTCTATTTTTGAAAGAACTGATCTTAGGATGCCTGTTGTACAGTTTTAATATACGGGTGTTTCCGAGTTAATGATACAAATTACAGGAAAGAAGGAGAAGTCAAATGTATCAATTTGAGATTAGGAGCAACGGAGTCGTAAGTTATAAGCCAACATTGTTGTAGGATGCCATGTAACAGTGGAATACGAGAACCTATATGTAGTTTTATGAAAAGTTGTGTGTACAAAACACCAGTCGAGACTGAAGATGACCTCCTGGCAAAACTTCTCGCTGCCTGTGACATTGTTCGAACGACATCAGGGGTTTTCCAAAGAGTACGACGATGTTACGCCTGCACCAAAGCTGAGAGGCGCCACTTTGAACATCTGTTTTGAATGTAGCACCTTATGAAAGTTGAACAGGTTATTAAAGGTATTACATCTACACACGACGAATTTCGCATATAACTTTCGACACCGTCGTTTCCAGATCAGGGTTTCTAATCTCAAATTGATATTTGCCCTTCTTAACGCCCAGTGTATCGCTGAAGTACCGAAACCATCGATGTGCTATGCTTTCTCTGCCTACTTCGTCTTCCAGATATTTATCGAGTCACGGTTAATAGCTTTAAGCCTTGATTCCAATATAGAATCTTGAATTTTGTTACCTCTACTTTAATGTCTGCCATTCGCTTATAATAGAAAGATAACCGTTTTTCTAAATAGCATAATAAGCTCACAAAAATAATTACAAACTTATAAATACAAGCATAAAATACTTCAAATGATTACGAGACAAACTTATTAACGTGAGCAAGTCGATAGATTGCCTTCACAAGAGTTTGCTGTGAGTGTAGGCAGGCTAAGTCTGCGGCATAAGCGGCAGAGCCGTGGAATTTGTGCTTACCTGCTCATTCTTTGAATGAATTAAAGCCAAAATTTGCGATCGGAAGCCTAATCAAAATCCTCCCATCTATCGTCATCATTAACAGTGTCTTCTTTTTTCATATTCTTCAGCTTTTGAGTGCATTATCAGGTTTTAAAAGCGTCAAAGTCAGTTAACACCATTCTTTGAGGTGAAAAAAACTCCTTTTGATATCCTGCTGACTTTGAATCAGTGTCATTATATTTATCTTACGAGGGGTAGGTTCATAAGTTCCGGCCTAACCACTTTCTAGGTGTGATAAAGACAAAAACTATATTTCACTTTTCAATATAGTTACCCTTTATTGCAATACACTTCTTACATTTTTGAATTAACAATTCAATCCTTCCCCAACAAGATTGTCGTAAGCGTTGTCTGCACAATGGTCATAAACAGCATCCATCACTTTTTCGTCACACTTAAAATTTCTTCCTCAAAGGTCCTTCTTGAGTTTTGAGAAGAGGAAATAGTCACTGAGAGCTAGCTCTGGTCTGTAGGGTGGATGGTCGATTTCCTTGAAGCCACATTTCTTCACAGCTTCCTTTTCAACAAGAGCTGTGTGCATAAGCGCGTTGCCGTGAAGAAGGCGCACGCTACCATTCACATTTCCTCGCCTTTTCTCTTTCATGGAAGCACGTAGTCTGGCAGTAGGCCAGCATAGTAATCCCCATACACTGTGGTGTGCCTCTCCTTGAAGTCAATGAAGAGTATTACTTCACAGTTCCAAAAGTTTGTGGCCATGATCTTCTTGATTGACTGAGTGGCCTCGGTCTTTAGAGGCGGTGCTTCGCTAAGTTTACGCCACTCCATTGATTTTTCTTGGGACAAGGGATCATAGAAGAGGACCATAGTTTCATCTCCTGTAACAATGGTTTGCAGAACTTCTCTCTCGTTGCCACAGTAGAGCTCAATGCCTGATGACTCGTTGCAGCTTTTGGATTGAGGAAAGAACTCTAGTCACTCATCTTGGACTAACCTTATTCAAGTTTAATTGTTGATGAAAAATTAGAAGGACTGTTGTTTTAGAAAGGCCCAACCTTGCTGCTATTTCTGTAACTTTGAGCCACCGGTCTTCCATAATTTCTCCTTCCACAAGAGCGATGTTTTCAGGAGTGAGCACCTCCAAGGGCTGACGTATACGCTCTTCGTCTTCAATGCTTTCACGATCATTCGAAAAAGTTTGATCCATTCTTTTACGGTAGACTATGAAGGGAATACTTCCCCATATATATCGTCCAATTGCTGCTAAATTTCATTTGTAGTAAGTTCTTCTTTTGTGAAGAACTTAATAACAGCGGGATACTGCATTTTGAACATAGCACAATCTTCCACAGCCTTCTTTATGCAACTATATCTGAACAAATGAACACAGCGGAGCGGAAGCTACAATTACAATTATTTACTTAACAAATACGTTATAACACCAGATAATGGTTTTGTGAAGGCGATAATCCTTATGGACCTACCCTCGTATAAGTTCTTCTGAACAAGCGATAAATTTGTACACGTTTTGCAACTAGGCAATACGTAATTGGTGCCTGCTAACTACATGATTCGATTTACTATCCTATCAGCCAGTGGCTTTACGGGGAACATGTGGTGAAAAAAGTGGCCTACAGGCTGCTTTCCAATTTCTCCATGTCCGTCCTGAAGAACTAAGCACTCTGTATAGGAGTTTAATGACACGTAATGCATAGCAGTTGCTAGAAGTAAAGCTGACCTCGGATGATAAGGCTAATATACAGTTTTCCTTGAGAAGCCTGGCTATACCTGAGGTTCTATTGGTGATAGCGATATTCTTGCTTGAAAAAAGAAATGAAAATAACATAAATTAGAGAGGAGAAGGGGTATTTTTCTAACACACCCCAAAAATAGATTTTCCAGTTGAAGAAACTCCCCTATTATTTGAGTGATGTCACCTGTATCTGCTCCTAGTAAAGATTGGATGAATACACATTTTAGCATTATATTGTGAGCATTGCCAACATTGTATCTACTGGGACAAGTTATCTTAGATATTTTACCCCTGAAGTGAAGAATCCACTACCACAGTGGTTTAAGCCTTACCAGTAACCTCCATATCAATCAACTCTTCCATACGACTTCCCTTACATACGTGCTCGGATGTCTGGCTCAGGATGTCCTAGTAAAGTCAAAGATGCCGTTGATGCGCTGGGAAAGTTTCCAGCAGCTAACACTGAAAACTACAAGCACGTCGACGTAATGTTCTAAGAGCAAATGAAGGATTGACATCTTGATAATTGCTAAGAAGCTTTAAAGTTGGCTTACGCTAGAAATAATTTTGATCAATATCGGTAGGACTTTCAATGTTCCCATTTGTTCTAAAGGTAGCAATAGTGATAATGGGCGTTTTATTATGCCAGTTTTAGAATAAATTCAAATAAACTCAACTGTTGCATGCGCCTTACGGCCGTACATACTAATAACGTCCTTATAACAATCAAAATTGACACGTACCCACTATATACATTCAAATCTAGATGCATACATACAAATATACAAATAATTCCACATATTTACATTTTCTTTTAATACTTTATATACAAATAAATAAACATGAATGGAAACCTTACTCTTGAGGCCCCCTTCCATTTACTCACACCCCCTCTCCAACTCCCCCCCTCTTCATTGTAGCCATTAATCTTCTTTGTCAGGTATCCTCTAGAAATATAAATGCTAATTTCTTACAATCTTCGTTTCCCTGCATTCTGCCAAAATATGCCTACAAGTATCGCTTTCTCCGCACTATGCGCAAATTCTTTCCCCGAGAGCATTAAATGTTTTGTTTCCTTTCCAAGCCCCTAACTGAGTCATGCGAGACCACTTCTTTCTTCTCTACCACTATCAAAATAATCCCCCCTCCCCCACATCGGATGTATTTGAGCCTGCAGGTAAAGCGATACTTTTTCTGCGCATTGAGACTCAATATTTGGCCTATCTCCATCTCGCAAACGTCTGTTAACTATTAGTTGTAATATGTTTGCACAGTGAATATTTTGAGCTTCTCAGATGATAGCCAATGGCTTCTGGAGTTCTTTTCTTTCAGTAGCTAAAAAACTGTTGTGTTTTGTTTGGTGCTCGTTTATTTGTTTTTGTTTCTTTGTTTGTTTGTTTGTTTTTTTTTCCTTCAGTTTGAAGTCCTCCTTTATTTAATACTCGCAAACTTTATTTAATCCACAATGGTCATTTAATAACTCACCGACACTTTTAATTCTGGTGCTCTTCTAGGAAAAACAATCTTATGATCTAAGCCGTAAACAACTGTACTATCATGTGAATCCAATTGCTCTTTGTCCATCTAAAAGTTCTTTGCTCAAGAAAAAGGTAATGAATTAAAGTGGAAAGCGACGTCTTGTAACTATAACGACATATGAAGCTATTTTCTTTAGGAAAGCCGCCCTCTGCACAAAGACGTAAGATCAAATTATATCATTTGAGTTAGTGCGAGGCAATTTGTCCCCTCTTGTGTATGTCTAGGAAGGATCTCTGAGTGGGCTCTAAAGTAGCTCACTTTTTTAAAACAAAGAGGAGGAAATCTCAGTTGTTCTCTTTGCATGGTGCAGCAGCAGGTATTCTGAAAGCGGTTCCCTTGCAGCGAGATAATGTGACATTAGCTCCCTCCATTCCTCACTCACTGCCTGTATGCTAAACAGCCAAGTACAGTCATTACTTGACACAAAGTGGTACCCTTCTTTTATATATAAAATCTTAAATGTATCCGTATAAGTTTATCACAGTAGCAAAATTCAGTCTTTAATTGCAATCATTTTCAACTTTTTTTTACTTTTTTACCCTCTAAGCTGGTAAATAAAAGAAAATGCGGTAACTTGTTTCGTTTTTCTTCATCGCCTCTGGTAACCTCGTTTATTTTTACTCCGTCGACACTGGTTGGAATGCTTTCGTAAGCTCAACTTTGCAAGCATATTCTGACTACTGCTAAAGAGGTGAGCCAATGACTAAATAATGATTTATTTATTTGGGCAGCTCATGGATAAATGGGGTGTAACATTTCACGTATGATTTAGATCGCTTTCTCAGGATATTATCATAAGTATACATTTCTCTTACCCTCTCCTGGCATCCAATTGCTGCTAGTTGATTTGGTTTATTTATGGACGCTCTTTAACATCTCATGTCATCAGAGTCGGTCCTGGTGGTGTAGTGGTAACTTACTTGCCTTCTAAACCCAAGATCGCGGGTTCGATCCCGGCCAGGATCGATGAATTTTTTTCGGAGGTAAAAATCCTAAGTATGGCTTCCTTCGGAAGGGAAGTAAAACCGTGGGTCCCCTGTCGTACATTTACGGCACGAAAAAGAACCTCAATCCTGAAAAAAGAGGCCTCTGATCAAAATTGACTGATCGTTTCACACCCTGAATTGAATGGGACGCTGATGACCTGAGCTGTTAAAGACCGTCCATAAATAAATCCAATCAGGCCATCAGCGTCCCATTTAATTCAGGGCGTGAAACGGCCGGCAAATTTTGCTCAGAGGCCTCTTTGTTCACTCTTGAGGCTCTCTTTCGTGCCGTAAATCTGCGACAGGGGACCGACGGCTTTACCTCCCTTCCGAAGTAAGCCATACTTAGCATTTTTACGCCCGAAAAATTCCATTAATCCTGGCCGGGATTGAACTCGCGATCTTGGGTTTAGAAGGCAAGTATGGTTCCCGCTACACCACCAGGACCGACCCCAATAGGTCCATTGGTGCACTTCATTACAGTAGCATGATTAGAACCCTTAGAGGTACGTAGAACAGTCCTATTGCTCAAGGCTGGTTGTCATTGATGCGAGGTTTACATTGTATTACAGAAGAACCGAGCGCAGTGCTTTACAACAAATTAACCTTTGTGCTACATGGTCAGATGAAGTCAGTCCATGATGTCATGAGAGCAATGAAAGAGCTAGAGCAATTATTGTTGTATACCCTATGACTGAGACATCGTTTACTAGCACAGATCTACTCCCTTTCCCCGTTGAAACCGAACATCCAGGACGTGACTGGATACTGATCTGGCAGTTGTTTAGTGTCATAGCTTTTCACTATTATCTTTTTTTAAGCTTGAGGTTCTTTTACGTGCCATAAATGTACGTCAAGGAATCAAGAGCTTCACTTCCCTTCTGAAGGAAGCAATACTTAGAATCTTTCGGTCCTAAAAAGCCATCAACCTCGACAGGGTCAGAACTCGCGACTTTGAATTTACAAGGCAAGCATCGCTACTATTACTTATCTTCCAATGACAGATTGTGGAAACCAAGAAAGACAATATAGCTCGCTGTCTCTATAATAAATAAATAAACAAATAAAACAAACCTATAAAATCCCTTTTCAATTTTCTAAAAACATACCAGAAATGTGTGAATGTAGTGGAACAACATTCCCAACATCTCCTGTCATAAGGTACTTGTAATCACGAGAACTTAAAGCTGTTGCGCGGATATTATAACCGCTTTGCCGGGACTTGTCGCTCTGGCTATCAACCGGTCAGTTGCCGTGTAACCGACAACAAAATCCCAAAGTCCCAGTATTAGAGTGGATAACGTCACATATATTCACTGTGACTTTTCCCTAAGATATGTCCGTTTATTGTAATGACACTAATAGATCATTATGTTATTTCGGTTTAAACTAATTATTTACCATGTACTAGCAATGAAATGTCACCGATATCATGCTAGCCCTGAGATGTATGCAATGTTATATATGCTTTCAAACACTATCCTGTCACATTAGCTGTATTAGTTATTGTGGGGTTCACATAACTATTTGAGTATTCGAATGAGTATTCGGTATTCTATCCTAGATCATTTGTGCTTATTTTTAGCCACCTTGGTCCACAGCTTCCTTGCCGCTTTCACCGCCTCTTGACAGTCCTATTCTATCACATGTGCTTACTTTGAAGGTCCATTTGGATTATTACATCCAAGTTTTTTTTTTTTGATTGATTTATTTATAGACGCTCTTTAACATCTCAGGTCATCAGCGTCCCATTCTATTCAGGGCGTGAAACGGCCGACAAATTTAGCTCAGAGGACTCTCTTTCGGGCTTCAGGTTCTTTTTCGTGCCGTAAATGTACGACACGGGACCCAAGGCTTTTACTTCCCTTCCGAAGGAAGCCATACTTAGGAATTTTACGCCCGAAAAAATCCATCGGTCCTGACAATGATGTCAGGGAATTTACTCGGTCTCTTGAGTCCGTCGCTGCTTACCCTGCTTCAAAGCGATGCCCAAGATTTCGCTTCCCACTCTTCTTTGACAGGCTTTATAACATCTTAACTTCTTTCGAAGTGAGAGGCCAGATATGGCATCCCTATATTAAGAAGGTGTAGCTTTGCAAGACATTCTTTGTTATTGTCAGACCGCAAAACTAGTCTCTAAGGGTGAATATTTACAGATGTCATGGGAACTAACATTCTCATTAATTACAGGTTCGATCAGATAGTTGTAGAAAAACGGAAGTCGTCTGGGGTTGGTAGACTACGGGCTTTGTGTTTTGGAGAAAACCGCTACAGGTTCCAGGCAACAGCACTGTGCACAAATTAGCTACCAGATGGCCCACCAGCAATGGTACAAAGTAAGTAAGCAAGCTCAAAAGATGATGCAACAATTTCGGAGTTACCTAGCGAAATGTTTGTTAAGTCTCATTCCTAACACTGTATTTGCTGTGTAATGTTTTTGATAATGTAACGCTGCTAATTTGAAAATACGGAAAGAATAATAGCTTTCCAAGGTTCTATCAATAGCGCCTTTTTAATATCTATTAAACGAAGACAGTTACTTGGATTTTGACATGTACATTTACATACTCCTATCTGATGCTCTCAAAGTACGCATGATGTTCTGTTCTTCTCTTTTATATTTAACAGCGCTATTTCTGATGCGCATACGTAGTGTCAATAATCTATTTAAACATGGCTTTCGTTTCAGGGAAACCATGGCGTTATTATCTCCGTGCTGAGTGGGAACACCTGAGAAAAACGCTGTTTCCAAAATTTAAAGTAATTAGAAGTGGATTGGCATGCTGGGATCTATTTGTGAACCACGCTAATTGGTTCAATATAGACATGTTTCTAGCCACAGTGCGCGAAGCTAGAAGCAATTTATATGCTGGTTGGAATGCAATAATAGTATAATTATAAATAATATGTAATGTTTTTCCATTCATATATCTGTAAATATCCTTCTTCATATTTTAAAAATTTAAAAATTATATATTTATTTATTATTAATAGTTATTTTTAATGTTATTTGCTCCTCTTTCCAGTTGTATATCATACTTAAGCATGAACGGGCCTACGACTGAGACATAAAATATATTTGTAATGTGTGTATAGAATTTTATTACAATAAAGATACACCTTCAATTTAAGAGAGAGAGAGAGAGAGAGAGAGAGAGAGAGAGATATGATAAGAGGGCTAGACTGTAAACCAGGTACGGGGAAGGACCGCAGATTCACTGTTTCAGTTCTTGCGCTATGCTATTCCTTCTGTGGAATGACTTGTTTAATATCGAACAATGAAAAGTTGTCACTGACAATAATCTTCATTCGTTACATAAAACACCTGTGTTTAAGACTGAGTGCGAAATTAATGTTTTTTGTTTTTTTTTCTTTTTCTTTCCTTAAGATATTTGCTTGAGGGGTGGAATAATAATTAAATGCACTTGGCCTTTCAAACAAATGCACACAATAGTTGGATTGTGTGAATCCATTGTTCAGGAAATTGGTGCGACAAAAGGGCCTAGAAAATCTCTAAACCAAAGTGTGGGCATTGTTATAAAACCTTGTAGAATTCTGATTCGTATTAGCTATTCTCACTCAAACTAGGTCCACAGTTTTTGCAGAAGTACAGTTCTTTAAAGGATATATACTCATAGGTGCTATCCAATATTAATGTGTTCCTTCAACGTTAGTTTCTTGGAACATTTGCTGATTTAGCTGCCAAGATTGCGAAAGCTTTTCTTTATCCCCTCTCTTTCTCCCTCTCTCTCTGGTCCTTGACGTAACCATCAATATTAAAGGAACAACTTAATTAGTTCGCTTTATAAGGCAGGTGCAAAGGGAAGTGCGCTCTATTGAATAACTTCTAGATCTTGTTTCACTGAAGGGCCTTACTACAATTGATGTGGTTAAAACTGTTGCAAAATTCCAGCTTGAGTGCCAAAAGTTAGGTCGTGTTGCTATAGATGAAGCAAATTAATAGCTTAATCAAGAGAAATTAAGAAAGTTTCAGTTTTATTAGATGATCAAATAAAAACAAAGGTTGTTCTGTGTTACCTGCTTTATCACGGAATTCCGTGTGTTGAAGTCAGAACTGTCGACTGCAGTTCTTGTACAAGTGAAAAAATCTCGAGAATTTTTACCAAACGGTCACAATGATAAACGAGAAATGCTTGAGAAATACCACACTAATATTATTATATGTGCAAATTCTGTTCAAATATGTCATATATTTTTAAAATGTTCAATTGCACTGTTTAAATATGTTTATTTACTAATGTCTTTTGTAGTTTATGTTTTACATCTTGCAAGTTTTTTTGCTTTATAATCCATGTATCACTCCCTTGTTGGGACAGGAACTATGGTTTTGTAATATTTTAAAATAGTATCTTTGGGGATTGATTTTTCAATGCTCTTCTAATAATACCACTCTTGTAGTCACTTTCCAATTTTCTCTTCTTTTCTATATTTATAATGAGAAAATTTGTGCATCCAAAGAATTTGGATTTATTAACTTGTTTATAATCGTATTTTCGGTTTCAATTTTGGATCCCCTTCCCTAAAAAGTCATTACTTCTGTTGGTATATATTTCCATGGTTGGCATTTTTGTTTAACTCATACTTATTTGGTTATCAGTGACTAGAGTTGCATTTTGTATTCATTAATTCAGCTTTCACTTTCTCGCTTTCTAGGAACTGTCAATAATACACATCTGCTTTACATGAATGGAACCTTATCATACAAGTTTTGTGAACCAAGTTCACAATACTTATATTCATTATACAACACAATAATCTACAAAAGCAAATATTTAATTACTTCTACCTGAAATAGCACAATTTTCTAATTTTAAGTATAATAACACACAATCACAAAAAAATGTGTAAATTTGACTTTTTTCTCAAGTTTGACGTTTGTGCTATCTGCTGCATTAAATACTGCTGAACATCTCCTTCGCTTTGAGGCAATAGGAGGAAGGATTTCCTCTTGTTCGATATTCTACCAGTGATGATAGAGACGTATGAACACATGATACAAAGCCTCGATGTTCTGAAACTCTCTTTTTAAGTATGCCTCAAATACTCAATTGGATTTACATATAGGGAACGACCACGGGCTTAAAAACATCTTGATTATCCCTGTTTGCATTCATTGTTCCATGGATTAAAGCGATATCTGTGTTTATATTTGCTATTATTCCTCCCCAGATCATGTTAGTACCTCTTTTGCAATTCTGATCTTCTTCTTTATGTCTGTCTTTATGCGATGTGTGCATATGCATATTCTCCTTATATTTGGATCCACAGAAGCGAGTTTCATCTGTGAAGAGAGCATAGCTCCATTGTTGCTGTTGCCAATTGACATGCTACCAACACCACGCAATACGACGCGCCTGATTTCCATGGCGAATAGCAGAACACTTTAAGGGAGGAAAGGAATGAAGTACTCTCTCCCTCAGTCTGGGTAGCAATTAAATTGTCAACATTCTTCAGCATTATGATATCAGTTACAATTCTTGGTTTGCCTGGATGTTGTTCTTCTGGATTGTCAAATTCTTGATATCGCTTCCGCATTCTGCATATAACGCCTTTTCCGGTATTTGGAGTGATATCAAATTTGTAATTATTCCAACCAGCATAAAATTTTAATCTCAACTTAAATTAGGTCGATGAGCATTAATTTTATTTATTAAAAACTACCTTACCGTTTCTGTCATTATGTTAACATAACAGACTCCTATATTTAGAACTAATTTGTTTTATCATTCACAATTAACGCATTTAAATACATAGAACAAACGGTAATATTTGACCGCTACGATAACTATCAGGTACCAAATGAATGAAGAACCCATGTTTGTTCACTGTTTAACATTTGTTTAGATACACCGAGAGTATTATTTAAATGTGTATTGTTCCTTATACAATTTTTATGTATATAGTTAACACTTTCTTTCTTGAAGAACGATGTCAGATTAACAATAATGTAAATGTAAAAAAATAACCAAAGTGATAAATGCTTGTTAATGACGGTTAATTTCGTTTCATGTAGCTAAAGTTTACATAACTCTGGAGTTAACACATACAAATCAAAGAGAATATTAAAAAAGTTTGAGAGTGCCAAAAATAGTTTACTAAGTCGCCATTTTCAGGTAGAAAAGAATAAAAATTTTCTATAAGGAAACGTCAACATTTCTGAAGTTTACCTGATCTAACACAAAAGTAAAAATGCCTATATGCATTTATTTATTTGTTGTTCTTTTTTGCGAGAGGAACGTATTTATTTGCGCATAATAACACATTATGTTAATAAGTAATTGTTCATAGTAGGAAGAATACTAATCCTTATTGGCGGTGTGTTTTCTCTTGATTATAAGAGGATTCTGTTTAAATTTTACTGTTGGATATTGGATTAAAAAAAATCTGTCAGTTAACGGGACGACGAAGTAACTATATTAATGTACTTGCTTTGTACTTCACGAAAATGATGTAAAGAGATATTCGATTATGTGGCAAACGAAACCATTGTAGCTATTTATTCTTTGCTATAGCTTGAATATTCTTGTTGATAATCTGTTATAAATTTGTTGCGCATGACTGTAAAAACAAACCGCTACACTACGTACGATAGTTACCAATATGTAACAGTTTTAAACGCACGTCCGACTATTTAATCGCATACTTTTCATTTGTTAAAAGTTTTCAAAAAGCCTAAATAATTTAAAGACTTTGTTTTTTTGCGGATTATCATTCCTTATAATTAGCTGCGATTTCGGGCTGTAGGCCATGTAGTAGGCATTCAATTTTATGTAAATTTACTGTATTTATACTTAAAAGACTTCATTTAATAATTGCAGTAATACTAAGCAACTCATATTTCAATTACTTATTGCATTAACTGTTTAAGTAGCCTGTAAATTTCACTGCTTTAAAGATAGTAGTAATATCACAGGAATATAGAGATCAATATAATAACATTTGTTTAAATGATAAATGAATATGTCTTTTAATTATCGGAATTTAGTTTCTGAATATTTTAGAAAGAATATAGCACCCTTCCTATCGCTTATGACCACGGGAATAGAAACTCATTCCATAATCTTGGTAAGAAGCTTATGGCTTTCAAGTTCGTTATCTTTCTTAGTTTACAATTTAGAAACCGCTTAGGCAAGATTTACCATCTCCTTAAGATATCCAATTTCAGTTTGTCTCCGCCCGAATTTAAAGAAGAAACATGATTATGTTTGAGTAAAGAAAACTGATGAGAGCAGCTTCAGCTTTATATTAAAGTCGGTTAGTGAAACTAATAGAAGAGGCTTTCAGATCACTACGAACAAGCTTTCAGCGTCCAAAAATGTCCATAGCCAAAAACGGCTAATTACGTAATACAACCATTTGCAAATGTTTCTAATTATTAGTATTTAGTATGAAATCTTTCCCGAACTACAATTAACTACAGGTCCCAGTTATCCGAACAGCAAAATTCCTGTATTAAGTATTTATTTTAAAAGCACGCAGGTTATATGATAATGTATTTCAATGCATTTACAACTTATCAAACAGAAAGTAGGTATTCCATGTTTTGGCCCAACTATAGCTAGCAATGGTTGTACTACTGTCCAATCAGACACTTTTAAATTAATCAGAATAATTTAGCTCTTTACAACCATAAATTTTCGTATATGAATAATGTTATTAAATACACCAGCATACCTTCTCCTTTGTCGTCCTCTTCGTGTAACGAAACGGTGTTTGTTCTGGAAAAAGAATCTAGGAACATTTTGCGTTCTTTAAGAAGCTAAATTACACCAGAATAAAACGGTTTTCCACGTTTTCGAAGTGATAAGATGATTGGATTAGAATCCAACACCAACTTTAAAAGGTCTTTGTTTGCATCACCCTTTGATGTTTTTCTAGAGTGAATTTCACGGAGGAATTTAATACAATTATTTCTGACCTCCTGAGCTTCATCTGACATTTTTCTTACTGAAGTAAAAATGGGGCGGAAATGACAGAGGCACAACATAAAAGAATCTTGTATATGGATGGCAGCATTTAATACAAAGGAAATTATTTTGAAAAATATTGCACTAATTAAGACTACGTATTAAAGGATTGCTTTATTCTGCACTTACGATAAATAAAGCTCAAAATGGCGTCAAAGGGCAATTGACGCGTCCTCATTTAATCATCCTTGGACTTGAAGCTTCCTCTCTACTAAGAAACACTAAAATTTAATAAACCAATTGGATACTCTAACAATAACGCTTTTGTGTCACTATTCAATACACATCATATTCTTTGTGTCCTTATTTTCTTTTCAGCTAAAGAGAGGTACTTAAAATATATTTTAATACATAGGTAATTAAATATGTTCGTTGTTCAGTTCCACCATCACATTTTTGGCAAAGAATGTCACGTAGTGTTCTCCAAGATTTTCACCATTCCTCTATGAAGTTTAAATTAAATAACATACGCTTAAACTACCGCATATCCACATTGCTTGAATGAACAATACGTACTAAATGCCGTAATGTCGAACTGGCCCATCGCCTAAATACTCGTGTGTTTTTAAACAAATGTTAGTAATAAAACTGAAAATATTAATTCTGATGGGTTTTCTGAATCTGAAACACAGTGAGAGCAGTTTAAAAGTCCCGAAAATTAAATAGGCCGACCAGTGGATCTACCCACTCCAGTCACTGAGATTCTCCATTAGACACATGCAGTGCTATTCTCTCTTCCAGTCAGTTGCGAGCGGGATTTCGACAGAGTCGGGAAGTTGTGTTCAGAATCAAGAGTGAGATTTCATTAAATATTGTAATAGTGTTGTGCAGTGGTGAAAAATTCACTGCGTCTTCAAGGTATATTTCAGGTACAGAAAATCGTGTAACGGATCGACACGGGCATTTACCGCAGATTTCTTGGCAGGCCAGTTCCAACATCAAAACCACTAAAGTTAGTACATAAGTTTAATGAAACAGGTTCTGTAACTACCCAGAAAAAATCCAGAAGGCTTGCTAATCAATTCATTATGGAAATGAGCCTCAAAGTTATTGGTCTGGTTTATGGCCTCCTCCTTTTCCATACCTTATGGTTTGTGCTTTTATTTTTAAGGGTATTGAAAAATAAGAATATTTTCAATTAGCCCCCACACACTGGGGAATTTAAATCAAACATTCGAAACAGGGTGCGTTCATTAGCAATGAGGAACTGATGCCTGTGAGTGGCAATTTCCTGAGAAGATGTGGATAGTGTGTCAGGTAAGAATGACTGCATGGGTACCTGCTGTATGGAGGTGAGTATCAAAATCTGTTATTTAACATGATGGACCTAAGTTTTAAAATGGTGAAGCGCTTGAAAATCTACTAGCTGCTGTAATGTAATGCAAGAAATGGGCAATGTAGTTAACGAAGGGATCCAAATTATTTTAATTGACTTTGTTAATGTTTTGTAAAAACCTTCATAAAGCCTATTTGTTCGTACTAGGGCATTTCACTGCCAAGGAATAAATTTCTCAAAATAGCCGTTCCATTAAACAATACCTTTATCATTTTAGGATTTGTTTTCATTTCGTTGAAGCCGCTCCACGACATTCAGAACACATTGGATACTTCAATAGTCGTTTAAACTCAAAGGAAAGTACATAGAGTCGATGCGTTAACGTTTGAGAGTTATAGGAAACAAGTCTTAAGCGAATAACCGCAAACAGATTAGGTGAGAATAAGACGTTATATCTCAAGTCCGGCTAAACTACAAACTATACAACTAAGTTCCATTTTTCACACCTTAAACTATTATTAAGAATTCGAAGATATTTTTCTTTCCAAGCAGAATATGATCACATTTCTGTAAGTCTGACTACAGCGCAGTAAGCTATTCATCTATATGTAGTATGACCCCATTCACAGTGCTTACTTCTTTGCGGGTCACTGCTCCCACAGCTGATTATGGATAGACTAAGTCGAGTAACTCAGACGGTTCTCAGGTAGAATTTCAAATACGATAGCGAAAAACGTGACTAGAATTCGTTGCCCTTAATGCATATTATAGTTATACTGACTGAGACATAAACATTTTTATGTATACAAGAGTATTTACAAAACTACGCTTTACGGTAAAGGTAGTCAGAAGATATTCAAAGCAACCGAATTAATTATGAACAAACTTGCGGTGTTTTGCCAATATGCGAGAGCGGCGTTCCTTGCTTCGGTGGGTATCGTAAGTGACGTTAACACAGCCATACCAAGTTTCCTTAACTATCCATCGTTGTTCATACATTCACGGCACCTCTTTAAAAAAATATTCATCCCTTGCTATAGTTCAAGTTGAGTATGTGGATATTATGTTTTAATTCTTCCAGGGTATGTGGGTTTGTCTTGTATACGGCATATGTAAATTATCCCAGAGATGAAAACAGACCGGGGATCGAGGGGGCGACAAATCCTTATTAATAACTCTGACATTCCGAAACACTCTTTCAGCTTCTGTAAACTAAAAATTTGCTGTATGAGCTGCAGCAGTCTTGTTGAAAAAAGCAAAATCGCTCTCTTGTGCATTAATTTTCTGAGTAAGAAAAAAGAACAAAATGATATTCAACTGTTGCTTAGAAAAAGTGACCCTATAATTCTTAATAATACACAACTTTTCATTTTGGAGGGCACTTCTGAACGATATCAGGTTATTCAGCGCTCTAATAATGAGTGTTATATGTACGCACATAATAACGAAATGGGGAAAAAAGCCTTGTCCGAGTAAAATATTAAATATGAGTCTGTTTCGCCGCTGTATACACTATTCTGATTCCGTTCACCAAATGTGTCACAATTATGTTATATCACATTAACTTGAACAATTTGGTAACTCTTTGCACAGAGCCCCAAAAGAAATGTCTGTTTATTGTGAAAGATGTCTAAGCAATTTTGGGAGGAATTTTCCAAAAGATGGGCCATGAAATTTAATGTTTCTTCAGTCAGAACCCCACACTATCTTGTTGATTTCGTTTATTTACGGACATTCTTTTAACATCTCAGGTCATCAACGTTCCAGTCAATTCAGAGCATGAAATGGCCGATAAATTTTGCTCAGAAGTCCCTTCTCTCAAACTTGAGATTCTTTTACGTGCCGTAAATGTACAACACGGGACCCACGGTTTTACTTCTTTCCAAAGGAACCCATAGCTAGGATTTTTACGCCCGAAAAGTCCACCGGGATTGAACCCGCGATCTTTGGGTTATACGATACAAGTATGGTTACCACTAGACTATCAGGACTGACTCCACACTATCTGTTAGGAAAAAAAATACGCATTGTGCAATAGAAAACATAATTCACTTCGTTACAAAACATACCATTCGTAATAACTGAGCTGAACTGAACCACTACCGAAGCCTAGAGTGACCTGGTTCCAGTCAATGGTGGGAAAACATACAAGTTCCCACGCCTAGTGGAAAAACACCGCAAGTTGGTTCATTGGATCTCTTCGTACTTTTTCTTGCTCGGAAGCGTGCCGCTTCGGCAGTAAACAGTTAAGGATAAATTTTATAGTTGCCTATCGTTTAGACACTTGTTACTTGGGGCGTTAGCTTCATTTAAAAGGAGCTAGGATAACCTGAACTTTACTCTTAAGGTCATTATTTCCATTCATGTTTATTGATAGTATACTTTAGTGCTTGTTACCAGAACTTCTGCATGGGGAAGCTGAGGCTAATGACTCTGAAGATGCGGCGACTTATTGGCATCCGTATCTGCTACATTACCCAGCTCATACCGCATTCAGTAGAATTAATGAACGTTTGCGGGTAACAGAACAGCTAGCTTACGTGAAAATGGTGCGATAAAAAGAACGAGCATCTGAATTTGACGAAGAGGTTCTCAGCCTTCTAGGTGCGTACATGATGAAGGCCGTGTGGTCTTGTTAGGGCATCAGTTTTGTTCCGCCTATGCTTCTTAGGCCTTCAACTTTTCTTCTGCATGTAGGTTTGTATTTTATATCTTAATATCAATATCCGTTATTTTTCATTCTATAAAGCTATTTACTGAAGGAAAACAACTTAATTATAGGCCGTAAGTATCGCTCCGCACTAGTCCGTTTTGATTGGTACACTGCTGAAGCGGAAATATGACACAGTCAGGCCAGTAATTATATGAGAAGAACGTTTCTTTGTGTTTGCTTTTTCTCACTCACTCCTAAGTTACAAAGTAAAGTAGAATACAATATTAATTTTGAATTTTCATTACAAGGAGTATAACAATTATTTTAACCTTTCTGTGAATTGACTATTTAACAATTTATTTAACAATTTGTATTCCCTATGTCTCACTAGACTTCACTAGCCTCGTTGCTGCATTTCCTAGGCCCGATAAACTCAAACACTCGGTTATAGGCCCTTTCTACTATTTCTAATTTACCCCCTCATACTCTACACACGAACGCTGATGATCTGAGATGTTAAAGAGTGTCCGTAAATAAAACAAAAACATACTCTACACTCTCTTCACTATTTTGCTTACTAATTTTTCTCGCCCATTTAGCTCTCACTCATATCGACTTTCACCATCTCTTTTCTTGCTTTAACATTCAACATTTTTTCTGCACAATTTCTTTTGGTAAATTAGACCATCTTCGCATTTCCAACTTTTCCCTAAAGAGTTTGGTTTCCTCACAATCCAGCAATATATGCCGATTATTGTCTTACTGACTACATAATGGGTATTTATCCAGCTTGCCCCTTACTATTAAACCCTTCAATTTCACAACCCCTGTTCTCGTCATGCAAAAATTTCTCTTCCTGGTTTATCACCAGCATAAACATACTTTGACATGTTTTTCCCTATTCCATGCTCCTTTCATTTCTCTGTATACACTCAATGATGTTTTCAGTTTAACATTGGCAAATAGTTATTATCTTCGGTTCTTAACCTAACTTCTTTCCAGAAACCTCTTCCCAATATTCCCTTGGCCCTCCACATATCCCCAAAACCAAGTTTTTCTACATTTTCTTTTTCTTGTCGAGCCAAGTATACCACCTTGATTAAGCGTAGGTAAAGTAAAGAAGATATAGCAAAGTATAAAATACACACGGCAATTGTAAAGAGTGTATCCCTTCCTTGTATGCATTCTACAAAAGCCCTGTAACGGGTGCTGGAATGCTGCGAGTTATACGTAAACGAAAGCTATTATTGAGTAAGCTATTAAAATTGCTACACATGATGAAAATACAGAGGTGTAATATGTTCAAATACAGACTGCACAGTTTTTCCAAATGACACACCACTTTTGGCATATCGGAAGAAAGTGAGCCATATTGGTATACACGTTTAACATATGAACGAGCATTGTTTCCACTAAGTGTGAACGCATGCAAATTATAGCGTCCCTGTATCTTTAACTGTGTTATTTAAGCTTGATCTGATGTATTTTTAAAACCGAGATGAAAAATAAAAAGTGATTATAAAGAACAGCAATTTCCTACAAGCATCTTGTGTACGTTGCGATCAATTTTTAATCTTACTGCATTATGCTACGTGCAAGTACTGGACCACGATGGAATATGTGAATGGCCAGATTTTATTTTTCTTAGTTTAAGTGATATCTAAGAATCTACCGTGATATATTTTTATTTTGGCCACAATATTTTAATTCATACACTTATGTGAGAATAGACCGAAAAAAACTCTAAAATAAGTGCAAGCAATTAATTTGATCACGTACCAATCACAGCATTTATATGGTGCGTTTCAGTTTACTTTTGCTGTTAACTGAGAGTGAAATAATTATGTCAGTTATCTCTATATATTTTATATTTTCGTTCCGACATAGAGTCTTTAAAAAATGTATCATATGACTCCCTTTGCTAAGGGAGCAACCTGTAGTATAAGAATTGAAATCTTAACATATTTGCATAAAGTTTATAACAATAGTTGAATCACCTAAAGTAAAATAGAATTTTTTATTTCTCTGGTTAATCACATTTTAACATATTGCAATTAATTAATCAGGAAAATGAATGTAACATTTTAACATTCATTACTATACATGTAAAATATATGAACAAGTAAAACAAGAGTAATTAATAACTTTCTATATCATACTTGAAATATCAATAACTAACATACCTGGAAAACCGAAGCCATCAGTCATCTGCTCGTATTATCCGCTCATATCCCTTATCTCCCTATTTGTTTCCTGTGTTTTCGACCTGTGGAATATAACATTCACATTTCGTCACACATATTTAAAGAAACTATATATAATATGTACGCTAAAAGTATGCATGCAGTTAATTTTTATTCCTTATTCAACACGCTCAGCAGTGGCACTAACAAGTCTTTTCTCTTTCAGATATCGAAACGGAGGGAAATAGAGTGAGTTGCTGTTCATAGGCTCTACAAGTAAAACTATGTACACCACTGTAATTGTTACAGTAACGCAGCATGTTTGCCTCGCTTCTTCTGCCAAGAGCGTGTGTGGCGAGTTGATGGCCCTCCTTCATTTTTGAACTCGCGCAGAGTAGCGACTAAAGAAAACGCAGTACTTATAAGCATGTATCTCTTCCTCAATGTCCTTTACTCTTTAGTTTAGACCATACAATCTAAACTGCTCTTAAATATGTGTTAATATTAACACTATTGTCTTTTACTATTATTCTTCATTTTTGTGTGATTCTAGTTGTTTATTCGTTGTTTGAATGATGACATATACGAGGTCTCTTCAAAAAGTATCGCGAATTTTGAATTTCCGCGGGCTACGTATATTCGATTTTCGATTGTTTTGTAGCGTTATGTTGGTACTTATGTCCCTCACTTATGTTGACAAGCTCGGCCATTTTGAATGTTCAGTTAATTGTTGACAGCTATTTTGCTTGGACGTGTTTTGGCCCGTCTTCGATTTTTGCCAATTCCAAAAAATGGAACAAAGAATCTGTATCAAATTTTGTGTGAAAAACAAAATTAAGTGCGCGGATGCATTCCGAATGTTGACTGTGGCATATGGTGAAGCTACCTTGGACCAAAGCAACGTTTATCGGTGGTACAAAATGTTCTCAGAGGGTCGAGAAGATGTGAACGACGAAGAGCGTCCCGGACACCCGAGTTCGTCAACAACAGACGAAAACATTGAAGAAAAGAAGAAAATAGTATTGGCCAATCATCGAATCACCGTTGGAGAAGTTGCTGAGAACCTAAACATATCGATTGGCTCGTGCCATTCAATTGTTACCAATAATTTGGGCATGAGACGGGTCGCCGCAAAATTCGTACCAAAGTTGCTCAATTTCGACCAAAAACACCATTGCATTAACATTGCTAAGGAGCTGTTGAACTCTGTCCGCGACGACCCAAATTTGCTCCAGAGGGTCATAACTGGTGACGAATCAGGGGTTTATGGTTATGACGTGGAAACTAAAGCCCAATGGATGCGGTCAAACGAGCCAAGACCGAAAAAAGCGCGCCAAGTTCGGTCGAATGTGAAGGTTTTGCTTACAGTTTTCTTCAATTGCAGGGGGGTGGTGAATCATGAGTTCTTGCCACAGGGTAGAATCCGCCAGAAACGCCCGGATTTGTGGAAGAACAAAAATTGGATTTTGCACCGTGATAACACCCCTGCTCACACATCGTTGCTTGTGCGCGAATTTTTGGGCAAAAACAACACACTTATGCCGCAGCCACCACTCCCCAGACCTGGCCCCTTGTGACCTTTTTTTGTTCCGAAAACTGAAGAGGCGCATGAAAGGACGACGCTACGCCACGATTGAGGAGATAAAGACAGCATCGAAGGAGAAGCTGAACAAGATCACAAAAAACGATTTTTTAAAGTGCTTCGAGGATTGGAAAAAACGTTGGCACAAGTGTATAATATCTGGTGGGGATTACTTTGAAGGGGACAAAATGGATATTCATGAATAAATAAATACTTTTTGAAAAAACACAAAATTCGCGATACTTTTTGAACAGACCTCGCATAACAAGAGAATAATTGCGAATAGGAATAGTTTTCTTATTGTCATGCAAAGCAAAATATCACTTTTATCATATGAAATGGTGGTTTAAGACTGTAAACTTGTTACCATAAATAATGCATTTTCTACAAATCCCTCGTCACGGCAATATCTGGACAACAATTTACCTTCAAAATGTTTTACAGGAATTAGTCATTTATTGTATATTTTGATGCACTGAGTACAAATATTTCATTGGTTTTTATTTAGCGTCCTCAGTCTTTTTAGTATATCACATAGGTCTTTATGTTTCTTGAAAGCAAGAAATAAGCCTTTTTAATAGTGTTTAACTCCCATTTTCACTTCTGAGGTATCACAAGCGGTGAACACTGATGGATGATACATTAAATGATAAATTGCGAATTTTTTTAAGCAAGAAAACGTTCCAGTTTAGGCATATGCCATTTATGAGAACTGAGAAAAATATGGCAAAATTAAAATCATCTTATTTCGTGTAAAAATTTGTTTTAATGACTTTCAGTAATTTGATGTATGTATAAAAAATAATATCTGCATCATAAGTTTTTTTTTACCGAATAGTTACTGCGCCCTCATTTCATCAAGACAGAAGAAAAAGGGCTCGAAAAGGCTTAACTGATTCAAATACCAAGATTGCCACTGAAAAACATCCTTTTCTAACACACGATTGATATCGCGATCAGAGTGGACTTAACTATGACGAGGTTTCAAAAAATCCGAATCTGGCAGCACTGCGCAGCAAGAACCGCGCATGCGCAGAACAGACTTCATGCTTAGGCCTTTCTTTAAAGCTATTTTCATTGCAGTAGCGATAAGTGATGCATTCATTTTAGGTATAATTAAGTTAATCTGACTATTGTGGTGTTCTATTGTTATTATTAATGCTTGTATTAATTTGTTCAGCACCGCAGTAATTAAAATTTAGTTTTTGCTATGAAGTGGTGATAGTCAGTGAGAAAAAAATGAAACATCATAATTTTGATTCAAATGGTAAGTTTGTTAAAAGAAAAATCACAGATAAAGGCAGTGAAGATGATGAAAAGTCAACAGTTACATGTGATTCCGAATTAAATTTCAAAAGTAAGTCAATAAGGTTACGGAAATCTTCTTACGTGATGAGTAGTTATGCAATATTTGCTGCTATGGACGCAAAGTTGGCTCAGCATCAACCATACAGTATAGCTGACCCGGAACTCTGTCTAGCGTTCCGATGCATTGTAGCCACAAACATTTTACCCCTTCCTCTGACGTCATGTACCCTAGTTCCGAAGGAATTTTTCCATCTCTAGTGATGAGACAGTAGTTCCTGAATTTAAAGCAGAAGTAAGAAAGTTTAAGGGCTCAGTGTCCACAGATGGTTATTTGACAGTAGTGATATCCCCAATTGTTGACAGATATTATTGTGAAGTAACCGCTGTTCCCCCTTTAACGAAAAAGCTGGACATTAAGGCATATCAATTTCACTCGTAATCAAACTACTTGTTGCACCGTCGTTGTATTGAATTATATGACACGTGCAAACCATTCTATTAGCCTTTATGATCTTTTTAATTAATGTTCCATGCCCAACGCCAATTGTCTTTACCTATATCTACATACAGGTATTTAAATTTAGATTGATCTTGGTATGAGTTTAAAATTTGCTTTCCCCATTGAATACGTTTTGTGGTGGTTAATTATTTCGTCATTATACTTGAATTAAGGATTTCTCTACCTTGCACATTTCCATTGCAGCTACTATTTTGACTGTAGCCTTCTGCCTGCATAAATGTAAAAATTTGGGCATTTTGTTTTTTATTAGTGTTTAACGCCCGTTTATTTACTGGGGCACTACAGGCGGTGAACACTGATGATACATGAGATGAAATGATATATTGGAAAGGGATTTTTTTAGGTAAGTAAATATTCCAAGCCTAAGTTTAGGGTACCTCCCCGGCATTTGCCATCTATGAGGATTGAGGAAAACCTGGAAAAACCTCAGTCAGGGAGGACGATCCTGGCGGGATTCGAACGCCAGCCCGTTCACGAGTCCGCGCCTTAACGAACTCGGTCACCCGTGGCAGTAAATTTGGGCGTTCTAAGAGTACCTAAGTAGGGCGTTTGCGAAATTCTTTCTGGCATTTTACATTTTTGTGCAGTTTCACTGCCAGCGGTGATGTGGCATACAGCTGCCGCATATTAATATTCATAATTTACTTCATGTTATACGAGTCTTAACTAATTACCTTATGAAAATTACATCATGTGCCATATGCTAGCAAACTAGAGCACTGCGAGAACAAGTGCAAAGCACAAGGCTTCGCGGACGGAACCGGCGCAGCTAAAACATGCAGTTTTCGCAAAACTTTACTCACACTCAGCTCCTGGTGGAAACTTTCGCCGAAGTCGAAACGTCAGTCAGAACGTCCCTGCAGTGTGTTCCCTACAAGGGAAAACTTTTGGTTGGTGTTGTTATGCCGACGACATATGCTACCCCCTAGTGGATGTTGTTGGAAACTTGAACAGTCAACACTCCAGCCTCGGTGTTTATTCATCTGTGGCAAGAGAATTGCCTGGTTAACTCAGCCCCACACAAGTTTCGTGTATCCCATCCCCCCTTTGGCTTCTTATTGTGAAATATTCATGCAAGAAACTTTACTCTTAAATTGTTTATTGGCACTCCTCCCTACGGGCAAACGGCCAAGATTCGATATAACATTGTATTGGGCTCTTAAATTAAAAGTACGAAACGAGTCCTATAGCTCTTTCCTTCCTGTCCATAAATCTATACGCAAGTTCGTACAATATGGAGTGAACTTCTTTTTCTTTCCAGTTATATCATCAGTAAAGAAATATTTACCATGAATTTTATTCAGTTACATAGTAGATACCCAGTACATAAAGTAGGGAAGATTTACCTAAGTACCTCAATTTTATCTGAACTTTACCATTGCACTGTTACTATTTCACAGTTGAAAGCAAAGAATATGAAAATTATAAAATTCAATAATAATTCTAAAAGATATATTTTGTTCACAAAGTTAAAATACTTATAAAGTTCACTATTTCATGGTTAAGACAATTTATGAGCATTATAAAAGAAGGAATTAGATATAAGTTAAAAGCCCATCATCTTCTATCTCCTAATCGGTGAAAAAGTATGTATGATAATGATACAGTTTTAATACTTAAAGTGTCTTGTCCTTTATAGAAAGTGGCAATCTTAGAAAAAGCGATCAATTGACAGTAAATTCTTTGGTAGAAGGGAAAATGGCAAAGATTGAAAGTTGTTCTCGAATGAATCCTGTCTAAGTTTATATCCATTAGAGCAAGGTAATCAATTTGACTCGCTTTTCGAGCTGAGAGGCCCAGATCGTGAATTAGCTTTGCCGAGAGATCACCCTGACGATTAATTTCCTACCTGCATCTACCAAAAGCATTGGAATGAAGATGAAAACACTTTAGCAATATAACTTTACATTATTAATGTGCAATAAAGCACAAATGTGCTGGAATCATCATTATCTCCCTAAGCAATGACCATTTAGATAAAAGCCGCATAAAATATTCTCATGTGCTTGTGATACTGTGCATTCCCAAATGTGATGCAAACTGCTCCTATCAAAGATATGCTAGCGTTTTCTTCTAATCCTTCAAAATATATTACTTATTTGTATTATTATTTATAAGTACATACGCCTTCTGCTATAACTAAAATAACATTCCGTATTCATTTGATTTAAGTTAACTAATGATCTAGTGGTTAGCGTTGCTGACTGCTGATCGGGAGAACCTGGATTCGATTCCTGGTACCTGTTTAGGAATTTTTCTAAGTAAGGAAGGTCTGAAACGAGGTTCACCCCAAATCGTGAGGACAATTGGCGAACTGTATGGTGCAGAGGTGGCGTTCTTTGATATAGAAAGCGGCGTGGTAGATGACCGACGGAGTCCCATATGCTGATAACGTGTTCCTCCCTCCTGCAATACTGCCCCCTATCAATGAAGACGGAGATATAGGAAGCAGAGATCGCTGCGGCAGGCCATGGCCCGATCTCGGGTTGTAGCGTCATAGAAGAAGAAGAATTAGCTTGACATTCATGAAAGCATGCAATTTTATTAAAGTAATTAAAGTAATGAAATTCGAAATGTTGTCAAAATGTAAAGGTAAGAATTCAAAATGTGTATAAAAAAGTTTAAGTTTAAACCATGTATAGCAAGCAAAGTAAAAAATAAATAGTATTTACTTACTCTTCAGTGAGGTATAAAAGTGCATTTAAAATGAAAATTAAATGCAAACATAAAAAAAATTAGATGTAAAACATCTTTCATAATGAAAGACGCAAACGTACGTATTAGCCAATCCTAAATAAGAACAAGCGAAGATCAACTAACAGCTGATTGAAAATGGCTACTTCTGAGCAGACGGCGGTAGCGTTTATGCATATGCAAAGTGTAGCAACTAATTTGCTTGGAGTAACACGAGCAAGGATAGCTTTCTTATAATGCAATTAATCTTTTGTTTTTTGACGCCATTCTGTCTACAGAGTCACTGATATTCAGCTCTCTACCATAACTTACCCTTATACCCAGGAAATCCAGTGCAACTCCTGCTGCTAGCTGCTACAAGACCCCAGCGACAGCAGAGAGAGCTGAACTATCAATACTGCGCTTGGCCGCACTGTAAACGTTGCATGTTTTTATTATTATTATTATTATTATTATTATTATTATTATTATTATTATTATTATATTCTTTTTTAAACATAATGTATAATGTACCTATGCGTTGTCCTCCGTAACTTTTAAATATAAATTGATAGAGTATTTTTAAGGGGTGAAATTGTAACGGTGGCAATCTGCTCTTATTGGAATTTGCAATTAATTCATATATAGCGCTAGCCACGGGTAAATCCTAGAAACCGGTGGACCCAATGGTGTTTCGTAAATATAAATTGATATGGGCGGATAAATCACTGTGATGGAGGCAAATTTTTTTTGATTGCAGCAAAAAAAAAAAAAATGCATAAACGTTCATTTATATCGCATTCTGTGCGTGGCACTATTCGCTTGAAAGTCTTATTATCTAGCTCACTATCCTCACTATCTTCGGCTCTCTCCGCCATCGAGCAGCAGCAAGCAGCAAGAGTTGTATTTGATTTCCGTGCTCCGTGTATGGATAAATTCTACCACAGCGCTCTACAAACACAGCAGCTATGTTCTGATTGGTTGATTTCTTGAGTTTAAGTTAGACGTAGACGCAAAACCTTGGTCCGCTTCCAAGTTGGCATTTAATTGTTCGCTTATTTTTATGTTTACGTGATTCATTGTGAATGGTTCCATTGCAATATATAGCATTTAGCTTTTATGTTTAAGTTTACGTTACGTTTAAGTTTTATTGTGATGGAGCTTAACAAACTCCATTAAATTACATTCCAATAACCGATATTCAAAATTTCATGACAGTTTCTTTATCATGAAATTACTTTCTGTTATCTACAACCCATATCTGCAGATGTTTACAAGCCAATGCTTCGTTCGCTATCCATGGCAGACAGCTAACTAAGTAATGTGGAACCTGTGGATAACTTCAAAACAAATCTCCTCGACGTGACTTTCAGCACTGACAGTACAGATTGTTTCATTATGGCATATAACCAACTTGCTTTTTTTAACTGTGCATTTTGTAATCATTCTTGTTGCTTTCAGTATTTCATTGAAAGCACTCACTTGCACTCATAGTTAAGGTTATTGCATTAGTCTATAATGACCTCTGCAATGCCCTATAGTAAACTTTTGCAGCGTTTGCAGAAAGACGACACCCACCACACATTTAGATGTATATGCTGCTCCTATAAGCTAAATTTAATAAATGTGTTTGTTCGAAAACAAACGCTAGATTCGAGAATACGTTAGAAAAGAGAAAATTACTTGTGCTGCCACCAGGGATCGAACCCCAAATTGTGCACTATGTAGTTAATTTTTTTTTTTCCATCTAAAGTATTTCTTTGTGTGAACAGAAACCATTTACTTAGAATTTTTGGAAAGAAACAGAATGGAAAATATGGACAAATTTTCAAACCTTTTGTTCTGGTGTCATTTATTTCACACCTTCCATTTTTGATAACATCAGTTTGTATTAGCGTAAAAGTCTCCTTACTAATATTTTATTCGTCGTTGGTCGATATGTGAGCTTTTACTTCAAAATCGATTATATTGTTTACCATTGAAGCTAAAAGTTACAGATATTATATGCCTTTCAATGTTTAATTATAGGATAAGTTAATGTGTTACATGGGGTGTTCAAGAAGTCCAGTATCTTACAGGCAGAAGAAGAAGAATTGAGCGGGCTGCTCATATGTCGATCTTCGCGTTAGTGTTGTCTCATCCTTGTATTGTTTTTTCTGCAGTTCAAAGGTAAGATTTCTTATTCTCAACTATTCACTTTTTTGAAATGCAATACCGACTCATTGTGCTGTTAGTTACCTGAAGTTCTTAGATGAGGGTTTCATATTCCGAGATGGAACATCAAGAGCAGAAAATACTGAGGTGGTTTGGGGAGATTGAAAATGAGTCTCCCTCACCAATTGAATTTTCTAAAGACCATAGTGCATCGGTCTCTGAGATGCCTGCAAGTTGTTAAAAATGCCTTATCACAGTATGCAAAACGAAAAGAGAAAGGAAAAAAAAAAAAGAAAAAAATCAGAGAGAGAGGCAATAATACACTTTGGAGTATCCACCCTCCACAACTTAACCAATACCAGGAAGAGGAATATTGTTATTCATCCACCGTGTGTAAAACAAAGAACTTAGAATGCAAAAAAATTAAATTGAATGTTGGAAGTTGTTTTTACCGCAAAATGTATTGCATAAAATACGTTGTAAAGCTAGCAAATAAAAGGGGGGGGGAACTATCACAAGTATCACAGCACTTGATACCTGATTTATATGCTGATTAAATTATTAATAAAATAAATAATAACAAATGTTTCTGCAAAAGAGCATATTTAAAAATTGGCAAAGTAATTGTTAAATAGCAATAAATAAATACTATTGTGTTGCTCAACGACATCCTTACATGTCAAACAATGGCGGGAGTATAACCAGCTCGACCAACGCCAGGCTAAGAACGTGTACTACACATTTGGTGGACAGTATATCAAGTTCTATTCAGACAATTGCATAAACACTTAGGATAAATACAATATCCGACAAGTATCTTCAGTTTCTATGGATTCTAAATTTTGTGTAGCTTTCAAGAAATAATAGAGATGAGCACTGACGTTGAATTGCTGTGCCACGTCCTCAGAAACCTGGCTGTACAGTTCGCTACGGTAGTAGCTAAAGAGAGCGTCGTTATTCATTGTACATAGCTCATTCTCGAAAATTTTGTTACCTTGCTGGATCTTAACAGAGCGTTTTTGCATCGTATGTTAATTCCCAGCATCAACACCGAAGGCTTAGAATGGTTTCCGCTCCGTTGTCGTTGCATTGTTCCCCACAGAGCACACCAAGCATCTTTGGGGAGCTCATGTTTGACCGCTTCTCGGAATACTAACAGCCTACCACTAGGAAATTTTGAAACTACCAGCTTAACAGTCTAACTCTCGACAACAATAGAACTATTCCCGCCTTAATTCATTTATTACTTATAGCTACATGCTAGACAAGTGTACAAGTCACACCTCTTTTCAAGATCGGCTGCGGAAAAAACCGAACACCTCTATCGAAACCTTGCCTCAGTGTTTGGGAGTTGTGACTGCATCAATGCGGAGCGAATATAACAGTCGTATGGTCGTAAAGCACAGAAACAAGTAATCTTGGTCACCAAAAGTAAATTTATGGGAAGCATGTTAGTAGTTAATCGCACGAAAAAATGAGAAACTGTAATGTAGCAATTTAACACGTAAAGGAAATGGTAATTAAACGAGAAAAGGTATGCACTTTTAACAGTATAAATTTTTCATGTATTCCGAACTGTATAAGCAATCCGTGTATCAGGTTTTGACAAGGGAATGCGATGAGATTACAATATTTTCAGAAGTGCGAGAACCTTCTCAATTTTCGCTTCAGTTTTTAGAATCACCAAAAGATGAGAAATGTAGTTTTTCCGATTTCACTTTTATTTCATATACTGATTGCAAATGCTCAATTAAAAGAAGTACCCTTGTTACTTCATGACTACATAAGCTGCACGTCATTGTTTGCTTTCTATCTGATCCCTCACCATGGTAATCTCGCTGATGGCGTTTTAAGCTGCATGCATAGTTGAAATTCTTGTTGCACATTTCACAGTGACAGGCTACGGTTGCTGTTTTTTTTTTTTAAATAAGATGTGGAAAAACACTCAATTTTTTCGGGTTTACTAGAGACATGCCTTTTCAGCGTTTTATTGTACTCATATCCCCTCCCACATTCCAGGCATAAGAACTATCATTGACAAAAAAGAATACTGCACACTAATAATAATACTAACACACTTTAAATCTACGCCAAGCTATGATAAAAATGAAAAATAGAACAGCGCACGACGCATTATCATTCACTCCTCCAACACGTGTCCAACACTAAGGAGGCGAAGTTTCATCAAAGTGGCGTTCGGTTTTCTCCACTGCCGATCGTGAAAAGAGGCGTGACTTGTACCAGTGTGATCCTGCATATAACGTTAAGTCGTTTATTGTGCTTTTAATTGCTGTGAACACTTCAAATTTGAGCATCGTGAAAAAACCTGCAGAATTTTTTGGTCAACGTATTGTTCTTTTCGGAATCCGGAACAGGAAGATGATCTTTGAATGCTACTGATATATTTCTTGAATGCTATGTTTTACCGTTTCAATATGGAAGTGTTCTTCAGATAAAAAATTAAGAAACGACAGTGAAACGTACGCTTTTCTCTACTTTAGTCTGTAATTGCAATTTTCTTTGCTGCATCAATTTTCCTCTTATCTTGGAATATTTCAACATGTTTGCTTTGGAGATGCAAATCAAGTCAATTAAATAATGAAACAATGTGCACACAACTAGATGCAATAATAGAGTTTATCGCTTAGCTTAGAATGCTCTTGCTTTTTATTTAAATCTAAAAGAAAATAAAGCATTTTATATCAAATCTTATAATATCTTGAGAAAAGTATATCCCAGAGAACCATAGTAATACAACTTTTATCTCAATCCCGTTTATATTTTTTGGAATTGCTTTTAATATATTTTAATTGTGACATACTTACATCTACATAAATCTTGTAATTACAACTGTCGCGTGGGTCTGCGTTCGTACATGCTAATAATATCCATTTAACATACAACAGGTATTGTACACAAGAATAGTATAGCTTTGTATATTATATACATACATAAGTACGCACATATATACACATACACTTACAATGAGTGGTTTCATTCACATATACATACATAAAACGCTTACCCCCCCCCCCCCCGAGTCCTCGTCCCGTTATTCGCCCTCCCTTCCCAACTCCCTTGTTTTCTATAGCCATTAGCCTCATTTGTCAGGTCATTGCCAATTTATATATGCATTTCTTTTGGGCCTTTAATTCTAGGTAGGCGTTCAAATTTGTCACAATTCATAACTTATGTGGTGGCAAATAATTTTACTTTAAAAAGGCTGTCTCTAACATTTGCCAGAATATGCTTACTCCAAACAACCAGCAAATTCTGTCCGCGGAACCATGAGCTTTGTTACTTCCTTTCAAAACATCTCATCTGAACAACTTTCTCATGCGAAACAACTTCTTTATTCTTGTTCACACACATCTAAATATTCCCCCCACCCAAAACTAAACAATTTGATACTTCACTTTCTCTGCGCATTGTGCCTCAGTATTTTGTCTACCGATATCTCGCAAACGTCTGTTAACTGTCTTCCATTCATTGCCCGAAATGTTCTGTCCTCTTAACCAAATACATCTCATTCTAATTTGTTCTAAATCTTTCCTTACTTTGAATGCCCAATGTACATCCCACTGTTCCTTTACCTTATTTAATTTTATTTAATGTTCTTATTTCTAAATTTACATTTTCGTTATAAACACCAAACTCTTCAAGAACCCAATTGTACCATTCCCCTCCCTGTAGCATCCATTTCAGGAATGTGTTTGTATGTGATTTAATTCTGGGTGTTTCCCATTCCAAATTTCTGCCCCATTCAACAAAGTGGACCAAACAAAAGATATGTACACCAATTTCATGTTCTCAACAATTTTTCTAGAATTTTGACCAAAAGCTTCAAAGCCTCTATATTATTAATATGCATTTGCGTGTTTTAATGCCTGGATTTATTGCTCAGTTCCCTGCGACCTCCAAAAATCTAAATTTCTTCACATTTTTCAATGCTTTTTTTTTCTGTATACTCCCACCTCTCTTTCCTGCCATACGCCGCACCCTTCTTGAACGTTAATGTTTTGGTTTTCTCCTCATTGACTGACATTCCCCATTCCACACAATACGATTCCAGAAGTTTAGTTCCCTTTACAGCCATCAAAATTAGACCATTCGCATAAAAGAGAGCTGGTACAGAAATACCTCCTATATTCAGGGCAGCAGTTTTTCCAGCACATTTTCTTCAATATGTTATAAAGAAGAGGGTGACATGATATAACCTTGCCTGTGTTATTATACACTACTGAGTGGCAAAAAACACCTTTAAAATTATTTAAATCTTTTTAATCGTACGCCTTACTACACGCATATTTTTATAATTCCATTCATTTTTGGACATTAAATAATTTTTCAAACATTTTGCAAACACTCTTATGAATTCGGGTATCATTTTGAGTCGATAATTTCCTTTATTGTATGAACATGAAAGCCAGTTAATCACATGTCATAGTAACCTCGTTTTTACCTGTAGGGTAACACAAGGTTAACACGCGTGAATTGATAACACAACACATGGTGGTACTCTCAGAAGCGGGTGTTTCCTCGCCTGGCTTGTATCACAGCTTGCAACCTTACGGGCATGCTGTGGATCAGATCCTTAGGTTTTCTTATGGTATGGCTTCCCATTGCTCACGCAAAACCTCCCGAAGTTCGTTGAGACTCTCAGGAACACGTTGACGAACATTTTTCCCCATCATGTCCCAAACATACTCAATGGGATAGAGGTCAGGACTTAATGCTGGAAAAACTAGCGCCTGAATCCCCACCTCATGCAAAAACTGTGTCTCAATGGGGGTCACATGTGGACCATCATTGTCTCCAACATATGGAACATGGGGATAACATGCTCTTAAGAATTGTCTCAATGTACCGGTTTGCATTCAGGGCCCTACTCCACAAAAACCAACTCTGCCTTAGCTTCCACACCGATACCAGCCCAAACCGTGATGGGCTGTCGATGCAAGGGGCATACCTTTCTCCAGTCATACACACTCTTTCCCTGCCGTCAGGCGATCTTAGGCTGAACCTCGACTCAGTCGTGAATAGCACAGCTTTCCATTGCTCCTCATTCCACTCCAGATGTTGATGAGCAAAGACAAGGCGTGCTTGCTGATTTACTGGGACCTCTGGCTGGTCTTCTAGAAGTAAGCTATGCTTCATCAAACCTTTTCTCAATCTGACATTGAATCCTGATGGCCTTTGCACGCAATTTTGAGCTTCTAAGGCAGTTGTGTGACGATCACGCAAAACTTGCAGAAATTGGTCATCTTTGGCAGATGTCACCCTTCTATGACCGACCTAATTCTGGTCTTCTGCAGTAGTCCAAGTTCCCTGAACCTTCGGTATGTCGTTTTTATAGTATAGACATTGACTCGTAACACTTAGGCAACATAACCCATCTTCCAATATGGCAACTGCTTTAGCAGCCTCCTCTCGACTTAACGGCATCTTTACCTCGTAAAATCATGTATTAAACTAATTTAAATACATTAACAATAGAATAAAACTGATGTAACAACAATACTATAATAGCAATACCATTAGGCATTTCAATTGGCCCAGGTGTAAAAAGATAATTATATTGCATTTATTTTCATGTTTATACATTAAAATAAATTATAGATTCAAAGTGACATCCGAATATAAAATGTTTGGACAAATATTTAACGCTCAAAACGGAATTGAATATAATGGTCCACATATAATAATGCGTAAAATTAAAAATATTCAAAAAGTTTAAATGTGTTTTGTTTTGTTTTCTGCCTCTCGTGTATTTTTTTAAACTTTATTGTGATCACATTTTACATGCTAGCCAGAACTTGCTTTACTATACATACATGGATTGTAATGCCTGATCATTTCCCCTGATATTCCCATTGTCCATTATTTAACCCACAATGTTTACATTTCCACGGAGTTAAACGCTTTCCTAAAATCTATAAAAGCACAATGTAGCTTGCCTCTATTTTTCTGTATTTGTTTCACCATACTTCTCTGTTAAAAAAAAAAAAAGCAATCAGTGCACTTAACTTTATGGGCTATATCTCTGACAAGAGCGATACGGCCTTTTTTAATACCCATCCCCTCGTCCATGTGTGATAAACCTCATACATTTGTTACTTCAAGATAAAATCATTCAGAATATCAAATCCATTCTCAGTCATGTACGCAAAGTTGTTTTAAAACAATCGACCATGAACTGAAATCCCATATTTATATCTAACGAAAACAAACTCATTTGCAACATCTGCACATTTGTTTCACTCTTGAAATTTTTTACCCAATTTTAGTAAAAATTCGTTTAATTCTTCTTTCAGCAGTTATCGTTTGAAAACGAAATAATATCGATTTGCTTAGATGCTGATAACGTCCATCAATATATTTCACAGTCTCTTTGCACCAACAAAGATATGAATAGCGATTATCATATTTAATAAAAAAAAATGGAGCTGAAAGTGTTTGCATTTGGATTATTCTTCCTGTAGTAACATTTTAATTGCTTTATTTTTGTTTCTTTATTCTCCATAGAATTAATATAAGAATATCAAGGTGCTTATAATATCTCAAGATGTTGTGTTTCGAAATATTTCTGAAGTTTAGCTTTCATTTCAGAGAAGATCGAAGCATAATACTTATTGAAGCTTCTGAGCATTCAGTTAAGTAATGCTTGTGATTCGTATTGGGAGGTCACTGGTTAAAATCACTTGGGGCCTTTTATTCCTTCCTCTGGTCACTTAGGGATGGATATTTCATTTCTATAAAATTTTTGCTCCCCTTTTTCATATTATTTCATTCCATTAATATAGGGTAGAAAGTGCCAGGCGACGTGGGTTGGCGGTGTTCTGTACTGGCGTCTGGGGTTCGAGCTCCTTGAAGAGGGCTCAGCTAGGGTAGGGGTTTTCAACGTTAGGGAACGCCTAGGCCCATGCCTGCCGCCTTTCTTAGCCCTCTCCTCACTCCTTCTGATGTTGGCCGTGAGGTCAAAACCATCTTCTCCCGTCATACTCTAGCCTATCACATCTTTCTGGTTTTTTGTCTGGCCCCTGTGCTCATCAATTCAATTCATCATAACATATCCATATTTTATTTTTCACTGCAACTCTTCGAGAACTAATTAAACTTGAAGACGTGACTGATAAAGAAAGGTGCTAACATTATGTACTGGCTTTTGAGACTACGATCCATAATTAAATCTTATTATTAACTACATTAACTATTAACAATAGCAGGAAATACTTCGGCTCATAAAGTCTGTAACTGTGGAATGACGATTCTTTTAATAGTGTTTAACGCCGGTTTTTACTACTAAAGCATCATATGAGTTGGACACTATTAATACATGAGATGAAATTGTGTGTGTGTGTGTTTTTTTTTAAAGGAAGGAAGCGTTCCAGGTCTAAGTTTAGCGTGCCTCTCCGGCATTTGCCATTTATGAGGACTGAGGAAAACCTGGGAAAAAAACCTCAGTAAGAGAGAACGGTCCTTGATGGGAAACGAACTCTAGAATCTGCGTCCTAACGACCTCGGCCACCCATGGCGCTGGGGATGATACAAATATAGTTTATGTATACAGGAAAATTTTAGTTTAAATTAAATTAAATTAAAGTCGAATCCTTTCGGCCATTAGGCGTAATAACCAAGCAATTAATTAACAATGTGATCGTGATTGTTTATGATAATGTTGGCTAGCTAGAAACCAGCATTATTATCATTAGTCGTTAATTTCAAATACTTGGAAGCAGGAAATTAGAGAAATTTAGACCCATCTCTTCGTGGGCTATGTCACGAGTTTGTTTAAGATTATTATTTTATTGTTTATTATTTGATTAATTCGTTTATTAGCGGACCCCTGCGAGGAATTCTGTGCCGGAACACCAAAAGGCGGAGAGTCAAGGTTAAAATCCTGCTTGGGTTAAACCACCAGTTTGAAATTTTTCCGGAGTTTCACTGCGTTTAGGGTAGTTTTAGAAATCAATGAATTTCCGATTATTTTGAATCAACATTGATTGTTATCCTATTTATCATCCTAGATCCGATGTGAGACGTTAATTAATTACAATCACCACTACCACCTGTCGATTCTGGTGGTCTAGTGCTTATCATCCTTGCCTCGTAAACCAAGATGACGGGTTTAATCCTGGCCAGGGTCAATGGATTTTTTCGGGCGTAAATTCCTAAATAAGGCTTCCTTCGGAAGAGAAGTTAAGCAGTGTCGTAGATTTAAGGCACGTAAAAGAATCTCAAGTCACCAAGAAGAGGCATCTGAGCGAAATATATCGGCCGTCTCACGCCCTGAATTAATTGGGAAGCTGATGACCGAGATGTTAAACAACGTCCTTAAATTAGCTAAATAAATATATAACGCATTATCACCACTTATGCAAGAATTGTTTAATTTGTTACTTATTACAGTTCTAATTGAAACCTATCATGAAAAATCTGCCGCTAAAAATGCAGAAAAGAATAAAGATGTAGTCTATCAAAGATGTTAACTTCCACAAATAGCTCCATTGTTTCACAAATGTTATTTAAGCTCCATTGTTTCACAAATGTTATTTAAATGTGTCTATATCGAGTAATGTTTGTAATATTGGTCAAGGTTTTGAAGAATATTGCGAAGATTAATTTGTTACTAAATAATGTATTGTTTAACAGTAGCATGACGTATAGCCTTTTTAATTGAAAAATGTTTGTTATTTCTGAGATGAGTGTTTTATTATATTAAAGCACTTGTTTGAAATAACATAAGTAAATAGTTGTTTTTGTATCTAAGTATTTATAGTTATAGTTTTGTGTAAAAGTAATGTTTCATCTCAACTAGTTGCTCTTCTAGATGATAAATAATACATTTTTGTCATTACATTTTAGTTCTGCAGTAGATAATTAAAATAATGTATCTCTTGAAAAGTGTACTACACTCATTTATGTGTTTTCCCCGCCAAAGCTGTATGGCAATACTTCTCTGTCCTTCTTCTCCTAGTACGCAAGTGCAGACAGATGTACTGCTTCCTAACGCCATATCTCACTCTTAGTCCACAACATAGCACATTTCCCGCTTTCCACAGAAGCATTATTACCGTCAACACAATATTGTTAATGAAGTTAACGGTTGTACTAAAGCACATTTTCTAGCAAAGGAAACAATAAATCCGTATCGATTCTCCACACAAAACTGTTAACAAAAGCCCAAGAAGCAGATAGGAAATTCCACATTCATAAAGCGCGGTAGTAATTAGATCGCTACCGCTGTAATTTAACTGTCACGATGTCAAACAAGTAATCATCACAAGCTATGTCAAATGTTAACGGTCTAGATGTGCAATACTCAATTAAGTAGTGTATACGATGCGATTAGAATTGATGTGCTTAGATAGATGAAGTTTACAATGCGTTCGCTAAATAATTCGAGACCATGTAACAAAAGTTTGAGCACGTAGTGAAAATTAAAAGATGTCATCATTTAAAATTGAACACGCATACAGTGAGCAATATATCAGCTAATTTACTAACCATTGGTTATTTTTGTTGAAGCAGTTTGGAATCTAACACGTACAATATTTAAAACATGTGACCCAGGTCTGTTATGATCCTCCGTATACTGCCCATATAGCTTTAAATCCCTCAGTCTTTGCGAAAGTAACTAGCAATCAATCCCATCTGCAGTAAGTGGAATATATAGCGGATTGGATTAGATTGAATTGGTAGAGATGTAGTAGGACATTTCGGTACTTACTTTGAGTAAGGCTGGTCTACGTTTGTGTCCAAGTTCACATCCCTTTATATTTAGCACCAGCCTTGCACCAGTAATGCTTTTTTTCATTAACGGCAGCTGAGGACAGCGGAGAAAACCGAAGAATGACAGCAAGGATGCAGACAATTGTAGTGTGACTTACACAAATACAGGCGGATATAACAATCGCAGCGCGCAGAAACAAGCAATCATACGCCAAAAGTAATTTTGTAGGAAACATGTTAGTAACTCAGTACACAACGAAAATTAAAATGGAAACTGTAATGTAGCTTAACAATATAATTAGTGGATTTTTTTTTTACTTAATTTAACCTAACCAAACCAAAATTTGCAACCTATGCGTTAATAGTGTAACTTTTGCAATTTTTTAAAACATGAGTTAATTTTTTTTAACTTAACCTAACCTAAATTTACAACGTACATGAAATAATAGTAAAATTGCTACCTATGCGTTTTCCGTGACATGAGAAATGTCGTAATTTTCCGCCTACATTAGTTGACTGGAGTAGGGCTCGGTTTTCTTCGCTGACGTTCGTGAAAGTGGTGCAAAACTCCTGCTAAATTAATGAGAAGTTCTAAGCTCCCAGTGGGGCAACTCCGGAAGAAATTGATGAGGGGGGGACACCGGACGGCCAAGATAAAGGCACATTGAGGCACGGGCATAGTTTTCAGACAAAATACCTCGATTCCAACGGAGGCCCCCCTACAAGGAGTTCAAGCCCCTCAGAAGATCGGCTTCTATAGCAGACAGAAACCTTTCAAATGCGCAAGCCACTGTCACACCGCACGTAGCATTACCCCAACTCCCTATGACCTAGAATCTCTAACAGAATCAACGGGTTGAAATGAGATGGAAAAGGAGATCAGAAAAGTGGTGGAAAGGAAAAATCCATCCTAGAATCCGCCTAAGCGATCAGGGAAAACAACGAAATAAAATCCCAAGGGATTTCAGCCCGGAACCTCTGATTGCGAGTCCCAAGCGTTACCACCTGAGCCATCCCACTTGGTAAATTGTGGTGGAAAAAGCGGCTTTTGCTTTCTCCTGCCATTCCTTTCCCCAGCTCCCTTTTGTCCTGAACCCAATTCTTAGCCTGAAATCGCATCACAGACCTCTGTGAAATTCAACTTTAAGTGAGTTAAAATCATTATATTGAACACATACTGATATGATTGTCGCTTGCACCATAACGAGTTAATTTCTACATTATGGGCATTGATATATATATATATATATATATATATATGTTTATTAGAGAAATCGTAATTAAAATAATATTTTATCACATTTGAAATCTTAAGCGTCACCAGGTTTCATTAATATAAAAAGAAACGCCCATTTTCAGCTTAATACACATGCTTATAATTAGAATATCCCTTATACCATTTGTTTCTGGAGAAATGCAAGTATTAGAATGTAAACCCCAACATACATAAATATATAATCCATCTAAATTTATTCCATATGACCACCCTGCACTCCCAAACATTACTCCTAGCAATGCGCCACTTCACGAAATACCTTTTCCAGCGTTGCATGTTTGTTGTGTGTGTTGACTGCGTATCTCCATACAAAAAATTCAAGATGTATGATATCATGAGAATATAGCGGCTAAATGCAGTGTGAAGCCCTACCAATCCATTTACGTGGAAATATGGCTTCCGGTACTTACGAAATGAGAGGGTGCCCCATCCTGTTGAAAAGTCACTCTTTCTGAGATGCAATTGTGGTTGAAGACAGAGCTGCAGCTTTTCGAGATACGAAATGCCTGTCACTATGGATTCTGTGAAGAAATGGTCGATACACCTTAGACTTTGTGATCCCCAACCACACATTGTCTTTTGGGATGTTTCGTTCCCACTCGACAATTTCATTTTTCTATTCATTTGCCCACACTCTGCAATTGTGTCGGTTGACCATGTCATATGTGTGCTTCGTCACTAAAGAGCACTTTTGCAGCAAATTATCCTCTTCGACTGCCTGCAACAGATTTACACACTTGCTTCAAGACCAGCGTAGTCCCCTTTTCCAATTTATATGGAATTTATAGGTTGTGTGACCGTTTTTTTCAAGGTGTAGTGGAGAATTTTCTACACTGTCGGTTCTGGTACATCCAAATCCCAACTTAGTCTCTTGGTTGATGCTACTGGGCTTCTGCTAATTGCATCCTATGCTTGTTGCACAGATTCAGATACTGGGCCCAAGGAACGTTTCACGTCCTGCACACTACCCATGGTCCTACCTTTTTAAACCAATAGTCTGATATGTGCTTTAGTGTGAGCGGGATTTATGGAAGTTTCGTTCAGAATCTCCTGGTAAGTAAACCCCATCAATCGCCCACACACACACACTCCACAGCTATTATTTCTTCACCTATATAAGAAACACATAACCAGCCGCTTTCTCAAAAATTGATCGAAACTTTATAATCGCTCTGCATACTCGCCTATTACGTTGTTACAAATCTAACGCTTAGCAAAATATTTGTTCTCTATTCTCCAGTTAAGAATGAGTGTATATCCACGACTTCTTAAATTTACATAGCATATTTGATTTCTTCAGCTTAGAGAGCAAAGTTTTAAATGTAGCATGTCATTATCATCAATCTCAAAGTCACTTTCAGGGGCATTCCAATACCTCACATGCATAAAACTACCACAAAAACTCTGACAAAGCAGAATAGATGCCTCTTTTTGACCTGACTGTAAGTGTATTCCTGTTCCCTGTCGTATGAATAACTGTACAGACAAGCGAGAGATCAACGCTATTATATCAGTATATTATATCAGTTTAAATGTGTAAACAGTATAGCGCATACATTTGTTTAAATTGAAGACACTTATTTGAGTGCAAATAGTTAAAAGAGAGAATAACATAAATAACATATAATAATATATTTATCAATCGATTGAACATTTCCTGCGGACTGTTGTGCTATGCAAACCCGTTATTTTACAAATTGTGCTCTTTGCGTCACTAGTACACCCAGCTTGCCTAACAGCGAGGTCTCCTTGCATAATTATCACGCCGAGCTTCTGTGCTGGAAAGTTCCTAGAGGAAATGCGTTTTATTCATGGAAGAACTTTCTAGTTTGAGAACATTTGCTACTCGTGGCTAGTGATGAACCATTTCGAAGCCTTTATCCTTAAATGCATTAATGTTACTATTTCGTCCGTGCTGAACTATAGAATAGAACAGAATAGCAAATGATAGGACAGAATGTTTCATTTTAACTGGTGATACGGGTTTCTCTTCCCAGTTCTATGTAATGCAATGAATGACACAAGATATACAGACAAATATTTCAACTTCCACGTTTATTAAGAGTGTCAATCATTTCAAATTAACATCAAACAACTATAGCTTTTTATATTAAATTACTTATTTAACCCACTCGCGGATGAATTGTGAAAATTAGTGAAAATAAATATTGATCTACAAGGTATAATTAGGTATTAATTTATTAATTTATAAAATGAATACCTAATTACTCAAAATTAATACCTAATTACTCAAAACTAAATTCTATAAATTAAGTGTTTATAAAATTTCAGTTTGATTAAAAGTATTTGGACATACTGTTATGCCGTAGTAATGTTTATTCATTATTCATTAACATATTATCTCTCAGAAGCACTTACAATAGCAAGAAAATAAAATACAAACAAGAGCTTAGCTAAATCGTGTAGGTATAATATTAATATGCCAAAGGCGACGAAATATGCATTCTTCCTACTACGCTTGAAGTAGGACGCGAAAATGTTGTGCAAATCAGAAAAACGTGAGAATCTTCACCACTCTTTTACCTTCAGGAATATTCCAAAGCATGTAAATGAACAAAGTAATTTTTTAAACATTTTGTTTATTTTCAAATGAGATGCTAACTGCTGCATTCAATATAAACAGGTTAGTTAAAAGTCCGTATCATCTAAATAATTTTTTAAGCATTGGTTCATTAATACAAAAATAGATGTATAGAAATAGCCACATGCCAGGAACTGAAAAATTTTCCCAATTTTAAAGGGATGATGCTATGTCTCCAAATTTTAAATGGAAAATGCAATATAGTTTTATATTTTCGAATAATGCTTATTAAAATATTTTCAAAATGTGCCCAAATAAGATACATCTGTACAAATTAGAGTTCCTACATTAATAAAACAAAAGATGTGTACCGAATAATAAAACACTCCATCTGTTTACTATGAATTATCAGTAATAACATAAAATAAACTGGCATTCGTTTATATCCGTAAAAATATGTTAATTGATATATAAAAATATTATTCAAGTAATTAAATCTGACATCTAGTCTGCAAAATACAGAGCTTTCACCTAAAAACTTCCCACCAGTGCGGTGCTTTGAATCCGGTCGGCAGCCGAGAAAAAAACAACGCATGTGCGGGACAATTTTTACGTGAGAGCCCTGTAATTCTGATATCCAGTGTTCAGCAAAAGGGAAAGAATTATAATTTTAAGTGGCTGACTATGGAGACGATAAACAATATCTTCTAGTGGTGGTTAATTTATCTAACAATATACAATTCCACATACAACACTAAGAAGGATCGTGAGGAAATTTACTCAAATTGAAAACGTAAAGGATTTACCAAGATCAGTTAGAATAAAAGTGCACCTAATGAGAATAATACAGTGAATGTTCTTCTCCTGCAAGCAAATCCAAAGGTTTTACCACAAAATTGGCGTTAGAATCAAATAAAAGTCAACATACATGGTTAAAAACCTTAAAAGTGACGTAAAACTCAAAATTTTAAGGCACTTTCAGAGAACGGTCACGATTGAAGGCAGATCTGTGAATTAATGATGGGGAATATCGACTGTAGTCTAGTTTTTCTTAGCTCAATAATATTCTCAAATGAAGTAATATTCTGTCTGAATATATTTATCAAAAGACACAACTGCAAATAGTCATCAACGTTAATCTACATTGAATAAAGAATAACTATGTGCAGCATCGCAAGAGCTTAGATCATATTTGAACTGGTATTGTTGGGGAATTAACCTATATCATAGGTCATGTCTTCTTTAGAGAAACACCGAAATGCAAATAGATATTTTGATTTGCTTTGCAATCATACTTTTTTTTTCAAATCCGGTCATGAAAGGGCTACCCAGAAATTAATTTTCCAACAGGATGAAGCTCCATCCCTCTAAAGACAGAATATTCTTCATTCCTTATAACATTACGGACTGTGGTATATGGATGACTGCATGACGAGCTTTAACTATGAGCCAGGCATTCTTCCAACCAAGCTTAGAAAAACTGAGTATAAATATGATTTTGATTGTCTTCTACAACAATTTGTGGTGCCAAAAATATTTTATTAAATGCATATTCATCAGGTAGCTCAAAAAATATTTTAGATTCAATGTGGCCCATTTATTTCATTCCGACGTTCAATCAACTACTTTCAACAAAGTATCGCTTAAAATGCACATATCACGGTACTGTTGCTGATAATATATAATGGTATTTCTAATGTAATGTAATGTAATGTATTATTAATTTCAAACGCAATAGATGATATTCCATCAAAGAGATTAGTTTATGTTAGTTTATGTTATGAAACAAAATGTTTTAATCAAACTTATTATTTAAAGTTAGTGCATTAAAATAGTGAATTATAGGCAATTTTTTAGTTCCGTAAATAAACTCCAGTTTATAACCTTGCATTTATCATGCGTTATTTAATCTCTTCACTCTCTTCGCATTCGTTAGATTTCTGTATAACGAAAACTGTTCATACATGCTGTTATAGTTCGACAATTGAAGGATGACTCAAAAGGTTGAAGAGATTTGGAGCTTAACAATATCGTCATTCGCTTCTCGGATTTAGTGATTTAAAACTGCGGAGAAACTTAACTAATATATTGTACAGTAGAGTAATAATTACTCTCGCACCAGCCTATGCTGCCATTACCGTATCATTGTGCCGCAATGTCACAGAGCATCTTCCCGCCTTTGCGTAAACTTTCAGATCGGCAACTGTGACTTTTTGCACTGTATGAATTGGAGACAGCAATACTAATGCTGCTCAAAGTGTGTTCTGTAGCCAAGAGGAAAGCCCTAGCTAGACAGCTTAAAACTTGTGACAGTTAAAAATTGATAAAAATCACTACTATTTAGAAAAAAGTTCCTCTGTCTGTTAAACATGTATTTATATATTTCAACTGATTTTTGAAAATGGCTTTTATTTTGCATTTTTATATTTAAAATTGTTTATATATTTCCCTATTTTGTTTTTCTATTATTATTCTTTGGAACTTGGTTTGGGTTTAATGGACTTAGAAAGTAATATTATTTTAAGTAAATTAAAGCGTTACCCTACGCTTTTGCACCTGTCTCCTACCAACACCCCCATCAATTAAGGCACTGATTAAGCATGAAGATAAAAATAAGAATATGAACGCTGTATCTGAATTCGACGCCACTATGATTGGGCTAAATGGAACCTACACCCCTAAAAACTGTAATTAGGTGGCAATTGGAATTTCGATTTTCATTTTCATTAGAAGGGAAAAACAATCGTGACTACTGCGTATTAAAATACTTATTACTAAGTTAACAGATTTCTAACGTAATAGCATGTTCATTTAGTCTCGGATTATTGTAAAAATTATTTTGCATTGCACATATATGTTCTACTTCACCATGACTCAATTTCGCTCAATATTTTTAAGTTTCTCAAGAATAATTATTAGCCAGTACTAACGGTCATCTTCCGTTTGTCAGTATGTCCATAGAATTGAGAAGTGCATGAATCTTTCTATACTGAATGGTAGATGTGATGTTATTCACTGAAATATTTCTTTTCTAAAGCATGAGATATCTACTTTGGTAATATAATCTGTTTGGAGTTCTAAACTTAAATGTCCGTGTTGTTCATAAATGTCCTCTATCACTTTCTGTGGAAACAAAACTATAAACATTTAAGAGGAGCATTTTCTTTCAATTTTTACTTAACATTACTTCTGACGTTGAGAGAGGCACAATGAATCATTGCTAATGAACGCTACTGTTATATCTTGTATACCGCCATAACAATCTATTTTTCATTTACCAATTATTGTGTAAAAGTAAAACTAACTCCAATCCTTAAATCATAATGCGAGAATCGATAGTATGCAAAATGGCAGCGATCGAGGTTTCAGCATGTTGCAGCCATTATGCAAATAGGTTTATTTATTTGTTTCGTTGCAGTTACGTGGTATAATTGCAGTGGTTTATTGTTGGAAATATATAAAAAATAGCGAGTTAGTTATTTTGTTTTTATTAATTTAGTGAAATTACACCAAGAACACGTGTAATAGAATGTGTTTAGTACATCACATGGGTCGCTCTTGCAGGATACCCGGTTGCATCTCTAAAAATAGCTTGTGCCATATACTGCCATATTTAAATTTTCTAAAGAGCTGTCATTAAAGGATACGAGGATAAAGAGTATATGCCGTTCAAATTTTGAAGTTAACAATAAAACTGCTGAGTGTATTAAATATTTCGAACCAAATTTTGTGATTAAGGAGGACATTTTTCCTGTGCATTTTTCCCTAATCTACATAATATGAGACAGTGAGACATTGAAATGAAAGGAAAGATTCGAAAGAATATGTAAAGTGAATTTTAGAGCGAAATGAAGAGAACTTTAATGAATGGCGTGAGCAGGATGTTATAACATGTTTCGACTCCTTTGCAAATGAGCTTAAAAAATGACATTTATAACTATGGCCAAGGAAGACTATTTCCTTTTCATTAAAACAAACTATGATAGTGGTGTTGTTACATCTATATCCATTAGTTTTAATGTGTCCAGTAATTTGAAAGTTAGTGTATTTCTAGAGATGTGTGCTTGCGTGTGGAGAAGCTCAGTTCATCTTAGGATGCATTGGAAGTAAGGAGTCAAAATGTGACAGTTGGAGCAAATTGGGTAATTTGGCGAGTTTCCTTGATGATGATAATGATTATGATGATGATGCTGCTGATGATGATGATGATAATAATAATAATAATAATAATAATAATAATAATAATCTGGCTCATTGAAACAGTGACTTCATTAATAAATGTGTCAAGGTAAGAGAACTACTAGTTCATGATTTGAGTACAGAGATAGCAGGTAAAGTAAATTAAATAAATTTATTTTAAAATAAAATAAATTTGAAGCTTTATATTCATATATAAATATATATAAATATATATATATATATAAATTCATATTTAGCGGAGCTCTTGTTATAAGCTGCAACTTTTTCTTGCAAATATTTAAGGTAAATTGTACTTTGCATTGCATTTTCTTTTCCAGTAGTTTGGTTAAAATTGTTTGTTCTACTTGTAGAAAGCATTGAATTAGATATAAATGGCTAATCTTTTTTTTATGACTTTACAAAAGCCAGAATTCAAATCTGTATGTAGATACATGTGTTTAAATGATTCATTAATTATGTAATGCAATAAATTTGCTTAAAATAACTTTTATGAATGTCACACTAATGAAAAATGCTTGGTTAGTTATTCTTATTTACGTTATATTGGTGTTATAAATATGTTATTATTATTTCATTACTCATTGCACTGCATTAAATGATAATAGGCACAGTTTATTGTCCTTTTTATGAATGGGTGATTTTATGTAAGCCGAATTCATATATTTTATATTTCGTTTACATATGCAAAATATTGCTTGTAAACATTTTAAATTCTAAACCATCACAATTTTAAATTCTTAGAAGCCATCGAAATAATTTCTGATGATAAATATTATAAACATAGTACATATTTGCTATTGGCAGTAGTTGGATGACGATGGTCGCCATTTTTTCTCCTGCATTGTTGTCTAGGTAGTGGAGTCTGTCTTGGTAAAAGTAGCATAGCAATCGATTTTTCATGCTACTAACAGTGAAAAAATGACGTAGAAACAGATTTTTTTTATGTTACTAACTGTGTAAAAATAGTATAGCAATAGTATAGCACCGATCAATATATGAAAACAGCCTATGCTTCGAAAATGGCATAATATATACTGTAATGAAACAGGCTGTGCCCCAAAAATTTAAACAAAAAAAAAACTCTTTATGACTCATTAGGGAGAAAAGGAATGACAATCTATACGTTAAGTGGATCTCACTGCATTGTACATGATTCTGCTATGAAGTTGATTGTTGGTTTGTTTTATTTACAGACGCTCTTTAACATCTCAGGTCATCAGCGTCCCATTCAATTTAGACCGTGAAACGGCCGACAAATTTTGCTCAGAGGTTTCTTTTTTCAGGCTTGAGGGTTTTTTTTTTCTTTTCTTTTTTTTTCCCGTGCCATAAATGTACGACATGGGACCCACGGCGTTACTTCCCTTCCGAAGGAAGCCATACTTAGGATTTTTATGCTATGAAGTGAAACGGAATTCGCGCTATGTATTTGTTTTGCGTTTGTCTTTCGGGCCACTGAGGCTACTTGCCGAATGAAAGCGATTTTAATTCCGCTAAGCGACTACAACAAGGAGAACTTGAAACAGAAAGAAAAGAAGGGAGAATATACAGCAAGAATTCTGTGAAGTGCAGAAACTGAAACAAATGCAAACAATGCAGAATTATATTTAAAGTTTAATTGCGAGCATGCTCGCGCATTCATACAGTAGAATGAGAAAAAGCGTGCAAGCTAGACGCTGTTTTTGTTGGCACAAATAAAAGGGAGTTGTTAGTACAGTTATATATTTTAAGTACAACAGTGGTTACTGGACTAACAAAACTTAAAGTATATAAAATTAGGATGTTAATGATGTTCACCACATGTTTATAATTGAAGCGGTTGGCGGTTAAAGGTCACAATATCGTTGCAAAAAGGGAAAATACAGAGTAAATGAAAGATATGTAAGCGGTGATAACATTAAAAGCTTCACAGTTTACTCAATATTAAATTAAAAACTGAAGTTTTCCTTTATTGTACTTACCTAGTGCTACGATAAGGTTTCATCAAACGGAATTTCGTGAAATCTATTCTAAAGTATTAATGTGCATCTCACTTTTGAAAAGTGCATTCTTAATAACACTCATATTATTGTTATTGCCAACGAGATGAATTATTTGTTTTATTTCCCATTTGGTTGGTTCACATAATTTTTGACTATTATTTTTCAGTTATTAATAGTGTTCAACGGATGTTTTTACTACTGAAGCACCACAGGCGATGGACACAAGTGATACATGAGATGAAATGATGAATTGGGAGAAGATATTTTTAAGGAAGGAAACGTTCCAGGGATATAAACCAATCAGGGAGGTTGATCCTTGTGGGATGGAACTCCAGACCTCCCGCCTTAACGGCCTCTGCCACCCGTGACGGTTTTCATTATTTTAAACGCAGTTTATTAACAACTTTTGCTTTAACGGATATGCAGATGCGTGTTTAAAGAACAGTTTTTGTAAAATTGATTTTGTTCAATCACTTTTGTAGAACCATAGTTAAACCGACAGTTTATACAGCGTTGTAAACATAAGTATTAATTTCAAAGTAGAGGTACTAAAAATGCAAATTTATTCCTCTTGCTAGAGAATCCTTTGAGACTCTTAAATGAATTCGCTTATTAGCGCTGGCTTAATATGATGCAGAGCGTGCATTATTAACAAAGACATAAACGGTTAAAATTTTAATGTCGATATTTAGTTAATTGGTTGCACAGAAACAAACTGCAAAAGTCACAATCATTCTAATTTTGTGGTCTTCCCCCCCCCCTATACCAGTAATAATAGTTTACTTAAAAAGTAACTTCAAGTTATTTCTATACACTTTGTATGCTAAATCATTCTTGCCAAAATATTTTTCAATAGCAATATTTATACCAATACTTTCATGGTGCTCACGTACTCTGAATGTTGCCTATTAATGTGTATTATAGAGCGAATTTTACAGAAAATGTTATACTTGTTTCTTTAATTGAATTAGTAACAATTTTAAAAGCAATAGTAACTGTCTCAGTCTCCAATATGAATGGGATATCATTTGCAAATTACGTACGCCAGGCGATAACTTTTGTAATACGTTGGTAGCAATTTAATTTTTCGGAATTCTATGAAATAGAAAGCCATAACTCACCAACACTGTCTGCTTCTTTTCGAAGTACTCTCCTGTGGGTCCTGGTGGTCTAGTGGTAACTGTAATTGCTTCGTAGACCCAAGACCATGGGTTCAATTCCGGCCAGGTTCGAAGGCTTTTTTCGGGCATAAAAATCCTAAAGAGAGGTTAAGCCATGGGTCCCATGTCGTAGATTTACTGCAAGAAAGTCGGGTCCTGGTGGTGTAGTGGTTACCATACTTACCTCCTATACCCAAGATCGCGGGTTCGAACCCGGCCAGGACCGATGGATTTTTTCGGCCGTAAAAATCCTAAGTATGGCTTCCTTCGGAAGGGAAGTAAAGCCGTGGGTCCCGTGTCGTACATTTACGGCACGAAAAAGAACCTCAAGCCTGAAAGAAGAGGCCTCTGAGCAAAAGTGATCGACCGTTTCACGCCCTGAGTTGAATGGGACGCTGATGACCTGAAATGTTAAAGAGCGTCCGTAGATAAAACAAATCAACAATTTTTCTCTGTAAGTCACTTGCGGATCGCTCTTAACTATGGCTTCTACACGAGCGATGTTTTCATTTCTCACTACTGATTCTGGACGCCCCCCCACTGTTTTTTCTTATCTAAACTCTGCACACCTGTTATATATTTTTGTTCATGAAGAGTATGGAAAAGTTATCTTTAATTTTTCCAGGCATTCTTGTTCGTTTAGGCCGTACTTACAATCGTAAAAATTCGTCGCCCAAAATGCTCTTGAATCTCCTCCACCTTAGAACATAAGGCAAGTCATTTTTCGTAGGTGCAACAATAGGCTCTGCACTCTAACTTGCTCTATTGTTACTAATCAAGACACGCTTTTTTCATTGCTACCAACATGAAACTTATATCTCTTATAGTTTTTTTTAATGCCGAAAAGTAAATATTGGCCCTCTGAATATGATAGGCATTTCTGCAGTATTCGTATAATTTACATGTGATTGTAAGTTCTATATATTGCAATACCTTTTAATATTAATAACTCGCATGTCGTTTTTCCACACATTTTTAAACAGTATCCATTGTTCTTACATAGATGACGTTACCAGTTCCTTTTACACTGGTTTGTGAATTAAACAGGAAGGTCGGCAACATTGCTAACAAGCATAGCTTCCATTCTGGATATAATAATTATGAAAATGTGCCGCAATACCAATGGACTGCATTACTTCGTGCACAAAAGCCTAATTCAGTAAACATCATTTATAGAGAAAGTGGTTGTTAGTGAATTTTTATTGTTGAGCTACTTAGCCTTAAATTTAGATGATCAACCAGGAAATAGGTTTTGTTTAATTACTTCGCAATTCTTGTGAAACATTATACGGGATTTTTGTTTTAAAATTTGTCAGTTTGGACAACTACCCGCTTAACATTCATTGTGTTTAAACAAAACGAAAAACTTGTCAATTTAAACATTGGTGGGGAAGTTTAAAACCAAAGTTGGTTACGTTTTAGGTATATGCCCTCAATCACAGATATTCCCACTGTGAAATTTCAAACGGCGCCCCTACGTTATAAGCCTTATGTTCATATTTTCTAATTTTGTTTTTGTTATACTTATTTCAAAGGCATTGTGCGATTTTAAGTTTTTTTTTTCGAGTTTTGTTTTACATTAACATTTACATTTACATAAATTAACCAAAAATATGAAAGCACATATAATATAAGTTCTTTCAATTCCAACTTATGTATCAGATTCCTTCTATTCACTTGCTGTATTGTTAGCACTCGGTTCTAAAATCGACTCTTCCTCCTTTAATGCTGTTCTGACCAGCCGTTGAGTTTCAGAGAGAGCTGGTTTCGGCTTCAAAGTTTTTAAATGTCACATGCAGGACCAAAACATATGTAATTGTATTTTAATTTGAATTTTCTGGAACGTTTTTCTACATATTTTTAAAAAATAATAAGAAACACACAATGTTCACCTTTTAAGACTGTGAAAAACCTTTAGCTCCGCTTAAGAAGAAATGTTAACAAATCGTTGATATTCAGGTATTCCTCAGTCACAAACAAACCTATAACATTGCTGCAGTACAGTCTAAAATTGGTGCCCAGAGCTAATGTAGGAGTGCAGTGTAATGCATTCTACATCTTACGTTACTTTAACAGGTCGATCTTCATCAGGATGCCGGAAGAAAGTGTAAGAGATTGGTACTTAAGTTTTAAGTGCTACGCATCTAAAGCAAACTGTAATAAGGTAGGCATATTTATTTATTTATTTATTTATTGTATATCAATAAAAGTCGCTCTGGCACATATTAATATGTAAGAATTTCTGTGCCACAAAATTACGTCTTCACGGGCTACATAATCTGTGAAATTTCTAAAAAAAAAAATTGATAATGTCTAAACAATAAAAACTGTTTTGTTCACGCGATTTAATGCCTGCGCTTCTTCACAAACGCGCTTGTGAAATTAAGTGATGTGGGAATGACATGGGATGTTTTAAGTTCGTTATTTGGAGACTAAATGAAACCCAATGACTAAAAAGTGACAAAATTTATTCCGATAGACATAAAGGTACAAAATACATCACGACATAAATAAAAGCATTCTCACTGACAGACAGTACAACCTCTTACCAGAAAACATGGGGAAATGCTTTTTATTTGCTGTACAAGTTACTGCATGGTTTTAATTAATGCATTGTAATATTTTAATATACAAAATAAATTAAATTTGAAGTTATAACTGGGATACGTCAATGTTTTTCTAAAAAGTTTTCATTGTTTTTTATTTTAATGGTGTGAATTTTATATTTTATCGAAATTCTTTTCGTATTGCTTTAGTTCCCTACTTATTAAATTTTAATTTTAATGGGGCTTCTTAGAATCATCTTACTTCAAGAAGTGTAAGAGAAATAGTATTTGAAATATACCGAACAAAGTAAAGCACTTAAACTGAGAGGATATTTCGGTACTTCGGCCATGGTCAAAGATTGATCGTTTGTGCCTACGCCCCCAGTAAGGGTACCTCCAGAAGGAAAGGGTGGTTTGTAAGGGAGAAACCGTGCGATCAGGATGCAAGGGTTTTAGACACGGACGTGGAAGCTCTAACATGGTTTCCAGATTCTGCAATATTCGAGAGTGAACCACCCACCGTACAGTCCATGTCTGGTTCCTTGAAACTTGTACTGTTTCCAGCTGTAAAGAAAAACTGATGAGCAACCAATTTCGGAGTTCGAAAGAAACTGTTGCAACCTACAGAAAAGGTCCATCTCTAACGAAACAAATCATAGCATGATTGGTTCCGGAGAATGCAACTTTGAGTCCAGAGTGCGGAGAGTAATTTTATTTATTTGGTTTATTTTACGCTGTTTAACCTCTCAAGTCGCCAGCTTCCCATTCAATTCAGGGCATGAACACCCCGATGCCGATGGAGCTCTCCCCCCTCCCCCAAGGAGTTCCAGTCTTTCAGAAAATAGTTGCTTCCATAGCAAACGCCAGGAAACCTTTCCAAAGTACAAACAACCGTCAGAGCGCTGCAGCCCACCCCGCCCTGGCACTTTCGATCCTGTTAAAAAAAAAATTAGAATGACCGTTTTAAACCTCCGGAATATGAATCCACAGCGTTACCGCCCGAGCCACCACGTCAGTACTTCAATTGTTAGACGTCTAATATTGCTCGAAACTACTAGAACAAATTGATGATAATACAGAGTGTTCAAAAAGTCGTGCACCATTTGTTGGAGTAACAGTAAGGGTTGGAAATGGAAACCTTATGGGTAATCGCATTGACTTTTTTTTTTTTTTTTTTTTTTTTTTTTAATTTTCCAGGTGCTGAAGAATTGAACAGCCATGGTGTACCGTTGCAACAGCGTCCATTCATTGTGACAGTGTACATTCGCGCTCGGACGCCGGAGGCATTTACAGAAAATATGAAATAAATGCTCCAAACAAATCCTTCGTCAAAAGCATACGCATTGAAAGCGGTCGACTGAAGCGTTGGAGCAGTAATTGGGTGGGTGCTCGGGGGATGTAGTTGTTGGCTGAGCTGATGGTGGTTTCGAAGTCTGCCCGGGCTGCTCACTGATGTGACGTTGATTGCTCCAATTCTGTTGAATTTTATCTCAGGGTCCACTGGAGTGTTTCGGGATCAGTATAGATCCACGGGAACGAGAAATGTGTTGCCCAAAAATACACAAGGTTGATTTGTTTAAAATATTTTATTCCCATGTAAAGTACTTCCTAACCGTTCGCCGCTGACTTCGCTTCTCACTTAGACTGGCTTCCTGAGTGAATATCTGGATGTCTGAATGTCCCTCTGAATCTATGAATGTGTGAGTGTAAATCTGTGAATGTATCTTTACTGAATGTCTAAATGTAAATCTATGAATGTGTGAGTGTCTATCTTCTGCGAGTGTCCCTCTGAATGCATGAATGTGTCTCTACCGAATGCGTGAATTCCTCTCTGACTTCTGTACTCTAATTTTTCTACTACATTGCCACGCCTTTCGCTAAATTAAATTCCCTCGTATTTTATCTATTTTCGTGTTGTACTTTCATTATTGGTTATCCTAAAATTATTTATTTATATCTAAGTTCTCCTGATTCGTTAACTTTTATCCGAAGACCATTGGCTAGAATTATTCTTTCCCCCCTGATCTAACGTCTTCCCACGAACTTGAATTTTCCCGGAACAAGCTGTCATAAATTTCGGCCCTTTCCTTACATTCTGGTTTCTATTGAAAATCTTTTGCCTTCCTGAGTTTGTAGATTCCTAAATGTTCCTAGAGATTAAGCACGTGTTTTCGGCTTTCCTGTAATAAAACATTTTCGTCTCCGTTCTGACATTTTCATTTTCTCTTAAAATATTTTTAAGTCTGCCTTTGTTAAATACTGTCCCGTTACGGCCACATGTTTCTCTTATTGTCAACTCCTAAGTATTTCCTGGGTAGAAGGTTCGTGACCTAACAAAAGATAGTTTACCCTTTCTTCAGCCTTGTCTAAGGAGCGGCCAGTGAGTGGAGTCAGGTATACATTCTCTTTCTAACATGTTTTACACAAAATGTATACAAAACTCTTTTGTATGTTACAAGCTACAAATTATTTCTATTTCTATTCTACCTATCTCAAAATGATTTTCTTATATATATATATATATATATATACATAACAATTATCCTTATCAAATATAATGCCTTTATAAATATCACTCTGCAGCCTTTTAATTAAATTAATAAAGGCAGCCTTATTTCCGGCTTCAGCGTTAATAGAGAAAATGTTGATCGACATGCAAGCTGCTTATTCTATGAGTCCCAAGTAGTCAGCGCGACTATTTGCATGACAGTCCGGTCTCTCCTTGGCAGTGTGCACAATGCTCAAGTGTTTAAAATTGTACCCATATAAAATTGCCGTACAGAACTGCAGTCCAGAGAGCTGGAAACTCTACAAGCCTACTATCGTAGTTCATTCTGTAACGCCAGATACTGGACTGAAGAGATATGCTTCCACCTCGACTAATATGTAAATGCTCAATTGTTTTCGAGTATGGGTAGCTGAAAAACAATATGAGCTGCAGGAGATGCCTCTGCAGTGTTTCGTGTGCCATGCCACTTAGTCGCCTCTTCATTACATTCTTTGAATAGTCAATGAACAGGTAGCGGTACGTACAATGGTGGAATAATGTGTCGACCCGTTGTCAGCAGAATTGGAGAAGACATGGCTCCAACAGAACAATGTCAAATTTAACATCTCCAAAACTTCTTCTTGTGGGGGCACCTAAAGGATGCGTCTAAGTCTCATCCGCAAAGTATTCCGGAATTTCAAGAATATTCAGAACTGTTTTTGATGTCATCTCACAAGAAACATTGGAAAGGGTGTTTAATAACATGATTAAAAGAGTCCTCTTGTGTGAAGAATATAACGGCGGGCTCTTCTAGCACTTGCTGTAAATTAAATAGTTTTCCATAATGTTTGAACACTCTGTACTATCAGTTACCACTACTTCAAAGCTACTCATTGATTTTACGACCTGTCCTCAGTAGTCTTCGACTTAAGTGAGATGCTACACATCATGTGTACAGAGAAAATTTGAATCTTCCGTATGTAGTTGGTCCAAGCCGTGTCATCATAGCAGATACATAATGTCTCCTAACATCATATAATAGCAAGTTAAGTTTTACAAATTAAATAGCTCAAATTTTTAATAAAGGACATTCTTCTAATCTAATGTGCAAAGTACTCACAAAGTGTGAAATCTCACAAAATGTTTAGAATAACAAGTCGTTTTAATAGGAATAAATGAGATGGTGAATACATGAAAAGCAAAATGATTCAATAAGAAAAATAAGTGACTCAAGCTCTAATATGTTATGGGGGAAATCATAGAGAAAGAATTGGGTAAAGTAAGCTGTATAATAATCACGTATGGTAGAAGTATTCATCAGAATATTGTAAGGAAAAAATATTTTGTTATGAAGTAAGTGGATTAATTAAAGAAGTTTTATTTCTACAGGAATATGGTGATATTAATAGGCTAGACGTTTAATTTCGAAACATAAATATTAGATTAAAGAATTTAAGATTATATTATTATTCTGCTTAATCAAGTACCCCTAGCATAGAAACTTACTGAATAACTCTAAAATAACAATTGTATAAGTAAGACGAGGTTTTTTATGGTACAAAACATTAGGCTGGTAATCCAGAAAAATCTATGCTCAAGAAATTACAGTTAAAAATATAAAAAATAAGAAAAATTAGCAGTAATGTAATAATGGCGGCAAATTATAAAATTGGTAATGTAAGAAAAAATGAATGAATAGTGTTTAAAACCCGTTTTTACTACTGAGGCACCACAGGTTTTGAACACTGATGATACATGAAATGAAATGTTATATTGCGAAAAGGATTTTTTTAAGGAAGGAAACGTTCTAGGCCTAAGTGTAGGGTATCTTCCCAGCATTTTCCATTTATGAGGACTGAGGAAAACCTGAATAAAACCTCATTCAGGGAGAAAGGTCCTGGAGGGATTCGAACCCCAGACTTTCCGCTCACGAGTCCGCGCCTTCACGATCTCGGTCACCTGAGGCAGTAATTGATAATGTGTTTAGTAGCGAAAATATGTATATGTGTAATCAAAATTATATAAATGTAAAATTCTTGTCTTTCATGTGATATAATACTCTCTTGATATGACAATATTAAAGGCGAGGTTAAAAATAAATCAGAAGGGAAAACATTAACATTCTGACATATTTTTATTGAGACTGATGAACTTAAAAATATTAATTAATATAAATGTGTGTATATATACTCGTATATTAGCATCGACATTCTTTGACGTTATTAAAAAGTAGAAAGTGTGTTTTTGATCCTCGTGCTATTAACCGATGTTTCGTATTCAAAACATATATTTGTGAAATTTTAGACAGAGAACAATAGTATCTGCTAAAAATCAGTTCTTCAGTGAATGATATACTTTGGTACAGATTGGATTGTTTCGGTACTTCAGCCTTGCCCAAAAATTTGTACCAACACCCGCAATGGGGGTATCTCCGGGAGGAAGGGGTGAAGTTAGGAACACACCGCCGCACAGGATCCAGGTGCGGTGAGGCATGGGCGTAGACGGTATGTCTAACATTATTTTTAAGGCGCTCGATCCTCAGAAAGACCGTTTCCATATCAGACTCCGGAGAAGAAATTTTTTCCAAAAACGCAAGCTACCGCCACATCGCACCAACCCAGTTTATCTGGGATTTTAACCTAGGACCTCTCGAATGGAGTCGTTGCCTGCTCGATATATTTGGTACAGAGAAATAAAAAGAGATATTATATCTAATTGAATATGAAAAAAAATCAAACATTGATGAATAAGAGAAGGTAATGTGCAATCTCAAACTAGCCAACATATGCAGTTTGCTGCAATTGTGAATAAACAATAGGCATACAAGCACCTGCGAAGTTCTTATACGCAACGTTGAGGCTAGCAATTTCTAAACGGGAACATAGTCATGCACCAAGCTACTGAAATTGAAGTATGTACTGCTCAAGATAAGACATGTGATCTGTGTAGAATCAGTCTATAGAGCAGAATGTAACTCAAGAAAAAAATGAGACTAATGTCAAACACCCGAAGAGTACAAAAATGACGGAACAAACTTCTATTTGAGAATTGGAAAAGTTTCAGGAAAGGTAACGAAAGGCAAGGAGCATTGGTTGCTTCGTTGGGATATTACTTCTTCTACTAACTGACAGTTGTGAATGCTGCAAAAAGAAAAAAATATTGAGTATCTTTGATTTGTCACCCAACATTGTGATTCAGATACATAGCAACCCACTAAAGTACTTAAGAATTGACTTTTAGTTGTTCTGGTGTAATCAACCGGGATAAAGAAAAAATAGAATTTATTGTATTAAGCAAAAACTGCATGAAAATTTTGGGAGAAATACTGGAACCGGATCACATAGTACCATGCGACTATGAGACAGCAGTTGCAGGCTGAGTGATGAAAGATATCTGATTTCCCAAATTGCAGGTCGCTTCTTCCACTTCGCACAGTGCATGTGGATGGTGCTCACCATCCTTCCGTATACCATAAATTGGAGTAATTGCTGAGTGAGATTTCCGAAATTCATCACGACACGACCGTTTGAAAAGTAGTATCGCCGATCGAAAAATGAAGTAATATGAAGATCTGGACATGCGAGTGAGAAGAATCGTGACTCTATATGAAGAATACAGATAAGAGAACAAGAATCAACCAACATCCGCAATCACGGAAGCATTGTTTTGCTGGTGAATTCTGAATTGCATCCTGGACTCTTGTAACTTAACGTGTTCATTGCCTTAAAATTGCCTTGCATGTAATAAAAGATTAAATTACTGGAAATCAATTTCATAAAATTCGGCAACTTTTCAGTATGATATGCCTTACGTATAGCAAAAAGAAACCGTAAGAAAGTATTAGTATGACCTTTAAAACAATAATCATCAACAACAATAACAACAGCATGGCTCAGGCTAATCAGCCGGTCTTTCTACCATTTCGCTTCCCCTTGGTTTGCACAGATACGCTCTCTTAGGTGTTCAACTATTATCCTTTGTAAATAGATTATCTTCCAAATTTTCTGGTATCTTAACTTCGATGCTTTGTAAATGCAGATCCTGTCGCATTTTTAATTTTGTTCATGAGTACATCCTTTGACATCCGCAGACTGTATCCTGTTTCTCTCCTTGGATCTAACTGTAACTCACCTCTTACAGCTAATATTTTAAGAAGTTTTATTTTTGTTTCTTTTCTAATTTTTCTTTCTACGTTTCTTTTCATCGTTTCACCGTTCCACATTGATAACTTTCTAGAAATATCAATGTCTTTTAGGTACCTTAAATCACACCCTAGATCGCAAAAATATGGCTTCTATTCAATGGATATGTTTTTAATTATATTTTAGATCTTGCTGAGAATTTTCCTTTAAATTCCATAACTTTGATCTACTGATTATATTTTTGGCAGTTATATTTTTCAGAGATTAACTGGAATGTTTATATTCATTTTGGATATCATTTTCTGCTAAAACCTGTATTCATGTTATTTTCGGACACATAAGTAGACTATTAAATTGTAAATATGTTACGAATTTTTGTATTCGGTATGTGTTACGTAATTTACATCATGAATAAACTGAGATTGCTATGAAACATTTAATTGAAATAGTGTTGGCTCAGTTTAATGAAAACCGGAGAAAATAACATTTAATCTCAGCACTTTTTAGGTTTTTTTTTCCAGTTAATTGTTTTTAAAGGCATACCGCAAAATATTATGAACGTTTAAGTGCATGCGATAAGTTTTATAGCCTCTCTCCCTTTACTATTATATTTTAAAAACAAGCAAGTTGACTTTCTTAATTGTTACTTTTGAAAGTAAATAATAACGATAAAAGCTACACAGAATTAAAAGATAGAAAGCTGTTTAAGTTCGATTTTTCTTTTTTTTTTTTTCTTTTTTCTTTTTTTCTTTTTCCTGGGATTTTAGAACATAACTTTTTAAAATGTTTAATTAATTTATTTTAATTTACATTTCCTTACTTCGTATTTATAAACACTAATCTTGGGTTTTCAATACTTTTTGTGTCACAATTAATATTTATAATGTCCCTAAGTTCTATTTATAATTTTTAGGTGAGTGTATTTAAACGTATGGACTCCTCGCTTCCTCGTGTATTTGTAATCTGTTACTCTTCTCGTGTACTTATAGTTTTTGCTCCGATTGCTGCGAATAGGAAGCATGAACATTTCCCTTATGCTAGTCCTGTATAGAAGCAAAAATAAACAAAGTTCTGCAGCCGTTTTCAATAACTTATCTTCATTCCTTGGAACTTTGCATTTAAATCCCTAACATTGTCTTTTAAATGCAAATTAAGCTTATATTTTATAGTTGATTTCGCATTCTTTTTGCAAATATTAATGTTTTATTAAAAGTATTATTATTATTACTATTATTATTATTATTATTAATATTACTAGTACTAATACTACTATTGAGGAATGTTATACCTTCCACATTTTCGATTTATTTTCCACATGTAGCTGACCGCAAACTTTAATGGGCTACTATCCGCACAACCATTGTTACATTTTCTCTGTCCGCTGAGAATGCAGTAGACAATGGTTTCGCTTGAATGGCAAGGAAGATGAGCATTGCAATGAAGATAGACTTGTGCTCAGGAAGTGGCGTGTTCGGAGTAAGTCCTTGACAAATAAAGGACTACACTAAAGCTAAAGTAAAGTTCTAATTACGGTGTGCGCGCCGAGTCAGCGTTTCGCAACCACTTTCTGCAGCAGGCTGCAAAAATACTTGGCAAGGCAACAGCTCAAGAGCAGGACAGTTATTTCCTTACCGGAGAAGGTATGCGTCCAATAACATGCTCAGGCGTGCAAAAAGATCTTAGCGCTGGATGGCAGTAGCATTGGCCTTTGTCTCTATGTGCAAACATTAGAATATACATCTTTAATCTTTCTTGAAGCAAACCTACATAAAAATAGCCGAGATTCGAATATACTTTAAAATTCGTGTCTGCAACCCCTGCAGTTCTACTAATGTTCGTACCTATGTTATATTTTTGTATTTATGCATGTACTAAGAAACATTACAAAATAGCAACCACCTAATTCTGACCCTGGCCTATTTCTGATGTTGCCCTATGCAAAATTTAAACAAGCAATATATTGTAGTTACGTCAGACCTTCGTTTAAAAAAAAAATGATTTACTCGTTACATATACCTGTCTTGAGGTCACCACTACTCTACTACTGGAATATCCAGGAGACACGTATTTCACTATTTTAATATTATATAAAAATTATACTTAATATTTAACTTAACTATCTTCAAATATAGCCTTTCAGATAATAATCACTGAATAAATCTACTCACACAACCTGTTCATTACGCATATAATGAATATATTTAACACATTTTAAACTTACTGATAACAATATTTAAAACTAAATTCAATTTATTCCATTATCTATTTCCATTTCTATTTTACATTCCATAAAAACTAACCTTATCATCAAAATGTTTCTTAATCACTAATTCCTAATCAATTTTCAACCATTTCTCTCTAATTAAAACCTTTCTCCATTCCTCAGTATCCTTACATTTTAGCATAATGCGTATAGAATCCTTCTCCTCTCCACCTATTGGGCATTTACACGCAGAACATTATTCCTCAAACCTTTCAGCCTCCAAACCTCCGGTCTAACCAATCCTTCTCTTTCCTGCTTGTTGCGCCTTTCAATATACATCTCCTGTAAAAATTCTACTTTGAAAGACTTACAATATTATGAAATATATGTAATTATATATAAACGAACCTAAAATACGCCTATCCATATACTCAAATCTGTACCGAACACCCCAAAACCCTTTAGACGCGTCCTCTCTTGAAAACTATATGTATACCAGCTAATCCATTGTTCTCCAATTGATCCCTAATACTTCGTAAACAATTATTAATATTTAAATACTTTTCCTAATATCTTAAACAAATTTTCAATATATTATGTACTGACATCTGATTTATCCCATACCAGTTTTTCATCACCACTCCTCTCGTACCTACATACTATATGCAGTGTGAAAAGACCGAAATCAATTTCAAAATGTTCTGCACACTGTATAAGTGATACAATTATTTAAGTGTATTTTATTGTTTTAATGTTTAAATATTTATATTATAATAAGTTAGATTTAATATAATTATATTTCCCTTCAAAGCATCCAAACTTTTTTCTTCCTTTCTTTCAAGTGTTCCACCTACTTACAATATAAAAGGTATTGTAAAATACAATTACTTAGAAAATACAATCACTTGCAAATTAATAAACATTTTAAATATTCTATTTGCCATTTCATTCGTTTTTCTTCTTCGTTGGTCAGAAAAGAATAAAATATAGTTTTTTATTTATACTGGCAGATTTAAGGACATATAGTCTTCTCTTCTACACAGCTAGTCTTAAACAAAAATTAATATTGATAAAATGCAGGTACAATTTCAGACTATAACCAAATAAACTGCTAGGTTGTATAATAATGCAATTAACTGTAATTAGAGAATAAGTACTTTACGAAAATGCATTAATATAGTTATTTGAGGAAAAAAATGTGTTAGTCTACATAATAGATTAATTACGAAGGCTGTTCAATAAAGAATGATAAAAGAATGATTGACTACATGCCTTTACTCATCCTCATAATTCTCATGATCTTTCTCAAAGTGGTTCCCGTTGGATGCAATGCAACTTGCCCAGGGTTCCTGCCAGTCTTCAAACACATGCTGGAAACAATTTTATGACAGGCGCTTCAGGATCACCTCCATGACTTTATTACTGCTTCTGATGATAGAAAATATCTCCCACGAAGGCGTTTGTTCAATTTGGGGAAAAGGGAAAAAATTACCTGGGCTAAGTATGGATTGGAAAGGATGAGGATTGATTTTTTTGTGAGATACCCAGCAATATTTGCGATGTGCAGCATCCAGCTTGTCGCACGGAAATGTGGTCTTGCAGAACTTTCAGCACACCTCTATAGCATTGCCCAGTTTACAACTGCGTGTGCAGGTGCGACGTGCTGACAACTCATTCCTTGAATATCGAAAGATAAGATGACCACAACTTTCCCAGCAGAAGCAACCACTTGTGTGTGGGTGTGCGCACACGTGCGCTCGCGTGGGCGTGTGTTGTGCATGCATGTTGATGATGGGAATTTCCACGCAGAGCTTTGCTGTTTGCTCTCAGGATAGAAACGATATAGCCAAGTTTCATCAGCAGTGATTACCTCTGAAAGGAACTCCGCATCTTCCCGTAACATCATCTTCAACGCAAGAACGTTCCTTTGTTCGGAAATCAGCAGTCCTAGAACCCACCGTGCAGAAACACGTCTCATGTGCAACTTTTCAGTTACTAACGTTTGGGTGGTACCCAGTGAAGTTTTCAGAGTTTTGAAAGTATTCTTTATGTTATTCAATGATCCTCTCTCACAGTGACATCAGCGGCATTAATGTGTTCTTTCATTAGAGCATAAACTTCCTTTGAAAGTGATTGCCTCCCCTCTTTAAATATTTCAGTCCATCTTCAAATTATACTATAAGGAAGAACATCCTCTCTTAGGGCCTCCTGTAATATTGCAAAGGCCTTAGCTGAAGATTTGTCGAGACCAAAACAGAATTTCAGAGCAGTATATTGTTCACCTTGCCATCTACATTTTGCTTATAGCGTTAGAGCTTTGATTAAGATTATAAATCAGTTATGAAAGTGTAAATGCAATATATATAATCAAAAGTTGATCTACATTAATGTGCTCTCACATCTTTAAAGCGCTCCTTAATGTGCTTTGAGAATTATGGGCTAATTTCAGTATCGAAAGTAATACCTGAAGGAGCATTTTCAAAATTAAGAAGATTTAATAGTTGTCTGTTCTACTATGCTGACTGAAGCACAATCTACACTCATAACTTGAGAAAATAATGTTAAAATGTGTTCAAGATGGTTCTCGTCATCATTTATAGAGGTTATGTAAAAGCTGAGATGAAATTTAGAGTTTTTCTACAATTTAATAAAAGTATATACTTTTAGCTGTATAAATGTCCTTGTTGTTACTGTTAGAAATGAGTACATTATATTTAATAACGTATATGTTAGTAAAAGGAAAAACTATTGATATATCGTTACCATTTCCATTCCATTAAGAAAAATAGGAGTAAAAGATACTAACACCATATAGAAAGTAGAATCTGTAGTGATCAATGCAGAACAAATCAGGGAATAGATTACATCACAGTCACTCAGAATGAAAATTAACAAGTAATGAGAAAGAACATAATTTCGCTGGGGGCGAAATTCACTTTAGAAAATAGTTTCCGGCAGAAGAAATGCCAAAATAAACTTTATTATAAACGACTCGTGGAGTGGATTGACAATAACGATTGCCCGGTGAGGATAGAACATTTACGAGAATGTGAGCAAACATTGTCTACTTTGATGAAAATTGTATTGACAGTAAGATACGTTTGACCAGTGCTGACTGGCTAAGTAAGGAAGAATTTGGCGTCCATGTTAATACCAAAGTAGGAAATAGAGTGATAATATCGGACAGTTGTTTAAATATCTTATAACTGCCCATCAGCAGGATACTGAATCGGCTGATAAGCTACCGCTCAAGGCCAGCCGAGTTACATGAGCCGGAGCGGATAGTACACGTTTTTTCGAACTACTGCGTTGGCCTTGAGTATCACGTCACTCAGTGACGAAATATCACTGAAATGCGTGTCTAATTCTAGAGTACAGTTTGTTAAGAATACTAAGTGGTAAATACTTATTCCATTTTCAACGAACTTTTATTTATGATTCTATGTCCGTGCAGCTCGTGCTGTCAGGAGGTTATGTGAAAAGAAATTCTCATGTGATTGAGTTGCATGTCGTAATTCGTTTAATAAATTAGTAGTATATATACATTTTAGAGGATCTAAAAGGATAATAAAGAGTTCAGTTTAAATTCTCAAAGAGAATTAAAATGGGTAGTGGGTAATTTCAAACGCAGGCGTCAGAAATTGTGTGGAAAATGAAGGCAGTCCCTTCCAGTTTCCCATGGCGATTATTGAATGATAGAATAGTTTAAATATTTTTTTTAAAATTCTATTATGATTTATAAGGCCGAATATCTAAGAAAACTTTAAAAAAGGGATTCGAGAAAAACTAGCTGTTAATCTGCTACCTTTCCCCGTTGTAATCTTAGGTAATGTAATATCATATTACACAAGTAGACAAATCCATTATGATAATATGGTTCAGTGTGACAACAGTACGCTGCATAAAGTAATTACAAACCCTATAGAAAAATCTTTAAATGGACGTATATTTGGATCATAACGTGCTTGTCTGCCTTTGTTTACCTATAAATGCAACCTTTGACAAAAACGGATTGGCAAGATTATTCCAAACAAATAGAAAAACTTGAAAATAGATCATGGGAAATGTGAGTGATAAGATTTAGTTTCAGAACAGACAGTAGCGATTCCTGTTCCTTCTCTTCTTCTTCCTTTAATGAAAATGAATCCTTCAGCTCTGAAGAGTTGGGCACACATACCTCATACGAACTAAAGCGCTAAATTTCGAGCCCGGACAGCTTGGGTTCAGATTCTATTGCAAACAGATTTTTTTTCATAATAGCAGAGAAAGAGTTCCATACTGGGTGACCAGCAATAGAACGTAATGTGCAGCGCAGTGCAATTGTGTCCTCTTGTTTACGCGTTTAGCTTTAAATAGATTTCAACATAGACCTACCCTTTACCTTATAACCACATTCTATCGTGCCTTTATACTGCATGCACAACTTCAGGAAGGTATTGATTTTATTAGAAATTACTTACTGCAAAGCAACATTCTTGCAATTGATAAAGATTAAGTTTAGACGCTTGTTTATCGTCTATTCAAATACAGAAAATGTGCAGACCGATGATCGAACCTAACACCTTTTACTGCGAGTCGATCGCATTTCCCCTAATTTCCAGATTCTAATGAAATAGCTAGCAATCGAATAATTGAATTGTCTCTACGTGTGACACGCAGACTGACTCGTTGAGCACAGAAGCGCATTTACGGCATTACCTGTGAATGTGCAGCACTTTATAATGACACGAATAGGAACAAGAGATGCAACCTATATAAGCCTTATATCATTAGAAAAAAATGACTGAAATATACTTTCTCCAGAACCTTTCAATTATGAAACTCGCTTTCACACTGCTGCATGAACAGAGTTTGGTAACTATCCTATGTGACACAGAAATTACCGTAAAATGTGTAAAACTTTTTGCAATGGTTAAGACATTATGTAAAGACATTAAAAACAAAAGTTTCCTTTCTCGTATTCTATGTTTTATTTCTAGCCTTGCTCTTTCTATTTTATAAGGCTCGCTGGTCGATAACTGGTAAAATAAAAAGATAAAAAATAAATAAATAAACTGAACAGTTACGATTCTACTGTGTATCTAAATGATAGATGACTGAAACCATGAACTCTCTTCTTTGATTTGCATGCGGCCCTGGGGGCTGCAGATCCACAAAGACAAACCACAACGCAGGTACTATCAGTGAAGACCATGCAGGTGCTGGCAGTTGGGCATTGGGTGATAAAACAATAATAGCAACTACACATAACCTGTCTCCAGTCTGTTTTGTTGCAAGTTTAGGATATTCGATTTAACACTTATTCCTTTCCTCTGAGAGTGTTCTATTATTACAGCAATTGCTATTTATTGCTGATATCGCTTTCTTCATGGCGTGTTCGAGGAACTTGGTTTTATTCCAATTAAAATTGAGTATAACAATTGTGCCAAGTGTTGTGGATGCAGAATAACTGTTCAAAACAGTACAGGAACTTCTAAAACTCAGAAAAGTTGTTCCTGAACTTCTGCTAAGCTATCACTAGAGGGTTCCAGTTCTATTCTGAATCGACCAGACTCGGAAATGTCTACAGACATAGATGTTCCTTCAGCTCCGGTTGCAAGCTACAGTTCCTGCTCAACTATGTTCATGAGGCTACCTTTTTCAACTCATGAACACAGTTTCCACATTGGATTTCCTACCTCTTTAATTTCTAAACCTCCCAAACCAAACCGACAGTAACAGACTTCTATGACAGAATGGATACTTCAGAAATCAATATAGGTATCCTGTTCTGACTTTCTATGACTGCAGCATCCCATTTAGTGTGATAAGAATCAGTGCACTTTAAAATTTCGGTAAAAAAATGCGACATATCTATAAACCACCAACCAGGATAAAGTTTCTGATAAACATCTCGACGAAATGTATAATTAAGTTACCAGGGCAGCCATTAAGCCTGAACAGACACTGTTTTTCTCATGAAAGGTGTAAAAACGATTCGACCAATACAAACAATACCATAACACTTATTAATAATCCATGTGAAAATAAGGGCGAAATTTTAAGAGTATTTCTTGAAGCTTTCGACACGTTAGTTCATCAGAAACAGACTAAGCTCTGTGATGTAGACAATACATAAAAAAGTTAGCGAAAATATGATATACTGAACCTTTATTGTTTTATACTATAATAGTATCTTCGTTATAATGGGTAAAAATGAAACTTTTGGAATTCTGCCACTAATAATCACAATGGAAAATTAGCTAAGGATTTTCTTTCAATTAGCTTTGTATTTCGTGCGAACAAGGCTTTGAAGCCTTTCAAGCAATGTGATTGGAAACATTAATTTGGTTCTAAAGTATGATTGGCTGAAGACATTCCCTGGTGCTCTAAAAGAGATCCTGTTTGACCGTGAACAACACTTTCAGTTCAATAAGGAAAGTTGCTGCCAGCGATGATGCTGGAAACTTACTTTTTTACTTTCTCAGGGAATTTGTGGATACAGTTGTGGTATTTAATTCGGTAAGTCAAGTATTTATACAAGAAGAAACAGTTACAGACGAAGTTGAATTGTGGATACCTGTTGATTAACGAGACCTCTTTCCATGTACAGACAAAAAAGGGGAGGGGGAAGTCAGTCATTAATATATTCGTCTTGCTAAAGTGAAACTGAAGAAGAAAGATTATGAACAAGTACAGAAGTCCTTCGAGGATAACCAGTTATCAACAATATCGAGAAAAAACTGCAAAGTTTGGAGAGCTTATGAAGAAGGGAATTAGATCACCATGTACATGTTGGTACCTCGTTTCTTAGAAACATAAGGAGTTGTCAGAAGTTTATTTGTAGGTTTAACTTTCCGAAGTCCTCAGTCCAACCTGAAAGTCTTTTTTCTAATTAGTACTTTGTTTACAGCATCACAAAAAACTGGCTTAGCTTCGAGCAAATCAAGAAAGTCCTTCAAATTTATTATACACTAAATTATATTGTAATTTGCAAGATAATACCAGCAATGAATATCAGTGTGATTAAGGGCAAGTGAGAATATTATTTTTAAACATTTAAAGTGTATAACAACATTAAAATTAAATGTTAACTAATCAGATTAAGTATTGGAAGTAAAATAAGATAAAGTAATCAAATGTATTCAATTACTTTCTTCTCTCTCTCTCTCATTGGTATAAAATCAACCCTGCATATTTTATATACGATGAAAATAAACTCGAGAAATTCAGAAATATTACCGAAGTTATGAGATGAAATCCAAATAAATTATGATTATACAGGGCTTTCTTTTCAAAACTTCCTAGTCTGAATAACTATTTATTTTACATATAAATTTAATTTATACAAAAATAATTTACATTTAGATATTGAGAGGGAAATTTAAAACCGATATTGATTAAATGTTAGGGTTCGCCGCCTCGTCCCATCTAGCATTTGAAATTTCAAAGTGGGAACTATGAAATTTCAAATGTCATCCCTACCTCATGGTGCTTAAATGTTAAAGAGGTTGCAATTGTTATAAAATACTTGTTTTCTTTATCAATGCATGTACTGTTGCTATTGCAGTTTGAATTTAAATAGTACACTACTATAAAAACTACTGAGCATTTGATGTAATAGATGGTTTTGGTGGTAAATTGTATTAAAGTGGTGTATAACTACAAGAATTAACAGAATGTGATTAGTCAGGAGTTTCGAAATAAAGTGCATTAGTGTAATATTAATATAATTGTTTTGTTTTTTTTACACAAAATAGGTTTTGCACCTACAACTATTGCCGCCGGGTGGCCGGGGTAGTTAAGGCGCGGATTCGTGAGCGGGAGGTCCGGGGTTCGAATCCCGCCAGGACCGTCCTTCCTGACTGAGGTTTTTCCCAGGTTTTCCTGAGTTCTCATTCATGGCAAATACCGGGGAGGTACCCTATACTTAAACCTGGAATGCTTCCTTCCTTAAAAATCCTTTACCAATATATCATTTCATCTCATGTATCATCAGTGTCCACCGCCTGTGGTGTCTCAGTAGTAAAAACGGGCGTTAAACACCAATATAAAAAACCTACAACTAATTTGTTTTATTAAGTTTAAATTCAAAAAGAGGATAACAATTGCACCTTCTTTATAATTTAAAAAAAGTCATTGGTTTTAAACTTTCCCCTCTAAATTAAATTGACAGGTTTTTTGTTGAAATTATTATATTAAATAGATAGTAATTCGCACTAGAAAGTTCGGAAATGTAAACCTTATATAAGCGTTAGAGTAAGAAATACACATTTTCAATTTTCTAAATTTTAAAAATACGTGAAAATGTAGCTATAATGTTTATTTTTTTTATTTATTTATTTATTTTTTATTATTATTATTATTATTTTTTAGCTGCACGCATAAAGCCGATTTTCTATGCCAAAAAGTATTCATAAATTTAGTATTATACATATAATAATTGAACCAATAAATTATCTTACTAAACGTGTGCATGAGATAACATATTATAAATGTTTACATTATAACTAATAGTACAACCCATTTAACAAACACTTTGATAAATGTTGTCTTTTTAATTCTCATATACATGACTGGATTAGTATATCTTCCTCTCATAAAAGTAAAAATTGCATTATTTTTACCCTAAAAACAAAATGAATGGCCTAGATTGGAAGAAATAACAACGGAGTTGCAGTTTTATCTACTGGAAACATACTCGTGTATACACAACAAGCTTTTATTCCAAGATTTAGGTTTATAAATAAGAGTTCATAATAGCCATAGTTTAAAACATGAATGACTAACCTTCTCTATTTTCTTCTTTATTTTATGACCGCCTGTTAGGTGACTCTATGTTTACTTTCAGTTGCACGATTATGACGCAGATGTTGAAATATCGCGATTTTACAAAACCGCATGTACTGCCTTATTGCTCTGTCAGTAACACAGTTCAGATGCCACATACATGTCCCTGTGGTGCGCGGAGGGGAGCAACTGTCAAATACAAAACCAACAACTGCGGTAAAAACAAACCATGTGACGTACACTGTCAAAGAGTATAGTTTCAAAAGAAACTGTTTAACACTCATTTAGATCAGGAGAGCGGCAAGGAATGAAAAGAACGAGCTGCTCGCAAGTTGCCTTTACGTTTCCAAATGGCAGAAACAGTTGAAGCGCATAAACAAATAATAAACTTCCGCTTGAGTTTAGCGGAGAGCGTTTAGTCATCAGTTATTTATTATTATTATTATTATTATTATTATTATTATTATTATTATTACTACTACTACTACTACTACTACTACTACTACTACTACTACTACTACTACTACTACTACTACTACTACTTTCTGTCGCTAAGACTGCATTATTGTAATCACAACATTCGTTTATCGCCACTAAAACCTGAATGACTTTCGTACAGATGGCCTCAGCAGCAAGATGCAAAATATAACCCATTTTGCCTATGGAAAACTAAGAAAAAAGAATAAATTAGGTTTAGGCTCTCTATAATTCGAGTCTCAGGCGTTATTCCTGAGCCAAATCCCCTCTTTTTAATTACTTTCAGAAATAAGGTAAACTAAATTAGGACCAAAATGGGGTCTACTTGATTGTGACTTTTGTAATCAGCTGTAAATTAGCCATGAATGGCGCATTTTTCATTCAATAATAGCACTATATTCGTCCAAAGACTACATTTAAAAAAAAAACAGCAAATATCTAATATTTTGCTTAATTAAAACAATAACATTGACATAAAGAATTGCAAAAGTCAATGTTATTCTTCTTCCACAATATTAAAAATGTAAGGATTTAATCTTCAAAAATATTGTTATTGCGTACCATTTTTTGTGTGTCTCAAAAGTCGCATGCAAAATGCGAATATGTGAAAATCTGTAATGCTATTATTACTAAACAAAGTTTTGTTTTATTAACGTTTAATTTTATTAACATTGATTGTGTATTTATGAGAGCCCTTAAGCTCATCAATCATGTTTAAAATATACGTTGTTCACTCGAAGATAATATCTTACGCGATCTATAGTTTGATGGATCGGATTGTTAAAGTTGGAAAAGGATATCCCGGTAATTTAGCCTTCTGAAGGATTTATAACTGTACCCCAAGTGGGGGCACCTCCTGGAGAAATGATGAGGTGAGAGACATGGGTGGTAACACACGGACATAGACGGGATTTCTAACATTGTTTCCAGAGGGAACATTTTCCGACACGAATCCCCCCTTCTATAGGGAGTTCGAGGCCCTCAGAAGAACAACTTGTACACCAGACGCCGGGCCAGAAACCTTTACAAAATGCAAACCACCGTCACACCGCACCGCCCCACAGGTCCTTGCACTTTGTAACGAACAAAACGAACGGAATTAAACGAGAAGAAGTGGGAACATTTTAGGAAAGGAAATATCCATTTCAATATTTGCCTAAGCGACCATGGGAAGCCATGAAGAACCCAAGATCAGAATGGCAGAATCCAAGGGATTTGAACCCGAGACCTCCCGAATGGATGACCCAAGCGACTACCTGAACCGGTTTGATGAGTCACCCTTATAAGTATAAGAATGCTTTGTATAGCATTGGCGATTCTCTCCTTAAGATACGCAGGTTTCAGGCTACGTTTGAAAAGCGTTTTGTTTCACGAAATCCTTTAGGGATAAAAAAAAAAAAAAAAAAAAAAAAGCAAGGGGGGCGTACGGTCTGGGGAATGTTAATAGGACTATTCTTGTCTAATCCAACGTATCCCAAATATATTACATTTTTGGCAAATCAATTGAGTCTCATGTGCTGTTGCTCCATAAAGCTGAAACCACCAAGACAGTCTGAAAAAATTTTGAATCCCCATATGAGTGTTGACTGACCCAGTTATATATTACTGAACTCTCCTCTGAGGTTATCGACTTGAATTATGCGCCTATGATGCAATTTACAGCGACGAAATCTTTATTTATGCTGTTGTCCCTAACCATGTAATGAACCATTTGGTTTGGATTGATAACTTCGTTTGGCGTTGAGTACCACTGAGGTTGTCTTTAATTTATTTAGCAATCTGTCTAAGTTTGATGGGGTGGTTTTGCATTATCAGGATGCTGGCGATGTTTTCTGCAGTCTTTCGTTGTTGTGTGTTGATCTTCACGAAGAAATACACTATGTTCACATTATTACTGGATTGCACTATTCTAACTAGAAATACAAGTAACAGTTGTCAGTGAACTATTCTGATACACTGTATTTTAAATGCCTCAATCAAAGTGCGTCGAAAGTCCTATGTAGTGAACCTTCTGATGGAAAAAGCGGCATACTTGTTATAACTAAGGTGAAAGAAAATCATCAACACATCTATAGAACTGTGAGAAAGAGAGGCAAAAGTCGACACATAGCCAGATGCAGATATTCAGATTGGCCTGCGTCAAATTCCCCTGCAATTATGAGAAAGTTGTTCAAACTAAAGATGTTAATTGGAACATTCACAGTGAAGCCAATCATATAATTGAAATCATTTTATGAGATTTGAACTGATGATGAGAACAACTGTTCTCGAAACCGGTCTACAATAGTGACAAGTAAGTGAAGCATAAGAGTGTGTAGTTCGACTATATCATAAAATGATTTCAAGTTGTTCAAAGTTTCGAAATTCCTTTATATTCCAGGAAATTTTCTCAACAATAGGACTAAATATGCTCCTCTCGATTTGAATTCTATTTCTTAGATAGTTAGTATTTATTTTTTGTCAGAGAGAGCAATCAGCTGATGCGATATATTTGTATTTACTGATTTCCATCGGGAATTTAAATAACATGAATTTATTCATCATTTTATGTCCCTTCTTATATTAAATATGACACGCGCATATTTATATAATGTGATCTCTCGGATGTTTACATCAACTATTTATAATGTCTAACATTATTTTTTTTTCGGGATTATATTCCTTCGAAGTTGTCGATTTTCATAAATATACCATAAATTTATCCCATAAAAATATGAACTTAAATAAAAAATATTTTTAAAAGTCTAAATTCGATTATAGTACAAGTACTAGTTCATCTTAATCTTCAGATTTCCCATTTAGATACCCCAGTTTATCTTCTTCCGCAAGCAAACTGCCTGTATGCAGGATTGGGAAGGTATCTAGAACAATTCTAGGGGATAAATAAAAAATAACTTTATATAATAAATATTGCATATAGTATGATCTAAACTGCTCTTAATATAAATAGCATAGTGAGATTATTTGAGTTACGGGCCGGTAAAACAAGGCTGTGTAGAGAGAAGCCTGTCGTCAAAGTCGTCTAATGAACGTGCAAGTAGCAGCTTGTAGTTAGTATGACGGAGGCCTAGGTACGGCGATTCGCAAGAAAAGATGTTGACAATTGGTTCCAAGAAAAGAAACTGTTCGCCATCTTGTTAAAACGTTATGAGAGACGGGATCTCTCATTGACAAGAAAATTGTTTTTACGGAAGATGTGCCAATGTGTTGCCGCTGAGCGGCGTCATTTTCAACATCTTTTATAACACAAGCTATTGCTTATTATTAAATACAATATCATTATGTACTTTCAGTAAAAATATAAATACTGAAATAAAAATACTAACTTTACCACTGCGACTCTTGTCTATGAGTTGCACTTCCCCAGTAAACAGTCGCGCTCAGACGGCCCCTAACTCTAATAACCTCATTGTATGTTACTCCAGTTCCCAGGAGAACTATGAAACGAAGGAATACTCTGTTATTCAGCGAAGTTATATGCCTGCGCAGTACATATTTCCACAATGGTGCATTGGTTTGGTGTAAACTTTCGGCCTGCAGCTCAGCCCTTAAAGCACATTGCTAGACCCTGGCGACTTAACAAAATGTTATTTTTATTTCTCCAGTGCCTTGAAATGGCGATAGCACGGAACACACAGAATACCTGAAATATGTCATTTAATAAAATAACAAATGAATGAAGTAACTAAACCAAGTTCGTATCACAGCATTACTCCACAGTGTTTGGACGCCTGAACTTTTACAGTCAACGACAATGGTGTTAAAGTAAATTCATCATTAAATAAATTGCTGGAAACAACACATCCCATTGTGGAATATCCTATCATAGCATCTCTTTATTTGTACAAAGACTGAACATAAAAACTCGTAAATATATATTTGACACAATAATTAAAAGTACAGAAATATAGTGTCTACTGTGTATTGTTTTAATTGAAGTCTATAGAGTTTCCGTTCCTGTAGATGGATCGAATATTTCAGCTGATATTTACATTTTCCGGTTTAACAAAATAGCTATATAGCGCAGGACGAAGACTCGTCTGCAGTGCTAATTAAAACCCTGGCACAGCGAGTACGTCGATTTCATTTAAGTCATATAATTCAGCATGACTGCATTCGTCGACAGGTGTAAAACGAAGCATGAACATAAATTACACCAACTAGCTGCATGAACTATTAACCGAGAGCGGCCTTCAAAAGGGCGTTATCTCCTTATCTTCCAACAGCTAGAATAGAGGATGACAACCTTAACGTAATGAACACGTTTCACATTCCAGATTAAATGCTTGAGCACCGTAAAAATGTATTATGGTAATAAGTAACAAATTAATGTTAATAAAACCAATAAACATATACAATAATTAAACAAAATTTACAGATTAATAAATTCTTGGGTCTGAATGTTACTTGAATTTTTCCAAATGTGCAAGAGGAAATTGCTTGTAGCTATGTGTAAAAATTCTTCTCCTAAATCCTGGGGGGGGGGGGGGGGGGAATGCGTGTCATAAAACATAAACATTTTCTGTAGTGTCGTCATTTACCACCAGAAATCCCATCAACCAATCATTTTGGAAAGAGTATGTGTTCTTTCTTTTTCTTTCACCTTTTTATGTTGAAGAAAGTATCGGAGGTATCCACTCGCCTCAGCTAAGCTGGTATTAAAACGTTATTCATTGACCTTTACATAATGAAACACAGTTCAAGACGATTGGAAAATGACAGCTCAGCTGAAATGTCTTCTCATTTTCTATGCGCTGTCCCATCTCCTTCATCCAACTTATATAATTGGTCAAAGTGTTCTGCTTTCTTGAACAATCTTACAAAAATGTCATTTTATTACTTGACCTAGGAGTAGAGCTCCTACGTTGCTGCGTGACCAAATTCAAGGGAAAGTGTTTGTCATTTACCAATGTTGCTCTCTTAGAAGTAATTAAAAAGTTAATATTATAAACAGCTTTTGGCAGCTGTGCGTGTTGAATGTAGTTTTCTGGAATGCTAATAATTGGCACCGACACGTATAAAAAGTGATTTTTCTTCAACTGCTGACAATAGGTCTATCAGTAGTGCGAAACGACCTTCAAGCGGGGCACAAGCCCTACAGAAGGGTCCATACTAGACGCCGGAGCAGAAATCTTTCCAAAGTGCAAGCCACAGTTACAACTCACATAGCACCAGCCCACCTCGCCTGGCATTTCGGCCCTGTAACAGAGCCAATGTAATGAAATGAGATGGAATGGGAGCTGGGAAAATTTATAGAAAGGAATATTCAATGCAGCATTCGCCTAAGAGACCAGGAGAAACTACGGAAAGAGAGAGAGTGAGAACAGGTCAGGATGCCCAGCCCCCAGAGGTTTTTTAAATGTGAGTCCCAACTTAACCGCCATAGCCACCCTGTAATACAAGAAGATGGTTCTCTTTAATCGCCAAAAAGCTCAAAAGCAGGGCTTTCAAGTTGTATTATAACAATTTTATCAAACTGAGAGCAGAATAAGGAGAAAATGGAAAGTATGGTAGAACAAGAAAGCTATACGAGTCCGCTATATGAATAATTTTTCACATAGCATAAGTCAAGAACGTGGTTTGTTCTCAAAATTGTACCTGATTAGGAGCTACCAGTCAATGTCAAATTCTGACAGGAGATAACAACCTTGCATTAAAAAAAAAAAACAGAATAAATCATCTCTAAGCTATGTCAATAAGAAGACTAGGATGGTTTTTGCTGATAAACGACGTTTTAGACTTCAGAATGGAATTCAGTGATTTTTCAGTGACGAGAAGAAATTTAATTTGAGCAGGTCAGATGCTTTTTGGTATTCATCACATCTGTAATGAAGATTAAGTTCGAATGAATAGAAAGATGGCGATGGAAGCGTTATGATCTGCGCACCAGAAATAATTTTGATACTCACAAGCAAATGCCCGAGCCCTTGTAGATTCGTTTCAATAGAAGTAATGTTTCGTTCCGAGAAGCTATGGATTGAGCGGGTTGGCTCAGGTGATATCGCTTAGAGCGCGTATTCAAAACCTGAGACCGACTAATCTGCCTGAAGTTTTCCTTGATTTTCCTAAATTAATTGTCATGGATTCCCCTTTCATTTCGTCATTCATCTTCAATCCATCTGTCTTTCTGTGTTTTTGATATCTTCAAGGCGGCCCTGAATTGGACTCATTACCCATTCAAAGATTCCCTCGCTGTGTGTATTAACAGATGTTAGTTTTCCGAGAGGCGACCAACCCAGGCATTATCTTATAAGTTCCAGAGGGTGTAAAGTCCTAATACCGAAACCGAGCGGGGTGGCTAAGGCGATAATGCTTTAAACTCGCATTCGGGAGGTCCCGGTTTCATTTCTTTGAGCCCACCATTCTGACCTTGGATTTTTTCCTGGTTCTCCTTGGTCGCTGGATTGAGCATTTGCATTTCCGTTCTCCAGTTTCCTCCCATTTCGTTCTACAATTTCATTCATAGGCTCGGAATCATCAATGCCATTTGACGTGTCGGTGGCTATCGCTAGGGATAAAGTCCCTGTCCTTGCGCTTGGCGGGTTCTATACAGTGGCCTTCTCGGGGGACCTTGGGATACCTTGGTGCAACCAGGGAGGTTGTTGCTGTCAACCTCTGGGACTTACCATTTGTGTAAACATTGGGAATCCAGCCTGCGTTCGTGCATCGCTTCTTACTGGTCTTCCGATGTACCCTTTATCTCATTCCAAAACGCTGTTAGAATGACCGAGGTGCCGAAAGGTTCTCCTCGTTCCAACTACCCCTAACATTGGAGAAGGATAAAGAAGAAGAAGAAGAAGAAGAAGAAGAAGAAGAGAATCTAAGGAGGATCCTAGCAAGGTATGTGTATCGAAATGGACAGCACTTTAAGACTGTACCTGAATTGAAAAACGAGACAGCGTGGGTAATAATCTTAGCAGAAGATGTAAATACCTTTATCCAGTCAATACCTAACAGAATATTCGAAGTTATTATGAACGAGTTTCAACAAAATGCTAGAACTTTGTTGTGAAATGTTTACTGGTAGCTTTTAGTTGATTCCGTACGAATACAACGGTGTCTTGAAGCAGTATTTAGTAGGTGGGGGGATTTACATATATGAGATTAATTAGGATGGGATTAATTAGAATGGGATTAATTAGAATGGGATTAATTAGAATGGGATCTCAGGGTCAGTGTTTGTGGTAAAGACAGAGAAAGAAGTATGTGAAGAGGAGGCGGAAATAACAGCAATTTCGTATTTTGCTGGTGGCCTCTTGTCGTTATAGCTGGCTTCTCTACCTCCCTCTTCTGTCTCTCCGCTTCGATGAGGTGTGTTCACCAAGTCTTTACCACTGCTCCGGCGCTTGAAAGTGAATGATTTGTATTTTGGTTTTAGGAACGTATATACGTTACCAGGGAGACAGGATACGGAATGGGAACATTATCTTCTTCACATCAAGAGATGTATATAAGTTTTTCTGAGAACTGTTTATTTATCTGTTTACAAGAAGACGATGAATCTCTTTATATATCAATTGCATTTTCTCGCCAGAAGAGAACCTTGAAAAAGCACGCGGATCTGTTTAGTGTACTAGATGTAGCTGGCATATACACTTGAAAACCCTTCCTGTGGTGTTGCTATTGGCGCGGACACGCGCGGTCACCGATCACTTTACTATTATTCTTATTAACAGTTATCGATTAGACTCAGCCTGACTAAGTAACTAACTGACTGCCTAACTAACTCGAACTGACTGAGTAAACTGGCTAAGTAGGTCACTCGAACTGAACTGACTGATAAGAAGTGGCTGCCTAACTAACTCGAACTTCGAACGAAGAAGATAATGTTCCCATTTCCCATCCTGTCTCCCTGGTAACGTGAAACGTAAAACCTAAAACAAAATACAAATAATTCACTTTCAAGCGCCGGAGCAGTGGTAAAGACTTGGTGAACAGCAGCACCTCATCGAAGCGGAGAGACAGAAGAGGGAGGTAGAGAAGCCTGCCAGCTATAACGACAAGAGGCCACCAGCAAAATATGAAATTGCTGTTATTTCCGCTTCCTCTTCACATACTTCTTTCTCTGTCTTTACCACAAACACTGACCCTGAGATCCCATTCTAATTAACCCCATATATGTAAATCCCCCCTCCTACTAAATACTCCTTCATTTGGCATCCCAACACGGTGGCACGAAAAAGACAGTGATGGGGAAACGGACGAAGTGGGACATCGAGAACACCACGAGACATCGAAAGGAGGATCAAGAGGACAGCACCGCTAGGAAGACATCGTCGACGCAGAGGACTGGAGGCAGCATCGGATTACGCAGACAGCGAGCGACTGAGAAGAAAACGACGTGCCAGGTAGAGAACAATTCAACATTTCTTTTGTAAAAACAAAAAAAAAAATAAAAATACTGACCTTGAGATCCCATTCTAATTAATCCCATCCTAATCAATCCCATACAATCTTTTCGCCCTTACTAAATACTGCTTCATTTCATCGAAGCGGAGAGGCAGGCCAACTGGATTGCCCTCTTCCCAAAATGCTCCAGTATCTACTAATTTCCACCTCTAAGTAAGTGATTTGAAAGTTTTAATATACTTTCTCTAAAGAAATTTTATAAATTAATTTTAATATAATTTGCCCACTAAAATGCAGTTCCTTTGTATTAATTTCCAGCACTAGGCAAGAACGGATAAAATGAACAGGAATATGTTAAACTACTTATGTGAAAGCTGAAATATTTCAAAAACTAATTTCCAAGATCATCCGCGATGAAATTCAATGCAGAGATCACTGAAGATGCATAACAGAATTAGATATTCTTCCAAATTTCCCTCCTCAGTTCATCCCATCTTTTGCAGCCTCTCGATGTGGGATATATCGTCCAATCAATGTGTGCAAATCCCTCTTTCGCATCATATAGTCGAAAAATCGAAATAAGAAGCGCAATATGATAGATTTGCACGGCTCAATAAAAGTTGCCTACTACAGTGCCTTTTCTCCACTGACAATAACGTTTAACTGCAGGAAGAAGGGCGTTCATCCTTTATACCATGCTGCTATCAGAAAACAGGAAATAGCCTCATCAAAACTCACGGCTAGGCTTGAGAGACCACAGGATGCCTAGCAACAGCCAGTAAGCCCAGACGAGATTCTTGTCATCGCAAAGGGGAAAGAAACGACAAGCGTGGCAAAAAGAGGGGATAGAAAGATGAATTTATGGATTCAAACCCAGAAACCTGAACCAAGTGCAAAAATTGCTGAAATAAGATTTTTTCATTGAGCAAAAAATGTGTTAGTTGTGTATATTTATAGGAAGGCCAAGGAAAGGAAAATAAGGAAAAGTACACCTTACCCATTGCATCATGTTCTCGTTGTTTTTACTATCATAAATATCTCTATCTCCTTCATAGAATTTTTAGGGTTCTTCATTCTTATGTTTTGCTGGTATATTTATTGTCGTTTTTATGATATACATAGCTTAATATGTGTATGAATTGTCATTGTTAGTACTTGTATTTTTTTTCCTTAATATTTTTCAATATTTATTTTCATTATCTATATTTGTACATTAGCACAGATGTTTTACCTATTTTATGTTTTATATAGGTTTATGTATGCACCAATACTGTTCTGGTTACTGTTTATGCTATATTTGTGATACTGTTACTAATACGTAACGTAATTATTATTACATCAGTTGAACGGAAGAGACATCCTAATGGTTTTAGCTCTGCCAGAATAAATATATAAATATAATTTGCACTTTTTTACATTCTAGAATACTAATTATAATTATTTCATAGAACAAAATGAATGCATTAATGTAAATGCTTATTTCTTGTGTGTTTCAGTCGAGACGTAAATTATGGTTGATTTCTTCGTACACTTCATTCAAATGGAGCATCTATATTTAATCCTCTAATCTTTATTAAAACATAATAAATATTTTGAGCTCCGAAAATTCTTAACTGTTTATTACGTGTAATAATTTTTTTATTCCAGGATTTCACTTTATTAAGATAGCTTATCAATCTTTTCCTAACTTTTTAACTTACGCACTAATTTTGTTCAACACAATTAATGTAATATATTGAGGTAGCAGCAATGAATATATTCCCCTAGCTTCTACATTTTATACGCCACTGTATTCCCTGGCACTAATTCTGGAAGCAACTCCTGTTCATGATCAATGACAGCATGAAAAATGGATGCCCGTATAGGCGATTCATCATATTTGAGAAGTTGTATGGTGCCAAGTCGAATACTTCAATAATTCACTGATGATCCCATGAGAAGCAGATTGTTGAATTTCCCATGTGAGCAATCGCAAGGTTGTGATATAACAAAATGTCCCGCTGTTCTGTACTCGCTCGTCCGTTGTGGATTTTAGAAAACATCTAGGATAACAAATCTCTGGATATCTCTTCCTCTTCTAGTTTTTCGTCGCTTGCTCGCTTGTAAAAGAGAAAGAGATCACTGTTTTATCCACGTACACTTTGGCCTTTTCACCCTTATCGGAGTTCGGTCATCTGGGAAGACCAGGCCGAAGGTTGGCGTGCAGTTGCGGGATTAAATTGGTAAAGACAAATGTCGTCAAACCCTGTGGGAGTCTCCGTCTCTAAATCTTCCCGGTATTTCCTTACACAATTTCGCCCGATCTGTCTTTACTCTTCGAAAAATTTTGCACACTCGTGAAGAAGCCACTTTCTTATTCTAAAATACCCATGCAGAATAGAAATAATCCAAGCATTCAATGAAAGAAAGAACTATGTCACATTAGCATGAAACTGGGGTTAATTGAGTGTTCTGAACGGTTTGGTTATTCGTTCTGTTGTGTAATATAGAGTGCATTGATTTCTTTATACACTTACAGAAAACAAACGTATGCATATTTTTTTTTAATTGTGTTTAACGCCCGTATTTACATCACAGGCTGTGGACACTGAGATTTATGAGATGAAATGATGAATTGGGAAGGATTTTTTAAGGAAAGGGGCATTCCAGGCCTAAGTACCTGGAGTGAGGAAAATTTGGAAAAAACCTCAGTCAGAGAGGGAGGTCCTGGCGGGAATCGAACCCCAGACCTCCTGCTCACGAGTCCGCACCTTAAAGTCCTCGGCCACCCATGGCAATTTATGCACATTGAAAAAATTATGTTCAATATTTAATGTTCAAAGCTGGTTTAAACTTCAAGAACTACGTAACATAATGGACTAAATTAAATTGGATTGTAAGGGACGACGAGGAGGATATTTTTATATTTAGCCTTACTTACTCAAGGGCTGGCCGTATGTGCGTACGACTCGAAAGACAGGGATAAGGTGAGGGAAGTCAGGATTAACGGGCGGTGAAGCAAGAACTATATGGGGTCCCAACATTGTTTCAAGGTAGAACACCAGAGCCACCCCTTTAAGGAGTTCGAGCTCCCTCTGAAATGGCGCTTGCATGCCAAACGCCGGGGCAGAAACCCTTCCAAAGTGTAAGATATCGTTACACAGTAGCAGCCCATTTCAACCTGGCACCTTCGACCCTGTAACAGAACCGTCGAAATGAAATGAGATAGGGCGGAAAATTCGTGGAAAGAAAAGCTCCATCCCAGCACTCGCCTAAGCGACAGGAGAAACTCCGAAAAAACCCCTAGGTCAGGATGGCCGGTCCCAAGGGATTCGAAACGGGACCTCGCAAATGTGAGTCCCAAGCCACTCCGCTTGGTCTGATGTTAAGTTAATCCAAGATTTAAAACATAAATATGATTCTTGTAAGCAATGATGTTAGATCTGTAAACAGTTTCATAAATGTAAAATTAAATGTGTATCATATGGTAAATAAAAAGCATTAACAATCTTGAGATTTGGTGTAGATATCCCATAACCTTCGGGGTGTATCCTAAAGTTGTGTTGCTATATATTGATGGCATGGGAAATTTCCTATTTTTAGTTCGGTGGCCTCGCATGTTCTTGTAATCATTGTCTGAATATGTGTTTTTAAAAAACCGGATTCTTGGAGTTTGATCAACTGTTACAGAAGCTATTTTCTTAATATAAAATGCACTGCCAGCGACTAAAACTATTTTTCCAACGCATTTTCTCAAGAGTTTGTGGGCATTTCCCCTGGCATAGCGGTACTGTATCAGATTGATAGGATACCGCTACGTGGAGATATGGCACACCAGGAGGTCCCAAAACTACAGATGAATGAAATGAATTGATGATGACGTAAATGAGCCCCAACTCCGAACAAAAACTTTACTTAACCTGACCGGAAATCGAACCCAGTAGCCGCACTAGACCACGGAGGCCATCGAATGACTGAAATGTTATTATTGTAAATTTTAGTAGACAGTTTGAAATTCTTGAAGTCTGCCTTTGTAATTGTCCTTACTTAGAGTGGGTCTGGAACTCTGGTATCTTCACGTCATCAAACTGTTATTCTGGTGTATAAACGTACTATACCTAAATCTCTGTCGCTTGGTAGGTAGGCGTGCCAATATTATATTCGATACAGGTGTGTTCTTTTTATGAGAAAAACGCTAAGTGACTCTTAAATTATACATTTCAGAGATCACTAAGCATTTTGAATAAAGAAGTTTCAATGTTGAAACTCTTGAAGCTAAGTTTTTGGACACATACATAAGATGGCTGATTTTAAAATTATGTGTATTAAATAGTACAAATAATTATATGGGCGTTATGATTACTTTTACAATAAGTTTCATTCATTTAGAATATTATTAACCATTACATATTATGAATAAGTTGGTATTACTGACAGTGGCATACAAGGAAAAAAGTCTGGGTGGTATAGCTACTCTCCTGTAGAAATTTTGCAAAACATTAATGGCGTCAGTCTAGAAAACTTACAACGAAATAGCACATGGTTTTAACTCACTGAATAGATAAATAGGTGCAAGAGAAAGCAGAAAATAACTAACTTATTTTTTAAATATTGTGGCATAGGTTCTTTTTCTCAGTGGATGCCTTGGGCCATCTTAATGCTCTTATAGGTTATATTCTTATTTTTCATTTTCTCTACCAAGGAAATGTTTTCAGTACGAGTATTACTGTTGATGGCCTCCTAAGTTTTCCTACCTTGAATTAGGCGAACGATTGGATGAATGAAGAAAGACCCTAAATGTCTGTGTCAAACGTTCTGGTAACTGTCATTCACGTTAGGTCATTTTACTTAAGGACACTTTTTAACGCTTCACTCATTAGCGTCCATTCAATTTAGAGGTGAAATGGCCGATAAATTTTGCTCAGAGGTCTCTTCTTTCAGGCATGAGATTCTTTTACGTTCCGTCAATATACGACATTGGAGCAATGACTTTGCTTTCCTTCCAAAGGAATTCATACTTAGGGATTTTTACGCCTCAAAAAATTCATCGACTCTAGCCGGTTTTGAACTCGTGACTTTGGGTCTACGAGGCAAGGACCGAGTGTTTATAGTCATAATCATAACTGCAACTCATTTTACGCTTATTTACATCAATATCTTGATAACTTCCTTGAAATTGAGAACTTGAATTCTCTGCACCTGCCATTGTGATGCAAGGAGGAAGAATAATTAGCAATATAATAATTTATGGCACATTCATCTCCAGATAAATTTTTCAGTGCTTTTTAAGCCTTCGTAAACAACGCACGAAAAAATTGACATTACAAGATATTACGAGTACATGTAATGAAAGAAAGTGTCCTTAAAGTCTTAATAATTAACTATCACAAATGTTTTTTTTTCTACTCATAGTACTGGAATAAATAACGGTTTTTAGAAGCTCGGTAGAGTATTAGCTGCTTCTTCACACTCTTTAACTGCAATCACAGTAGGAGTTTCATTGGCATTTGACGATTCTTCCCTTTTCCCCCATTCTCTAACTGGTTAAACATGCTATGATTGAAATCCCTTAGTAATTCTTTGTGTTCGACTTCGTTTACCCTAGATCGAGTATCATGCGGATTTTGGATTAGCGCTGCGTAGCAGATCCAGAAATTACATGTCCCTATAAAGTAATAATTATCGAAATTCATTGGCTTATTTTAACGTTTATGGAAGTCATAGCATGTGTAGCGGACAATAAAAACTTTAACAGCAATGGTGAAACAATGAGGGCACCGTAATAACAGTAACAATGAAATCAGCAATAATAGACTGTTAATAAAGTTACATTTTGCCCTTATAATGATAGTATGCAATTTGAAGGAAGTGCAATAAACAGACAACGCCTCTTGAATCTTCAATAATGAAATGAGTGTATAAAAGGACTATTAAACTATTTTCTCTCGTACTCATTTCTCGCTTCCTATACTTGTCTGCAAATATGACCGAATCCTTATTAGAGCTTGTGAATGAGCATTATTTTACTAGACACCTTTGTATTTTACCTTGTGAATCCGATACTCAATGACGTGCAAAATGGCGCTTTCACCTTCTAAATATGCAAATCAAGTACGTTACCTAAATACATGGGGATTCAAATCTTGACCTGCCCAATAAAGTTATCAACTCATTGCTTTTAGTGATGAGATTCGTTTTAATACTGTTTAACGTCCATTTTTATTGTTGAGGCATCACGGATAGTGGATTTATTTATTTTATTGTTTTTTTTTTTATTTCAAAAGTGTTCAACTCCCGTTTTTACTGCTAAGGGCATCACAGGTGGTGGACACTGATGATACATGAAATGAAATGAAAAATGGGAAAGGTTTTTTTTTTTTTTTAATTAAAGAAATGAAAATTTCCTGATCTAAATTTAGGGTAAATGTCCGGCGCTTGCCGTTTATAAAGAATGAGGAAAGCCTGGAAAAAGCCTCAGTCAGGGAGGACAGTCCAGGCAGAAATGGTACCCCAGACCTCCCGATCACGAGTTCGTGTCTTAACGACCTCAACTATCCATGTCAGTGCGAAGAGATCTGAGTAGCTTTTCTTGGACTTTCCGAAGAAAAGCATCTAAAAACCGCCGAACAAAATGAGTCTAAATAATTATACATATGGATGGAAAGGAACTCACTGCTATAATGTTATGCTTTTTATGCTATTAATGCAAAAAATGTTCTTATGCCATTTTGACCTTCAACGTGTTGTTTGGATGAAAAAAGTTCATTTTTGCATTATCTTTCACTTGCTGTAATGTGTCGGAATTTATATATTCCGACTATAATAATGAACATGAATAATTTAGAGTTGGCATTTGACTGTGTCATATCAGTGATGTTAACAAAGGTTTAAAAAACAATCAACGTTAGTTATAATGGAAGGTTATGTAACAAACACCTGTTGAATGTATGTAATTGGTTAATTCTTAATTTATAAGCTTAGATTACATAAAGATGGGAAACTCAAGGCTGGAAACTGGGTACCGCATCGAGCGCCAATATCAGATCTTTCTTAGCGACATTATGGCAATGAAACTCGCTAATCCAGTTGCATCCTCCTGTTTATAAGTGTACCATTGAAAAGTTAACCAGCCGCTTTATTTAGACATGTAGCTCGTTTGTCAGACTCGACAGCAGCAACTCGCTTGTATCAGCAAATCATTCAGCTTTTGTCGTCGTGACCATGGCTTGTGGGTACGGGAAAAAGGAGACAGCCACTGCAGAACATTACGCAGCATTGCCGCATTTTCTCAAAAACTCTAATAGATAGAGAATAACGCCATTAACTATATTATTTCCTTATTTAGTAACACATTCATAAACGTAGCTAAATATTACAAAATGTTAGTAAAAGCGTAGCAGTAAGCAAGAGGAGAAGAATTGGCTGCGTTCAAATCGGAGTAAGAAGGGAAAGACGGCGACGTAGTGGGATGAAGTTCATGACGTCACGATTATTGCCAATAGCAAAGCTACCAGCGAACAGAAGGAAAGTTAAGGAGTAGATCTCAACTTAAACGAACACCTAACCTAACAGGAGTAAATATTCCGTACATGGATTCTTGTAATATTTAAACCTAACCTAGGGATTAAATTCTAAGACTGACATAATAATCTTAAACTGTAGCCTCTAAGTTAGGTTTAAGTTAAAGAGTGGTATTAATGAATTTAACAGTACTTTTATATGCCTATTTCTACAACCCCATTACCGCTGTACCAAATTGTATGTATTATAAACAGTACTCGACTGAAAACAGTGTTGTTGGGTTACGCACTCTCCTCCCTTGGGCTACACTAGGCGGTGCATCTCCACGCCTTGCTACGAAAAGTACATGTTACACGATGCTCAAATCGGAATCCGTGACGGTCGCTGCTGATTGTATCTTCTCTAATAATCAAACTATCCACGACAGTGTCAATCTTCTTTTCCAGTATTCTTTTACAATTTTAAGCGCATGTTCAAAGTATTTTGACCACTTTTGTGCAGCGTAACTGTCAAAAAGTATTATCTTCTTTCGCTTCTGTTCTAATTCATTTCCAGAAATAATTCTAATTCTAATGGATAAAAGGTCTGCATGATATTATTGTCACGGAGATTTTTGTCTATATTATAGGATTTTTCTGCGTGCATTTATTTGTCTAGAGAAGAATAGCTTTCCGCATATTAGAATAAAAGTGAAAATCTTTGGCATTATTTCCAATTCATTCAATTATTTGCAATTTTAGATGTGCTGAAATTGATTTCCAGTTATGCTGGGCATTATGATACCTGGCGTTATCCAAAACCATAACTGTATTTGAAGATAGATTTGGAATAATCTGAATACAAAATAATTTATTAAAACGTTCAAAGATCATGTCATCAGGATAGTTACCCAGCTTGGTGATATTTAAAATTTAGTAATCCATTTTTCATAAAACCAGTTTCATCTCCTGTTTGGTCAATAATTAGCCGAACACATTTATTAATAGGTGCCAAAACACCCAGTTCTTCAAGCATTACCAGGTTGTAATGTTTTTTTTTTTTTCTATGTGTGTAATGTTGAGGGTTATCTTACATGAGTAAATATATTCAAAACTGAATAAATCAGGTTAATATTTTAATGCGTTATATTTTTAAGTATGCAGCACAAGAATATAATTTAAACAAAAATAAGAATTTATAATTGGTTCATAAAATTTTCTTTTTACATCATATTATTATCATCATGTTCTTTGCGTTCTTTGAATTGCAAACCTGAACACATGTTACAGCATCGTTTAACATCATTTCTCAGCATTTTTGCTGCAACCAATTACATTCGCACAGTTCTTCCCTCCCATCTACTGTCCAACCTAACGGACTGCTGGTGGTTTCTGCGCATAGTCTTTAGCAAGTTGTCCCACTGTATATAGTACTAAATACATATATATTAAAATTATATAGCTGTTGGAAAAACTGAAAAATAATGGAGCAACCACTGAAGTTGAGACATAGGAAAAATAGAGCACGCGAACATTGGCGACTACAGGTTATGGCACATATTGCAGAAAATAAAATATTTAATATTAACAGAAAGACAAATAAAGTACATTTAACATGTGTACAACATCAAATATCTGTACGATGAGTATAGTTAAAGTTAAGAATCAGGGAATATTGTCGACACCAGGAAATTAAAAAAGAAGAAAAAGAAAAAGAAAGAAACAAAGAAACAAAGAGACAAAGAAAAGGAAAAGAACGTTTAAGGAAGTAATACTCTTTAAAATGACACCAAATTCCCTCCCATTATGTTAATACATAAAACAATAAAATAAACCGTTTTAGGTCAGAAGAATAGAAAAAATACAGTACAACAATTTCAACAATATGTAGGTAATATTGCCACATACTGAATGGGAAACCTTTGGGAGCCTTTTTGGCTGGGTAAATTTCTACACATTTCATCAAGAGCTAAAGCATGCTTTGCATCTTCGTAGTTGCGCATTATTAATAAAGTATGTCTTTTATGACATTGTTTAGCCAATCAAGAATCAGAACATAATAGAGTTAATATCCATGGTAAAAAAAATACCAAATTTTCTTACTTTCATTGAGTATAATGATAGCATTTTGACAGTGATAACACAAATCCAGAACGTCGATTTCCATATTAGAGATCTAGCTAAGGAATCTGCGTTGGGAATTCGCACCAACTAGATCAACACCTCGAGCTAGGTGATGGAGCGGTCAGGAGTGACACAGTGCTTAGAAATTTGACTTCAGCCCTTACGTCATTCCGGTAGGTAAGGGAGAGTTATGAGCACCGTAGTTCATAATGGTATAATAAATTAGTGATAGCTAACTTGAAAATATAACATTTCTTTCTTTAAATTTTACAAGACCGTCCCTCTCATACTTATCAATTATACAAAATAATTGATCTAATGCTTTTACAAATAACTCTGAAGACCTTTGTAAGAAAGGAACACCATTTAGCACTACAGCTTAACTTGAATTTATGTTAAACATGGCATTACACATATACGCTTGTGGCATTTAGACATTAATAGAGTTTGCTAACAATATTATGACATATTGTTAACACATACACTGTTAGTGGTTGTTGAGCTCCGTTCGTTACAGCGCGCTTTTGAGCATGGGGGTTAATGCGGATGCGTAACGTACATGATGCGTCTAACTCGAGTGACGCTTCCTCTTCTCTTGGCAACTGTGGAGCTGAAAGTGTCACCTCTGAAAAAATAATTTAACACAAGAGTACAGGATACCACCAATTATGTATAAATAAGGTACTGGGTAATTAAACTAGCGATAACTCGTAAAATATCTTGGTTTATGATGTTTTCTCCCTAATTATTTTTCTGTTGAGCTTCTTGTTAGGAAGATGCAGGCGATTAACCCCGATTATTAAATTGTTTGCTTCCGTGTCCGAACTCGTGGTGTCAAAAAGTAATATAATGTGAGAGGTACGCGAGTTGTTCTACTTAGTTCGTGACACACTAATTTACCTGCTACAATAGCGGGTTCGGTACCCCTGCTACAGGAAGATACAAGTACCATGAAGTTCGCATGTGCAGTTCGTAAACTTAAATCTAATCTAAGTTATATTTTAAGATTCTAGTGAATCACACGCTTAAAACATAATACACAATAAACTTAAAATGTAACCCCTAGATTACATTTGAGTTAGAAGAATATCGTTGTAAGAATGGATATGTGGTTTGGTTTTGATAGGTTAGGTTAGGTTAGATTAGTTTAGGTTAGGTACATATTCGCTCAGGCTTAAGAAATATGCCTTATATATAATTGGAAAGATATCTGCCACAACCACTTTCGCCTTGACTAATGCATTAAATTTATTCTTCTTTCTTTTAATCTATTTTCCTTTACTCCTTAACGTTTTTGCTTTTTCTCTGCCGTGCCATATATCTATCAATCGACCAATATACCTCACATACCCCGGTGACCGGATTGTAAATCGGCTTAGTTTCTTTATTTTAGCTATAGCTCCAAATACTCACAGCAGGTGCTGGTTTGATTACAAGTTTTGTATGCCCTTATGACAGATCCTGGTGTATAATTTCATTCGCGAAATATAAGTATGTAAGTAAATAGTTAACTTTCCTGCTGTAATAAACTAAACTTTGTAAAAGTTAAATTTTGAATACGTGTTCCTGGAGGCGGTTCATGAAACAACAGGAGTCTTCAAAAAAGGAACGCCATAGTGCAACAACAGTTAAGTGTTGTGTAGTTGCCTCCCGACTCAAAGGAAAGCTTATATTGTCCGTATACAGCGTTCTGCCTCCCCCCCCCCCCTTCTTAGGGGAAATTAAGTCTCGGATTTCATTTCCTTTTTACTTTTTTTCTTCGCTTAAGCTGCGCCATAAAGCTCAAAGAGAGGGTACAATAATGCTCTTGTCTGGAACATCTTTAGTGCACTCAATAGCATGACTATAGACAGATGCTTGTGCTGGAAAAAAAACGCGACTTCACACACCTTTTTTATGCTGGATTCTCTCATTCTTTCTTTATCCTTTTAGCACTCTGCATTTCTTTCTGTTAAAACCACATTGCTATTCGTGATTATGAAGACGAAGCTAACAAACAACAAAAAAGAAAGAAAGAAAGAAAGAAAGAAAGAAAAGATTGTGCAATAATATGTAAAATGCATGACACCAACTTAAAAAGGAGGAAAACGTGCTAAACAAACCCCTAGCAAACTTACAAGTACTCTGATTTGAAAGAGCAGTGGCATTGCAAACAGTTAAAGTAGTATACAAACCGACTTGCTCAAACATTCGAAATTATCAGAGCACTTTATTAATTTTATATAGGATGACTTCGATTAACAGATTAAAAATGCTATCTATGGGTGTTAGAAATTAGTATTAAGTGAAAAGAACTCTATGATACTGAAAACTGCAGATGATGTGCAATGTAATAAGTTCGAGGATCATGTTCTTATCGTGGTACATTATTTTACACCAGCAAATGTGCGATGTGGCGATCGCGGGCCTCGACATATGCAGTACAGCGATGCACAAAAGTTCGTCGTACGAAGTGCTGGGCTTTGCTGTACATTGTCTTTCTTTAGTGTTGCCGATATTATGTCATTTTCCGAGAACATTAGAGGTGTAGGGATTTTCTTTTGAGATTAATTCTTTTAAAACTTTTAAATTGGATTTGTATGGCATATTTCTACGTATTATTTTATTTGATTGATTTTAAATTACTCATACAGATTTATTTTATAACATCAATAAGGATACAACATTAAAATAGTAAAACTGCAGTTTGCACACTAAACCATGGCCTACTTTGTTATCCATAGATACTGTAATTATCTCTGAAATTAAGATTACTGCTTCTTCCTCAGGTGTGATTTTTACTGTTGTCCTGTCTTCGATCTCTTTTTAATGCCTCGCTCACGTTGATCTTACCGTCAAGGGTGGCCGACCTCGTTAAGGTGCGGACTCGTTAGCGAGAGGTCTGGGGTTCGAATCCCTCCAGGACCGTCTTCCCCGACTGAGGTTTTTTCCAGGTTTTCCTCAGTCCTCATAAATGGCAAATGCCGGAGAGTATGTTAGCTTGGAACGTTTCCTTCCTAAAACAAAAAAAAAAAAAAAAATCCTTTCCCAATTTGTAGTTTCATCTTCAAAATAAAGGTTGATCTTGGAATTGTCTATTTCAATGTTTACAATCTTCACATTACTTTGAGCGGCAATTGCTATTTCACTAATAGGAAGACCTGCTCTCTACATTCCTACGATTTGTACACACGTTACTTCTGACATAGGACACGGTGTTTTCTAAAAATATGTTGTTTATCGCAAGCATACATAAACATGCTGAATGGTATTACGATCACAGAGCAAATATACAATACCCTTATATATCGCTACATCTTTGGTTTCCTAAGTGAAGTTCTTCTAAGAGGATGATATTTCAAGTCGCTAACGACTTCGACTCGGCAATACTAATGAACGGCAGGCTACAAGGATCCCCTAGCAACCAACTCTTGTTGCGTTTCCATAGGGATTTCACAAACCAAAATTTTGTTGTGCCGCCAATGAGGAGTGCGGTTTGCTTTGAATGAATATTGATTCAAATACTCAATACAACAAACACAAAGTATAAAATACAGAATCATACATTCTAATTATTTAGTAAATACATCATTAAAACATCTTTCTCCCCTGGTGTAAGTGGAGTCAGAAATTTAGGATTTCCAGAAGAAAAGGACTCTTCCTACATCCAACCTATCACCCCATATAATTTTGTATTTATTAATTACAAATTATTTTAACTTTTTACTTCCAGTACAGTAGCTGATTTTCTTATTGATTTAATATTCATAATACTGTTCACATAATCAAATCCATCATCCCTTATTTTGCTCACATTTCACTTCTTCCACATATTTACTGATATTCTCCTTCTTTTATTTTAATAGTGTTTAACGCCAGTTTTTACTACTGTGGCACCACAGGCGGTAGACACTGATCATATATAAGATGATAAATTGGGAAAGGATTTTTTTAAAGCAAGGAAAAGTTTCAGGCCTAAGTTTAGGGTACCTCCCTGAGGAAAATCTGGAAAAAACCTCAGTCAGGGAGGCCTGTCCTGGTGGTATTTGAGCCCCAGACCTCCCGCACTCGAGTCCTCGGCCACCTGTGGCGGTTTACTGGTCTTCAACCATTTCTTCCTTATTTTCCATAAATAACTTTCTGTTTCCGTGCATATTTCTTCAGAACTTAGCTGAAGTACCTTATTCCCAATTACTGCTTTACTCCATTGCATCAAAAGCGATTTCTCTCTCTTTCTTTCTCTCAGTAGTATTTTCTTTACATTCGTATTATTCTTCTCTCCATACTTTCGACATGAGTTCAATCTGATAACTACATTTTTGATCCTTGCAAATCCTCTTTCTCTGGCATCTTTATTACAACATGTTACATAGTTTTCCTTCCCCATATACTTTAATGTCTCTATATAACTTAATAATTTGCATTATTAAAACCATTAAATGTTTCTTACTCCTCAATTTCTTAAATTCTCAACTTAATTTTTTTCCAAAACCGTTTCTCTTTTTTTACTCCCTAATCTCTCATATTTTTCCCATACCAATTCTTTTTAAAATTTCCTTAATCAAACTGATCTAGAGTTCTATTTGATTTTTTGTAACATTAAGCATTGTCTCAATAAATGTTATTCCTCTAACCTGATTGTCCTGAATCAAAATTTTAATGTCTTTTCCACTATTTTCATCTTATTACCTATTTTTCCTGACTCTACTTGAGTTATTGCCATCAGACAGGCTCTCTTTAGACCCAAAATCGATTTACAGAATTTTCTATGAACTACATTTCAGGTCTGTTATTGAGGTGTCGAAGAAACGGGATTTCCTCTTCCAATCCATCGATTAAGGAACTGATATTCAGCATAAACAGACAATATGAGAGAATATGGACATTCTCTCAAGGACAACATGAGATACTTTAAGAACCCATATTGAACATGTGGTATAGTTAATTAATTTTGTTTTCGCTTACGTGTAGCTCTTGTAGCTTGTTTAGATATTGGCCTGGTTAAAATCAAGCTATATGTGTATGTAAACTTAGTGCTGTTCCATGAATTCATTTTTAACAAGATATATATCCCAGTGCAACCCGCAGATATTTACGTATTAAATAATGTGTTAAGCTGGCATTTCTAATTGCATTTATTCTATTCTGCTTTACCGTTATATCCTTTTGAAACTACTAATCAGAGACACCCTTGATATTTGTGAAATATGTAGATTAAAACTATTGTTGGTTATAAAGCCAAATTCTAAGCATTAGCAACAATCAAAGAAGAATAGAAGAACGAGCAGGTGAATGAGAAAAGGAACAATTCCATGATGACCAGATGATGCGCAGCATTGAATGCCAACAGAATCAGTCAAAACACAGCTGCAATATCACTGAATTTCATCACTTTAAAGTTAAGCAGGCTAGTTCTTATGCTGTGGCAATACAGCAGCTGAAGTGGCATGGGCAAGCTGTGGGTCACTATGTGAAGATTTAGTTCATTTTCAAATTCTATTGGCAATATTTACCTCGTTTGTGATCATAAAGTTCTTTCTCCATCTACACAGAATCTGTAGGAACTTACCAGAATTGTTACCCTTATCATTCTCAACCCATGCGGATAGCTGACAATGTTCCAGACAGAGTACTTTGTTGACATACTTCGTTATCGACACATCTTAGACTTCAAACAACAATGTTATAATTTTAAATACTATATGTTCTACTAAGTTAATTTTTGGAATCAACATTAGTATTATCATCACTATTATTATTTGTATTAACTTCATTGGTGACGTACATATTTATGTGTATGATGTGCAACAATCATGAACAGGGTAATAATTTGTATTGCTGTACATATTTTAGATAGAGAAGATTTTTGTAACTTAGGAAGTGCCTGACGCCGTGCCCATAGTAAAATCGTTCACAATAGCAATCGGTTGAAAATAGGGTTTTCTTTGTAGAGGCGAGATTGCTGTGCTAATGTTCGACCTTTTAAAGAGACCAGTTGTTAAGCTAAAAGCTACCGTTTTAAGAAAGTTGTTTTTATGTAGGAGTTAAAAACCACGCTTAGGGATGAAACACCCAGCCCGTCAGGACATTTAAAACCCCTCGTATAAGCGAAGACGTTCTTAAAGTCTTGTAAAAAAAAACGAATTAGATCAGACGTGTTAAGTTTAACAGTAGCCAGCCAGGGAGCTGGGTTCAAACATAAAATTTTTAAAAACGACGTTTTAAACTTAGAGGGACGCGAGCGTCCCAGCTTAATAGATTCCACTCCTGTATATAAAGGTCATCTGGAGTCGCGAGCTTAATTTCGGCAGCGATAGAACGTATTAAATACTTCAAGATGGATTTCGACAACGTGTTAAATACTTCAAAATTAATTTCAGCAGCGGTAGAACGTGTTACATTCACTTAAAGTTGCATTTCGACAGCGGTATGCCATGTTACTTTCATTTAAAGCTTGATTTCGACAGCGGTAGGACGTGTTACTTTACTTCAAGACTAATTTCGGCAGCGGTATGCCATGTTACTTTCATTTAAAGCTTGATTTCGACAGCGGTAGGACGTGTTACTTTACTTCAAGACTAATTTCGGCAGCGGTAGGACATGTTACTTTCATTTAAAGCTTGATTTCGACAGCGGTAGGACGTGTTACTTTACTTCAAGACTAATTTCGGCAGCGGTATGCCATGTTACTTTCATTTAAAGCTTGATTTCGACAGCGGTAGGACGTGTTACTTTACTTCAAGACTAATTTCGGCAGCGGTAGGACATGTTACTTTCATTTAAAGCTTGATTTCGACAGCGGTAGGACGTGTTACTTTACTTCAAGACTAATTTCGGCAGCGGTATGCCATGTTACTTTCATTTAAAGCTTGATTTCGACAGCGGTAGGACGTGTTACTTTACTTCAAGACTAATTTCGGCAGCGGTAGGACATGTTACTTTCATTTAAAGCTTGATTTCGACAGCGGTAGGACGTGTTACTTTACTTCAAGACTAATTTCGGCAGCGGTAGGACATGTTACTTTCATTTAAAGCTTGATTTCGACAGCGGTAGGACGTGTTACTTTACTTCAAGACTAATTTCGGCAGCGGTATGCCATGTTACTTTCATTTAAAGCTTGATTTCGACAGCGGTAGGACGTGTTACTTTACTTCAAGACTAATTTCGGCAGCGGTAGGACATGTTACTTTCATTTAAAGCTTGATTTCGACAGCGGTAGGACGTGTTACTTTACTTCAAGACTAATTTCGGCAGCGGTATGCCATGTTACTTTCATTTAAAGCTTGATTTCGACAGCGGTAGGACGTGTTACTTTACTTCAAGACTAATTTCGGCAGCGGTAGGACATGTTACTTTCATTTAAAGCTTGATTTCGACAGCGGTAGGACGTGTTACTTTACTTCAAGACTAATTTCGGCAGCGGTATGCCATGTTACTTTCATTTAAAGCTTGATTTCGACAGCGGTAGGACGTGTTACTTTACTTCAAGACTAATTTCGGCAGCGGTAGGACATGTTACTTTCATTTAAAGCTTGATTTCGACAGCGGTAGGACGTGTTACTTTACTTCAAGACTAATTTCGGCAGCGGTATGCCATGTTACTTTCATTTAAAGCTTGATTTCGACAGCGGTAGGACGTGTTACTTTACTTCAAGACTAATTTCGGCAGCGGTAGGACATGTTACTTTCATTTAAAGCTTGATTTCGACAGCGGTAGGACGTGTTACTTTACTTCAAGACTAATTTCGGCAGCGGTAGGACATGTTACTTTCATTTAAAGCTTGATTTCGACAGCGGTAGGACGTGTTACTTTACTTCAAGACTAATTTCGGCAGCGGTATGCCATGTTACTTTCATTTAAAGCTTGATTTCGACAGCGGTAGGACGTGTTACTTTACTTCAAGACTAATTTCGGCAGCGGTAGGACATGTTACTTTCATTTAAAGCTTGATTTCGACAGCGGTAGGACGTGTTACTTTACTTCAAGACTAATTTCGGCAGCGGTATGCCATGTTACTTTCATTTAAAGCTTGATTTCGACAGCGGTAGGACGTGTTACTTTACTTCAAGACTAATTTCGGCAGCGGTAGGACATGTTAAATACTTCAAACTTGGTTTCGACGTCGGTAGGCCGTGTTACATTTACTTCAAGACTAATTTCGGCAGCGGTCAGGTCCGAGATTCCCGATACAGGCAAGTCTTCCCCAATAATTAAAAACCAGAAGACTGACAGGAGATCCCCAAGCAGTCCTTTGAGGCAGCTATAGTCGGATTCTACTCATATAATTATACAAATCTACGGTTCGTTTGAATGATTTATGTGCAATACCAGCAGTATAACGTCGATCATGGTGGTCTAGTGGTAACCATGCTTGCCTCGTAGACCCAAGATCTCGGGTTCTATCCCGGCCAGGATCGATGGCTTTTCTCGGGCTTAAATCAGTGGGTCTCATATCGATATTTACGGCACGTAAAAGAACCTCAAGCCTGAAAGAAGTCTCTGGGCAGAATTTGTTGGCCGGCCGTTTCACGCCGTAAATTGAATGGGACGCTTTTTTTTTTTTTTTTAAATTTAAGGACGCTCTTTAACATCTCAGGTCATCAGCGTCCCATTCAATTCCGGGCATGAAACGGCCGACAAATTTTGCTCAGAGGCCTCTTCTTTCAGGCTTGAGGTTCTTTTTCGTGCCGTAAATGTACGACACGGGACCCGTGGCTTTACTTCCCTTCCGAAGGAAGCCATACTTAGGATTTTTACGCCCGAAAAAATCCATCGATCCTGGCCGGGTTTGAACCCGCGACCTTAATGAGACGCTGATGATCTGAGATGTTAAAAACCACTCGTAAATTAACCAGAACAAAATAATTAGCAGTAATTAAAGGAAGAAGAAACAGTAACTTATGATGATAAACAAAGGAAATTGCATGAAGGTCACATTCTGCGTGGTCATGTAAACCAAGTAGGATATAGGTCATGCACTAAGGCTATACAAGGGAGAGTAGAGGGTTATAATTACGAGGCGCCGTTGCGAGGAAATATTGTCAGAATGTTATTTGGCCAGGAGACTTAATTAAGAAACATCAAGAGAACGATTGCACAGGGCCGGCCACAAAGCGGAAATAAAATGTTAATTACGCGCAGAGAGCTTCACACCTCGTGGTGAAGAGCTGTTGTAGCATTAGAACACAACAGCGTTGCCAGTGGCGTGCCTTGCAGCTAGAAAGCACATCTCTTTATTTGGTTTCCTATATAGCGGCACTTCCCGCAGTACAGTTAGGATATATTTCCGAAAATTTTATTAGACTCTGAAGGAGAATGACTGGCAAGGTTGTAAGTTTTGGCAAAGGAAAGCTTGGCGAACTGGGTGATTTAATTAGTAAAGTTAGACAGACACCTCGTGAACTTGCGCGCAATTGTACGCTTAACTGATTTATGCTGGCGGAGGTAGAATGTAGTAGTTGAATTCCTCCGCTCCTTTTTGTCACATAGTTCTTCATCTTTTCACATTCTAAAAGAGAGCCTAATTAGGAGAAAGTTTTAATCAGATTAGGTTAGGCTTTCTGATTTTAGCACTATGCATCAAGTGATCAAATTCGTAAATGTGAAACACTATAATTACTGTTAGTAGTAGGTGTATCTTTATTGTTATAAAATTCATACACATATTACAAATATATTTTATGCGCGGGTCGTAGATCTTACAGGCTTAAGTATGGTACATATTTAATAGGGGGGAATAATAATACAAATAAAACAATAATAATAAATAAATAAATATTAAAAATGGGAAGAGCGGTATTTCCAGATATATGATTGAAAAGATTACATGATTTATAATTACACTAGTTATTGCGTTCTAAACCAGAAAATGCGTTGCTTCTAGCTTCGCATACTTTGACTAGGAAACTGCCCATATTCAACCAATTATATAATGCGATTCGCAAACAGGTCCCAACATGCCAATCGACCTGTAATTGCCTTAAAAGAACATTTTTCTCAGGTGTTTCGAGCTGTTACATTCTGCTAGGATATCCTCCTAGCAGAACTATACGTTATTTTTTAGCCTTCCAACCTCCCAGTCCCAAACAGGCCATTCCTAATCTCGCCTTTTTCCCTAGAGTGAGCATATATATCTCTTTATCCCACGTTAGTTTAATTTCATTCGATAGGCTCAAGGAGACTTTCGTGTTCGCCTCGATTTCCTGCCTGCTGATTTCCTCTAGCCTTGTTCTAACTCTCTTCCATACGTCTTTATTATTTGCATCGCCTTGTTGCCCCATTGAACCCAGGCCAATTCCTCTTGAGTCCTCTTTCCATCTCTGCAGCCCTAAACATTGGAGTTATTTTTTGCATCTGGTATCTTACATTTAGCGCGAAGCGTAGACTGAAGACCCTGCATTTTTCTAGGCCAGTATTTCACTGTCCCTCTTTTATTATCGTCAAAATAACCCACGTCCCTCATCACCCCAAAGTTCAGCGTTCCTTTGGAGAGCCCGAGAACCCTTTTCCAACAATCGCTTGAATTTTATTTACATGTTCAGCTCTTTATGATGCGTAGCTTTGCAACTGGGTGAAAAATAGAAAAAAAGTACAAGTTTACATGACATTCCAGTTTATATAATATGAACATATCAGAATGTGAAACAAGAGTAGTGATAGGTAAGAAATATTGTTGTGAGATAATTCAACAAATTCACAACATGTAGTATTTGGATTGTAAAAGATCGGTATTCAAAAATAGTTAAAATGTTTTAAAAGTTTTCAAACTGCATTTGGTGATGTCAAAACGCTGTTTACTATGCGAAAGTGAATGATGGAATCCCCATAATAATTAAGTTCTGGATAAGGTTAGAGTAAATGTTAGATAGCCATGCTGCTCATGCAGAAAACTTTCAGAAAACATTGCCATGAAGATATGGCAAGAGACATCATAGTTCGAAATTAACAATAATTCTAAGGGAAATAGTCACATAGGAAGAGGAGAAGAAATGGAGGGGAAAAATAACGATTTAGTTTATACAATTTTATCACTTACTTGCGAGTATTAAATATTATTTATAAGTATAAACTATAATTTCAAATAAAATTCAAACTTTCAAGCAGTGTGTAAATAAAAAGTAGTGCAGATTAAATCTATTTGAGAACTGTAAGCATCAGCTTGTTCGTTATGTTTTTAAAAACATACTCCTTTCAAAGATAAACTGTCTTTAATTGACTGTATATTAGCATATTTTATAAGCTGCTTGCTTATTTAAATTAGGCTGTGTTTATATTAGGAGTTTGTGATAAATATAAGATTACAGCATTATCTTTTATATTTTACTATTCGTTCACTTGTTGATGTTATTGTTCTTGGTATATTCATATTTTTCAGGTGAAACAGGTTGCAGACAAAGTCCCCAGTCGCTATGTAGACATCCGAAATATACTTTTTCTTTCTCCTATGTACTCGAGGAGTTAAAAAAAACGAATTGAATGTTACCAGGATTGAGCAGGAAACATTCTTTCTTTTTTCGTACGTGCTATATAAAACCACTGTCCGGTCTATATAGCACTTATGAGAGGCGTTCAAATGTCGGATCGATGCTTTTTTTACAATGCACGCAGTATTGGACCAGTAAGAAAAAGGAACTGAAAAACACAGTAGCTTTCATGTCTACGAGGCAACTAACCAATTTGAAACATTGCGCCCTCATCAAAATCCGAAAGGAAGAACCCAAAGAAATCCACAAAAGTATGGGATGGCAAAGTAATGGGCCAAGTCATTTAAATCCCTATTCGTCGCTTGTAGCAATCATTACAGGAAATATATCCATGATTATTAAAAATTCTTATGCCCAGGTTCATGTTGTAGCCTATGTACTATAACTTTCAGCTGGCATAATTTCTGAGCCATTAAGTATCAATTTAACAAGTACCTCAAATGTTAACACCAGTTCAGAAAAAGTGTCGTCAGAATATGAGACAGAAATTTTTGGACCTCTAGCTAGCTTTTTCACTGATCCTTACTAGTAATGAAACGTGGGTTTACTACCATTAATACGAAACAAGAGCCTGCACAATGAAAGTATAATGAATTTCCTTGTTTCAAAAAGTTTCTGTCCAACAGGCGACTGGAAAAGTGAATTGTGAAATTCGTACCATAAACAGGAGATTCTTATGTTAAAAATTGATGCCACACATATCGAACTTTAATCAGGAAACCCATACTTTCAAAATTAATTCCTTACATAAAGCTAAATATGAACGCATGTTGATTAGGAGGCTACTACACGAGCATGCGTCATCTCACAGTTCCTATGCATCCCACAAATCACTGGCTATAATCAGGGAGTATAGTTTAATTGAGCTTAACCACCCATTCAACGTGGTGTAGACCTCGTTTTGGGATTCTATTCTTTTTGGAAAACTCAATTGCGATAACTGAAAAGGCTGGAGGCCAACTGAACTCCCTGTTCCGAAAACGTTACATTACTGGAGACGAATTAGACCAACAACACGAAGATCACATTGACAAGTGAAACAGTGAGTTTAACCACCATGTTTTAATTGAATAACCTGGTAGGTAAATTATAGAACCATCATAAACACATATAAACTAACACCGGATGTTGTAGTCAGCTGGGTTTTAAAATCACCATGAATTGTATGATGCAGAGTGAGCCAGAATGAGAGATGCAGCACTGATGTTAATCTTTCTATAAATATTTTACCATCCTTATTATCAAGCAGTTAAGGTAGAGCTAATACACGATAACTCTGCACTCAGCTTATGTCACACAGCCGAAGGCGACTTCTCTGCTACCTGCTATGACGACATTCACCTTTCAAACCACTGCCAGAATGTTACGTAAACTAAACTGCATTATAACATTCTAGTGAACTATTTTGCCTATTACCTTAAAATATCTCATACATCAACAAAAAAATGACATGCAAACATTTTTACTTTTACTTGTTCCAAACGCGTGGTTTTCTCGCTCAGTCACAGAACTAATAATGATACCTGCTGAAAAGCAGTTTGTACGCAGGAGCAGGATGTTCTATCCCTATCACTGAGCAGCTTCTCTTTTTCACAATAATAGACGTGCAAACTTATCGTGCGTGGGCTATAATCATTTTTCGAATTCAATTAAATGTACGCAAAATATGTCATAAATTAATTCTGGATTTTTATATAAGCATTAAATAATGGATCTCATCACTGCTTAAACATATTCTACAAAACCCCTACTTATAAATTAAGAAATTTAATAACAATAATGAATATTATAATAATGCATATCAAAATGACACTGTAATGAGATTATATTCCTCTTTAAACACTAATTCAACAAGGCGCTACATACTGGAACAAGACAATAATCAGCAACCTGTGTAACATGCATGATCAGCCACATTGCTTTGAATTAATGAGTACATATCCGTGCAAGATTGATATAAGGACGCTACTTCTTTAAAATAATTTTTGCATACACATTTACCTTGGAGGACAATGTGAAAAATATATTTATTTATCTTAATAATTTGCAAATTTGCCACATTTTTATTTTTCATTGCATCTATGGGGAAATCGTTCAAATATGCATAAAAATCTTTGTTTTAAGCTTGTAAATTAATGCCTATGATTAACAAATAATTTGGAAAGACGTTGAATTACAATGAGTTAGTATTCATATTTATATTTTAAGAGAGCTATGTCCATAAACATGTAACCTTAATAAAATACAGTAACCCGACAAATTTTGGCATGAAAATATTAGACCTATGGAAGTCATATTTCGCAAAAGCATTCGTTTTTATATGTTGTGGGAGTAAAACCTATTTAAGTTTTAAAACGTAAGATCAATTTCCCGTAAGGTTTTACATGGAATTGCCCATATATCTAATTGATGACATGCGAAAAAAAAAATAAACTAATTAAAATTGGTTCCTACAACATGTAGTAGGAAAATACGAAAAACAAAGCGTGCTTTTCGTTAGTCGCCGAAACACCAGGACCATATGTTGCTTTTTATGTGATCAAGCTACTTTACAAGATGCAAACAATTCAATCAAGAGAACCCGAAATTGGATAATAAACTGAAAGCTTTATCAAGGGAAATGCTACCTTGGACGTGAAGTTGACTCAGCATCAGCCATATAGTGTAGTCGACCATGAATCGGAACAAGACCGTCGTAAACGACAGCAGTTTTCTCCATAGCAACCATAAATTCTAAGCCCCTTCCTCTGACGTCATGGATTCTAATTTGCGTCAGACTTATACTGATGCCATGTTTCAAAAGAAATTGTTTCACTGATGTCTCAATGGAAAATATTCAAATCTATTATGTTATCTCTGAAGCATCTTTAGCAAAGCCTCATTCGCGCCCACTAAAAGCTGAATTAAGAGCGCAATTTTCGACAGACGACAATTATCTTTGTCCTGTTGATGCACTCAAAGTTTAGCATTACAATTATAATATGCAATGAAAGGCATAATTAAAACCTACATCTCCGTATTAATTTCGAAATAATTTTTACTTCTATAACTTTCCCTCCATGGAGAACAGCACGCATTTATGGATACAGTTATCAAGTCTATTTCAGGCGAGGTCTGAAAATGTAGCAGGTAGCAGGCGGAGCTTTTGGGACAACTACTAAAAGTGGGACATTTGTGCGTATTGTCACCAGAAACTTGGTGCTATGAATATTCAGAGGAGCTTGTTTTTGTTGCTATGGCGCAGCATCCCTGGGGACCTGTACTAGCGCTTCTCCAGATGTCACCAAGAGATGAATACATACATGAGAGTGTATAATCCCTGCAACCGGAACCTGACCACACACAAACGTACAGTGCGCGTCACTGCCGGCTATATAACCTCTACCCCCTAAACTAATTTAATTTTTAAGTATTATTATATTTCCCGCATACTGGACATGAAACTGTGTTTGGGCTTACTTAAAACAAACCGTAGAAACAACCAACCTTCATATGCATCAAGTCTTCTGAATATTAGAAACCCGGTTTGCTTCGTAACTTTCAGCCTAAACTTTTACGCTAAATGTAATGTTTTATTATCTTATCCTCTTTAGTTTATAATGAATATTATCATAGGTCTATCATGAAAAAAGTGGATACTTGCTATCGACACCGTATTAGTTAATAAAATATACCATAATTTTGCAATTCTACTAAATCATATAATTCTTTTAATTTCTCGGTGCATACTATATAAACAGAAAAATAATTAAATATTTTCAAAGCAATTTAAACATTGCCTGTGTTAAATGCACTATAAAGGCTGTGTTGAGACAATTACGCAAAACAGCTCATTTCTACTAACTGAATTTAAATCATTTTTCAAATGATTGAAGTAACTTGATCATTCCAGCGTTTAGAAGGTTTTTCCAATATCTATTCTGCTCACAGGGTGATATTTCCAAAGTCTAAGTGGAAGTTTGGTGGTGTCAATTCTTTCCGAACGTGACTTTCTTTTCTTCATTCAAAATATGGTATATCTAGCAGTGTCGGTTATTCTAAAATCAAGGAAAGTATTTAGTGTTTCGCAATAGTTTTCAGTAGCAAATAGTAATTAGTCTCTGATGTCAGTACTAGTGACGCCATCACACGAGTTGAGAGGCTTGAAGCCAATGTCGAAACAAAGTAACATTTTTAAAGTTTTTTTCCCCGTGATAAGTGAAAGTGTACTAATAGCAGTGGACTAGAAGCGAGTATAATTAAACCAATTATCTCTGGGGTAAATTAAAAAATGTCATGTCCAAGACGAAACCGTACACCATACCATACAAAAACTCAAAAGATAATATTGGTGTCTTTACAACGGTCTACTTGCTTACTTGTTGACCTTGCCGACAACAACGGCGTGTCTTTATGTACGATTCATATGTATTGGTTCTATGATTTTTTCACTCTTTGTCGCAATACACTTTATGTATACTGTCGAATTAAGACAAACAGAGAGTCGCTCCTAATGTATTAACAATGCCCTTTTTCACGAAGCTCATGATTTAGTAAAAGCATTCTTCATTCTAATATTCCTTGTTTATTTTAAAAGTGTGCGATTCTAGAACTTATGAGCATAAACTACAGTTACTAGTGTGGCAGACTATGTTATCAGCATGCGATTTTGTATAATAGTGTTCTGTTTCACGAAACAAATGGGCCTTGCAATAATGCAAATTTTGTTAACTAGTGGAATTTTACTTGTGAATCTCGAATGATGAATTTACATATTAGTGTACATATTTTATGTTAGGTATTGATTGCATAAATTAAGCTCGATGATTTTAATTATAACATAGTCGGAGATGGCTCCGACTCGTCAGAGAAGGCGGCCTCGCCCGCCGCAGCAACTCCTCCATCACTTAACTGCCACCTCAGCACCAGTCAGCGCAGACTCCCCGCAACCAGCCATCCCCTCTGCCGTCACCACTTCTCACTGGACACAATAGCACCAGCTCACCGTCACCAACAGGGCAGTGGAGAGCCGCGGACCACCTCCGCTCCATTCCTGTTGCGAACCGCTCAACGGTCCTGGCCATCCGCCGTCCGCACTGCCAGAATTTTCTTCGCCCAAGGACCAACATCCCTAATGCTTGTTGTGTTCTTGGATCCTCAGGACCGCGACACCGCTATCTAACTCTTCGGCCCCAACCTCATCACCGAGCACGGTCTCCGCAGCCACACCGCGCCACGTCGCCGCTGTTGTGATTTTGGGCACGCAGAAGAAGATTGCACCAGTGAACCCTGCTGTCACTACTGTAGTGCAGCTGACCTCACTTCCTCCTGCAGACAGCACTACCTAACCCGCAGCCTCAACCACTATACCGGTCAGGCACACACTCATGGCCAGCTGCTCTGCTCACCAACCGCTGATCACTCCAGGGCTGCCCACACCTCAACCACAATCACAGCTGACTTGTCCCCGACGGCCGCACTCTTTCCTCCATCGCCTGAATCACACACTGTGATCACATTGCAATCCCGGGTCCTCGCCCTGGAATGCAACCTCGCCACAGACCGCGCCTCACTTCATACCGCAGCCGCCTCTCTTTGGGAGCAAATCCTAGAATTCCATTAGCCCAGAGCCGCTCAACACACCACAATCATTGAGAATCTCAAAAGAACAGGCTGCCCTCACAAGACGTAGCCGCGAAGCCCTCGCTTCACGTCTGGACAGTAAGAGGAAGCTCTCACCAAACTTAGATCTCCCTCCAGCGCCGCTCTGCCTCCACAAGACATTGCAGCCAACCTAACACACAAGATTGAATATCACGACAATATCCAGACATTCCTCTAAATAGTCACCGTACGCCTCGACCGTTTGGAAAAGGCGTCACCGAACTTCAGACCTCTAGTCACAGTCTAAAGAAACTAATCCAGGATGCCAGGACCCCACCAGAACAACGCCACCTGCAGATCAATATCATAGCTGCTACCTCAGAAACATAGCATTCTGGACCATTGATCAACAGGTGAACATGTCAATTACTTGTTACAACCAAATATAAAATATAAAAAGAATATAAAGCATTTCCAAATATAAAACATCGCCGACAAAATGTATCACTTCCACATCAAACTGTATGAACGTGTATAACTAATCGATGATTAAATATTAATCCCTTCTCTATTTCCTATTCAATCCTTCGGCGCCATTCAGGGCCTCGGCCACGTCTGTCCCCCGGAAAATCCCTTAACCCGCTACCAGCCATCGGTCGGAAACATTCCAAGCCCCGATGACTAACGAGGGTGCTAATGCGGGACCTCCTTACCGTTTTCCTTTCATTCCTTCCAAAGCCTCCGTAATTCCTTGTTTTGTTTTTTCACTTGTTTTTCAAAAATAAATAATGAAGGCTTATATATGCAATATTTGGCCTGAAACACACCACCCATTCCCATACTTCTTGAATGATACATTTTCACCTAAAATACCATAGAAACCAAGCTACTTACGCCAATGTTTGCAGATAAAATGAATGGCGAATATGAACATGAAATAAAGGCACTTACCATTGTAGCTGTCTTGATGTTTGGCCAAAAATGCATCCTTCATGTATGCGTATCTTTCACCAATGTAATTAACCCCATTCCTTTCACAGATTGCATTTTTATTTTCCACATTACGGCTTTGTCTATCTTCGTAATTTTGTCGAAGAATGTCAAATAGTACTTCTTTATGCTCACTAATTAAATGCAGCACTGTTGCTTTGTTTATGATACAAATTTGTTCAATTGCTATTTCTTGACTTGAATACACGATCTAAAATACATTCCGCGTAAACAAAATCGCATCAATAAACAGTTTACAGTAATAAATAGCCCCCAAACAGGCCATCTCGGAGCTCCGATACAGTCGCTACACATAATTTTGACAAGTGACTAATGAAAAGATTTTACGATTCTACCATTGTGGAATAAACGTTCCTAAAAAGGTTTTATTAGAACTGGTGAAATTACGGCTAGTAACTAGTAGACTCTTGCAGAAATAGCTTTAGAGAATTAAAAATCATAACATTTCCAGTGTGTGCGTGCGTGCGTGCGTGTCAAATTCTTACTCACTACAAAAAGAAGTAAAAGTGAGTGCAGAGATACTCGTACATACACATGGCACTAGAAATAGGTATAACTATTTCCAAACAACTATAAATAGATCGTTAAACAACAAGGCAATAGGAAACAATGATGCAATATTTTAAATACAAAAACAATTCCTAACTTTGCTTCTAATTATTAAGATAGGCATTCAAATAAAACTTACTCGTATTTTAAAGCTAAGAGAACAGAAATTAAATTAAAATAGGTTTATAATAAAGCAGTGAAATGCTCATTTGGTCATGTGATGCACTTTTTACCCTAAATAACTAAAAATGCAGGCCATTCGTTTTTTTGTTTTTCCAGAAAAAATATGTTAAAAAGTTCAGTTCATTCTCCCCTTGGTGTTTGTTTAATTTTGGGTTGCCCTTGGTAACAATAAAAATAATGTATAAGTTATTCCTGTGTAGCACTTAACCCAACTTGCACCAAATGTGCATCATACATATGTTCACACTTGCTTGATATATCTTTCCCCAATTTACCATTTCAACTCGTGTATCATCAGTGTCCACCACCTGTGATGCCTCATAGTAAAAATGGGCATTAACTCAATAAAAATACTTGCTTGATAGACCATCTCAAGCTGACAGGCCATTGAGTCCTGCATATACCAACTTGCAGTGAAATGTCTTTTATGTGTCAGTTTTTTGTGATGCTTATAATGGAGTTGCATTTTAAGCTATAGTTGGCTGCAATTCCTTTGGTAAATCAAGGCATTATAATTGCAAGAAAAACTAAGAGGTGTTATGCTATGTATGCACATTGTATTTATTACTTTAAAAAAGTACCAAAGTGTGTTGCAAAAAAATAAAAATTAAATATAATGCTCTTGAAAGTGTAATGTATAATGGTACCACGAATGAATGCAGTGATGACAGAATATGTGGATTCCACTGCAAGTGTAAGTGCATTAAACACCAGTCTTGTTTACTTAGGTGTGTCCCCTATTAAATGAATAATGTTGCAAGAAAAGAAATATAAGAAACGAAAATTGGAAAATGTAAAAGTCTTTGATACTGATGTTCAGGAGCCAGGGCCTTCATTAGACCCTGATTCTAAAATGTTTTCTCAGATCCATGAAAACTTTCAAAATTCAGGGAAAAGTGGAAGGGGGAAAAAATTACCATCTTGACATTACTACCAAAAACTGAAACATAACACACAAAAAGTACTGGCAAAAGAAAAGGGAATTTTGTTTTCTCCAATCTGAAATCAGGAAAACCCTTACTCAAGCCTGTTTCTGATAAAAGTTAAAGAATGCTGTTCTGATGAAATAACCAAATAGAGCCTGGCAAGAAAGATTATGTCACAATTAAAGAATCAGGGGGAAGTCCACGAGCAGGTGAGACAATTCTGGGAAATCTTAATGAATTAAGGTACTCTAATCCTGATCTGAAAGTAGGATTTCTTTCATAACTCTTAGACTAAGAAACTCTTTCTAACTGGAGCAAGTGGAATACATCATACACGCATACATCAGAATGTAAAATCCATGCTGGAAGGAATTAAAGTCTCAAGTCTATGTAAATTTCTAGAAAATACTTCTTTGTACCTTTCAACTTATCAACATTTTTAACTAAGTTCCTAGGTAATCATCTCTATAGTTACGCAGCTTGTGCTATGCAACTTCAATGAAAATTTACTTTCATAAGTCAAGCTGAAATAAAGCATAAATGATAAATTGTGGGAAACCTAAATTGATACAAATTTATAAACCTCAATTTCAGAGAGATTTCCTTAATCAAAAGGTTTAATTGCTATTCACAATTAATTAAATATTGACTTTTTATTTCTAAAATACTGTTTAAGTGGAAAGAGTAAAATAAAGGACAATTATGAATTCAGAAAACAAACTATTTAATATAAACAGAAAATTAAAGATAAAATTATTACCAATATCAACATTTTTATTATACTGAATATTTTAATTTTGTACATATTTTTCACTTATTGCATTATTGCAGATGTGGCACATTATTATAGCTGCAACTGAAAGAGACAAATTACATTACCCATTGGCGATACAAAGCTAACTTACTTGTTTAAAATTCTGACAACTTTACACAATTGCACTACTGCACTTCAAGGGAGAAAATCTTACGACTGTTTGTGTAACTTCCAACAAAGCCTGGTGTAATGGTTACCATGCTTGCCTTCTATACCCCAAGATCGCGGGTTCGAACCCGGCCAGAACCGATGGATTTTTTCGGGCGTAAAAATCCTAAGTATGGCTTCCTTCGGAAGGGAAGTAAAGCCGTGGGTCCCGTGTCGTACATTTACGGCACGATAAAGAACCTCAAGCCTGAAAGAGAGGCCTCTGAGCAAAATTTGTCGGCCGTTTCACGCCCAGAGTTGAATGGGACGCTGATGACCAGAGATGTTAAAGAGCGTCCATAAATAAATCAATCAAAAAACCTAACCTAACCTAACTAAACTAAACTATCCTAACCTAACCTAACATAACCTACCCTAAACTAAAAAAAAAAAGCACACTGTGGAGTTGTTTATATAATTGATGGCACTATAATTTGTACATTTCCATGTAAAAGTGGTTGTAAATTGTAAAACCTTTGAAATCAATTAATCATTTGCTGTGTGAAATAATATTGTGAATTTTTAAAAACTTACTTTTAACAAAGCCTAAGAACAATTTTTTTAAAAAAATTCTTAAAGGAATAAATTACAAGAAAAAAAACACTAAAAAAGATAAATTTAACTAAAAAGACATTACATTAAAAAAAGTACAAAAAGAAGATCTGCCAACATTACAAGTGTGATATTAGCAGTCCGGTAGCATGCAACCCTTGTCTCCTTCCTGTAATGACAGATCTAAAAAATTGTATATATGAATCAAATTGTTCGTCAATTATTCTGTGATAAAAATGCTTTGTGGCATGTTTAGCATGTATCAGCTACTTTTCTACAAATTTCTTTTTTAAACACTTCTTCTTGTGGTATCACCTTGATCTTCTGGACAAGAAGTCAAAGTGAATTCTGCCTGATTTTTTTTATCATAACGCTAAAAATTCTAACCATATGAGTGATAAGTAGAGTTACTGCAACGTGCTTAGTACTGCAAACACAGCTTTACATAATACTTTACTTGTTCACGTTCATTTCTAATATCGCAATTTTGCCAAAATTCTCATCTTATCTGGATCCATTTAAAATGCATTCAGGGAAAGTTTCACGTTGGTAACTTAAATTCTTCAACTTTGACATAATCAGTTTCATTATCCAAACGAGGAAATCTGGAATAAAATACTCAAGAGAAGAATATAAAGCATTTTTTCTAAGTGAAATATCCATAACTTCTGCTTATGTAAGAAATTCATATTCAAATGGAAATTTCTTTAGAATATAGTTAAAGCTGACATACTTGGAATGTTCAAAAAGTTCTCGGCCTGATTCAGAGTTGTGTTGAAGATGGCCAAATTACTATGATAGTTGTTAAGTATTATCCTTAAAAGTGTGTGCTGTAAAGTTTCAGACATATAAGTGTACATTTATGACGATCGTTTAAACAAATTAGTGTCAACATTTTGTACAAAATGGACAAAAATTAAATATGAGCTGTGATAAAGTACTTCGTTTTGAACGTTTTAACCCCAACAGAAATACAAAAGAAGTTAGATCCCAAATTAAAGGATTCTTCCCCTTCGGTTAAAATGTGGACTGCTGAATTTAAGCGCGGTCGTACATCCATTCAAAATGATGAGCGCCCATGCTACGACCGACGAAATTGTGACAAAAATTCACAATGCTGTACTCAATGATCGCCGATTGAAGGTATGCGAGTTGGCTGATATTGCAAAGACCGATAGGCCGTGTCCATTATATTTTACACGACGTTTTGGATAAATGAAAGCTCGATGGATGCTGCGTTTGTTATCAATGGACCAAAAACGCATTCGAATGAACATTTTGCAATGATATTTAGACTAAACGCAATTACAATGAGTTTCTCAGACGTTTCACAACAGTAGAAGAAGCATGGATTCATCACTAAACGCCAAATACATTGTAAATCTGGTTTATTTATGGAAGATCTTTAACATTTCAGGTCATCAGCGTCCCATGCTATTCAGGGCGGGAAACGGCCGATAAATTTTGCTCAGAGTTCTCTTCTTTCAGGCTTGGGGTTCTTTTACGTGCCGTAAATCTACACCCACGGCTTATTTCCCTTCCGAAGGAAGCCATACTTAGGGTTTTTACGCCCAAAAAAAATTAATCGGCCCCGGCCGGGGTTGAACCCGCGATCTTCGGTCTACGAGGCAAGTATGGTTACTTACCAGTGATGAAAGAGCTGTCCAAACAGTAGGTGCTAACAGATTAATGTGCACCAAAAAAAGCAAAAACGGTTCTGTCTGCAGGAAAAGTCATGGCCTTTTAATTGTCTGTTTTCCGGTATTCTTATGGCGTGGTGCTCATAACTACCTCCAGAAGGGCGGAACCATCAGCCGGGTTTCAACCTCATCAAATGAAGAGATTGAAACTAAGACATGGTTATTTTTCACAGCTGGACAAATTTTATTTTACTGAGGGTATGAAAATGTTGGAAAGTCCTGGACTAAATGTATTGATTTACAAGGTGTCTATGTTGGGGAATAAAAATAAATTAAATTTAAAAAAAATAAGAGAGGGAGAAGCATTTCTCTTAAATCTTGGATCTTCTTAGGCCAAGAACTTAGAATGCCTCTCATATAAAACTCTCCAACAGAATTATAAAATATCTCTTCATCCCAATCATTCCCTTTTCAGTATGCTCTGGCATTTGCTTCAGTTATCAAGTTCTCAATGGCTTTCTGGTATTTTTGCTTTTTGAATTTGAATGCTGGAAATTGAGGTGCAATCAAACTAAAATAACTAAAGGACTCAATAATTGATTCAAGCAGAGAGAACCAGTGGGTACGAACATACTTCAAAATTGTAAGACTGTGCATCACACGGGCGAGCACACTTGTGTGTGTGTGTGTCTGTGTGATATATTTTTAATGCATTCTGCCTTTTAGAATTTCTCTCAAGATAGTAAAATTGGTCCAAAAAGTGTTCATTTATTGGCATTGAAGAACTGCTCTTTGAGCACAAATGTATATGACATGAGCAGCTAAGAAGATTAAATAAGAATAATTTGCAACATTACTACCATCAGGAAAATGGAATTTTTTTAAGTTGCAAACATTTCTTTCTTTGTCATACCTGCCATTTACTGAACTAGTGCAGAGGTTTTTGTTCTTGCACTACAAAACTTCTGTGTTATTTTAGACTCGGGAAACATTGCTCGAATAAATTTGCATTGTCAGAAATAGAAATGGGATATTGTGCTTTAAAAGAACTTACTTAAATAATTACTGAATTCAAATTATTTGCTTCATAATTATTAGTAAAGAATGATGTAATAGGCTATTTTCTGATTTCACTTGACCTATGTTTTATTTTTGTTAGAAGCAATGTTTCTTCTACAGTTTTCTTGATCACTATGTGCTGCAAAAAAGCACACAAGCCCACAGTGCTGAACATGTGGGTTTCATTAACATATGAAGGAACTAAATGCAGCCATTCCTTTGAATTACCATCTTGAATTCTTTTATCTTCTTGCTAGTGGATGCAATCTGAGAACTGCTTTGCTTCACTATAGAACACCATTCACTTAAAATTAAAATACTCTAATTACAGCCAGTTATAATTTTAATAGATTAACACAGCACACAAACGGCCTACTACCATACAAACAGCATGCTACCAACTATGCTATGATTTATACTTTAACACATGTTTGTAACATTAAATGGAAGTGATAATTTCATTTCCTGCAGAGCTGTCGATTGGTACCCACAGAAGAAAGCATGGTTGACAATATTTTTCTTTTTCTTTTCAGAAGAATATTTTTTTCCCCAAAATAATTTCCCCTTTGACCTAATGTTGCAATATTGGGGGAATATCAATAATAATTACAATTTGGAACAGTTGGCAAGTTTGCAAACATGCAAAAATACAGAATGCTATTTTTTTATGATAAAAGCCTTTAAATATGAACATTAAAATAAAATTGGCAGTGTCCCAAACATCCAGTATCTAATAATTACAAGTCAATGTGCAATTCTTGAACATGGATATTTAGTTATGGAATTTTAATTGGGAACTTATTTTTAAGATTATGAATATTCATGATTCCAAGAGAATTGTCTATTTTCTTGGCAAAAGTCATTTTCATAACCCTCCATCAACTTTCATGTTGCTTCGTTTAGGCTCTAAGATGACTTTTGTGCTTTAAATTAAGTTGTTTTTTTGGGGGGAGGGGGTTGGAAATTAGCTTTAACTTTTCTTCTCAAAATTGCTTTTTTTTTTTATGAACTGCTGAACACTATCACACATTTAGAGATACAAAATAACAAGTAAATATTTTCAACATTTACAAAGTAGCATTATTAAATCTGTGATGAACAGTCTTGCAAAGATTGAATAAGTCAATAATATAATAATTTTTTTTTTTGATTGATTTATTTATGGACGCTCTTTAACATCTCAGGTCATCAGCGTCCCATTCAACTCAGGGCGTCAAACGGCCGACAAATTTTGCTCAGAGGCCTCTCTTTCAGGCTTGAGGTTCTTTTTCGTGCCGTAAATGTACGACACGGGACCCACGGCTTTACTTCACTTCCGAAGGAAGTCATACTTAGGATTTTTACGCCCGAAAATATCCATCGGTCCTGGCCGGGTTCGAACCCGCGTTCTTGGGTGTAGGAGGCAAGTATGGTAACCACTACACCACCAGGACCAACTAATAATATAATAAAGAAACGAAGAAAAAATAAGAATTATGGAAAAGTTAATTGTGTTTAATCAATAGCCTATAAGCTTTTGGTCTTTGCTAACTATCATTATATATTTAATAGTAGCAGCTAGCAGTAGTAATACTATTATTCTTCACATGAATGAAAAGTTTTTATAATAGCAAGCAGCAGTAAAACATTATTATACTTCAGTTGAATGAATGAATAGTTCCTTTTACTCCTCTAAAGAGGCATTGGTCCTTGATGAAAGCTTGTCATCAAATTCTGTTCTTTACTCCTTCCAATATTTCAGTTTTCTCACCTTCAGTGTGAACTATTTTGCACTACATTATTCTTGGTCTGCTCTTTATTCTACCTGTTCCTTGAGTATTCCATTCAATGAAATGCAGGACATGTTTCAAGAACATTTGCTCCCATCATCAGCTGTAAACTGACATCCTTAGGTGATAGCAGAATAAGCTGGTGCAAGCAACCCAGTGTCAGAATCTCACAGTTTGTGATGAAACCTTGGCATTCAGAATAAAAATATTTTCCAACATACTGTACACCTGGATGTTTTCCATAATTTAGGATTATTTTTAATGTTGTGATTTTTTTTTTACCAGAAATGTGTTCCAATTGCTGATATTTACAATTTTTTATACTAAATATTCGGTGTTCTTTTTAAAATTTCTAAATTTGTATATACATACATAAATACATATGAAGAGGACTTTTATAATAATTACAGTCTTTGCACTTTATTTGATAAATTCCAGCTTTCTTGTAATTTGGTACTGCATCTTTCTGAGATGATTTTAATATATTTTTAATGCTAAATTTATTCTGAGGAACCAACTCTTTATAAAAAATGTTAAATCTATTGTCTGCAAATTTTAAATTCACTTACCACTTACCACCCAAAAGCAAATAATACTTTTAAAAAATTTTACTGCTATCAATTGCTATATCAAATTATATATTTCTTCACCGTGAACATCTGTTTAATTCATCATAACCACTATCTAGTTTGTTCAACAAAGCTAAGCTCTGCAAATATGGGCATGGAACAAAAGCCATTCCATGGGAAATTCATAACTCTTTTAGGCTGATAGCTCACAGCTCATAAGTCAATATACATATTATTTCTAACTTGGTATTATGTATATACGAGCCATCAAATAAAGTATAGACTACTTTTGGACTCAACAGCTAAGTAAGTAATGGATCTACATGTTCTATATTTTAACAGTCTTTGTTTCATTTTAATGACTCATATCATTGTTGAGGAGAATATTATTAATACATTCAAGCAATGACCAAGCTCAAAATCATTTAACTCTTGAAATAAACCATAAGCAATCTAATTTACTCAGAAATTGGAATTATAATGAGACTGAGAAGAATAAAAGAATGAAAGATAAAAGCAATAAGGAAATGTACACACAAAAATATGGCAGTAAATGAGAGATAAGTAAATAAATAGTCATATAAAGCACATAAATGATATCAAATGCTAATAGGAATAAATAAATTTATAAAATTAATAAAAGATACAATAAATAATGAAATTCATTATTTATATTGTACTTCAGAAGCTATAAACAACGGAGTGGTAATGTATCCAATCATAATTTATTAAATATGTTCACACTAATTCCATTTATACAACATTACATATTTTGGGATAATTGCTCTCATCATCAGCTGTTGATCAAGCGAACGTTGTATTCCATGGAAGGTGAAGGTGGAGTTAGTCTGAACACATTTTTAATAAACTTTAATGAAAGGCATACTCTAGAGTTTAAAAAATATTTTGATTAAAATATTACATAATGTAAATAGGCACATCTATTTCTCATTTTCATTACCATATATCCAATCATAACATTAATAAAAAAAATTTCGGAATATAACTGAAACTCATTTTAAAAGGCTTTACTCTAACGAAACAAAATTTAGCCTTTAAAAATATACATATATGCATTTGTAAGCCTGGAATCTTGTATTCTTGGTATTCTTTAGAAACTACAGGATTGTGCTTGGAGTCCAGCTTAACAAACTCAACCCTATTTAGTTTGAAAACAAACTTAACCAATTGATTAATTATTACTTATAAGTTTATAAAATATTTCAAGAAAACAGCATTTATAAAACTTTTGTGACTAGTCTATATTGAAAAGCATAATAAATGTTACATAAAATTTAAATAAAAATAATTTAGAATAACCAATAAATAACAATACATAGTCAGTTTCAATACATTTTAATTAAATTATACTACTGCCAATTATTAAGATATGGCACACATTTAATAAAAAGTTATATCAGTTATACTCTTATTTAGTATCCTGCACTGCAGGATTCACCAGAGTTTAAACAAGGGAGGTAGACACCAAATAGTGCTGCATATTTAATATATCACGTACTGCAACAATATTCCAATTATTCCTATTTGTTTTTGTAAAGTTTGTAGCTGTTACTTTCCTAATTTTCTTCTTAATCCCAAAGAGGGCAATTAATTGTATGTAGGTGTAAGCAGTTTTTCTTTTTCATCCATTTTAAAGTTTTCTTCATTAATCAGGATGACCCCAATAGATGAACCAAATAAATATCAAAAGTTTGCATTCTTTTTAGAATGCAAAGTAATAGATGTGTTAATCAACAGTAGAAAAAGGAAAGGATGAACAAATATGTGCATGAATTAGCAGTCAATCAAACTGAAAAATTATGTAATACACAAAATTACAGATATACTGCAATTACTTCCTACTAAAATAATAATTGTTGTGCTATATAAATGAATAACAGGTGTCATTAAGTTTGTTTATTTTAGTAATCAATCAATATGGATTAAACAGCAAGCAGTTATCTGCTTTTTCGAATGTAAGTTAAATGAATAAAACATCCTCTCTAAATATACAATAACTTGAAATGTTTTAGACTACTGTTAACAAATTTCAAATCCTGTACCCCATAAAAACTTGCTGAACTTAACCATTGTGAAATTTCTTGAACCATTTTGTTGACTGCTGCATTTAGTAAAACTGATTAAAAAGGAATAAGACAGCAACTAAGAAATGCCACAATGAGCAATATTAGAAATAACTGCATTATTACTAGTGTATAATTAGGTAGAATTTTCTTTAATCGTAGACTCCACTAATTTTTACTGATTACTGACACATTATTTCTGGAGTATGATCTAATGAGCTTTCAATTCTAGATCTGGCATGGTCATTTCTCTCCTTCTTTATGTCTTTCTTTTTTTTTTTCTCACAATTTTCTTATTTCTCTTTCTCTCCTCGTTTTTCCTTCCAAGTTTTAATTATTAATTGTGGAATTCTGCATTTCCAACTGATATCAGGTTGTTTGATAAATTTGTGATAAATCAAAAGATGGTAGAAGTATGTTTGTTTCTATGTTACCTTGGCAATGTAGTAACTGTTGAGGAATGATGTACATGGTTATAAACAGTTGCAAAGCTTAGTCTGTGTTTGAGAGTCATTTTCCTACTTAAATTTGTAAATAAGTGTTCAAAATGGAGAAACATGCACTTCATGTATTAATAAAACATTACTTTTTGATAGAGGTAATGCCTACAGAAACTCAGGTGAAGCTGGAAAAACATAACGATGAAACTACACCTTCATAGTATTGCCAGGTACTGAGCAATCGAAGAATGAAGGTGTGGAAGACTGCTGAAGCTGTGAACATTTCTGGAAATCAAGTGCATAATATTTTGCACAATCATTTACTAAAAAAAAAGTTATCAGCGAGGTGGATGCTGCATTTGTTAACAATTGGACAGTAACAGAGAATGAATTATCACTTCCGCAGAGAATTTGGAGCTATTTAATCAAAATCCAAGTGAATTTCGGAGATGGTATGTGCCAGTTGACACTGCATGCTAGGAACAAAGGAACAGTCAATACAGTGAGTTGCAACAGGGAAAAGCTCTCCAAAGAAGGCAAAAACAATCCTCAGCATGAAAATAAATGGCAATTGTTTTTAGGAATGTTACGGCATAATTTTAATTTATTTTTTGGAAAGGGGCAAAACTATAAGTGGTGAATATTACGCTATGCTACTGGAGCAATAAACAATGCAACCAAGAAGAATCATCCTCATTTGGCCAGCACACAAATCTGCAATTGCAACATCAAAATTATTGGATGTCCTCAGTCTCTACTTTCGGCTCACTCAGACTGGTATCTGTTAACCAACATAGAAATATCTATCAGGAAAGAAATTTGTATGAAATGAAGAGGTTGTTACCAAAACAAATGTGTATTTTGCAGAGCTGAAAATATCACATTCTATGAATGGGATAAACAAATGAGAAAATTGCTGGAATAAGTAATATATTTTAAAGGAGGTTATGTTGAGAAATAAACATTTTTTTTTTTTCCAAAATAGTACATCTTTACTTTTGTATTTCTGACTCATTAAAAGCCCTCATACATCAAACTGCTGCAAGTTATTTCTGCATGTCTGTATTAATTGATAATTTATTAATGCTTTTCAAGTCCCATCTCATCCAAATAAGGTTTTTTTTTTCCAATTATTCATTATGCTACTCCAAAGCATACCTAAATAGTAAACAACTGGTAAGCAACATGTTCATAAAACTGATGTATATTTTAAATACTTCTTGACCATTTTACTGGATATATTTTTCCTTAAATTTTACTGAAAATAAATAACCCAGATTTTAAAGGACACCTTGTATGCTATATTCCCTTGTTTCAAAGTCATTCATTTTTACAAAAGATTAATTCACCAAAACAAGAAAAAAACTACTTATAAATGTTGTACTTATGAAGCTGTTGACAATGGAGTGGTAATATATCCTAAAATTAGGTATTTATTTTTTACACTTAACTCCATTTACTTACATAAAATAAGACATGTTTAGGGAGAATCTCTCCCATCTTCAGTTGCTGACTGAACTACTGTTACTCGAAACAATGGCTAGACACCTGGAAGTTCCTGTGTTGGCATCTGTTGGCTGAAGTAGGAAATGGCTGAGTTCATCTATAGGAGGAACAACCTTCTAAATTGTATAGCCCAAGAGGAGATTACAGATGCAATATACAGAATATAGAAATATATTAAAAATGCAATTAATCTTACTCAAGAAAAAACAAAACTACAAACCCAAATGCAGAAATTGGCTAGATGAACTCAGCCATTTCCTACTTCAGCCAACAGATGCCAACACAGGAACTTCCAGGTGTATAGCCATCGTTTCGAGTAACGCAGTTCAGTGAGCAACTGAAGATGGGAGAGATTCTCCCAAAACACGTCTTATTTTATGTAAGTAATTGGAGTTCAGTGTAAAAAATGCATCCCCTTTCTTCCTCTATATTAAGTATAAAGATCTTTTTATTATTCCTTTTTCTCTTCTGCCTATTATTCAACAAAACAGCATTATAAATATTTTAATAATGAAAATGAAGCAAAGTTGGCTGGAAACAGCACAAAGACGAATAGGACCATTTGGATACAGTACACAAAACAAGAGAGGTGAAAGTATACAATTCACACACAAACACAAAATAAAGCATATTCTCTTACAACAAGAAAAACACATTGAGATGGAGTAACAAAAAATGAGATAGATTATGAACTAGTAATGCCTAGGAGATATAACTGAAATAAGCATATTAAAGAGTTTAAAATTCGAAATTGACCACAGAATAATGAACTCTAGAGTGAGATTAAAAACCACGAGAGGATTCTTTGCGTCTACCAAGCTAAAGAAAATAGAACAATGGATAACAAATACTCTTCTGAACTGCAGAACTGTTTGAATCAGCAAACTTTCAATCCAGAAATTGGATAAACACTTTATGACAACCTTTCTAAATTGTATAGTCCAAGTGGAGATAACAGATGCAATATAAAAAATATAGATATATTATAAAAATGCAATTAACCTTACTGAAGAAAAAACAAAACTACAAACCCAAATGCAGAAATTGACTAGAAACAAAAAGGAGTATTTAGAATTGAACAAACTCATTAAAAGAGATATAAAAGATATATAAAACATAATAAGGCATTTATGAACACCGCAGAAGAGATCCCAGGCTCAATTACATTGCTATCCAACAAGATAATAAATATTGAAGTACTGCCACACCAGTGGGAAGTCAGCAATTTCATTTTATATCATAAGAAAAGGGCAAGAGATGACCTGAATAACTACAGACTGATCAGCCTTTTGTCCAACATTACAAAATCTTTCCAAAAGTATAAACAAAAAGGCCAACAAAAACACCAGGTGACAACCAACCACTCAAACAAGCAGGATTTTGATCATACTGTAGCAAAACATCTAAAAGTCATAAACCATAATGTCTACTTACATATGTAATGCAAGCAGACAAATATTGACAGATGGTGAGCAAAACTATGTGAAACTGAGAGCAGATGCAGAAGGCAAACTCTTCAGACTTGAAAGAGGGGTCAAATAGGCTTAATGTCTCCAAAATTCTTCACAGTCATGTTAGAGAAAATGTTCATGAGGTTGAAATGGACTAGAAACTGCAAGGTGAACATAAACAGTTAAAGGTTAACAAAATGATGCTTAAACAGATAATATGCTCCTATTTGCAAATTTTACAACTACACTTAAGTACAGGCTTCATAAATTGCAAGAAAGTGGCTCATAGTGAACTTCCCCAAAGTTAAACTCATGGCTAATGCAGCAGAGTACCCTGTTATGTTAATGGACAACTACTACAGTATATTCCTAAGTACACATATTTTGAACAAATTATGAGCTTATCACAAAGAATAGATAAAGGGGGGGGAAAAAAAAAGAAGAGAGGCTCTTGCTTGGCAGAAATTCTGGAAACTAAAATTTTCCTGCTGAACACCTCATTAAATCAGAAGCTCAGGCTAGATGTCCCAGATTCATGAATATTCCAGTGTTGACACATGGCTGCCAAATATAGTAACAAAACAGACTCAAGTTTCATCAAGTTCTGCCAAAGGAGGATGGAATATTGAAGGTGCTAGGCATTTCACTACGTGACAGAATCTCCAACAATGAACTGAGGGACAGGCTCAGCTCAAAGGATCTAATGGATTAAATTTGCACAATGGAGATGGGGCAACATAAGAAAAATGCCACAGAGCAGCTGGGCACACACAGTTACTATGTGGGGTCTGTACACTTAGGAGAGCCCAAGAACATACTGGCCAAATATTTTTAAGTCCACAATCAGTTGTCGCAAGAAGCTAGAAATCAGAACTGTTGTAGAACTGAAGTGCAAGAAGTACACAAAATATTAGTTACTAAACTACTTTATTTAGATTAGCTCACTGGGTTTTAAGTGCTATCCCTACAAGGTATAAGCCCTTTTGCTTTTATTGGCATCATTCATTTCATGTCAATCTTTCTCCCATTTCTTTATTCCTTTGCATACAAATATGTGACAATGAATTCTTATTCTGCAAGGTAAAAGGCAGTTATTCTGTTTGCCACTATATTTCTGTAAGTTAATGTTACATTAAAGTGCATATTTGCTTCCTGATAACTTTTCTTTTTTTTCAAACCACTCTTTAAGTTTGAATACAAATTATGATAAAATGTTTTTTTTTTGTTTTTTTTTTTTTTTTTGTTTGTTTGATATGAAGAGACAGTGGATTTTTCTACTTTAAGTAACATTTACTATAGAAAATTCATCCTCTACTGTCATGGTTTTAATTTTATTTTGCTTCTATTTTTAACATTCTGCAATTTTGTTTAATTGAAGGCCCCATGTCATGTAATGTATACAGCATTTCCACAAACCACAAGCACTTTAGCACGGAACAAAACACAAACATGATGCACAACTTTAAGTTTCTCAAATTTAAAAATTTGTTTGCATTTATTGAAGTTGCATGATGGACAAACAGCAGTAACTCATGATGCATGAGAAACCCAAGCACTTAAACCTAATACACAATTTACAGAAATGAGAGCTTGATGCATTACCTTCCTTAAGAGAGAGAGAGAGAAAGAGAGAGAGAAGAACTGTTAAGCTATCTAACTGTATTGACAATAACAAGAAACTTGCAGGGAATCTAAAAAGGATCCATAATGCTTATGTTTAAATGAAGTCTAGAAGTTGGTTAAGAAGGTTCAGACATTTGAAATTTCAAATTATTAACATTCAGATTATCAATGTTCTCAGGAAGATATAATGAACTAATTAAAATGTAAATTGGAACTTGCACAGTAAGGCCAATCATATAATTATTGTATGATTTAGTTCAACTACACACTCTTAATGCTTCTATATATTATGACAAGTATGTGAAGCATCAAGAGTGTGTAGTTTAATCATACAATAATTCAATTATATAATGAAATGTGTAACATTTTGGAAAAATCTGGTGAAACCTGATTTGTGCCAATTAACATATGCATCAATTCTGGCCGTCATCATTTTTGCAATGAGCCACCATACTCATTTCTGCAGGCATCTATTGCAACATACTGATATCTGGTACAGCAATCTGCAAACCTATAAAGTGTTTCCACAAAATATACAGATGTTTCAGAAATAATTTTACAAACTTTGGTGGCAGCCTCACACCAAAACAAGAAAAAAAGTCCATATAAACATATGTATGGAAATCTTTGGTTTTTGAATTATTAATGAAAGTTTACATCAGAATTAAAATGACTATTTCTATCACATCTTTAATAGGGATATTACCAAATCATGTAAATGGTAACCTTCAACAGTGCTCTTGTTGCATTTTGTGAATAATATTTTATCATATAAGTATGCAATGCTGATGTGATAAGTGCATCAGCAGACTTGTGTTGATAACACCATTTGATCACTTAACAAGCTGAATTTTATTTTCAGTTACAAACTTAAGTTGTTACATTGTATCTTCAGATGCACTGAAATAAACGTTCATTAATAACTTAAAAACTAAGGATTTCCAGACTTTTATTTTCTTATTATAGTAAATTTTCATTATAACTTATAAAACTAATAATTTCTGAACATAAGTTAATATGGATTTTTTTTTTGGTAAATTTTCATTAATAACTGAAAAACTAAGAATATCTGGACATATGTTTGTATGACTTTTTTTCTTATTTTGGTGTGTGGAACTCGCTAACAACTTTTGTAAAAGTATTTCCAAAACATCCTGTATAAAGGTCTTTCCATGATTTAGTATTTTTAACATCATACTCTTATGTTAAAACGTTCAGCATTAGATGTGTATACATTGAAAATACTTCAAAACATCCTATAACTTACATTTCTTTATTAAGCATTTTTAAACTTCAAAAGAAAATTATAATAATTTTATAAGAAACCCACTTGGGCAACACCTTCTTTATCAAATTTCTTTGCATTCTGCATTTCAGATTTTACTAAATGAAGGCATTACTTCTTTACTGAAATTTGGGAAATGTACAATAACTGATAAAAAATTTATAAATATTGATATATCAGCTACTATTCTTTTCAAAGACACAGTATTGTATCTATATTGCAAAAGCCCAGAGTTTGTACCTGAAGTACCACCTAATTAGGAAAACTGGATAAGGAAAGAACTATATACAAATGCTAGAAACACCACTGCAACTCACAAGTTCAATTATGTCCCTCCCTGGAAATATGACTATTAAAAACAATGTAGATATCAAAGGAGTACAGAGGACTGTGTTTTGTACTTGTGCCAATTTAGTAATTACCTGAAAATGCAAATTATGAGAAATTTATACACTAATCAGCTTTAAATTTCCAAATCCAACATATTCAAAGCCATTTCACTATAGCAATTCATAACAACATTTAAATATATTGTAATGTTAAGTAAACTAGCCTGTGAAAACTCTCACACTTTAAAACGTTATATATACTTAACAAAACTAAAAAAAAAGTACATATTACTGTACTATAACAAGAACTCAGTTCTCAAGCCTTTAGGCTGAGAAACAAAATTTGTGCAATGTTTAACAGAGTTGGTGCCTTCTTGTTTCCATAACAAAAACAGTATATATATAAAAAAAAATTGCTTTTTTTTTTTTTTTTTTTTTTTTTTTGAAATTGCTTTAAGCAATTTTTTACACCAATCCATTAATTTTCATATTTATATACATGTTGAGAACACTCTTGTTTAAAATTATTTGTGCTACAAACATGTTAAGATGCTAGCTTAAAATTGTGTTTGCATTTGCTAAAATATTATCTGTGACTTCATTTTTATTTCTGAGCAAATAAATGATCTGATATATCCATAAGAAATTCTGCAGGTGCAAGAATTGCTTTGACCTATTTTGTCCTAAAAATCAAACATATTTAACAATGAAGATATAAAAAGCAGATATCTGAACCATGCACAAATACAATAATATTTACGATAATTAATCATTAATTTACTGTGACACTTGGAAATTGTGATATATATTTGTGAAACCCATGGATTTTAAAGGGTATCAAAAACTTTATATCTGTAGTGAACAAACATAATTTCTGCCAATGTCTTAAGTAAGTTTAAAATCATTCTTCTTTTATAATAAGGAAAATACACACAAAAAGTGTAATGCTTTATGGTATTTAAGGATATTATATTTTCCAATAAACAGCATCTACTCCTTTCTCCAGAGCTATGGATATTTCAGACCATTAATAATTTCTGATAAAGGAACCCAAGATGAGTCATATAAATGGATGATGACAAAGTTTTTGGAGATTAGAATTTTTCTGGCAAAAGACACCATAAAGCAAAAGATATTTTTGATATGAGCAGGAAAAAAATTTACAAATACATGTTTATGGTCATAAGCAAAAAAAAAAAAAAAAAAATATATTATTAAATAGAATTATTCATAACAATAAATTTATTCTCAGAGGAAAAAGATTCAACTATATTATGTTACATCTTTTTAACTCTTTGTTAACCCAAGAGTGCTCGCTTGTTAGGCAAAATTCCACAAGTGGTCGCACTTGAGTACTTTGCTCACAATATAGTTTTGTATATTTTTTTGGATGCTTTTTTAATATTCTGAAAATAAAATGAATACATCCACATTAGACATAAAGGCTTTATCATTTCCTATGAGCATTCTATAACAATAGGAGTGTGTGAAAAATTAGGAAAGTGTAGAGCTCTCCTTAATTTTGTTGTAGTGCTAATTTAACTAGTTTTCTCCTTCTACTGTACTTATTTTCACACAAGAAAATGATATGCAACATTTTTAATTCTTAGACATCAAGAAAAACTAACACATTAACAAAGTCATTCAAAACTTCTCACTAAATGGAAAATATTATTGACAGGAAGGTTGGTTGGTGACAACAATGTTTTAGCTAACAATACATTATGAGCTAATAAAAAGAGAGTGGAATTTTGACAACAAAAGAAGGCTAATGAAACTTTTAAATATAGAACAATTTTCAGCATATGGACGTCCATTTTGGTTAAAGTAATCTGCCAGTTTCTACACAAAAACCCATGCGGTTGGTCAAATGATCAGATAAATGCTCACATGAGCTTGTGGGATCTTAAGGAGACCCCCTAATAATGGGCACATAAACTTTAGACTGTACCAGCTTATGCAAGAAGAACAAAATGTTAGCTAGAAAAAAATACAGATTTATAATTTACAGAATTAAAAAGTTTTAGACTTTAAAATGATCTGTGAGCAAAAAGGTCATATAGTGACCACTAGCAGGTTAAGTTACTGTTCACCACTGTCACTCATGCTGGCACATCTGCTTGTCAACTAGCAGACCCAGATTCAATTCCTGCTATTTGGGTAAATTTTTTTCCACCTTTCCTTTACCATGAAAAAGCAAACCTTAGGTGACTTTAGATGCTATAGACTCCAGACTCATTTTGCATCATATTTTATTTATTCCATTTATCGCCTCAAAAGACCTTAGCATTTGGCAGAATATTAAAAACATACAAAAGAATTAAGTTACTGAAATATCTTGAGAATTTTCATTCTATGTCTTAACGTTTTCTTGATTTCTAGATATCACTATGCTGTTAATAATTCTTCAGTCTCATTTTAGTATCTTTACTATGATTTTTTCTACTACTTATGATATTCTTAGATATCTCTTGATTTACAGTGAAATGATTAATCAAAGTCATACAATTTCAAAACAAAAATACAATAATAGTTTATGTTTCAAATTAGTGCAGTGCTCTCAGAAAAAAAAAAAGCCAGCAGAAAGCTGCAAAACACCAGACAGCTTTGCGTTTTATTTTGGCAAATGCAATTAACACCTGTTTTGTGCAGCAAACAAAAACCACATACATTCACACACCAAAACACACATATTTTTGCCACTAAACACTTGGCAGTGAACAACTTAAGAGATTCAATGGAAATTTTAAGTCTATAAAAGAGCTGTTTTGGAAGATTCTGTTGCTGCTTGGTTGTGTTCTGGTTTCAAACCAGAACTTAAAGAGTAAATATCATTGAAAAAAAGGAACAAAATGCATTAGGCTATTATCTATCAAGTTTTCACATACATTTAATTATTATAAAGACCATATAGAAAGCTTTTAGCATCCTTCTATTAATTAATTCCAAGAGGGTTGAATGTGCATCAAACACAAGGTTGTTTCTTAAACTTAAAGCAGACACTCAAAACCTCAAGACTTCTTTTTTAGATTAGTAGAAAAAAGGAATTAAAAATTACTCTCAGTGCACATAGAAGGTTGATTCTTGTATCATAATGAGTGGTCAGTGATTAAAATAAAACTGAGTTCAATTGCAACATAAACGAACATCCATGAACATTCAGGACTATAAGTGATGTGCCTAATGGGTACACTTACAGAGGGCCAAAAAGACTTTAGGGTGGATTGGTCCATTCTTTGCTTAACACATATGATGGAGGACAATCAAGGAGCCCACAATAACATGCCTGATAAAAGATGGGGAAATGCATCTTCCATTATGGTCTGGGAGAAGGGAGGAAGTCTTCTTTTTGCTTTTCTGATAAAGGTGCACCCAGCGAGTTCAGAAGTCATATTTCTTAAAACAAAATGGATGGTTCATCATATTAGGGCATTTGAAAGGTAATGGCAACATAGTCACTGTTTCACACTAAATCTATTTATTTAGATTACTTTTTCCACAACAGACTTCAATTGCCAAATCTTTGGAAGATGGTACACTCTATCTGCAGCATCATTTCTGTACATCTCTCTTATTTATCAATCTATAAAACTCTTTGGTGGTAAGCTCTTGATTGAAAGTGAATGCCTCACAGAAGTTCTTTGATCTTTGAAAGCAAGTCATAATCACAAAGGCTGATGAAGAAAGGTTCCATCTTCATGTTCATATAACTGTCACTATCCAATTTCAGTTAAACTGTGTGTGGAATCCAGTAGGCACACATTTCCACATTTTCAGGTTCTTTACTAAAAGTTTATGACAGATAATGCTTCAATACCAAGTTTCAGGATTTTTTCACACATGTCCTGTGTTAGTTTTCTTCCAACAAAGTTCTTACAGCCTCAATATGAAAATCATTTATTAAGTTGGGTCTACCAGCATGTGATCTGTGTTCACAGTTTTCCCTTTCTTGACTAAATGCTTCCAGCCATCTTGCAATGGTTCCATATGGTAGGACTTCTCTTCCACAAACTTCTTATAATGCTCTAAAGCCCTGAGTTGCATTTTTTTCCTCTGCAGCTTAGGATTTTATGAAACACCTTTGTTTATTCCTACTGAACATTTTTAGGGTGATGTTACTATAAACCAGAAATAGTTATTGCATTTAAAAAAGATGGTTACTTCAAGGTTTTCAATATTGCAAATTTATGGAACAATTGCTGATCTATACCATAATATAAGATTCCAATGGCCAGCATTAGAAGTACTAATTTACAGCATTGTTGCCATTACTTTTTGAATTCCCTAGTAAATTTAATTTCTGATCACAGTACACCAGGATAGTTGATTTTAGAAGAATCAAAAAATATTATTCCATCCACCCTATTTATACAATCTTCATGCGATTGTTTTCTCTTTCCAAACTAAAGCAAAAATTTACATTTTTCATTAAATCAAGAGGGCTGTAGCTTACAACATTGCTATGAATATTATCAGTTTGGATTGGAAAACATGCATATTAACTGAGAATATTTTGAGAAATTGTGATAGCGGTTTTGCATAAAAAAAAATTTTTTTCTTACTTTTCCAGTTTTTGCTAAAAGCTTTCTGCAAATCCTTATATTTAAAATAATGCAAAAGCAAAAATAAAGGTTAAAAATTGTACAACACTTTTAGGTGTAATGTTTAAATAGTCTACTTAAGTGTACTTAAGCTAAAGGTATAATTATGAAATTTGTAACAGATGTTTCCAGTACCTCTAAATCTCGATATAAAATCATTAAGTTTTCTTGGACAAAATCTTCATTTACCTTGGTCAGCATAAAACCATGGAACTTGGTTCTTTACCATATGACAAAGCCAAGTAAAAAGAATGAGAAGCAACTCTCTCTTTTTGGATTCTGAGATTCTATTACAGCTCTTAATAACCTACTTTATCATTCAATAATACAATTTATTTGTTTAAAATAAAATAATGCAGTATTATCAGAAAGTTGCTTAAATTTGCTTCTTCAAAATGAAACACAAACAAAGCTTATTCTTAACACTGTTTACATGTTATTTCTTAAATGACAGCAACTGCTGTAGCACAATATGAATATATAAAATAAATCTTTTGAGGGGAAAATGGGGAGGAGAGAGATATGGTTGTTAAATAGGTATATCTGCATATGAATATTACATTTTCTCTTAAAGTCATGGGTATATCAATTTTATTGCTCTTGTAGCAATAATCACAAAACTGGCATAGTTTTTAATAATGCAGTCAATGTAAGTCAAATCAAGTTAATGAAATTTCTTGTGAAGAATCATGTGGTCTGCAGAAATTCACCATGCTTGCTCAATGCATACAGTGGTGTGTACTGTTAATTATTCTTAGGAATTGATACAGGTATTTCAATGAGGCAACAGTTCATAAAGGACTACTTGTGTCTTAGAGCACTGAAAACTCCTACTGATGTTTAAGCTAAGAATGGAATGCATAATTAATATACGATATATGCATAATATAATGAGCTGAGCTGAAGAAAATTGTGGCACATAGAGTTGTTAGATACAGCTCTCACTGAAAGCCTTTTTTTTTTAAGTTATAATTTATTTATTTAATTTATTAATTGTCAAGAAATAAACAATTGATGCAGAATACATGTTAAAATTTGTTTAAGAAAAAACCTTGAATAATGTAACAATGTGTCAGTTAAACTGAAAGAAAAGAAGAAATATAGGTACCTACCAAGAAAGTAAATTTAAAAAAAAAAAGGAATAAAAATTGGATGGAATATAACACTAAGGAAGGAAAATCTACAGAAAATACCAGAAAAGTGCAAATGAATATGAAATAACCAATGGACCAAAATGTATGTTCTTAAGATCATGGTGAAAAACAGACGATGCAAAGGTGCATATTAGTATCAGCATTACAAATAGGAAAACAGCTGAACTACAATTTATTATGAATAAAAGCCAAATTAATTTGGCACGCCTTCAAGAAAGCTAAATTCCACACTGAATTGTTAATATGTCTATGTATGAAAAAAAGCAAAACAAACTACATGAAGAAATCATCTTAGCCAACAAGACAATTACAATAAACTTCCAGTAACAAATCTTGACAGAGCTATTGCAGAGCATGATTCTGAGGTTAAAACAATTTTAATGGTGTTACTTAACATGAAAAAATTATTACCAAAATAAAATGTTTCAAATACCAATATCATTGTTACATGAACTTATATTTTTAAAAGGAGCAAATAAATCAATACTCATTCCTTAATATATTATTTGCCAATAGTTTAAATAGCAGTTTTAACATTAAAAATTAGTTTTAAAATTTGGAAAGTTAAAATAAATCATAATAATTGCATTTAGCTAAAAAAAAAAGAAGAAGAAAAAGAAAGAAAAAAAATAGGAGAGAGAGAGATTTTATTCACCCATGCACACACAAAATATAACAATGCTAAATAACCTAAATGCAAAATTTAGAACTATAGGCAGCCTTAGAAATCCCAAATAAATACTGTTCCTAAAGTTGTCTTTTTAGTGAAATATGTACATAAATACTAACAGAAACACGGTCCAATTGATGAGAACTAAATTACTTGCCAGTTTTGGACCCAAATGCTAATGAGCCAACGAACTACTGTAGTTACACAATGTGTATACACATTATAAAGTATCACTCTTAGTTGTAACATATAATTGTAGGTAACTAGTATTTTCAATATAACACACTCTTTAAGAGGATTAGTTACTAATTGAATGGTGTAAATAAATAGATTGTCCATAGCCCAGGGACTGCTTACACTATAGAGTCAATTCAATGGCTTTATGTAGTTTACAAAACTAATCTACTAATCTACTCCACAATAAATTACTAGAACTTGAAGTGCAAAATTAGTTTGGTTAAAAAGTATTTACATAAGGTTTCATTTGTTTTATTTAAGGATGCTCTTTTTAACATCTCAGGTCATCAGAGTCCCAATTTATATAAGGTGCTTTAAGACAGATTTGGTAAATAATATATTTAAAGGGATACCTATCTTCCAATAATAAGCTGCAAAATGATTTTTAGCTTTCATGATATTCATATTATGCATTGCCAGAATGTGTGTGTTTCTGCACAACAGTCACTGTCTTGGATTGTGTTTAAAAAAAATAAATAAATAAAAAGAAACAGCAGTCAGTCATATCTGTTTTGGAAATTATTCTCTAAATATATTTTACACAACAAACACTCATTCTCCACTCTTTTAATAAAATAGCCAACACATGCATTGCTATGACTTTCATGAAAAGAAAATCAACATTCTGATCAAAATAAACAAACAATTTGTTTGTTTTGTGCTACAGAATAAGACCCATTTACCTTCTAAAGACAAACAAACTAAAAAAAAAAAAAAAAAAAACTTTACTGCAATGTTACATTATTTAAAACATTAATTTGTAGAAACTATTGTTACTTGCATTTTGTTTTAGAAACCATAGATAAGAGTAGTCTATCAATTTAGTATTTGTGCCAAATTATGTAAATAAAAAATCTGCAAAAAATATGTTCTTGAAATCTGTAAAAAAAATGCTGCAGTTTTACATCGCACTTAAGTTGCACATGGCTTGAACATACTCTGTTTTCTTTGGGTTATAGCAAATAAATGTACATTCTTTATATGTAAAAATAATTATTGATTTGCAAGATTTCTAGGCACTGAAAGCTGCTTAATGCTATTTCAAGATCTAACATTAATTCCTAAACAATACATACAACCCTATGCAAATTACATTCTTTAGCATAATAAGAACTTAATGGTATTGGGAAGATAGTATTGTTTCTTGTTTAACTAAAAATCAAAGTAATTTAAAAACACTTTTGTATGTATATTATTATTGAGTAAGAGCTTATTTTTTGATTGGCATCTATAACTTTTCTCATTCTGATATTAAATCATTTTCTGCTTTGTTCACCCTTTGATACACTATTTTGGCAATTTGCTATTCAAAGCTTTGCTTCAGATACATTTACTGTTTTTCCGTTTTCACCGGTTATTTACCACATCTGTTTGTAGATGATTTAGGAGGCTTTACATTGGTATAGCTGAGAACAGCTGTTCCACACTCTGCATAAAAGATGCTGAAAACCTTGTTCCTCTGCCTTACTGCATGTATGCCTTATCTTTAAATAAGCTGATGTTAGAATTTTCTTGTGAATATTATCTTCTTGTTCTTTTAAGTACAAGTCATATATGAGGAGTTTACCTTTAATATTAGCCCAAACTTGGCAATATTACTGTTACACTCTCATTAAAAACATATTAAAGTTTCTCAAAATTTTAATTTGCTATATGTGTGGCTATATATTGTAACAAAATGATTTATGGTCTATCTTCTTTGTTTGGCATTAAATTTTAAAAATAAATCACAATTATCAATTGTAATATACATTTATACTTTCAACATTAAAAAACAAAATGCAGTATGCAATCAATACACAGAAGGTGCAAATTTTCTTAACATTAAGCAAAATTTCATAAATATTTCATAATTTCTTGGGAATTTTTGTAACTCATATGGAAACATCTGAGAATCAAAATGAGGATCTAAAAATCTCAAAAACATTTCACAACATTGCATTTTCCTCAGGGACTATAACATTTGCTAAGTAACTTTAGTTTTAGTTGTTCATATCTTTGTTCAGAAGTCCTTAAAAAAAGTAATGCCCTACATATTTTTTTCTCAGCCATATAATGAAGGTAGAAAGTGCACTTGATAATGCTTGAAAACTGATATTTTTCCTGGGTGTACCAAGTTTCAAGTCATTCTGATAAATGGACAATCTTTAGTGAACTGTTAAAAAGATTCTATTTCAGTCTTCCGTAACAAGTAATGAGCTGTAATTGAATTCTTGATTCATGAAAACAAAAGTGTGCTGAAATCCATAAATGTTTGTGTGCAGTGTACAGTGATATACAGTAATTAGAAGTATAATTGAATGTGATAGTATAGAAACCAACTCATGATCTATTGCATGCTCGATATGCTGCATGTGAATGCCATTATTTATGTTGAATGATGCTCTTCTATGCCAGACCTTTACTTCCACCTCTTTAAATCTCTTAAAAATGCTTCAGTAGAACTCATTTTGAAGTTGACAACAGCATAATTGATGCTGGAAGTGAGGAAGGGCTACATGTGCAGAACAAGAGCTCGTAAGGCAAAGAATACATGGCAAAGAGCCATACAAATTGATAGACACTACGTAGCAAAATAGTATGCACAGAAACACATTCAATTATATTGTAACCAAATTTCAACATGTTTGAATACATGTTCTGATAAAATTAAGGTGAGGAATTATTTTTTGAACGATTTTCATAAAATAATCTTTCTTTCTTAAAAAGCATACTTAGCAGAATTCCTTACTGAATATTTGTCACAGGCACAATGATTACACTGTTCTACCATAAATATCCCAATCCTCTCCTTTCTTTATTTAAAACAGATTCTTTAAATCTGAAACTGTTCACATTGTGCACTTCATCTCTCAGAAAAATTAAATTTTATATATAATTTATTAAAAATATTTGTAATGCATCAAAGAAAAATAAACTCACAATTCTGCACATTAAATTATTACATCTGGTATACAACTGCTGCATTTATAATGGCCACCTCGGTAGTCATGGCAATGAATGCTTATCACTTGCAGTATGTCAATCTATAGCACTGTTATCATTAAATATATAACAAAGTATTTATCTGGCCCTTGCTCGATTGCCAACTTTCAATTACAAGCTTTTATAGCATCAATTAATAAAATGAAGTCATTTACTGTAGTTCTCTTTGAAAAATGGATGATCTTTGATGGAGGTTTACTTCCAGTTCCTCTGATTGTAATATTATAAGGCTTTAAATTCAGTAACTTTATAAAGCTGTGTACTTGAGATGTTTATGGGAAATTGCTAATTGACAGACAATGCCTCCACCATGTCACAATGTCCTTTATTTAGCCTTTTTAACATTAGTACTATGTCAGGAAGCTTTCTTTAAACTGTCTCTGATTTTCCCAAAACCACCTTCACTAACACATGTGAACTGTAAAGGATTCTCTTTATGGAGTGGAAGTTGCACCATTTAACTTTATTCTCAACACAATAACATAACTACAAAGCTTTAAATACCAACACCTCAACCTCTAAATAAATCATATAACTGTGTCTAAATGAGAATTATAAGCATAAAAAATTAAATTAATACAAGAATTTTAGCAGAATTTTCCAATTGAAAGCTAATGTCTTTCAAAGTATCATAAACACTCTCAGCTTTTGTTCAGGTCTTTTATCTTTGAGGCTTTCTGTCTTCTGCAATTTGTTCACTATGTTATGTATAATTTAACAAGTGTAAAAGATGAAAGACAATGGGCTTTGCATCAATGAGAAATTAAAAACAAATTAATGAGAAGTATTCATTTTTGGAAGAAAACAGCAGTTGACAATGCTTAATTTTATTGGCACTGGGAGCCAAAATTTGTTTGGAAAATGAGGTTCAACAGTTTAAGCATTTACATGCTTATTTGGCTTAGGTGCATATATCATTCATTGCATTTATTAATTTGTTATATATTTTTATCACCAGTGATTGGTGTGCATGCATTAACAGTGCTAGTATCATGTGATGACTACCACCAGCTGAAAACTACACAACCAGATTAACTTAAAAGAAAATTACAGATTTGCTACCAACACTCAACTTTCAATATTATCACATAAACCTCAACCAGACAAACACCATGTGAGTCATACAACAAAAACCTCTCTAGTTATAACCAATTTGGTGGCAATTTGGTGGGTGGATCATGAAATGAAATGAAATATTTTGCACTCATAACAGTCAGGTCAACAATGAATAGCAATGTGAGTGGTAACATTTTTAAAAAATTGTAACATACACACCACTAAAATTCAATAAAATGGAAGACTAGTTTCTGGAGCCATTGCTCCTATCATCAGTTCCTGGTCGACCTGATGATAGGAACGATGACTGCAGAAATTAGTCTTCCATTTGATTGAATTTTAGTGGTGTGTATGTTACAATTAGACTCAATTTTTTAAAAATGTTAATATTTGACACCATTGTTACAAAAGTTCACTATATTTTATACAATGTGAGTGGTATCTTAATCCTGAACCTGGCTTAACCAGAAGCAGATTTATTACTTCTTGGAAAAAGTATCTTCCCAGATTCTAGTTAACATTTAATATTCTAAGGTTTTTTCATGGTGTCCAGCAAACTTTAATAAGAAGTTAAAGTAAGGAAATTAAGCCCTTCAGTGCCTAAAAATGTGCTCTAATTAACCATGATAAAAATATTTAAATCACATTACATCAATAGCTATAAATTCTCATTTATTTTTTTCAGTTCATATCATTAATTCTTCTTCAAAATAACACAATTCTTGTTCATTCACCTTCAATCTGTAACAAACCAGGAAATTTTACAAGTTATGTTTTAATAACATTACATTGAACAAAAAAACAAACAAATTCTAAGTGTTGATGTAAAAAAAATACTAATATGCCCATTTCAAAGTATCCCAGCAAAAAAAATGAAGAGCACATAAATAAAATATTCAACACTAAGAGCCTCTGCCTATTTCAATATTCATAATTACATTTTAAGGTCTGCAAAATCCAAAAACAATACTTAAGAAATTTGAAAATAGCCTATGACCAGTTGACAAAATCCAAAAAAGCAACCTGAGACAAGCAGCCAGTCAAAGAATTAGAATTTGTGTTAGATAATGCAGTATCCAACAGATTTTTTGCACCACCACCATCAATGAGGGCAAATTCCAGGAGGGAAAAAAAAAAAAAAAGAAAAAAAAGAAAGAAAAAAAAAACTCTGGCAAATTGTTTATCTGAAAACTGAATTCATTTTGTGCCTGAGAACTACAGTGGGCAAATTGCAGTTAAAAGCACAGCATTACAGGTTCTAATACCCTATTTTACAAAGATATCATAGTTTATATATAGGAATATGATTTTGATGTTGTGAGACAAAATACAATCATCCATTGTCTATGACAGACAAGATGGCAGACAAATACAACCAAGGTACATGAGTTGGGGAAGGAGGGCATGATTCATCAAACTGCTTAATTGGTCTTGAGGCTCACACCACCGTGAGTATCCTTTGTACAATGAAAGAGACACATGTGTCTAATTCTAGAGTAAAGTCCACTAAGAATACTAAATGGCAAATGGCCTAATTATTCTATTCTGCAACAAGTGTTTATTTATGATATGTGTGTCCACACTGAGTTTCCTTATGCTATCAGCAGATTACTGAAGAGGAATTCCCAGATGGTCAAGTTCCAAGTAATATTGGGATTCATAAATTAGTAGTATCCAGACAATTTAGACAAACTAAATGAAACATTCGTTAAGGGATCAATTTAATTTCTCAAAGAGAATTAAGAAGGGAAAAGGGTAATTTCATAAGAAGATGTTAGAAATGTATGGGAAATGAACAAGGAGTTCCAGCATCTCCTTGCATGACATGAGTAATTACATAATTGTGCATTAGAATTTATTACATTGTCATTTTAGTGTTTCTATCACTGACTTTAGTGTTGCCCTGTTCACATGCCTGTAGCCTGGCTGTGAACAAGGCTTATCAACCGATGAATCCAGTCTTACACATTCGTCATCAGGTAATCAAATGACTTGATGTAAAAATATTACAAAAAAATAAAATTATAAGAACCTGGCATTGGATACAGCTACTATTCATATTGCTTTGCAAATAGAAAATACCTCACCCAGTGAAACTTTGTTTTTATCTTTAGCTCTCAAATATTAATTTATAAATGCATATATTGTACAGAAAGCATATACTTTAATACTGACATATTTAATGAAATGCTAAGGCAAAAAAATGAATACAAGAAGTCTCCACCTATTTGGCTCTGGCCATTCTTACATGTAATAACCCACAAATAAATTTGTGTGTTACAGACAGTTTTGTTAATAAATTATAAATTAAGCATAATTATTCTTAAACTTAGGTATTAATTTTTTACACTAGACTCCACTTACTTACATAAAAGTAAGATGCGTTTCGGGAGAATCTCTCCAATCTTCAGTTGCTCACTGAACCGCCATTTGAAAACTAAGCAACTTCAGTGAGCAACTGAAGATGGGAGAGATTCTCCCAAAACACGTCTTACTTTTATGTAAGTAAGTGGAGTCTAGCGTAAAAAATGAATACCTAAGTTTAGGATATATTACCATTCCATTGTCAACAGCTTCATAAGAACAATATTTATAATTAGTCTTATTTCAATTCATGAAACAATATAAAATATATAATGACAACATAAATAGAGTATGTCTAACATCTATGATCCTTGCTAACCTCTGTCTTTAGTTTGTCAATAGTCTCCTAATGGAATTCAAGAAGACAGAGGCTAATACACCATTCAGGTAGTTCTTTCACATCACAGTGTTCACTTTCCATTCTTTTCCTTATTTATTTTCTTCATTATTGCTCTCTTTTAAGCTCCTAATCTGTTCCAATTCTACTCACATTCATCCACCACTAATTCTAAATAATTTAAATAAAACATTTTCCAATTTGACTGCCCCTTACCCCAGTCCCTGGTTTACCTGCTGGAATATCCAGGGGACCAGGATCTGATCCAACCAAAGACACAACAATAAAATATACAACATTCAAATTACCTAGTCCCAATACTATTTGAGTGAGCTTCAAAATAAAATTCAAGGCACAATGGAGCATCAAAAGAAGAGCGCATTTTTTTAAATACTCATTTTCCCTACTGAGGCTTCATGGGCAGTGAACACTGATACGAAAGTGATTTGATAAGTAACTTGGTTCACATATTAAAAGAGGACAACAGCAACACCTGTATATGTGATCATAAAGTGTGGTTTTGATGTATCAATATTCTATGGTAAAATGACATTCTGATATTAATTCATTGTTTGCCAATTGTTTAAACACATGTGTTTCGAGTCAGTAAAAATGGATAAGATTGAAATTCATGGTGTGATTCAATTCTTTTTTCCAGAAAGGAAAACATGCCTCTCCTATGAAACTGTTCAATTTGGGCAAGTTCAAGCATGGCAGAACAAGAATCAAAGATGCACTATGTCCTGGAGCTCCAAGTTCAAATATTGTTTTATGTTGCATGTGATAGCAGAACCCATCTCAATTGAGTGGGTGCTGTGTCTGCTCTTTCCAGAACAAAAGCAAAATCACATACGAATATTGGCTTACTGTTTGAAATGTTTAAGAAGAATACATCGCTTTTTGTGACTATGGATAAAATGTGTATTCATTATTATACACCAGAAATGAAAAAGCAGTCTAAATAGTGAACCGCATGAGGCAAACTGGCTCCAAAAAAGCATTCCATCTGCTGAAAAAGTGATGAATTCAGTTATATTAAAATGCAATAGGAATACTCTTGATTGAATACTTGGAGAAGGCGAAAACTGGAAAATTCTATGCATCACTTTTGGACAGATTGAGCAATCACAGAAAAATGTCCAAGAATGGCCAAAAAGGTTTTTTTTCCTTAATGACAATGTGCCAGTGCATTCAAGCCTGGATAAATTGACTGAACTGCAATTTTAAATGCTTCTGCATCCACACTATTTAGCTGATTTCACTCCCTCTGATCACCATCTGTTTTCAAAACTCAAAACTTTTCTGGCTGGCACCAATTTAAGTCAAATGAAGAGATCATACAGAGAGTAAAAAAGTATTGAGGGCCTCAAAGAAACCCATTTCTGAAAGAATCAACAACCTTGAGAAATGTTGAAGCAAGTTCGTTGAACTTTGAGGAGATTATGTCAAAAATAAGATACGTTGCAAAATTGAACTTGCTCTCTTTAATATGAAAACAAGTTACTTATCAGCCCATCCTCACACATGAGATGAAATAATAAAATGGGAATGACTTTTATTCTGGGAAGAAAATGTTCCAGATTAAGTTTAGAGAACCTCCATGGTATTTGCCATTAATGAGGACTGAGAAAAATATACAAAAATCCTTAATCAGGGAAATGGTGCTGGTAGGAATCAAATTACAGACCTCCATTCATGAACCTGTATCTTTGCCAAGACACATAATACACTTCTTTCCTAACAATCATTTTCTGTTCCAATCAGAAGTAGAGTAAACAAGCAGTCTCTATTTGTGTATGCAGTATTATAGTTAGATAACCAGTGCTTAAGAGAATGTAGAAGAAAGTATGATATATAAGCAAACTATAAATTTAGTATATTATGCCTGACAAAGGTACAACTAATTCACAGCATCATACATGTACTTCAGATATTATATAGTAAGCAATATATTGTAATAAAGCAATGTAGAACATCTGTTGAAAAATTAATGCAAATAATAACAACATAACTATTCTGTTCATAACATGTAGTACACCACGAGTCAACACAACTATTCCATCCATAATGATGAAAATCTAAATGACTGTTATAATTTAATCTTTTTCTGCCCTTTTTGTATCCTGGAGCTCTGTCTAAACCTAGAAGCTTCATAAATTCATCAATCAGATAAACACAACTGTTAAAATTTCACCACTGTAATGGCAACATTGGTAATAATATTGCCAATAGTGAGGTCAAATTTATTAATTATTATCCAAGTAAGTTTGTTAATCGTGAATAAACCATATTCATTTAGAATGTACAAAAGTTTAGTCTTACTCTTATATTTTATGCAATAACAATGTTTATATCCTCCATAGTTATGTTGCACATAGGATTATAAAGGATAAGAGAACCAAAGACACATTATTTTAAAAAATGTCTAAAGCCCATTAGGTGGCCTATAGACACAAATAACAGTAAGCTTAACCTTTTCCTGGATATGGACATGTACAGACGTCCAGAGTAAAATGGGCCTGAGAGATATGGTTGTATAACATTTGGAATAATTTACAACCTGTAATTATTTTAATATTTTGTTTTAAATAATAAACTAAAATAAATTCTATATAATAGCTTAACCTTACTTTTAAAAGTTGCATTTTGAAAGATACACTTCGAAAAATAGGTAGTGACATAAGAGCACATCTCTGCATTCACCACAAATCATGTTTGTTTCCTTGCATGGCCCCTTTTGCAGCCTACTGCACATTTCTGAAACAGACAAACTTTTCCTCAAAAGAGGATATTCTGATTCAAACTGGGAATAACGAGTTTGTTACTTTGTAATTCCTTGCCAAGTGAACTTTGCCTTATTAGTATTTAGCTAAAATGAAAATATTCCCAATAAACAAACCCAAACATATGGTACCAAGAACAGATTCCAGTATCAAGTTGCTTATTTACATATCTCAGCAGCTGAATATTGTATAGGTGGCCTGTGTCATGCAAATGCAATCATATGATTCAACCACTTCATCTATAGCCATATACATATTGTATATAAAAACCTATTCTCTGGAATGATATAGAAGTGTGAGTGCTAATTTGCGTTATATCAAACATTTCAATATTTATTATGTGCTGTATGCTGACTCAGCTAAGAACTTGCAATGCTTATAAGCATTGTGATTATAAGCAAGTGATTAATAGTAGTAGCATTTGAGAGAAAAAAGTAAAAAAGTAGGGAATTCTTTTAGCTCTGCAAATCGCAATGTGACACATAAAATACACTCCAAAATTGATTTTTTTGTTTTGCAAATAAATATAGTAATACTTGTAGTAGTTGGCTCAAGCTGAATTTAATGTTCTTTAATTCAGTTTCTGTTTCATTAAAATATGATAAAAAAAATAAGCAAAATATAAAGATTTATTCTGCAATGCAGAAATTTAAATTGCAGACCATTTAAATATCTAGATTTGTTTATTAGGTATCCAGGAAGTCAGTGCAGGGTTTAAATGGCCATTGGCAATGGATTAAGCCAATTTTACTGAGAGATCCTTATTATAAATTGCAATAGAGCACTCAGATAAATAAGAATCGGTAAAAATGTCACACCACCCCACTTCTTTGGGTTTAAAAATATTTTGTTCTGAGATCCAGTTCATAAAAAAAAAAATAATAATAAAATAAAGAGATTAATTGAAGGTAATGCCAGTGGTGAGGGAAACTGAATACTCTGATTAAACAATGAACAATTCATCACCAGAGTGGCTGATGTCATTAAAGGGCAGACTCTTGAGCACAAGGTCTGAGGTTTGATTCCTGCCAGTCCTTCCTGACTGAGGTCTTTTCCAGGTTCTCTCAGTCCTCATAAATGGTAAATACCGGGGAAGTACCAAACTTTTACTGCCTCAGCAGTAAAGATGTAAACTATGGTTGATTCCTTAGAACACTTCACTCAAACGGAGCATCTATATTTTTCATCTGCATTTACTTACACATTGGACGAGGTTTATACTATGGATCATACAAACTTTATTTCACCTGAATAATTGGAACAATTATTTTATTCCTATTAATAGCTACAGCTTTCATAGGATACGTTGGTCATAAAAATCCCAGCAGCGTTATAAACTGCAATAATTGCCATAATGTCATTCTACAATGAATTTATTCTTTTCTTTCTAAAGCTTTGCTACTTACGTTTCATTTATGTTTTGCTATGATGTATTTCTGGATACTGTGAATATGAAGAATGCGCTGAATGCAGCATTTTTTCTCATTGATGGCTTGCCATCTACAGCTAATAGGCTCATACTTCACGAAACTGATTTTTCATTCAAAATCACTATACTAAACTTATGTAAGATCAATTCTGAAGAATATTACCTTCATCAGCCACTATTAGAAACCTAAATTACATGCTATGCTTTCACATATATCTACCAATTACTAACTACATTTTCACAGAAAGGGAGTAAATGAAAGGTAAGAACAGGAGTAAAATTCTCAACTTATCTTTTCAGGGCCCCTAGTTTGAACCTCCGCTTTCATGCAACATTTTTAGTTAAGCCAACCAGCTGATTTATATAAAGCAGCCCATAAGCATGCCAAAGCATTGGCTCCATAAAGATCTCAGAGATTCATATATGTGGCACTATTATAAACTCATCTTCCTAAAGGACGTCATACATATATTAATATTTTGAAATGCTTTTGTAATAATGTACTTCAAAAACATATTAAAATATTTAGGAAAATGTATGTCTGATCACACATAAAAATTAGTATGTGATGAAATTGTGATTTTCCATTTATACCCTTTTGTAAGTACTTTCTATTACATTTCAACCAAATAATATTAAGAAAGTAAGGAACAAACCTGTGTGAAGCTAAACCTTTATGCCAGTAGTAGACTGTGCTCTTCTTCTTAATGCCTTCAGCCTCTGATTGCAATAAATGCGCAGGAACACAGAAAGAAAAACCACAATGACACCAAAGATGCCCAGTGCAGAAATATGATGTTGGTAAATCAGACAAGATAGCAGAATGGCAAGACCCTGCAGGAAAGAAAGCTTCATTTTTAATAAATGTTTTAAAATTTCACTCTTCTCAAATATGATTTCAACTCTCCTAGTGTTACATGTATGGCCGAGGTGTGCATTAATTGATAATTGGTCAAAATTATTATACAAACAGTTAGTTTCATTTGCCTGAATATTTTTATATTCTTACATTGCCTAGTCACATCAGAAAGTGCAAACTTAGTTATATTCATTGATATCATTGTATGATTCAGTTGAACTACACACTCTTAAAGCTTCACTTACTTTTCTTAAAGTGTTTCTTACTTTCTAAAGGTGTTGGACTAGGAGAAATGATTTCCTCTTAACTTTTAACTAACTCACAATACATAATTTCACATTAGAACCAATGATTTCAGTACATTAATTAGAGGCACTGCCATGAAAAAATTAACAGCCAAGAGAAAAGAATAGTCATGTTTTTCTTTATAAATATGCCTTACTTTGTTTATTTCACCTAGCTATTCTCTACTATTTCTCACAATTATGTACTCAATACACATAAATTTAGTACATTAATGTCAATGTCCCTCTCTGAAAGGCAGCCAGTAGTTTGAACTGATGTCATCCAATTCCATGACCAATAAATATTTGCTAAGTTAATATATGGGCCAAAACAGCTCAACTCTTGCTCTTTAGTCCTAATATGCTAGTAGTGGCAAGCAAAAGGCACCTTTATTTACTTGAACCAATGATTCTGTATCAAATAATAATACATCGCCATATTTATACTTTCTAAGGAACATTATAGAAATTGTGATAATGTAAATTGAGAGGAAAGGACTTTATTCACCAACTATAGAGGCAACAGCAGGAATATGGCATGGGTGATTTGTAAATGTTGCCAGTTACCATATTCCCAGTTCAATCAAAACCTGCATTATACATTTGCTCTATTTTGGGAGGAGCTCTCAAAAGTAGATTAAAAATACATATGAATTCTGCTAATAATAATTAAAATAACATTTAAATAAAAATAGAAAAATATTATTTAATGTATTTATACATCCTTAAGATTTAGATCATGTCAACTTGTACTTGAGTTCAACCCACAAATTCTCCTCTAAGAGCACATTAATAGCAGAATCAAAAGTTGGTTGTTTCCAAAGTTTCTTGAGCAATCTTATTTTGATTTAAAGTAAAACACTAAAAATCATGTCGTCACATTAAAACTCTCTTTAAGTTTCACAAACACACTTTCTTGAGCAATATTTGTTCCATTAATAATAAGGAAAGGGCAATTAATCTCTTTTGAGCCAGAGTGTTCCTTAGATATGTATGTATTCTATGATGGACTGAAAATGATTGCTCTGTTGATGCACCACTGGCAGTTATTATAAAAATTAATTCATGAAGTTTCTTCACTTCCAGCAATAAGTCCAAGTCATATATCTCTTGGTGAGTCTCGCAGATTTTCAAACTGTGTGTAATATAAATATAATAGAGAGCTAGTTTTTCAAACATAATATTGAAGTAGTGTCCATGTTTAAGCAAGGTATTAAGGAAAGTTTTTGAGAAATACTTATCACATGCTTCATATGAAGCCTGTTGAGCAATGACAGCAATTGAAATCGGTTAATATCTAAGAATCTCTAAGTTGACTGACCTATTATCATGCTGATTTCATAAAACAATCATCAATAAGATGATTTCATACTTTTTTCTTTCTTTTTTCTAATTTGAGTCTCTTTAGACTCAGATATTTTTGATCATTATTATATTACGACTTGGAACAAATTAGCTCATCTAAATTTTCTTGCAAGGTACTCAGATTTTGAATTCACTGGTCTTTTGCTTGCAAAAGTTACTAATAACTTTTTTTTCCCAAAGAATACTGATCACAGAACTAGATTTTTGAGCACACAGGAAATAAAAATCTAAAAGGGTCTGAGAGTAACCTGCAGCTCAAGCTGTTGTTTTACCATGCCATTCATCTCATCTTTCACCACTTACTTCGAGAGTGTTGAAAAGATATGTTCCTACTTCCATGTATATGATGTGGTGACAGGTTTTCTATTTTGATGGAGTGCAACAAGTGTCATTTAACAGAAGGAAATTAGACAAATATTGCAGTTTATCAAAATAAAGCAGAACATTGTTTCTTCATTTGTATTTAAAATTCAGTGCATTAAAAGCAGAGCTGTTCTTTATTTACAATACTTTATAATTGTAATTAAAATGAAAATATCAATCAAGTGATTTCCTAATGTGGCTGATGATGTTCTTAAAATGCCAAAATCAACCTTCTCTTTTGCTTATGTAATATCCATAACCACTCTTTCAATTTCTGATTATGTTAGGATTTAGTACTGTGAGCTGCTGACTATTTCAATGGCCCAGAAAGCTTCAACACTAGTTATTCTGCTACAGGGACCACTTTATACCAAACCTATACCCTAATCCATTTCTATTTTTGATTAAATTTCTAAAAGCTGTTTCCCCTCTGATTTATTTACTTTCCTCATCCATTTGTTTTTTTATTTTTCCTAAATAGGCACCAATCTCCATGATATCATTCATTGATACATGTATAATAAAATTTCCCCTCTATTTCTGTAGGTAGGTTGGCCCATTTCTCCATTCATAGTTTTTCTCTCATCATTTTAATTTCTCCACATTTAAGAACAGCATGCCAATAATTATCTTTCATGAACACATTGGAAATTCCTCTAAGTTCCCTCCCCTTCTAAAACCTTTAAATTTGCTATACTTGTTCTAACCCATGCTATTCCTTCTCCCGCCATTCTGTCACTTTTTCTGCACATTTTTTCCTATCCCATTCTTTCTTTAATACACTTTAATCCTCAATAATTTTTTGTTATTAAAACCACTAAATATTACTTGGATTCCAATATCTTCAATTCTTAGTTTAATTTTTTTGCACAAATCTCTTTCTTTTAATTCCCTGCCTTGGGTCATAACCAAGTAAATTTTTTCCATAACATCTTTTAGTCTATCAACTCAAATATTACACCATAGCATTCTCCTGCAAATCTAAACATTGTTTTAAAAATTTTTGTTCTTCTAAATTTTTATCCTAAACCAATATTTTTAAATTATCATTATTTTTCCTTTGCTCCCTACTCTTCCTAATTCTGTTTGTGGGGGAGCCCCATTAAGTGAAGTTTTTGGCAGTCCCAGAATTTGTTTACAAAAATTCCTGTGAATTAAATTCTTGTTTAGCCAACCCTCTTCAATATCCCAATTTTCTACTCCATACAGGTTTAGCCACACCTACTGCCAAGTTTATTCTCTCCAACCAATTTACATATGCTCCTGGTCAATGGCGTCTGCAGAATATTTTTGAGGGAGGGGCAACACATTTTTAAAAGTAGATGATGATTAAAATTTATCAGATTTGAAAAACCAATTAAACAACATAATTTTTAAAATCAATATAACAAAGAAAAAATAGGTTAAATCAGTTATGCTTTTATAAATGCTTTATTTTAAAATATCGGCGTTTTGGTTATTAAATGGAAATTTATGATTTTAAAAATCTTGAGGAGGGGCAACTGCCCTTCTGTGGCCCCCCCCCCCCTGTGGACACCCTTGTTTCTGGTAGTTTATGCTTATTTAATAGTTTTTAAAGCTATCTTTCCTTTTATTAATGCCTTTTTCTTTTGTTCAATCCAACCAACATTGCTATTCTGATGCCTTAATAGTCAAATTTATTAGGTACTTCAATTTCTGTCCCTTCCCAGCACCATTTTTCATTTTTTCACAGCTAACTTTCTTTCTTAAATATCAAGATTTTTTTTTTTTGAGTATTTATTCTTAGACCCCAAATCTTCAATTAATTTCACTAAACCAACAGTTATTGACCCCATTACTAGGCCATTGGCCAATAGTAAGCCAGAATCTCAGTATTTTTAATTGTTGGAGTATGCCTGTATGCTTTACTATTTACTTCTAGTATGTCATCAATAAACAGATTAAATAGTATAGGACTTAGCTGACACCCTTGTTTAAGGTGTTCAGATTATTTGCAGTTACCATACATGTACAATCTACATACAATAATCATTGTCAAAGTATATATTCTACAATGTTTTTATGAATCTTTCACTTACTTCTTTTCCATTCAATTTAGCCCACAATGCATTGTGATTAACTATATCAAATGCTTTTTCGAAATCCACAAAAACATATATCCACTTTTTTTGACCTAAGCATTTATCTATCATTATATTTTTTATAAAAATATTATTCATTAAGTAAAAAATGTACTTACAAAGCTGTAGACAATGGAGTGGTAATATATGCCACATTAATGTGTCAAGTTGTTAACACTAATTCCACTTACTTTTTGGTGGAAGGAACCTCTCCTGAAACTAGTCCAAAGTTTTGAAAAAGTAAGTGGAGTTAGTGTTAAGAACTTGACACATTAATGTAGGATATATTATTCATTGTTCCATTTTTTCTAAGAATTCTGCTAACTTATTTCCTACTTCCTGCTGTTTATTATTAGATCCGGTTTTCAATTGTATGCCTTTCTTCCTTCCACCTTGACTTTTTCATTTCTCTTAAAGTGCATCTCTCAACTCACTGTCTTCTTTTCCATAAGCATTCTTAATAAATATGTTTGATTCTTTTAGTTTCTTAGCATATATTAAGACTGTCCATTTAAATTTCATAGCAATGAGCTTTGCTATTTCATGTTCATTTCACTGTCCTCCATCTTTTGGGAAATTTACCCTCTTCAAATGTTGTATTGAATATTTGTACCAATAATATTCCTTTATTTTCCTCCAGCTTTAAAGCCCCCAAAATTCACCTTGTTTACTATCAATACCACAAGCTTTATTTCTTTTTAACCTTTTGATTTGCTCCTTTACTTCATTTAAATGGATCTGTCTGTCTAAATATTCAACATTTAGTGTATTCTTGAATGGCCACATATCTTGGTTAAATACTTTTTAAGTATTTACTCCATTCCTCAGCACCAATATTATTTTCAGCTACTCACCTTTTGTACAGTCTGTTATCAACCATATTGTTTCATTGATATTTAACCTTGTTGCCTCATGTATTTTCTTACTTTCTCCCCCAATTCTTCCTTTTTTTCTTCCATAAGAGATTTATAACCCCATCTTTCAATCATAAAATTATCTCTTTCTTGTAGTTCTGTTTGTCTTACTTCAATTTCTTAACTCTCTTTCTACTCTTCATTTTGCTGCTATACATTCATTGTACCAGTCCAGCTCTCATATATAATTTCTTTCATTAAATGCGCTTCTAAGATTTGATTCTTAGCTTCCTTATAAAGCCTTCTAATTGAGCATATCTCCACCTATAATGTTCTGACTTAAATCCACTTTTCTCCTGAATTCTCATCTCTTTTCTATACTTATTTTGAAATTTTCCTTTCATTAGAAAATTGCTTCTGGTACACACTAAATCCAAATATGCAAGATATACATCTAACTCTATTGTAAGTAGCATGCTTTGACCATTGTTATTTACAAAGGTAAATTTACCCAGACTCTTTCCCTATGGTCCCATTGCAAATAATCAGATTATATTCTTGACAAAATTCTAATAGTTTCTTTCCTTCCTTACTACAGATTTTATCTTTACTAGCCCTTTCCAGCCTGCATTCTTTCTACATAAATTTTCTATGTCATCTAAATGTATTACTCCTCCCACTCTTGCATTGAAGTCACCCATTATTATATAGTTTTTATACCTGTATCTATTTTGCAGCACCTCCAAATCTTTTCCCAAGTTATTTAACAAATATGTATTGTAAATTTAAAATGATACACATGGGTAACTTGTTTACACACTTCACTTACTAGTAAATAAGTTACCCATGTCTATCATTTTAAAGATAATGACTTCACTGTAAACAGCTTCAAAAATTGGACTGGATCTAATAATAGATGGCAGGAAGCAGGAAATGAATCAGCAGAATTCAGAACAGAAATTAAAACAACAGGATTTAGTCAGCAGCAAACACATCAGTAAGGAGAAAACATACGTCAGATGCAGAAAGAAGGGATGACTCTGGCAAAAAAGAGGTGAAAGCAGGGGAAGTATGGATGACATCACTATCTATGAAAGTGAGGACAGAGTACCAGCTGCTAGCAGATACATGCAGAGTAGCACACTTGGGAGCAGCTGCTGAGCTTGAAGTTTGGAAAGATGCTGGCCTAAGCATTATGTCAATGCCAGGAGGCAGCATAATGGAAGTTGTGACTGTATGGCAGGAGAAGTAGTTACTGATAGGGTGACCAAGGACAGGGCCAAATTACAAGAGTTTAGATTTGAGAGAAAGGGCAAATTATAGGAAAAGGAATTAGAGGTTATATTTTGGAATGCTGAAGGAGGCAAATGGGGAAATAGTGTGGTTATTAGATGCATGTGATGTGATGGTATCAGTAGAGACATAGTCTGATAGGAATATTAATATTGAGATTAATGGTTTTGTTATGGGAAAGAGGGTTTTAAGAAGGATAAAGGGCAGACATCAGGTGGAAATAGTGTGTTTTTAAGAGAAAGTTTACAAGTGAAAGAGTTTAAAGATCTGTGGAAATTCAGTATTATGGTGTGAAACAGTGAAGTCTGTGATACTGATAATGTGTACATTACAGCACTATATAACACACCCTGAGTTTTACGATACATCTTATATGTATCCTTTCTTCCTTCTGTCCTGATTTTATTCATTTTCCTTAAAGGACACCTCTCAACTCTTGATCTTCTTTCCCATAGTCATTCTCAATAAATGTGCCTTTTTAGCATTCGATAAGATCATCCATTTAAACTTCATAGTAGTGACCTTTACTATTGGATTATATCTCCTTTTGCTGATTCTGAAAACATTCACATTTCCCAACCTGTCAATAGTATACCTAATTTATCCAAAATAATTTCTTCAACTTGTTGCCGTGTCCATTTATCTCATTTTCTGGATTCCAAATACAATCACATTCATTTTCCTCTTCTTTTCTTCTATCCTTTCCAAATACAAGACCCATCATTTACATCCTAGTACTTCATTCTGTATCTGTCCTACCAAATTTTCTACAATTTCCTTTATTCCATCTACTAATCTACTTATTTTCTTATCCATTCTCTTTTCCATCAATTTTAAATCCATTAAATCTTCTGTGATAGCTTTCAACATACCTAAAATCTGGTCCATTTCCAGTCCAGGATTTACATCAACTCCTGCTATTACCAGCAACATCGCCAAAATGAAGGAGTACCACAATAGAATTGTTAAGCTTTCATTATGTCCTCCTACTTCTAAAAAGTTGCTTGTCATGTTAAATAAGTCAATTTTCATCTGATATATCTCAATATTGACACCCATTTTCTTTCTGCATGCGAGCGCTCTTGAAACATGACTGCCTTATTCCACCAGTCATCAACAACTCCAGATTTAGTACACTGTGATCATTGGCACAGGAAAATATTTTCCTGAAGATAATGGATATTACTCAACATATTTATTAACATTAATACAAAAAATCAACAGTTTACTTTCAAACTGAATGATAACATGATTCAGAATATTTATCATTCAATTTATTTACTTTAATTTTGCATCTGATATGTATTCACAACCTCCATTCTTGATTGATTTGAGAATATTGCATGCTACAAGTGCTCTGGCTCAGGTGTAAAATGCTTTCCCTCTAGTAAAACTTTTGCCTAAGTTTATCTTAAACATAAACTCACTTCTTCACTTCACTCACACATGTTCACAAATGTCATGATACTGAAATATACCTTGAATATTATATCATGTAGCAGCAATTTATCTGCTTTATATCTGCAAACAAAATAAAAAAAGAAGATAAAACACTCTTACCTGTCTAATGGTCATGATGATAATGAACACAACAGGCCCAAAAGCTGCTATGGTGTAGTAAATAAAAAGCTGCCCTGCTGCTGAACAAATTGAGAGGACCAGACAGTCGAACACAAACTTAGGAAACTGTAATATACAAATTTTGATTATATTAGAAAGCCATTATTACTCTATTCACTTAAATACTTTCAAATGTTATATTTGCATGTAATGAGGTATTGGAAGTACATGGTATTATATGGCAGAATCAAACGGGAAAGTTTATTTATTATTAAATAATGGAAATTCAAAAAAAAAATGTTTTATAAATATAGCATAATCCTTATATTCATGAATTTGTGCAATACCTGTGCCATGAAACCGACGGAATGTATGAAGCCCCCTTGTTGGGCCAATGAGACGGCAGTGAAAAGGCAGGAAAACAAATTTACTCCACACATCATCTGCACTGAACTCATACCATAATGTGAAAACAGTTCCCCTTGCCAGTTGGAGGTGAAACTGTCGAACAGCATGTAGGAAGCAAGCAGTACCAGGCCAGAGAAGGTTGTCACTGCTGCACCTGCATTACATTAATTCATATATTTCTAGGCTAAACTAGAAACTAATACATTTACATTTCATATTTTTTTCTAAACCTTTAGTACATCAACAACTCAAGCTGGTTCACAACTGTACCATGCACAAATCAAACCAACTAACAGTTAAATTGGGCTAGGAAATTAAAGATGAATAAGACAGAAAAATAAATTTTAGTAGTAATTATAGACTTCAAGGTCACTTATGATTCAATTTGAAAAATCAACTTACTAGGAACAATGAAGACAAATATGAATGGGAACAAGCTTATATAGTTCTATAACTTCCTAGTTAAAGCTTCTGTGCTATTAGGTATGAAAATGCAACCTCCAAGTACAGCACTCAAGGAAAGACTTGCCCCTAGGATAAGAGTTCACAACTATATTCAAGTATTAATAAATTATCTCCCAGACAAACTAAATAAAACAGAGAGGATTAAACAGCACTAATTGCAGATGACTTAGCCATCTAGATTTCAGCAAAAATCAATAACCAAGCTCAGTTTTTTAATCAAATGAATGCTACACTAAACAAACTATATAACTGGTGTCAAGAAAAGTATATGCATGTTATCAACAAAACAAAATGCCCAATTTTCACCCTGAAACATCACCCAAAAGCAATAAACACAAAAGTATATAACAAAGCATAACTCAGGCCCAATGCTTTAAATATCTAGGGGTAATCTTTGAACAAAGTTAAAATGGAAACAGCATATAATAAACATAACAGCAAAAGCAAATAAACTGTTTACCATTACAAAAAGACTTGCAAGATGCAAATGGGAAACTCTTGATCAGTACTATCGTTTACAAAATGTACATCAAGCCTATTCTCCAAATATGAGAGTGAAATGATTATTGCACCAAAGTCAATCCTAAGTAAAACTCAATGAATACATAACCAGAAATTAAGAATTTTAAGAGGTGTAATTACATCAAGGCCTATTGAAATTCTGCATACATTCAGGGATAATTCTTCCTTAAAGTCTGAAAAATAAAGAAGAAACCTCATTCTATGTGAAAAATTAAGAAGTATCCTCAACAATGAATATGGGAGAGACCATAGAGAAAGACATGAAACCTCAAGACAAAAGAAGGTTTCATGAGGGTCAAATCAACAGTATAAAACCTATAATTAGATAAATTGGAGAAATTACCAAACTTCCTTCTCTCTTTAAGAAAATTAAATTGGATTAAAGTTTAGGATTAACAGAACCATCAAAAAACTTGTCAAACTGTCCAAAAAAGATAGCATTAGAAACCATTCAAATGAAAAATACTCAGAATCAAACTACATACCAATTTATATTGACAGATCTCAAAAAAACAATACAAAAGGAGAAGAAATATTCAACAATCTATTTTAGTTTTTATATATCTTGGGCACAAACTCCATAAATTTTGCCTGACTAATAACCAGGCTCTGAAACAATTCTTCAATCATTATGAAATTTTAAAAAACTATTGTTATCCTAAGCATTTTGATCAGCTTTAAGCAGTTGTAGCCAGCAACTCTGCATTCAACTCAAGACAACTTCAAAGAATGGATGGAATAGAACATTACAAAGGATTCCCTATGGTTACAATTTACAAGATAATAAACAGGCAGACTTTTTAGCCAAAAAAAGACCCATAAATTCATTAGCAACAAGAAGTTATTGTTCCATTCCTTGCAACTAATTACAGATTAAAACATGCAATAAAATATAATCAGATAAATTCATAATGTAAGTAAAAATAAAATTAGTTCCTTCTATTAACATTTTAAAAAATTGAGTCGAGGTTGTAACATACACACCACTAAAATTCAATAAAAAGGAAGACTAGTTTCAGGATTCATCGCTCCTATCGTCAGTTCCTGGTCGACTCTTGACTCAATTTTTTAAAATGTTAATATTTGACATCACTGTTACAAAAGTTCACTATATTTTATATAGTTCCTTCTACTCAAAGAGAAAAACCTTGTTCCAGATAGCTCCTGATCAAATACTGTGGCATCCTTCAAATTACATACTGCCTTGCTGCACATCCCACCAAATCGATATTTATACCTCTCCAAAGTGTATATGTAGCAGTGAACAAAATTCTATGACTTACTACAATGTACAGCAGCTTACAACTCAGGTCTAAACATTACTCTGAAGCAACATCGCAAATAGAAGAACTCCAATAAGCCAGGCAATACCAACCACCCAACAATCATGTTTATGATATAATCAAAGAAAAAAGAATTACCTTTACTTTTAGAGAGTGAACAGCTACAAAATATCCTTTTGTTAAGCATATATTAAGACTAGATCGATTTTATCAGTCTTATTCTATGCATATAGTTTTCCTATAGGAAGTTTTATTAAAACTTCATACTACAATTAGAAATTGAGTTCAATTCTTTTTTGAAGCAGAACAGAACTTACAACTTATGGAGAATCTTAAGAATCTTAGGTCAAAATAATACAGATGGTAGATAAGTCTAAATGAGTATTTTACGATAGGCAAGCACTGAATATAAATGCTTAATTCAGAGGCTATGAGGTTTTGAACAAATGTTTGGGGATTGTTTTTTGTAAGTGCTTAATTTTCATAACAAACAACCGCCTAACAGTCGATGTTTGGCATGACACTAGTTTGCACACCAATACACAATTTGATAGCCACTGAGTGATTTTCTCAATAATAATGTTATATAAAACACAATTGCCTATTATGTTCCACAATGACATTTCTATCTGTTTACAGTTTGTGCCTGGTTGCTGGAGTTGAAACATTACACTATGCACAGCTAGAAGCCATGCATTTAGTGTATGTCACCGCAGTATGCTGTGCTCAGAAAGTCAAATGAATGTACAGAAAAAAGTTGCCCAACAGGCATCATCCAAATTGGAAGATATTTTTATTTCATAGATAGAAACATTTATGAGGGTGGTCATACACTCCATAGAAAAATGGCTAGGGTACTAGAAAGAACTATTTGCGCCCAAGAGTTTGAAGAGAAGGTATTGGATTGTATGCCAGAGGCACATCAACAAGCATGTGACAACTTGCCTTTCAAATGCATGACTTGAAGAATAGTGTGGTGGATAATGAAGGATCAGCAATAACTCTCCAATAATTGACTACAGGTTCAAGCAGTGAGGCTAAATGATTTTGCCCCAAAATTCAGTATTGTCAATGATTTATTTAATATTGTGCTACAATATCAAACTTCCTACAGTTTTTACTATTTACAGACAAGGCCTGTTCCATTCTTGATTATGTCTTCAAAAGTGCAAAAACCATGTCTGCAGTGATGACAACTCATAGCCACTTTCATGCCTGATCACCAGCAAGGATTGTGCATCACTAAGTTGGATCATTTTCAAGCCTGACATTATATAGGAATATAATATGCAAATGGACAGGTTGATTTAGTAGATTAGGTGTTGCTGGCATATCCTCTTTATGAAAATTGCAAATAATACAAAACACTTTTGCACATATTGGAGATCACCAATTACAATTATTTCACTATTTGTATAGCTATAAATACACTACAATAATAGGGATACTTTGGTATACAACTTCAGATGTTAGTAACAAATTTATTTTCAGACTTCAAAAATGATATGAAGATAGCAGGTATTATGTTAGATTTGAAGGTGATAAATCTACAGACTATACAGTTCAAAATTTGTGCTTGAGACAGGAATGTAAATTGATATTATTTAATTTATTTATAGATGATATCCTAGATAGGATTAAGGAAAGAAATAGACATTGCCCAATTATTGGAAAGAAGGGAGTACCAGGATTGCCTTTTGCAGATTATCTTATGATAGGTTAGTACCTGTAATAGGATTACAACATGCCATTGATGAAATTATTATATATAGGAATGGGTCCTAAGGATAAATAGTAACAAACCAATTATAATAGTAATTAAAAAGGAATAAAATTAAGAAAAGATGAGAAGGTAGAAGCCCAATAGAGGTAGAGATAGAGGTAGAGATAGATATAGTGAAAGAATTTGATTATTTGGGGGTGAGATTTACGAGTGATGGAACAGTGTAGGTTAAAACAAAAGATCTAAACACTTTTCAGCAGTAATCTATCTCATTCCTTAACATAAAATCAGGTTAAAGTCCCATTTCATTCTCTTGGTCTTTCCATCTGTACATATTATTAGATATGAGTGATATCCACAATGTATTATTTAATCATAACTACTAAGGATTTAGCCGCTGGAATTCTACTCTAAAATTCATAATATCTGGGCATTTAGGCTGTGGTCATGTTCTTGAGGTTGAAGCAATGCAGTTCTTAAATGAAACGTTGGTTGCTTTAACCTCAAGAACTGGACCATAGCCTACAAGCAACCAAGCATTGCTTCAACTTCAAGAGCTTGTCCATAACCTTCAAGCCCAAATGTTATGAATTTTATAGACTACAATTTAAATTAATACAGTGAACCTTGATTCATCATTTCTGGGGGGACCTGGTTAACAATGTGATAGATGCAGGAAATGCATAAATTTTGTTAAAAAATAAATAAAACTAGTATATAATTAAACATTATATATAGCATTAATTTTATATATTTTTTACTTGCTTTGAAAATAATGGTTAATTAACATTTGTTTCTTTGCTGCCTTTTTTTTTTTCATTCAAAACAATGAATTTTCCAAAGTTAATATATTCTGTTTCTCACTCCCATCATTGTCATGTGCATAGATGTATACTGCACAGTTTCACATGCTCTCAGAGCTTCAGCAAACGTCACCACGGCTTCGCTTGTTCCCTCATCTTCTTCCTCTTCCTCACTCCCCTCCTCCGTGCCGCAAACACTCACTACTCCTCCCAAATCATTGCACAGTTCATCAATACTTTGAATATTACATGTGACAATATACTCGTCCACTGTCATGTAGCTGTCAAAACTGACAGCACCAAAAACTCCAGCCCATACCTCCCCTAGGCTATCTTCATCAGTAGCAGCATCAGAAAGCACAGCTGGTTGTATGCTGTAACTGCCACTATTGGCAAAGCAGCTCTTAATGGTAGCATCAGATACATTCTACTGCCAAGTGGAGGTGATCAAATGTATTGTATGGAGAAGACTTACATTCATTTCTACATTTTTACCAGCATCAAGCAAGCACACTGCTCTCTGAACAATCTGTTTCTGGTATGAGAGTTTAAACAAGTCTGAGTCTAGCAGATGCAATTAGGGAGATAGAAAACCAGCTTTACATTCCGCAGGAATAGTATGTCCTGCAGATGCCCTGACCAATTGTCAAGGAATGACAAGATTTTTTAATTCTTTGAGCTCATTCATACGTCGAGTTCCGAAAGAAATTTAATGAAAATATTACCAATCATCCATGCTCTTTTGTTGGCATAGTATTGAACCGGGAGTTTCTTTTAAGTTTTTGAAGCATCTCAGATTCTGCAGTTTGCCAATCACTAAGGGAACCTGCTTATTCATACCATCATAATTGGTACACAGAAGATAATCCTGTCCTTGGCTCTCTTCCCTCTATGACAGGCTTCTCCTTTCAAAGTCAATGGTCAGGGAGGCAGTTAAAGAATAGACCAGTTTCATCAGCATTGTAAATATTCTTGGCCTCATACCCCTCTACAATTCCGTGTAATCTCCTCATCTACAGCTATGCCACATCAATGTCCACAGCAGTTTTTTCACTACCATTACATGGCACTTTTTGAAGCAGGAAATCCAGTCATTGCATGCAGAAAACTCTGCATATCCTATTCTTGAAGCCATATGCAATGCTTTCTCCTTTAGAATGTTCCCATTAATAGATATACTTGATGCTCGGGTTTGCTGATACCACATAAACAGGACTTCCTCCAAGTCGCTGTAAGTTGAGTCCTTTCTGGTCTTCCTTTTCTTTGCACACATGTCACATTTATTCACTTGGTCCTGATCTCACATTTCTTGGCCAGAATGAAGCTCAGAGTAGAAGGGACCAAACTCAGCCATTTCGCTATATTAACTCTCTTTTCAAATGGGTTTCTCTCAACTGCATCAATAATTTGGAGCCTTTCTTCTAAGGTTCTAACTTAACAGGTCTAAGTTTGATAACTTTGGGTTTTCAAGGACAACTATAAGATGAAAAACAAAAAAACTGAAAAAGAGAAAATTATAGGAACAGGTATGTCTAGGAATGGAAAGAAATCAATAACAAAGGTAGCAATAAACAATAACAATGATGGAAAAATAACAATTGTAAAATAACAAGGAATTAAACGCAAAGAAACAAGATTACAAACTCAACAAGAAGATAGTGCAAAATCACAGAGGATCACATAATCAGAACATTAAGTGAAATGAATGACTATCAGAACTCAAAAACATGGTATGCATTGCAGCAACATCATCTTCAATAGCCAATGCCATATATCTACTGCTGGAGTCTGTCCTGCTCATCAAATAAATGTGAGCATTCTTGTTCCATTTTTAATCTTGTTCCTTTGTTTTTAATTCTTTGTTACATCTTCCGATCGTTATTTTTCCTGTTATTGTTATTGCTATCTTTGTTACTGATTTGTTTTCATTCCTATCATTGATATATCCATTTCCTTGATTTTACTTTTTCGTTATTTCATTTTTCACCCTGTTGTTATCATTGAAAGTCAGTTTAATGTTTACAATCCTTAGTCTGGTTGACATAGACTGCTCCAAAAGTATCGCAACTGCACGTGACGATTACAGCTTCAATTCAATTTGAAAACAATACTTCGAAGATAGAATTTTTTGGGACTGAAATTTTTGAACAAATAATGCTGGAAAATGATACTTCAAAGAACGACGGATGCAAGTTTTATTTATATAAGTTATAATGTAAAAAAAATTTGGCACTGCATAAATTGAATGATACATCCAAGAAAATGATGGTTTTGGGAATGATAGATCAAGGTTCTACTGTATTATAACATTTAGAAATTACTTATACTCCTAACCTAAATAGCTATTACAGGTGCAGACAAAATAAATATAAAATACAAATTACTCTCTCAATATAAATATATTTCATTTTTTTCTCCTGTGACTTGGTAAAGACATGTATTACTTCCTAGAGATCAAACTTCCTCCCTACAGACTGCTCAATGGATAGAACTGTTAAACTTCATAACCTCTTCTGGTGCTTCTCAGGTAACCCTTTTTTATTTTGGGTTTAGAAAATAAATGCTTTTCAGCTGTTTCAATGAGAGCCTATTCTTTATTCTTGTATTGGTGAATGAGAGATCTGATGAAACGAGGCATGATATTTCTGATGTATGCAGAAGCTAATGAAAACAGTCTGAAAAGCTCTCGACAATGAAAAGATCAAATTATTTCAGCAATGCTTAAGTGCCATTAACCTATCCTTGTAATGTTTTCTGGAAGGTCTGTAAAATAGGCATCTATAGCTGCAATTACTTCCTAGCTCAAAGAAAAGTGCTGTCACATGAAGAAAAGCTTGAGCTTTGGGAAGCAATAGAAGTCAGAGGGAGCCACATTCAGGGGAAAACAATTGCAGATACCTTAGTTTTGCCATTGCCAGAACTTTTGTGAGCAGGTGCATTGTCCTGGTAAAAGATTAACTTTTTCTTCTGCAAATCAGGACTTTTGTCACGAATATTGGCATCTAGTCTAGTTTAAAGATGAGAGTAATACTCCCTAGTTATTGTTTTACCTTTTTGAGATAATCAATGAGCAAAATGCCTTTAGCATTCCAAAACACTGATGCCAAAAACTTTCTCCCCGATGGAATAGACTTGTCTTCTTTGGCGCTAGAAAATTCTGCCCACTGTTTTGATTGTTGTTTGAATTCTGGTTTGTGATGAATCCAAGTTTCATCCAGTGTAACGAATCAGTGTTCATGTTAAGTCTTTCCAAGTACTCCCCAGAGTTTCTCACGCACATTCACGTTTGATGTGCTGTGAGCAAATATAGCATCCATCTTGCACAAAGTTTTCACATCCCAAGTTCTTCATGCAAGCTACCTCATGCTCGAGATGCTTATAACCTCAGCAATTTTATGCACCTTGACTCACTGATCGTCCAGAACCATATCATGCTCTTTTTCAATGATTTCTGATGTTATTGTTAGACATTTTGGATATGCTTCACATGGATCGTCTTCAAGGCTGGTGCCACCATACTTAAAGTCTGCAGCCATTATTTTTTATTGAAAGTGAATGTGAAGAATTAATGAACTTTGCATGAATTTTGTTTGGCATCAAACTTTCTTTTAGAAAGAATTTTATTACTGCATAATACTCAATTTTAACCATATCAATAGAGACAAAGCATCTGCTTCAGGCAACTGTATACAACAAACAATGCATTAGAATGACTTATAATCTGCCATCCATGGTCAAGGTCAAACTTTTCAGATCACCCTTGTATTAAGAATTTTCTAAATATCTGCTGAATGCTCAAATGTGATTTGTAATTACTTACCTTTATGGTCATCAATGCTGCCAAGCATAAAAAGTGCCATACCAAGAGAAATAAGCACTGCTGTTACATATTCATAGTACTCATACTTCTTTCTTGATACAATTTTTCCCATTATCATGACAGGTATTATCTTGGAAGCCTTGGCCAAAACCTGTAATATGCACAAATTATAAAATCAGATTTCAAACTCAGTTCATAATAAAAGTTTAGCTATTTTCCCTGTTTTTAAGAAGTGTTTTTAAGATTTTAACCAAATTTTACACTTTAAGCCCGTTTACTGTAGCAAGTATGGTTGAAAAATACTTATTTTCTCAACATAACTTCTGCCACCTGTGCAGGTTCAATTGAAAGAACATTGTGCCAACAATTCAATGTTGCACACTGGAGCACACTAAGACCAATGCCTTGAGAGACTTTGCTCTTTCACATACAACAACCTTCAGTTATTTTACAAAATTTAAGAAGGGTCAAACGTCTTTTAAAGACAAAGAGAGAAGTGAAAGCCCTCTGGCAGCAATGACTGAGGTGATTGTGGAGCAACCACTCAAAGGAATGACCCAAGAATTTAAGGCATCTTTTAACACTGATTTAGAAAAGGCAAAAAATGTTATATGATGATTTAAGGGTCAGAAAAACTTCTTGCTAGGTGCCCCACAACATCAACAAAGGGCAGAAGATTGCTCAAGTGAAATGGTGCCACAAAATGCTCTGAAGATATGGGACTCTCCTATGATTCTGAAATCATAACTAGTGATAAAACATGGATCTATCAATATAGTCCAGAAACAATAGTCAGTCAGCAGTTTGGATCTTTCCAAATTACTTTTTTTTTTTAACTCACACCATGACCTTAAGATCTATTGTTCCAGATGAAGGATGATAGATGATAATTTGGCTGAATGATTTCAGGGGTCTTTTGGCCTATGTTTCCTAAGCATTCACCTAAAAAACTGAGGGAAAACTCCTCAAAAAACCTAAGTCAGAAATTGAACTCAGGCACAGAGCGCAAATGCTTCCACCAGACAACAGCAATAGTCTTCCCAGATTATACATCCCCAATGAAAGTCAAGGAAGCAAGAAGCATGAGGAAGAAAATGGTGGTGGCATTGTTTTCCTCTGCTCTCCTTTTGGCAATAATTCTCCTTGAAGATCAAAGATTTGTTACTACAGAGTGGTACAGAACACAAAAAGTGTATGAATAACAGTCAAGAACTGGACAGAGGCATCAGGATGTCGATGCCTCATAACAATGCCTATGCCCACACCAACAATGCCACACTTAACTTCCTGGAGAGTATAGTCCTGACCTGGCATCCATAAATTTCTTTCTTTTCCTTTCAGTGAAGAACCAAAGGGAAGTGATATCAAGTGTAAAAGATGCTGTAGTAGCATATGAAAAGGGATTTAACTCCACTGAGGACAATGAGTTAACTGACGTGTTTTAATGCCCATTTTAACTACTGAGGCATCACAAATGGGAAGACAATGAGTGATGCCTGTTCTTACAGTCTTGATTCCAAACGATGATCAGGTGTAGAGGCTGAGACAGAATACTTTGAGAAAATACAGTGATAAATTTCAAATTATTATTAATATAGTCGGTCCTGGTGGTGTAGTGGTAACCATACTTGCCTTCTAAACCCAAGGTCACGGGTTCGAACCTGGCCAGGATCGATAGATTTTTTCGGGCGTAAAAATCCTAAGTATGGCTTCCTTCGGAAGGGAAGTAAAGTCAGAGTCCTGTGCCATACATTTGCGGCACGAAAAAGAACCTCAAGCAAAATTTGGCCTCTGAGCAAAATTTGTTGGCCGTTTCACACCCGGAATTGAATGGGATGCTGATGACCTGAGATGTTAAAGAGCATCCTTAAATAAAACAAATAAAAAAAACAAAACAAAACAAACAAAAAAAAACATTAATATCTGGTAATATCTAGAAACTTTCTGAATGTTCTTCATATATACTACAATTAGCAAACCTTTTTCTACTTATATGAAGACCAAAACTCTGTATCATAAAATATACACTAATAATTCTCTATCAGTCCTTGTGGTGTAGTGGTAGCCATACTTGCCTCCTAAACCCAAGTTTGCAGTTTGATACCAGCCAGGACTGATGGATTTTTTTTGAGGTAAAAAATCCTAAGTATGGCTTCCTTTGGAAGGGAAATAAAGGTGTGGGTCCCTTGTCATACATTTACAGCACCATAAAGAACCTCAAGCCTGAAAAGAGAGGCCTCTGAGCAAAATTTGTCGGCCATTTCATGCTCTGATTTGAATGGGATGCTGATGACTTGAGATGTTAACGAGCGCCCGTAAATAAATCAAATTAAAAAAAAAAATCATAATAATTTTCTATTAAACAAATGAAGAAACTAAAGATCATACCAATAATAAAAGTGACTTTTCCTTTTTACAAATATTCTTTCCAAAAAACTATTACAATTTTCAATCCAAGTTTTTGCACTGGCTAAAAAAATGTTATTGCCTCTTAGCTTCTAAAATTTTTCAAACTATTCATCATGAACACTTTAGCTCCTGGCTAAGCAATGAACAAGGGTCTGTCAAATGAAAACAGGATATTGGCTGCCAAAAATCAGGCAATGCACTGCCATGAGGGAAAGTTTTGGAATTGATATTACTTTTTGAGAGCTGTATTGCCCAAGGTTGACCAACTTGCATGCATAGGAAGTGATGCGCAGCAGCAGGGCAAAGGTGGCATTCACAATAATGCAGCATAGTGTGGTGCAGTTTCTAGCTGCAAAAAATGTTTCACCAATTGAGATTCATAGCCATGTGGGGAAAGATGTATGTGGACTATGAATGGACAAAGCTATATCAAAGAGCAAAAGCAAAAGCAAACATTGCTGGAGGGCGATTCAAGGCCTGGCACTGAATGGAACTGAGTTTGCAACATCTTATGCACTATAAACAGGAGGGAGGGGTTTTCTTGGAACTTGCAGTCACAGTGGATCAAACGGGCCTAGCACTAAATGGGACTGAGTTTGCAATATCTTATGCACTATAAATAGGAGGGGGAGGCTTCTTTGGAATGTGTAATGACAATGGATGAAACAAGGTGTCACCTTGTAACTTGTAAGATTTTTGGCAAGCTCAAACTTGACCTAAGAGGATGCCGGTTGATGGTGTGATGTGATTGAGGCTGTGCAGGTGTGTCACCAGCAGCCAAAAGACTTTTATGAACCTGACATAAAAAATCTGATGAGCAGATGGAATATATGCCTAAACACTGGTGGAGATTATTTTTAAAAAATAAAATCCCTCTGCATAAAGCAAACTCATTTCTTGTTTTAATTTTACTGATCCTTATACTATCACAACCATTTGACAATGATTTGTAGTATATAGTGATTTTGATGTTTTATTTATGGATGCTCTTTAACATCTCAGGTCATCAGCATCCCATTCAATTAAGGGTGTGAACGATAAAGTTTGCTCAGAGGCCTCTTCTTTTAAGCTTAAGGTTCTTTTACATGCAGTAAATCCATGACACAGACCCACGGCTTTACTTCCTTTCCAAATGAAGCCATAATTAGGATTTTTACACCTGAAAAAATTCATCGAACCTGGCCAGGATTGAACCTGTGATCTACAAGGCAAGGGACTACAAGGCAAGTATGGTTACTGCTAGACTACCAGGACTGACAGAATGTAGTGATTCACATACCAATATGCAATAATGGTTATTTGTGTATCTAAGTTCAAAAGACCTGTTATTGTGAAGAGAGATATCATCTTTTTTCTTGAATTTTTATTTCATTGCACTTTCATTGATAGGTTGCGATAAGTGTAACTTGAAAACTAGCATTATATATCATAATAACTTGAAAACTAGCATTCCATATAAGTATAAACTTAAGAAATTCTGTACAAAGGTGTCTTTATTCATCATGGAAAAATATTTTAATAGTTTTTAAACAATCTCAAATCATATTTGATGATTTTTATTTTTATTAGGTAGTAATTCTAATGTATATTATCTATATAATCATTTAAACTGCATTACAATGCAAGTTCAACTCTGCCACACAACCTCACCATCACTGTGTAACTGCCAAAATTAAGAAACAGGATGTGCTGTTTATTTCATTTTCTTACTATTGCAGTGATTATGAATAAACCAATATAGATTTTTATGACTCAGAGCTATTATATTTCAACAGTAAAAAACACAGCTTTTGTTGCTACTGTAAACTATGGCAAAATGTATACTTATGGTATTGCAGTATGCAGTCTAACTGTTGATATATTTTTATTTACATTAAACATGTTTAATAATAATATTGTATTTACGAAGCTATTGACAATGGAGTGGTAATATATCCTAAGCTTAGGTATTCATTTTTTACACTAAACTCTATTTACTTACTTAGTAAGTGCAAATGGAGTTTAGTGTAAAAAATGAATACCTAAGTTTAGGATATGTTTAATATTGTATTTTATGTATATAACATTCTGACTATGCTATGAATTTTATTGAAATTTTTACAGCAGATAAATAAATGGAATGAAAAGTCTCTCCAAAACTTTTATTTTGCAAGAGGAAAAAGTCACATGGGGGTGGATTGTTTTGAATAATGGGGAGGTGGAAACACTCTGACTTTGTAAGCCAGGAAATCTGCTTTTCTGGCTGTCTTGTGGGCACGTGCATTGTCATGACGTTGCATAAGATGACTTGACCATGACTTCTGGAGTTTGACTTTCCAATCTGCAATGGTTTGTGGAATAAAGTGACTCACAAACCAATCTGTAATAATTGTGTATCTAAGGTCAAAAGACATGTTATTGTGCAAAAAGATATGACCATCTTTTTTCCTGTATTTTTATTCCATTGCACTTTCATTGGTAAGATGTCATTATGAAAGCATCCATTTTGATTGCCATTATGTATGCAGGACATAATTACAAAATGTTAAGTATCCTGCCTGTCCCACTGCTGAAATTTTCAAGCATTAATTGACACATTCCATGCACGGGGCCTTCCGCTCTTCCATTAAGGAATGTGGCACCCAACAAACACAACACCTTGACCTGAAGATAGTCTCCTTCAGAATTATATTGACTGCTGTGAATCCAATGCTAAGGGTCCTCTGAAACCCAGCATATGTGATATAAGGATCATGCATGTTCAACTTCCACAAAGTTTCAATATTTTCAGGAGTTATGGGGGTTATGTGTGAGTGGCCTGAGCAGGGTTCATTTTCAAGTGATGCCTGACCTCTTTTCTTTTATTATTATGATAAATGAATACAGAAAAATATTATCACAGGTGGCTGAGGTTGTTAAGATGTATACTCGTGATTGGGAGGTCTGGGGTTCAATTACTGCCAGGAACATCCTTCCTGACTGAGGTTATTGTTTTTCTAGCTTTTCCTCAGTCCTCACATATGGCAAAGATAGGTAGGTACCCTAAACTAGGCGTGGAGCACTTTCTTCCTTATAAAAAAAATCCTTTTCCAATTTCTGATTTTATCTCATGTATCATCAGTGTCCATCACCTGTGATGCCTTAGTAATAAAAATGGGTATTAAATACTATTTATAAAAAAAAAAAAAAGACAGAAAAATCAGTTGTTACAATTCCTATCATGCCTGCTAGCAAGTGCATCAGTGATTATACTGCCCTACAAACCTCAATTTCCCCCAATTGTCAAATGAGAGGTTTAGCTTAAAAAAACATTTCTTTTTAGAGTCAATGAGTAGATAAATTGTAAAGTGTATCATTATCATTAAGTCACTGATAAAAATTTTCAGAGTAATGGCTTATAGTATACTAAATAGCTTGTAGCTTGTACGAGAATGGTTTGATAAGTAACTTGATTCACATATTAATAGAGGGCAACAGTAACATCTGTCCAGTGGTCATAAAATTTGCTTTCTATGTATCAACATTCTTTGGTCATAAGTCATTCTGATGTTAATTCATTGATTAGCAGTTGTTAACACAAGCATTTCAAGTGACATTGAAAAATGGATAAAATGGGAATTTGTGGTGTAATTTAATTCTTTTTTCTGGAAGGGAAACACAAAAGGAAATTCATGAGATGATTTTTGCCTATGTTGGGTGCTCTTCCTAGACATCACATTCTAGAGCTCCAAAATCAGCTGAGGCCAGAAATCATCAATAAAGTTCACATACTGTTTTGGTTGATAGAGGAGTGAAAGTTAGCAAAGGAATGGGAATCTTAACTGAGCTGGTTCATTTCATTTTGCATAATAATTGCATATGAAAAAAATTGTGTGAGATGAGTGCTGTGGAGGTTCTCACTCCAGAAAAAAAATCAAAATCACATGCAAACATTGGATGAATGGAAATTTTTAAGAAGAATCCAACCAATTTTTTTACAGCTATGAACCAAATGATGATTCATTATTAGAGACCAAAAATGAAACAGCAGTCTAAACACTACACCTCATGAGATGAACCAACTCCAAAAAATGCAAAATGCATTCCATCTGCTGGAAAGATGATGAACTGATGACTTCAGTTATCTGAAACACAAAAGAAATACTAATGATTGACTATTTGGAAAAGGGGAATCCATTACTGAAGAGTATGATGCTGAGGCTGAAGACAGTTGTTGCGGAAAAACATCTGGGAATGGGCAAAAAGAAGGTGTTTTTCCATAATGACAAATCACCAGTGCATTCAAGCTTCATTGCTCAAGACAACTTTACTCAATTATGATTTTAAATACTTCTGCATACACCCTATTCACCCAATTTTGCTCCTTCTAATTTCCATGTTTCCAAATACAAAAATTTCCTGGTTGGACACAAAATTTAAGTCAAATAGAGAGATCATACAGAATGACGACCTCTTTATTTGATAAATGAATATTCTGAGGACCTTGAAAAATCAGCTTCCATGAGAAAATCACAAACCTAGATGAACCTTGGAGCAAGTGCTTTGAACTTCCGAGAGAACTATGTCCAGAAATAAAGTTTGTTGCAAGTCAACTTGTTCTCTTTAATATCAAATCAAGTTATCAAACTACATTCATAAGGCTTTCTTTATCAGTGAAGAAAGACTAATAATATATTACCTGTATTTTTGTTAACTTTGCTGAATATTACAATAGCTAGATATGACATGTTAACTTTAGTTTTAAATGTTAGGAACTGCCCATAATAAATTTTGTCTGTAAAGAGTTAATTAATTTATTTAAAAAAAAAAATTTTTAGCAACCCTCATTCAGATATATTACTATCTTCATACTTTATAAATAATTAATATACATTAATGTATAGAAATTAAGAGCATTTGAACAAAGAAACAAAGGCAAAAAGAAATTGAACCCCTTTAATAGAAATTAATAAGTAAAGGTACAAACAATGCCTTTCATTAATATTACCTGGGTGGGGAAGCTGACATACTTGAGGGCCTCATACTGGCACCATGAACTCATGATGTTGGAGAAGGAACAATACACATACTTGTAGAGAGGTGCCATATGTCTTGGCTGTCTTGTCAACATGATGTACAACCCTGATAGCAAGAAGGCCAGAATACGGTTTACAAACACTAGGAACTGTGAGTCTGTAAAATGACCCTTTGCACCATCAGAGTTGATATATTCCTGTAATGTACAACATAGCATTTGGTAAATTATTATGTACTGGGTACAGCATAAGGGACACTGGAAGTAATTTATCACAATTCCACATTTTTGTATGGATTTTTCTGAAAATTTTACTGTGATTACATTTACATTATCAAAATGTCTCAAGCTTTTCGTGAGTTTAAAAAATTGGTTGGTATTTTTGCAATTGAAGCTTTCAACCACATACAAAAAATGTACCAAGAGATACTTTAAATAAATTTGATGAGTGAACTGTGATAATTTTTTAAACTATAAAAATTATGATCTTTAAAATTAACCATTTTTTTCAATGAAAAAAAATCTTATGGAAATTATTATTGATGTTAGCATGTATTTTGTCTTGCAGAATATCATAATTGATATCTCTGCACATTCTGGGAAATTTTAGCTGAATTTAAACAAAAACTGAGACACATGGAACATTTTGAAAGTGTGAAAATGAAGTTTTAAAAAAATTGTTTTATAAAAAAATTTTGGGAAACAGTAAATTTTGAACTTTACATATAAGAACCCTCCTGATTAAGTGTGTCTTTACTTCCTTTTATGTCCTTTTGTATTGTTGTTGTGTTATTTTGGCCACCTGCAGGTCCTTTCCTGCTTGTGGCACCTGAGCTCCTCCTTTCAGAGTCAAGTTGTATCGCAGGTCTTAATGATTTTTGAAGCAGCTGTAAACATTCCTCACCCTTTACCTATAGATCTCAGCTCCTGAGAAGCTAAACAACCCACATTAAAAGCAGAAACACCATTTAATGCCCCAATTTCTAGCCGCTTCTTAGAAATAAAAATTTCTCTGGGACAGTTTTTTCAGTGAGCGAATACATTTATTTTAATTTTGTGTCCATAAGCACAGTATGCCAGTTGTTCAGTGTGTCTCTGGTAGATGGACAAAATTCTCTTAACGATACTATTATCAAACTAAACAGATATCTTGCAATGGTTCTGCGGAGTCTCACCAAGAGCTCTGCTCCTATTATAGAAACCCAAGAGTCTGTCCCTATGGAGCACTTCTGATATTCTCGCTTCTGGTCTGTTAATCTGTAATGGTAAAGTATAGCATATGTGGCATTTTTCATGACAGATGCTTCTGGATGGTGGCTAGTAATTTTATAATTTTTAACTTCAGTTTACCACAGCCACAACTACCCAATCTAGTATCATTAGTGTCTTTCTTTAGCTTGAGGAAAGCTGTAGTCATGTTATTTTCTATATTCCTTCACTATTTCTACTTTAGCACCATATACCCCACTTCCTTTAGCTACTGATGAATCCCTGTGTTTCCATCAGACAGTACAGTTGTGTTATCTCATTCCAACTTCTGCAATCAGGGGATGTGACAGCTGGAAAAGGATATGCAGGGCTCTTTAAATAGCTATAGAGCCAGAAGAGAGGGGGAAACATGCAAATATTGACTCTCTGTGAACGTCTAATGGTTCAAGGAACCATTTGCAGTGAAAAAAGAATTTTAAATTTTTTGAACGATTTTGGCCAAAAACTCATTCCCAGTATCCCTTAGCCAGAAATGCATGACCTAGCATGACAATTATGTTTTTCTCATTACCAGTAAAATAGGTTCTCCACCTCTCTTCCATACTTGACCACCATAAACAAGCAATATACAGTCATGTGTTAAAAATTCAGGCACACATAATCCACAGTGCAGTGGCACTACACAGAAACAGAATGGTTAACTGATGACTTAGAACTAGAGAGTACAATGATGATAATGCTGTTAGTGATAGGGATAGTGGCTGATGGTGATAATTGTAATGTGGTCTTAAAAAGCATTCATTAGTGTTTTAACAACTACTAAAACATTTCCACTTAAATATCAACCAAGTGAGAGATGAACAAAAATTAAAGTGAGATTCTCAATGATATTGAAATGAAAGAGAAAGCTATACAATAAAGCATTCTTTAGAGCACATTACTGTTCTATCAACTGACTTGGCAAAGTCTCATTGAGGTAAGCAGTGGAGATCTGGGGTCTTCCATCTTGTTGGAAGGTAAAATATCTTATTCCCATGAATGTGTATTTTCCATCCATTGGATTTATAGAGCTATAAAGTCGGTTTAAAGTTATACATTACCAATCTAAGGAAACCATAGAGCAGTGACACCATCTTGTGTCCTGTAGCAAAGAGTAATCATGTTATGTCATTCTTGCCAGTTGCTGCCAGCTCGATAGATATTCCAGCTACTTCCAGTTGTTACATGCCATCCTATGTCTATTGAATTTAAGGCAGAAGCTGAAGCCTGTAGCTTCCATTTTCATTCTTCTGATGCCAAGTGCCAGGACCAGCTTTTTATGGCATTGATATGAGCCCACAGTAATAGAAAATTAAAATCCAACTGCACCCACAGAACTCATGTCCTCCTTCAATAATAAGTTTAATTATATTTCTTATATAAAGGAGATATCCTCCTCCCTCCCTTTAGAGGACAAGACTCGAGGTTAGATGGCAAATTGGAATTTGGGTCATTTAACATCACAGTGGAAGCATGCTGGGCCCATAACCAGAGATCCATGAATACCAGAATCTCGTGGTATTGACAGGAGTCTATAGAGATAAAAAATTTTTTTTTTCTTCAGGCTAGCAAAATCTAGATTCTGTCTTTCGAAGCTCTACTTACTTCCAACAAAATAATTAATTGGCTAAAATATAAATTTGGCCCTTTCCAACAGACTATTTGTAAATTTTAAAACCAGAAATAAGCCTACCCAATGTCACCAGAGAAAAAAGATTTAAGGTGAACTAGATATTTGTTCAATGGTAAGAAGTATAATTTCAGTAGTCTAGCTATAATTATCTCAAGAGATGAGAGTATACTTTACTATTTAGTTTTATGTGGTTCAGGAGATCCTGGTTTGTTACATTTACAAATTCACAATTGGTATGGTAATTTTGACAACATATATGCAAAAATACGTGTATACTATGTATTCATTATAATAGATTCTTCAACAACAATAACTGAAAGATTGCTAACATAGGTGCTATACCATTTAATTTCAGGATATCTTGGTACGTTATATTTACAGTTCACAATGTCCCATGAGTGTGGTAACTGTGACACCATATATGCAAAAATAAATGTATACCTTTATTATAATAGATTCAAAAACAACTGAATTTTTGTTCACACAAGTGTTATGCAAAATATGGGGATGACACATCCTTGCAATGAACTGCCTTGATTACATTTTAATTTGTTAAAAATGTTACTCCCTTTTTTTCTTGCCAAACCTCAAATTGGAATTTGTATTATCTTTTTCAAATGACCTCATTTTTCCATTAATCCACACTAATATATCAGAGCTCTACAAAGAAATTCTGAAATAATATCACAGTTTTCATTTTTCAATTCCATGAATTCTAAAAGTTTTGCCTCAACACCACCTATATTTCTTCAAAAAATAATACAATCATTGAAAATAATGTATTATATTTATGACTCCTAGCATCTGTATAATACCAATATACTAATGTTCATCAAAGCTTTCCTTTAAATCCAATTGTATGCAAGATGAAATCATTTATTGCCACCTCCATTTTGGTTTTCCTACTCAGAAATGTTTTTGAAATTATGGAATCTCCAAATGTATCCAAAAACAATTTGCTTGGACACATTGTAGAATTCAGTGAATGGTGATGTTTTTCTGCTGCAGCTACTTTCCTTTGGCCATTCGACATTGGCACAGGGACCCACAGAGCTAACAAGCATGGGAGAAAATCTATATGCATAAATACAAGGTTAATGAGTTTGATAGTCCTGCAGATGAAAACACTATTTTCAAGTTCATCTCATGTCCAGAGCAGAATGAGTATACTCAAAAAAACACTAACAGTCTTCCAGCAGTTTCAGAGAGCTGAGGATGCAGGCAATGGTGCTATGGCTATGAGTGCCATTGTTAATATTTTATCAATTAGCTCTAATTACAAAGAACAAGTTATTTTTAGCTACATGAGCCTAAAGACTGAAGACAATAAAGCTACCTAAAATGCATTTTTTGGGAAACCTCAGAAAAAATTTTCAGCTTTAACCAATCAGGAGCAGAACTTGTGCCTTCCACATAATTGGTCTTAGAATAACGTGCTAATGCACTCTGTGCCATGGGAGTACTTTCTAATGGATGTATTTTAACATGTAGTAAAAGCAACACTGGTTTCCTGCTCCATGGAAAAGAAAGAAAGGAAAGTATAGTTTTTTATTTTTAATAAAACCTAGTTTTTGTCTTCAAATAACAAATTCATTTTATTAAAAAATATAATAAAATTAGATCATAACTGATTCCTTGATGCAAATTAGTGATGAATGACAAATCAGCTACATCATAAATATAAGACAATGATACTTATTACAAAATAGTCCTTACTTTATATTTGGCTTTAAAAAACATGGTAAAATAGCACAGTGCTAATAAAAATACAGTTTTTTAAAGAAAATAGAAAGGAACAACACTGTTTCAGTTCTAAAAAATATTTGTAATTTTACTTTTACATCAATATCAATTGTTATTTCTCTTGGGAAAAACTTTGCCTATATCTTTAAGCAGTTCAAAATCTAACAGCATATCAATAAATCCTGCCACATGCTAGACTGCCTTACAAAAGTTTTGATAGTTTGTTTTAACTCCAAAAGATGTTGGATAGCTTTACATTCTTCAGAGCCCTTGACTTATAGGTCTTCAGAGACCTTGACTTATAGGGTACAAACATAATTTCTTCTTCATAATATTCAATTCATTTTCTTGAGGACCAAGGTGATCGGCATTGCTTATTAATTGTGACATACAAATAAACCCTCATCTGGCTGATGTAAGTCATATTGGATAAGAACACAGTGAGGGCACTCCATACCTGCGTCATTATTTTCTCCTGAAGCAGACCCCATGTGAGATAAGTGAACTGTAGGCCCAGGAAGCAGAAAAGTAGAAGCACAGCTTCGTACATCATAGTGCGAGGCTGTGCATGTGCAGTCTGTGATGATGCCTGGTTCTCTGCTCCAAGGAGAGGATCTGGCCCAGCAAGGCATAACCTCACTGTACTTGGGAAACATCCTGACCCTGAATAAACAAACATATCTGCTAGCTTTCTATGGAAACAAGGTGCTGCACACCTGCTTATTACAATTATAAAATGCTTGTAAAACACAGTATTACTTTCTTGCCAATTGCTGCATAAAGAAATAGTATCTGAACAATGTGCATTGATAAGTGTGTTAAAAGAATAAGCAGAGCTCGACAAGATATTTTCATAATATAGCAAATTTTTATGAGGAAATCACTCAAATGTCATTGATTATGTTTCATTTATTTGGACATGTTTTGAAGGTTGCTGCCTTCGTCATCAGCATGGTTCCACTGTCGGCTTTTGAACTTGGTATTAAGATGTCACTTTGTGTATTGAGGTTACTGTGAAAATTCCCACTATTTAAAACTACTTAAGATATTTTCATGTTTGGAATCAAGGTCAGATAAGGAAAATTTGAGATTATAGCCCCATTCATGCCATGGATCTTCAGTTTACTATGCCAACAATGTCATCTAAGCTATCCATGCCCTGTTTCAGCAAAACCATAAATTTCCCCAATTTGAGTCTATATGTATATCCTGAAGACCTCTAAGGTTATCTCATTACAGAGATTTTATGTCTATGAAACAACACAAAACCTTCAAGTACTGTGTCTTATAGTTTATAGATAACCACACTATTAGGATTATTTGCTGCATTAAATTTTATTTTTCATACGGTTTGAAATCAACGTCAGATAGGATGTGACTCTAACTATAGATCATTAGCTCATCATGCTCACGCCTTCCATATGAGTTACCATACCCAGTCTGGTAACAATTGCAAATTTTCCCCATCTGATTAATTATGGAGATCTCTAAGGTTATACTGTTAACAGAAATGGTATCATTAAGAGACAACTCAAATCCTCAAGCCCTAATTCAACACCCCTAGCTTAACAAATGGCTCATGAAAAAAAACATATTTAACATAAATTAATCCTAATAATATGGTTAACTACAAATCCTTGGGTCATAAATATTCAAAGATTTTGAATCACCTAATAGAGATAAAGTTTTTGTAACAAGATAATCTTAGAGGTCTCCAAGGTATTTAGACTCATATGTGGGAAGTCATCCTGATGGTCCAGTGGTAACCATGCTTGCCTCATAGATCCAAGGTAGTAGGTTCAAATCCTACCAGGGCCAATGGATTTTAGGGCATAAAAGTCCTAAATATGGCTTCCTTCAGAAGGAAAATAAAACCACTGGTCCCCATCATAGATATATACATAAAGAAAAATATATATCTCTGAGGATTCTGATTAATCTTTCAAACCTGAAAGCTTGATATTTCTACTTTGTGGATCTGAAATGAAAGGTATGAACCAAAAAGGGAAAATCTGCATGGTCTAAAGATGTAAATACATAAAACAGTATATTCACAAAAACAGAATATCCACAAGAACATTCTGGTATTCTCTTACCTGCTAGGAAATATAAAATACATAATTATGAAATGGTAGATATATCTGTAGGTGATGACAGAGAGAGAGGGAGAGAGAGAGATTGCTTTTGCTTGCATGTGTTGCCAAGTTTGCCCCTAGAAACAACATCTGTCGAATAAAGCAAATAAAAACAGTAAGTTGTATATTTTTAATGTTTCTTATAGCATGCTGCATTATTCTTTTGTGGACTATTATTTTCTTTAGTTAGGAATTTGCAAATAAAATGTGTAACCAAGTTGTTCCTAAGCTTTCAGAAGACCATAAGAAAAAGAATAAATTACTCATTCAACTTAATCACTCTAGTTCTAACCAAGATCGCAGATTCGAACCCAGCCAGGACGATGGATTTTTTTGGGCGTAAAAATCCTAAGTATGGCTTCCTTTGGAAGGGAAGTAAAGCCATCAGTACCGTGTCGTACATTTACGGCATGAAAAAGAACCTCAAGCCTGAAAGAGAGGCCTCTGAGCAAAATTTGTCGGCCATTTCATGCCCTGAGTTGAATGGGATGCTGAATGAGAACATCCATAAATAAATCAATTAAAAAAAAAAACTCAAGTTCTAAGAGTTTAGAATTAACAAATATTATTTCTGTTCCAAAAACCATTACATCCTTTTTCTTTCTTTTTATTTTTGAAAGAAGTCAACAAAAACAGATTTTTAAAAACAAAGACAAAAGTTACAGTGTGCGACTTTAAGTGTTATAGTCAGTATTTTCAAATTATCCCTTTTTTCAAAAAGCTATTTTTTTTAAAGGAGCCCAAAATTAACAATCTACTTTACTCAGATATATTAAATTTCTTTTCTTGTCAATATACATTCCTAAATTGAACTTGTTTACAATTCTCATAACCACTCTAGTTATGACATTATGCTTACACATTTCTTTCCAGAACTCCTTTCAGTTCAGCAAATGCCACATATTACTCTAAAGAATGCAATCCCAGGTGTTGCTTGATCTGATTCTTAACATTCAATATGCTCAGAATATTGTAACACAGAAATTTAAATTTTTCTTACATTATAAAAAAAATGTTTAAATAACTACCAACCTCAGTTACCAGGTTCCTCAAAATTAACTCCTTACTTACTTCAAATGACTTGTTAATATATATAGCACATATATAACATCAGGTGGGTCTAGGAAGAAATCACAAGGGAATGAGTGGCATTTTTTCTGGATTCTATAATTCTCTCATGTATGATATAGAACCAAAGCTTTTCCTTTTAAAATGAGTGGACTGGCCAGTGTCTCAAGAATGTACTGCAACTATGAGCTTCAAACTATGATCAAGAAATATCTCCATGTACATGAACCTTTTAGTTCTTACTATTTTTATGCAAATGCACAATAATGTGTGAACTATTGTCCAATCAACTTTCCTGATCTTAAGCTCTTTAGATATACCTGTTTTACCCTTTGTCACTGCACTTATCTTGAGAAGTGGTTGAATGGAGACTGCTTTTCTTTATCCTTCTGTAGATGTACAATATTTAAACAAATTAAAATGCTACTCTTAAGATTTAATGCAGAATAATTATTATGTATAGGTATTTCCTTGAAGAAGCAAACTGTTTACAAAATCCTCTTAGTTAATTATGCACAGGTGAACATGATCTTTAACACCTCCCATATTAATTATGCAGCAGTCAGCTGCCCAGCCATATTGTTTGCTCCTGGATTAAACAGTAAGTTTGTGGGCTTCACAAACATTTGGATTATGAATGCTAAAAATACCTTTTACCTGTTCTTTCTAAGTAGTTGCTTTTCTTCACGTATTTGTAGATAAGAAATCCAGGCACAAATATAGTAGCATAGCCAAGTATATTGAGAAGGAGACGAAAAAGCCAACTTCCTTCAAAGCTGGATAACACTGCTGTATCACTCTTCAGATCCACTACTGATCTTAGAGTTTGTGTGATGAGGTAGACCACAGCTATTGTCCCAAAGACCAGTAGACTGAAATAACATAATACAGAATGTGTACACAGTACAGATGAATAATAGTACAGCTTCCTAAACATATCTTTACTGTACCTATTCACTGTACAAATGAATAATAGTACAGCTTCCAAAACATAACATTTACTGTACCTATTAACTGTCAGAGCTTATGCAAATCTTCTTAATAAATTAATTCCAGAACCAGATTATTGCCTTCACATTAATAAGCAATGAAGATTATAAAAGGCTTCTAATATTCATATCAAAAAAAATAAAATATTATCAGACTAACACCATGGTTTCAGAAAAAATAAATTACTGAAACTGCATTGCTTCCTTTTGCAGACAATGTTTTAAAAGTATTAGATAGAAAAGGAAACATTATAGGGATATCTTTTGATCTCTCCAAAGCTTTCAACATTTTAAATCATGAAATTCTTTATGCTAAACCGGAGAAAATTGGCATAAGGGGACAAGCTCTCAAAGAGGTAAAATCATATTTACATGGAAAACAACAACTGGTAGATGTCACATATATGGGTAAAGAGAAAATTAATTACCATCAATCAAACAAACAAGAGGTAAAATTTAGAGTACCATAAGGCTCAATACTAGGTCCAGTGTTGTTTTAACTTTTTATGAATGATTTGAAAAGAAACCTTTCTACACAAACTATTATTCAATAAGCTGATAATACAAGAATTACTGTGCAATGTAAGCGATGTGAGAGCCTTCAACCACTTGTAGACAAACCTTTATCAGAAACAGGTGATTGATTTACATATTACCAACTAAAAGTTAACACAGAAAAGACATTCACAGTGACTTTTCACCTCAAGCAAAACAAGGAAATAAAATCTACAATGATTTTGATTCACTTTGAAGTGCTTATTTTGCTTATGTTTAAGCCCAACTAAAGTATGCTTTGGGGTAACTCTCCCCCATCCAAGAAAGTATCTGTAAAGCTGAAAAAATAACCAAAATAATAGCTGGTGCAAATCAGAAGTCTTCCTGCAAACCAATTTTCTCAAAACTGAGAATCTTGCCACTCCCTATGTACATATATAAGAAACATATAACAAATGAAGTAATAAATCAACACAATACATGGAGAAAAGCAGATCTTCAAAAAATGAGGACCAACACCAAAACATATTAAAATAGTGCAACTCAACTGTCCATCAAATTATATAACAAATTACCACTCCAAATGAAATCAAATGAAAAGTTACCCATATTTAAAAGGGTAATACTGGCATATTTATTTGATCACAGTAAATGAGTTTTAAATAATAATAATAATAATAATAATAATAATAATAATAATAATAATAATAATAATAATAACAATAATAATTCTGATAGTAGTACATACTATATGAAATAATGTTTATTTTATTGTAACAGTTGATGACATTTATAAAATTGTTCAAGTTAGTCCATATGTTTTTCTTTGATAAATTATTTTGATCTGGGGTGATTGAACAGGTATTTAAAAAGATTTACTTTATTCTATGGTGTAGCATGATGACTTAGTATATTATTACTAGCCTTATATAATTTTACATGCTATGTAAATTCAAAAATTTTCTGAAAACTTTGACATATTTATTGTATCATTATATAGATAATTTTGTAAATATTCAAGCCTTGAGTACATATTTTTCTTTTTTCCCTTTACTTAGGCTTTCCTTAAAACTATTGACATATTATATATCATTGTACTTGTACATATATGATTTAAAAGGATGAATAAAACATGCATACATACACATTCATTCACACATTTGGAAAATCTTTACTCTGTAAATAAATTACATGGAACTCTTGCCTTGCGTTTCATTCACTTAAACTTAACATAACCTCAACAATACTATGTCTTCTTTGTTTGCACTTACCAAATGATAACTTCGTGCTTTCTATTTGGCATACTGACTCAGCTGCTTGTATGAAACCATCACATAAATTAAACAAATAATTGAACGCTCGTTTTTCAGCATTCGTGTACATTCACGCAGTATCTCTTTATCTCTACAGTGCGGGCAATCCATGGAAATATTGCCATATTTTGACGTACATAATATTTATACACGTATATTTACTTTTGTTTGGAAAAAAAAGAAAATCTGAACCTGGATTATTTTCCTTGCTAGTGTCCTTGCCATATTAATTTCCTAAATAGATAAATGGGAATATCCAATCGCACTTTCTCACAGTATCTGATAGTAAACATAAGCTGATTGTTTTTAGATGACTCCAAGACATTATTTGTAGTAGAAATGGTATTTCCCGAATAAACTGAAAATTCACTGCAAAATATAGGGATTAATTCACTCCGGGACTAAATATTATATACCAAGTTCACGCAGTCTTGGAAAATTAGTGTCGAATTGATGAAAATGGTGAAAATTAGTAATAAGCTGATATTCTACAACAAAAAATTATTACAGCAAATGCTATGATACTATGTTATCCATTTGATATTTATTGATTATTTTTTAATCAGATTTTTATGGCAGCCCTCATGGCTCATGGTAGTTGCAAAATCAAATTACCATAACATAGTTCAGCAATTTAACCCAAATTTCGTAATTTTCCCAATGTTTGGGCAATAAATACAGATAAGAAGATTCTAAACTGTTATGTTTCTAAGCAAACGCTTTTAACGTGATTCAAAAGGAATATGGCTACAGAGTAGCAGCGGGACGAAAAAAACTCAACAGTTAATTTGAAGCAGTTCCGTGATTGAAACTGTTTCATAAAGTAGCGGTACCATAAAACACCCTGTCGCAACTGTTTCAAAGCAAGATACAGAAACGATTTCGTGACTACCGCTTCAATTTTCTCGCAACTGTTTCACTCAAAAACTTGACATTAGCCCCTGAACAAATTCTCACGCTACAAGACACATTTTCGTTCCAAACCACTCAATCGCATGGTACTGTTAGAGCAATGGGCAGCAGGACAAATTCTGAGACAGCGAGAGACTTTAGCGAGAGCTGCAGTCCCGAGCGACAGAGGAGAGAACCGAACAACTACTTGGTCCCGAATGGGAATGCACTGAAGACTTCATTTGTTTGCTTGCTTGCAGTGTGAATAAGGAAGTGGAATTGTAAGTGCTATGGAAAATTTATGAGCCCAACAAAATAGTTTGTAGGTATGGAATGTGGGAAGGAGTATAACCGCAATAAAAATCTAAGACAACATGTTCTAAAGTACACCCGGAAAATTTGGAAGATATCGCGCCTGTTCTAAAAACACAACAATCGTACGCTTATCACTGTGAAATATGCAAAAGAATTTTAATTATTCATCCTACTTCAAAAACCATCAGCGACATTACCATGGTGAGGGTTCAACTGAAAAGAAAACAATGACCTACAGCTTAATATAGTCATGAAGCAACATCGGAGTTTCTTTTATTTGAGCATTTACAATCAGTACATGAAGTAAAAGTAAAATCGTAAGAACAACAATTCTCATCCTTTGACGATTTTAAAAACTGGAAGCAAGAAATTAAGGAAACAACAGGATCGATGTTTGTGCAATATTCTGGTGTTCGCACTTTTTCTGACAATATTGAAAGGCATTATTATGCTTGTCATCGCTCTAGCAATTTTGATTCTGAAAGTAAGGGTGTCAGACATTTAAAATTGCAAGGAAGCAATAAAATCGGCGGGCTATGTCTACTGCCGCCGCTGACTTAAGTCCACCACCACTGCCGTTTGGAACTGAAAAGTAAAGCATGAGTTCAGCTCACTCAAGTGATGAGGAACCGCCACGGGTGGCCGAGGTCGTTAAGTCTCGGACTCATGAGCGGGAGGTCTGGGTTCGAATACCGCCAGGACCGTCCTTCCTGACTGAGTTTTTTTTTCAGGTTTTCCTCAGTCCTCATAAATGGCAAATGCCGGGGAGGTACCCTAAACTTAGGCCTGGAACGACTCCTTCCATAAAATCCTTTCCCAATATATCATTTCCTCTCATGTATCATCAGTGGCCATCGCCTGTGGTGCCTCTGTAGCAAAAACGGGCGTTAAACACTACTCTTCATTCATTCACTCAAGTGATGTTAATGTGAATAAGAAATTGTAAATGTTTTGCAATAATGCGTGCATCAAAACATTCTTATGCCTGGCACCCCGAAAACTTAAAATGTTTCCGCGCCTCTTGTAAAGAAAAGGGCAATCGTGCGCCTTTTACTGTGAGTGTGAAGTGAAAAACAATTCCACAAGAAGTGCGTGGGGTGATTTTAAGATCTGCTTTGTACGTTGTTGCAAGTCTCGAGACTTCCGCCTGCTGCTGTTGCACGATTTGCTCTAGTAGCGTGTGAGTGTCACAAGTGATCTCTCGTTCAGGGCGAGAATGTGCCTGGTAGCCCGAGATTTTGTTCAGGTGCTAACGTCAAGTAACAGTTCCACACTTATTATAAGGCAAAGCCGCAGTCCGCTGCAAAGTGGTGTGCAGTACACACGTAATAGTTAACTGCGTTTCGTTTTGTGCTATTCGGTTTTTTGTCAGTTTCTTCTTAGTTAAATTTGTTCTTCACATTTCCTGTGCGACACTTTCATAGTTGTCTAGCCAATTTTAATTATGAACAAGATCACTAGAGTAAACACTTTGAAAGCTGCCCTCGATAAAAGTAAGCCTCGGCCTACGCCATTAGATATACATCTCTGGTTGGATACCACCCTACGTATTGCCGAGGATCAATTGGACACACTTCAATTAATTGGTAAGCAAAATGCAGTATTTATCAAGTTACACAGTAGTGATTTTCGAACAGTTGTTAAATGTACATCAGGGCACAACTCCCTTTGTAACTGAAGACGGATCTGTGACTTCCGTAACAATTAGTGATGTCAGTGCAGAATATACCCATGCCCGTGTGTTTAATTTACCCCCGGATTATCAAATGATAAAATACGCCAAGCATTACAGGTATACGGCTCTGTTATTAAAATTGAAAATGAACATTGGTCTCTCGGCTATAAGTATCGGGTGCAAAATGGAATTCGTTCTATTCAAATTGATTTGAAAAAACCTATTCCATCTAATTTGATGATTGCTGGTCACGAGGCTTACGTTAGTTACGCAGGGCAACCACCCACGTGTAATATGTGTGGAGAAACCACTCATTTCCGTGATCGTTGTCCTTACAAGAAATTTACTTCAAAGATCCCACAAGTACCTCGTCCAACATAAATGAGTGAACTAATCTCTCAGGAAAATATTATTACTCCTCAGGAAACTTCTGCTTCCAGCCCCATTCAACCTGACCAGCAGGAAGACGCTCTCCCCCCCCCCCCTTCCGAGCCCTCTCAACAGGCCGCCTCTCCCTTGGAACCTATGCATCCGACCTTGCTGTTGTCGCAACGTCATGACATGCCTCCCTTATCCCCACCTGCTAGTAACACTGACCAGGTAGCTACTGCACCGTTGTATGAAGAGGAGATAAACATAGGACCAAATGCAAAGAAACAAAAAGTACGCGAAAGATCCCAATCTACGGCGACACCTTTGCATGACTTGGTTGCTCTGACTTTACTCAATAATAAACCAGCGATTTCACCCCGAGATCCACGATTACAGGGTGGCTTGTCTTCTAAACGTCATGTTAACAGTGACAAAGCTGGGAAATCTCTGCCGTTATCTGAAAGTCCTACTGAGCCTATGTCGGAGGACACGCCTCATGCAACTTTGGAACTCCCGCTTGGAGAATAATTTCTTACTACTGTCCTCTAGCTGTTTATTCTTTTAATTGTTCTTGGACTAATTTGTCCCTCTTTATGTCACAGGCATATAAAATTCTTACCCTTTCTTTGATCCAACTGGGGGAGGAGATCCAATTCTCTATCAACATTTATTCTGATTTTTTGGACATCCCGAAGTATACATTTTAATTCTGAATATTACTAATATCCAAACTCCTGAAAATTTTCGTCTTCTTGCAAGAACTTTTCATTCCCTGGATATTGACATTGCTCTTCTTCAGGAGGTAAATTCTCCGTTTATAACTCGCTTATATGGATATAATGCTGAAATTAATACTGATTTTGTTACCCGTGGTACTGCCATATTGCTTAAAGATCACTTGCAATATACGGATGTGCATATGACTGCAAATTTTAGGGGTATCAGCCTTATCCTAGGGAATCTCAATATTATCAATGTGTATGGTCCTTCTGGCACCCATATGCAGAAGGAAAGACAACAATTTTTTTGCTGAAGAAGCAGCTTCTTTGTTTTCTAATTTTCCTCATGTGTTGTTAGGTGGCGATTTTAATACTGTTTTATCTCCTAAAGATTGCACAGGGGTTTACTTGCCTTGTCCTGCATTAGTAGATTTGGTTCATCGACTTCAGTTACGCGATACGTGGGAAGTCGTGAATTATGACCGTCCGCGTTACACATTTCAACGCAATCTCTCGGGAGCACGACTCGATCGCATTTATGTTGATCGCGCTCTTTGTATTAGTACTGTGGATATATGTCCGACAGAGCTCTCTGATCATTGTGGATATCTTACTTCCATTACGCTACCTGCGTCCTCTTCATCATATGGTCGTGGTTACTGGAAGCTTAATGTGCAGATTCTTTCTGACAAAGATGTTCAAGAACTCTTTGCAGAGCGGTGGCGATGTTGGACTTATCAGCAACGATTTTACTCTACTAAACTGAAATGGTGGCTTGTCATCAAAACAAAGATAAAACGGTTTCTTCAATATGTGTCTGGTGATAAATACCTCAGAAAACAGTGTTATCGACAGTTTCTTTATGTAGTATTGCGAAATTTGTACAGTCGCCCTGTGGTTGATACACATTGTAGTATTGAAATAAAAAGAATTAAAGCTCGGATTCTTAAACTTCAACTGGACGATTTGAGGGGCACTCAGGTGCGTTCCCTAGCTACGTTCGTTCATATGGAATCTCCGTCCATATATTACCATGTCCGTGAACAACGGCGTGCCAAGCGTAAATATATTCATAGCATTCACAATGGCTCCATGGTTCTGTAAGTAGCCAAATGGATATCCGTTCTGTTGTGTTTGAATATTTTCAGAAGCTATATTCTGATATCACACCTGACGAACTCCTTGGTACAGAGGAAATTACGGTTCAAACCTCTTCTGGGCCCAGTGATAATATTCCTCCTTTTACCATGGCGGAACTGCAAGCAACTTTAGTTGCCTGTTCTCGAAATAAATCACCTGGAGTAGACGGACTACCTGCAGAAATTTACTCGGCATTTTGGCCGTTGCTGAAGGATGCACTTCTTGCAATTTTCAATGAGCTACTGTGTACCACCTTGATTCCCTCTGCATTTGTCCATGGTATATTGGTCCTTGTATCTAAATGTAGCCATCCCAATATTGCACAGGACTTTCGTCCTTTAACAATGCTCAATACTGATTATAAAATGTTCATGCGTTGTATTAAATATCGCTTATCACCAATGATTGTTGATATTCTTGCACCGATACAACAGCCCATTCGACGTGGAGGCAACATACTGTGCGCCCTGTGTGCTCTTGTAACGCTTTTAACGACACCCATATTTCGCGGGTTGGGAAACTTTTGATCTCCTTGGACTTTGACCATGCATTTGACCGGGTGAAACATAGTTATTTAAATAAAACTATGATGCACTTAGGAATCCCTGATACATACTGCTACCTCATTCGCAATATATTAAAAGCAGCTATTTCCAAAATTTTAGTGAACGGCTATTTCACTCATTCCTTTCCTGTGAGAGCGTCTGTCAGACAGGGCTGTCCGATGGCTATGCACTTGTTTGTGATGTCCATTGAATCTCTCCTAAGAAAATTACAACAGTGCCTTCGTTCTGATGGTCACTCTCTTATTAGAGCATTTGCTGATCTCATGTGGTTCTCTTCTTCCTCATATTCACGACATTGTGAACAATTATTGTAGAGATTGTGGAGCGATCCTCAATGTGAATAAATCAAGATATATGCTCGCTGGTTCTACTTCTATAGTACCACCTTCGTGGATATCTATGGCTTCAGTCGTTAAAATATTGGGTATTACGTTTATATGCACACTACCTGCGATGATTCAATATAATTGGAACTGTGCTATTAACAGTGTTCGTAAAGTTCTTCAAGAGCATCAATTTCGTTCCCTTAATTTGTTACAATGCGTTCATTTTGTTAATATATTTTCACTATCCAAAGTATAGTTTGTGAGTCAGGTTCTGCCGTTACCATCCATCTTTGGCGCTAAGTTGAAATCAGCTACAGGATGGTTTATTTGGAAAGGTTTTTTGTTACGAGTATCTAGAAATCAACTCACACTTTCAACCTCTGAAGGAGGTCTAAATGCATTGATCCACAGGCGAAAGCTGATTGTCTGTTTCACCTGACAAACTGGGCACACCTAGGAGACTATGGCGATTCTTATAATCATCAGTTTCTCACCCAGTGGTTATCGGAACACCGTCTCAAGAATCCACCAGATCTTCCAGGGTTGCCGATTCAGGCACCCCAGGTTAAGAAGCTACTTCAGTTAATGGCATACTGTCCTGTCGACCTGCATGGCCAACCACCGAAAACCAGAGACTTGTATACTGCCTGGTTATTTCAATTGCCGGCTTCCAAAGTAATTCTGCAAAACCCAATGTACAACTGGCGCCGAATCTGGTCAACATTCGACATCCTGCACTCAACACTTACCAACGGAGTGTCTGGTACCAACTGGTGAATAATATCTTTCCTTCAAATGAGCGTCTACATCGTATTGGAATGAAGATATCTCCTAACTGTGATGCTTGCGGCCTTCAAGATACAATACTCCATCGTTTAGAATGTGGCGCTGCTGCATCAGCATGGCGGAGAGTGCAGGCCAAGATCCTCCGGATCCTGGATGTCTCTGAGAAATGTTTTGAACCCCATTATTTGACATTTCCAGTATTTAGTTGGTCCTCAGTAGCTCAACGAATGGCAGTGTTGCGATGTATTAGACAATATTTACTTGAGTTTCAAGATTTAATTAAAAAAAAAACAGTTGGACCACCACTCAGCCGCCGCAACGCGCCGGCAGCCGTGGAAGAGGCTGTATATATAGATGTGTAACTTTTATTATGATGTTTCTTAATTTAACTTGATTATTAAAATATCATTGTTAAAATGTTTGAGTCAAAACTTCCAAATTCTCATAGATGGAAAATAAATGTAAAAACTACTAACATATAAATAAATAAAATTAAAAAAAAAAGAGGGGGGAAAAAAAAGCCAACGAAACCTTGGCAACCCCGGCCAACGCAAATGTGACGAGTTGGCTCTAAGGATTTACCAAGGATAGATTGTCAACGACTGTGTTAAACTTTCGTTATTGCATACGGTGCCTATGTAGTTGGGGGGACGTACTATCTCCTCCTGCATAGCATACCAGCCAATTATGCAGCTCTTCTTTTTGCGAGGCCGGTAATAATTATTCTTCTTAATTTACTGCCTTCATTCTCGCATTGTAAATTCTTCTCATCTTGCATTTGAAATATAATGACCAACAAGTCCAAAAACATAAAAAGACCAAATGCATAATTGTATTTGTGAAATTAATACCAATTTTGTGCTGTAAATGAAACAAAGCAGTAAATTTTTAAAATTATACAAAATGGTTTGTTATTTATTTCTTATATTTTCACAGCACTGTTATGGAGGCATTCAAAGAATACAGAACTGTCAGGTTTCAGTATTTAAATGTCTAAAATCAATATTTTGTTCACTATGGCTTCAGATTAATCATGCATCTTTTATTTTAGTAGACTAGTGAATAATTGTGTTGCAAAATGCAAGAAGAAAACATTATAAGCATTTAAACTGCGAGAATAAAGGCAGTAAAGTAAGTAATTGGGACTTTGTAAAAAGTGAGAGAGAGAGTTTATTCATTTTAAGTACCAGAAAAGTGTGACACACCCAAATTATTCACTGGATTTTATAAATGAGTTTTAATCCACCTTCAATAGCTGTTATAATCCAATGAAAGAAATAGAATCAATCAATGTTTAAACAGGATGAAATTAACTGGAAACTTTGGAGGAAGGAAAAACAGTAATAAAGCAAGAATGATTTAATATAAACATTTTATTGATAAGTAAGTGGCCAAAATTATTTTAAAAGTTTACCTGCCAATTGCCCTGCAACTGAGGGAAAAACCACACAAAAAACCTCAATCAGGCAAAGGTAATGGATCTTTTTCCAATACGATCCTAAAAACAGAAAAAAAATATATATTAACTACTTAATAAAAACTTAAACAGATATAAGCTAACATTACAAATTGGTTAATAATTAATAATATTTAGTACTAACAGATAAATCATTGTGAACAACGAAGAAATAAATGCAAATAAAATTGTCAGTTCTATTTAATAGTTATTATTGTTGCTGTAAAGTGCAGAAGAGACTTCAGAGTTCCAGCAAAGTTTAAAAAAACCAACAAATAAGGCAAACTATACATGTTTATAAATCTGAAGCTGTCTCCTTGATGCCATTGTTTGGTACACAGATAACTTCTCATGATTTTTCAACCAGCAAAATTGATGAATTGTAATTTTATTAAAAATTTGTGAAGAACTTCATTATCACGGCATCTTTATGAATGCTGAATTTGGCCCAAGTAAACTTGCAGTGCTTTTTGATGGCTTCTGAAAGCTGGAAACCTACTCCATTTGAATGAATAATAAATATCTAGAAGTAAAAATTTTGAAACTTTTACCGCCTCTCTTATGTCTGCTGTCAATGCTCGTAAAAATTTTGAAAATTTTACAGCCTCTCTTATGTCTGCTCTCAATGCTCCTCAGGCATACTTTAATCCTCCAACAATTCTGCGCGCACCTACTATATTACTTTCTATGGGCTTCTGCTTTGCAGTCAGCATCCTCCTGCAATCAGGACAATTTTTTTTGAATGATTTATTTACGGACGCTCTTTAATAGCTCAGGTCACCAGCGTCCCATTCAACCCAGGGCGTGAAACGGCCAACAAATTTTGCTCAGAGGCCTCTCTTTCAGGCTTGAGGTTCTTTTTCGTGCCGTAAATGTACGACACGGGACCCACGGCTTTACTTCTCTTCCGAAGGAAGCCATACTTAGGATTTTTACGCCCCGAAAAAAATCCATCGGTCCTGGCTGGATTCGAACCGGGTTTAGGAGGCAAGTATGGTAACCACTACACCACCAGGACCGACAATCAGGACAATCTGTATTGTTAATGTTTATTAAGTGTTTAACAATATAACCACTGACATAATCAGTTGCTTCAGCTTCTGTAGAATCCAAATCCTTCAGATGAAGAATGGCAGCGTTTCCTGCAGAAATACCTCAAACAGAAGAATCATTTATTGTAACATCAGGTTTGTCTTCAATAAAATTCTCCAAGTGGGATAGCAATCGTTCATCATCTTCACAGTTTTTCATCCTAAATTGGCCAGAACATAGACCATTTAAAACACTAGTTTTAAGCGCTGAACAAAACAGAGCACATATAGGATTACTACTGTCACCCCCAACTGCCGAATTAATTCAAACCAGTTTTCCAGCCCATCCTGATTAACGAAATTCTGCGGCTGTCTCTTCTTCTTGTTCAACCTATAAGAAGAATTGTTAATGTTGAAGTGGGTGACTGTAGGATTGTCTGTAACGAAATCAAACAGTAACAGTAAAATCATTATAAATAATTGGGTATGAAATGTTGTGTTGGCTATATTTCTTCCTCCAGCCACATTGTTATGCTAGTGCTTCAAGCATTGGCGGGACGAACTAAGTAAATTAAGTAAATTAGCAATTGACAGCCAACCATAGATAAGAGCCGGGGTTAACTCGTCCCGCCAATGTTTGGAGCGCTAGCATAGCAGATATGGCTGGAGGAAAAACTATAGCCAACACAACATTTCATACTCAACTATTTAAAATGATTTCACTGTTTGACACTTTTTGAGTAAACTGTTCATAAAAGAGAAGCCTTCCTTTTATTCATATTTCAGTCTTTTTATTCCTATATCAAAGCTATTATCTTGGAGTGAAAAGACCCGATTTTTCCATGATATTGTCGTATGTTGGCAATACAAATTCAAAGCCACGATAGCACAACTCCATAAACAAATGAGCACAGGATTTCACTGAATTAATTATATTCATTTTATTAAAACTGAAGAAAATTTTGTTTAATCCTTGGTAAGTATGATTATAATCATTTCAGAACAATAGTGCGAAAACAGATCTAAATAATAGTCAAATTCGAAAAATTAGCAAATATGATGTGTAGTCGAACTTCTATGTTTTAAAGCTGTATGATCTTTTCGTGAAGATAACTGCATTTCTTACACAAGTACATTAATTTGCAATTTAGATTATGGTGAATATGAAGTGCTGCTTATCTGGCAGTTCAAATAAGGGCTGGAAGAACCAGGCAAAAGTTTCAAAGTCATCTTTTCATCACCTTCCAGTTCATGAGGGAAGGTAGGGTAGGTCCATAAGTTTCTGGCCTCGCCGTTAAGGTTTATCGCCTTCACAAAATCCTTATCTGGTATCATACCTTATCTGTTAAGTAAATAATTGCAGCTGTAACTTCCGCTCCACTGTGTTCAGTTCAGATATAGTTGCCCAAAGAAGGCTATGTGTAGATGATTGTGACATGTTCAAAATGGAGTATCAAGCTGTTATTAAGTTCTCCACAAAAGGAGGACTTACTCCAAATGAAATTAAACAGCGATTGGACGGTGTATATGGGGGAAGCACCCCCCTCATATTCTACCGTAAAAGAATGGGTTGAGAAAGCGTTGAAGACGAAGAGCGTGCACGTCGGCTCTTTGAGGTGTTCACTCCTGAAAACATCGCACTTGTGGAAGGAGAAATTATGGAAGACCGGCTGCTCAAACTTACAGAAATAGCAGTAAGGTTGGGTCTTTCTAAAACAACAGTCATTCGAATTATTCACGAACATTTTAACGTGAATAAGGTAAGTACAAGATGGGTGCCTAAACTTCTTTCCTCGGTCCAAAAGCAGCAACGAGTCATCTGTTGTCAGGAATTTTTGGAGCTCGGCCATGGCAACGAGAGAGAAGTTCTACAAACCATTGTTACAGGAAATGAAATTATGGTCCTCTGCTATGATCGCATGTCCAAAAGAGAATCAGTGGAGTGGCATAAACCTGCGAAGCATCCCCTCAAAAGACCAAGGTCACTGAGTCAACCAAGAAGATCACGGCCACAATTTTTTTGGGACTGTGAAAGAATACTCTTCATTGACTTCAAGGAGAGGAACACCATAGTAAATGGGGAGTATTATGCTGGCCTACTGCACAGACTATGTGCTTCCGTCAAAGAGGAAAGGCGAGGAAAACTGAGGAGTAGTATGCGCTTTCTTCACGATAAAGCGCCTGTCCACACAGCTCTTGTTGCAAAGGAAACTGTGAAGAAACGTGGCTTCAAGGAAATCAACCATCCACCATACAGGCCAGATCCAGCTCCCAGTGACTATTTCCTCTTCTCATAACTCAAGAAGGACCTTCGAGAAAGGAAATTGAAGTGTGACGAAGAAGTGATAGGCACTGTTTATACCCATTTTGCAGGCAAGACTCCTGAGTATTGGGGGGGGGGGGGGGGTTAAATGTTATTTCAAAGATGTGGAAAGTATATTGCAACTAAGGGTATCTATATTGAAAAGAGAAATATAGTTTTATCTTTATCATACTAAGAAAATTGTCAGGCCGGAAAATTATGAACCTACCCTCGTATCAGTGTGACATTTTGTTGTAGGCAGCTTTGGACTCTAAATCTTAGTATTCATGATGCCAATAGTACAGAGTATATGCATTTGTGGTCTGATGACATTGCTTAAAGAGGTTCACAAGATGTTTTGTCATGTATGAATGATTACCTTAAGAGAACAACAGAAATGCAGAACATCTTATCACATGGTCAAACATTTGTGGTGACCAAAGTAAAAATAAAAACATAGTTCGTTTTAGGTACTAGATAGTTCGTGCTTGGAAGCTTTTTAAAAGCGTTGAACATAGATCCCCAGGATTTAATAAGGTAGTTATGTCAGTATATTCCAGAGGAGTATAGGGATTTCTATGCTGGGCTCATAAGAAAAAAAATCTCCAACCAAATTAAGAGAAAGGGGAGCAATTTCCTCATCTAAACAAGGGAATAAAAAAGTCCACCATTATCATCAATCAGCTCACTCTTCAATACCTCAGCAGACTGGAACATTAAGGAATTAAAATAAATTTATGTTTATCATGACTTGCACTGAAAAGTTGAGAACGTCAGAAGTAAAAAAAATTGTATTTTATTTGAATAGTTTGTTTGATGTTTTATTTCAGCAGATAAAATGTTATACAATTATAATTGAGTATATGCAGAATATTCTTGAACAAAAATTCATTTTGTTGATATATATATATATATATATATATATATATATATATATATATATATATATATACACACACACACTGTGTGTTCATTAACATCTTGCAGAACATTTCCTCTTATTTCTCTACCACATCCTTTGTGGATTATTAGGATCATACGTCATACCCCAGAAGAATTCTTGAGCGGTACAGCTGCAATCCCAAACGACAGCGGGCAGAGCCGAACTCCTCAGTCCCGAATGGCAAACATATGTTGCGTGACCTGTAAAAGGTAAATATTGCACGTATTAGTTTTTTGTTAAAGATGATGTACCTTTGCGTTGTCTTCCGCAAGTTTCTGGCTGCAATTTGTCGTTCCTTATTACAAAAATGAGTTTTTCACCTTTTACCACACGTTGTCTTATTGGAATTCACAATTAATTTACACTCACTAATCTTAACGCTAACCTCGGGTAAATCCTAGAAACCGGTGGATCCAGTGGTTTACTACGGCGAGTTACGGCCTGACGACCTATGCTAGCCTCCTTTTCGCAAATACAACTTGATAGGGGCGAGTAAATCACTGTAATGGTGGCAATTCTCCGTTGATTGCAACAGGAAAAAAATAGTAAATATACATTTATAGCGCATTATTTGCGCGGGACTATGTTAGGGAATAAATTATTGTAAAGGAAAATTTCCTTTAACTCTGGCAGGAAAAAAATACATCGATTCGAACCCATACCCTCACAATTACAATATAACACACCAACCGTCTGAGCTACTATGTCATTATGCTCATGAACCATATTATCTTGCTATATTTTTAAAGTCACGCTACCTTTGACTTTCTCCACTATCGCTCGAGAGTGGCTGGAAAAGGATAAGGAAAAGTTTACTTCTAGCAGCTCCAAAATTTCGCTACGGCTATGGACAAGTACGCAGTATTACGAGTGTATCATATACCACAATGATGCAAAATCCATGCCTGATTAACGAAATAATACAGCACATTAGTGCAAATTATTCCCTGGCTAACCAACGAACTGAGTTGAATATAAATTATAGATATCGTGTATATCGTACAAAATGGCTATTGGAAATACATGATCGGACATCAACTTTGCAGGTAAAGTATTAATCTGTCATCACAACTGTGAAGATTCAAATAATTCTGTTCATTTATCAGTGGTCACTGTCCACAGCCAAGAAATAATGTGTGGCACAAGGAAGCCAAAAGTGAAAGGCAAGACATCACATCGACTCATTTAAATACTTGTGAGAGAGATTAAACAAAGAATAACAGAAATTTCCCAGGAATTTGCAAGAAAAATGTACGTACTAAGCGGAAAATAATTAATTATTTTGTTGGCTATTTTACTTTGTCTTATTATATAATTTACCATCCAAAATGATCCAGAAATTTTTTCATTAGTAATGTTGCAATTTTATTTTGAGACATTGACCAAAAGTGATCTAAACTCCATGAAAGTGTGATAACTGGCATTTTATTTTCATCTCAATTAAGCATTTTGGCTTATGCATTCAGTCCCTAATAGTGTAATTAAGTTCTCTTCTATTAAGAGATAAACACATTATCTCTTTTAACTAGTAGTTATTGCATCTTGAGTGACATTTCTACATCTAGCTCAAACTTTATATGAAAATCTGATCCTATATATTTAAAAAGAATTGAAAGTGCAGCTGGAAATATTAGAAGTCATTTTGTATGTTAATCTCCAATCTCTATCCCCTTTCTCGCTCTAGTAGTCTCAAAAGCACTTGATTATTGCTTAAAGGACGCAAAACTGCTAAGGTCATTAGCGCCCAACAAAAGCACCTAGAACAGCAGTAACACTAGAGTATCACAATTTTCTGTTGTCCACCAAACAGCACTCTTGATAACTTAAGGTGACATTACAGCATCACCGAGCATTATATTGCACATTTTCTATGTTGTCCACCAAACTCCAATTCTGGTCTTTAATCCATGTCTGAATTAGGTAATTTGTCTGCCACACTGCTGCTTTAGGGACTCTAGAAATAATCCAATTTAATTTTATGATCAGCACTTATGGATAGTGGTTGGAAATGTGAACAATCACTATTTAAAATAAATTAAATACTTACTTGTATATGTATTTTTCTTCTTCTTCTTCTTCTTCTTCTTCTTCTTCTTCTTCTTCCTATACCAGTTTATTATAGGAAGTTTTTTTTTTATTCCCCCATTTCTAACCAGGGATGAATTTCAGTGACTGTTACAATTTCTGCTTGAGGCAAATAATTTTGAAACCTACCAAGATTTGAGCACTATTTCTTAAAATGTGAAGAAACATGTTACTGAGAAATGCATATTGTTTATAGATAAATGTGATGCATTGTAAAACCGTTACCTATTTATTATCAATATAAAAATTATCAATAGAGGAAAATTCTACATGAGGGACTTACTCTAGCAAATAGCTGGAATTCCTTAATGGTACAAATGCACAAGTATTACTTTGGAGTCAAAAAGTGAAGAACTAAAAGCTTTCCATGTAAACAAATGGTGATTAACGAAGAACATCGTCGGTCCTGATGGTGTAGTGGTTACCATACTTGCCTCCTACACCCAAGATCGCGGGTTCGAACCCAGCCAGGATCGATGGATTTTTTCGGGCGTAAAAATCCTAAGTATGGCTTCCTTCGGAAGGGAAGTAAAGCCGTGGGTCCCGTGTCGTACATTTAGAAAAAGAACCTCAAGCCTGAAAGAGAGGCCTCTGAGCAAAATTTGTCGGCCGTTTCACGCCCTTAGTTGAATGGGACGCTGATGACCCGAGATGTTAAAGAGCGTCCATAAATAAATAAATAAATAAAAAAAAAACAAACGAAGAACATATCTACCAATGGCATCACAATCCTATGCTACAGCAAAATCATGGAGATAACTCCAAAATGAAATAAAGATGTTGAGAAAAACTTTAGTATTCTGCAGAAATATTCAGAAAAAATCTCCACATGCTCCAAGAAAACAGAAAGGAAATTTTGAAGCTGCATTTTCCCTTAAGATTATATAAAAGAACTAACTATGCGTGTATATGGTACTCGTAGAGCAAAGAAATAGCTATATGAATGGTAGCATTGAAGAAATTACGAGAAGGCGGTCAAAGTATTGGAGATGCTGTTTTAGAGTATAAATCTACCAGGAAAGAATAAAAATTATCCTAAAACATTGAATATACGAAAAAACAAAATGGGAGTTAACAGAAGAAAATGAAAAGGACCAATAGGGAACACTGTACAAATGCATGGTCCCCAGCAAATAACCGATGGAGATCTGAGAGGATATTGTGCAAAATAAATACAACAGTACAATATGAAAGGAGAAACTGAATTCTACACTTCCTATACACAAGAAGGCCAAACCAACATAACACAGGGCCTTGTTGCAATTAAAATTATAACCGAAGACATTAGTTCTTCATCTAGAAAGTGTGAGTAGAGTTGTTAAATAAACGTCTGGTAATTCAAATGGGTCATACGATCCATCAGCACCCAAAACAGGCCTTAGGACAGTCTACTTGCCTCCTAAACCCAAGATCGCGGTTTCAACCCCGGCCAGGATCGATAGATTTTTTCGGGCGTAAAAATCCTAAATATGGCTTCCTTTGGAAGGGGAGTAAAGCCGTGGGTCCCTTGTCGTACATTTGCGGCACGAAAAAGAACCTCAAGCCTGAATAAAGAGGCCTCTGAGCAAAATTTGTCGGTCGCTTCACGCCCTGAATTGAATGGGACGTTGATGACCTGATATGTTAAAGAGCGTCCATAAGTAAATTATATAATATAATATATTAGGCCAATCCTTGTATGATAAGAGGAAATTATTCAAGATGCTCCACAATGGTAAAGGTGAAGTACAAACCCATTGTCAGCGGCATTAGGTCCCCTACTTACACTGTCGCCAAGTATTTAGCAAATTTATTACAACCTCATATCGACTCCACTGACACTTTCATCAAGGACTCACATCACTTCATACAGAAACTACAGACCATCACATTGCAACCTCAAGATGTCCTCGTGAGTTTCGATGTCGTCTCCCTCTTTACCATGATTCCTGTAAGTGACGCCATCACACAGCTGAAAGATCTCTTTCCAGATGACATACTAGCACGTTTCATCACGTGCTCACTACCACTTACTTTCAGTGGGACCAGGCTTTCTTCGAACAAATAGACGGGGTCGCTATGGGTAGCCCACTCAGCCCAGTTATTGCGAATTTCTTTATGGAGTCCTTCCCGTCTCAGACTCTGAGTTCTGCAGCTCTCAAATCGTCCATATGGTACCGCTATGTAGATGACACTTTCACCGTATGGAGTCACAGCGACTCAGCACCTTGATGGTTTTCTCCAGCATCTCAACAGTATCAATCCACGGATCCAGTTCACCATTGAGAAAGATGGCCGACTAGCTTTCTTGGATGTTCTGGTCACCAAAAAATCCAGACGGGAAGCTGGAACATACAGTTTACCCAAACCCACCCACCCACGCACACCAACCGATATCTGAACAAAAATTATAACCATCACCCGAAGCAGAAAAGCGCGATGATAAAGACCCTCACTGACCGCGCTGCTCGCATCTGCGAGCCTGACTCTTTGCAACAGGAACTTTGGCATCTGGAACGGGATTTATCTTCAAATGATTACACAGCACAAGAAGTACGCAGAGCGATACGCCCACCCACACACCACTCGGCCAAACATGATTCGCCCAGGAGCAATGGCATTGCTTTCCTACCGTACTTCAACAAGGTCACGGACAGAATTGGACGCCTATTCAAACGTCACATCATAACCATCTTCAAGCCTACCAGACAAATCAATACTTTGCTACACTTGGCCGGCATCTACCGGATTCCTTGTTCCTGCGGTGCAGTATACATAGGCACAATTCAACGAAGCGTCAACACACGGATCTCAGAACACAAGAGACGCTGCCGTCTGGACCATTCGGATAAGTCCGCGGTCGCAGAACATGCAATGTGGGCAGACGGAGAACAAATTATCCAGCATAATGAAACATTTATTCTCTCTTCAATACAATACCACCACGCTAGATTACAACGCGAAGCAATAGAAATCTACAAGCACCCTAATAATTTCAAAAGGGAGAGGCTCTCAAACTGAGCAAAACCTGGCAGACGCAGACGAAAAGTGGCCGGCTGGGTTAGTGCTCAGCCTGTGTGTGGATGCTGCATACCTACCCTGTGTTGGGTTTAACCGCAGAGAAGGGATGGAGGTTGTAGGGTGGTTGTGCTGTTTTGGGTGTGGGGTGGAAGGATTGTGCAGTAAAAGCTTATCCTTGTTGATGCGAGCGGATATGGCATCCTTGGAGTTAACTTGGTATGCACATGTTGTTCACTTTTTTGTGAACAGCATGGGCATACCGCTGTTTAGTTTTTCTGTTTGTTGTGGTTGCTTTGCTGGGGAGTTGGAATGTTTTCCTGTTGCTAGGTTATGCCCCTTTGTTATCCAAGATGGTCACACGCTAGACGTGGCACCTTGAATTTGAGCGTAGGCCTATTGGTACAGGAATAGCTGCCGAGTGACCGAACAAGAGCGCTCTCATGAAAAGGTAATTTGGCGTAAAATTTTGTGGCCGGCGTCTAATTTCATCCTCGATATATGAGAGAAGTAGCATGGAATAGCCTGACTGGAAAGCATCGATATACAGAATAAATGGTCCTGAGTCCTTTGTTCTACCCTTTGCAGAAGTGCGAGCCAACTGTCAGCTGCCATACCCCAGAATTCACAGGCGTATAGCATGACAGGGATGACCAGGGCTTTGAAAAGGTGAGCAATTGCTCCCAGTGCCCTGTGAGCAGTCCCGGCTATATGTTCCCTGAAGGTTAGACCTTTATCTAGTTGCACACCCAGATAGGCTATGGAAATTTTCCACCCTATCCTTTGCTGTCTGTATGTTAGAGTGGGGGAGTTTGCGGGCACGCGGCGTTTAGGGAAAATTATGGCGTTGCTCTTTGCCGGGTTGATTGACATTCGCCAACGCCTACACCACCTTTCGATTAGGTGTATGGCATCCGATATTAGAGCATATAAAACAAGCCCATGCTCGCAAAATTCACGCGAACCAATCACATATCAAAGCGGAGATGCCCTGCCCTCGGAGTACACACCCCCCGCTCCTGCCGAGCCAATCCGCTACGAGCACCCCGTATATAAATACAACACCTCCAGCTGGCGATTCAGTCGTTCCTGAACCTTCTCCCAGAAGACTCAGACCACGCCACTGAGGATGTCCTGCGCAGGTGGGGACGAAACGTTTGGACTCCTTAGCTCCAACAGATCACAGCTTACAAGCCCGGAAGAAACTTCTAGTTATAAGTCTGACCCCGGCCGTGAAAGCTTCTGACTACTCAAAACCCAAATCATACGAGGAACTGCCTTAGGATTTGTGGCCTTTAAAAGGTTGCTGAAACAAAGAAATGACAGATTAGTAGAACCATCACTTCCAAATATAACAATTTGGTTTCAGTCAGGAGGATGACAACGGCAGATGCCAGGAGACTTCGCAAGACATCCATGCACTAAGCGCCAAGAAACATGGAAAAATGCATGTAATCTTTTTTGATTAATCAAAGTGCAGTAGGTTTAAACTGCTCAAGAAAATGGAGGATCTCATTGGCTATATTAGGTTAACAAGACTTATAGCCAGATTCCTGGCTGAGAATTGAGTAATATGGTAATCGTCAAAATGTACACGTCTAACAAACAGGATATTACTATGAGTTCCCTTAAGTCTGCTACTTTTTACTGCCCTCACATATGTGACAAGAAAGAGATTATAGGACAATTCAGAAGATTAAAATATGCATATAAGCTGACAATATGGTCCTAGTATCAGATAAAGAAGAATTACAAGTTGCTATGAATCTCATTCTGGAGCTGAATATGGGAAAGAAAATGGAGAGCCAATAGAGGGTTAAATTTTTATTTACGGGAGCTCTTTAACATCTCAGGTCATCAGCTTCCCGTTTAATTCAGGGCGTGAAACAGCGGGTAAATTTTGTTCAGATACCTCCTCTTTCAGACTTGAGGTTCTTTTTCGTGCCGTAAATCTACGCCATGTTACCTACGGCTTTACTTCCACTCCGAAGGAAACCATACTTAGGAGTTTTATGCTTGAAAGACGGGGAGGGGGAAAGGGATGGCGATGCATAGATATGACGGAAGCCGGAACATTTCCTTAATTATTTGAGGCATGGCTTAAGGAAAGGGGATATTGTAACTGTTGAATGCCTAACAAAAGTAATGTGTAAAAGCTGCTATTAATTTAAGATTCCGAGTTGAGAATAATGAAGCACAATGGGACGGATAATAAGGCCAAAATTGTAGAGATGCACAGAAACTACCAGAGGATGCTTTGAGAAAATTCAGAAGGAAGGAAATGAACACCAGCTGAGGGTCTTTGCTAAAAGCAGGAAAGAATACAAACAAATTGGGAAGGAGAACTATGAGAATTGGCAAGACAGAAAGACCGAAGATATTCGAAAGTTGCGAGGTGGGGATAGTGCTAAAATATAACAAGTGATCAACAAGCTAAGAGGTAGACGGCAGACGCAATGAGACAGTCGTTGGCACACTTCGGTGAGGTGCTGGGAGGGAATGTGGGAGCGAACAACACTCAGGGGAGGAAAGCCTTGGGCATTACTGAAGGTACCTACGCTGGTTGTAGACATTTCAGCAGTGGTATTACGCGAGTAATCAAAAGCCTAAAATGCGGTAAAATCTCTGGATGGGATGAATCCCTACCGGAGGTACTTAAAGCCGCAGCGACTATTGGTGAGTTTGGTTTGAGGATGCTGCATATTTTTTAAGAACTTGTTGAATGAAGGGAATCATTCATCCCATTTATAAAGGGGTGAGAACGATGGTAACTCCGGGCAATTATGGGGGGGGGGGTCATTTTGTTACCAGTTATGGAAATAATATACTGTAGAGTACTGCATAACAGATTAAAAGCATGAGAGACAGAATTTGGTAAACTATCAAAATTTCACCGTGAAGGACGGTAGATGGCACATTTATTGCATACACCCTAAGATTACAGCAAGTGTCAATTAAACGAGGAAAACTACATTGTGCTTTTGCTGATTTTAGGGCCTTTGATTCTATTGATTGTCAGAGACTATGGTTCAAATTTCGGGTAAAGAGAATAACGGAGAAAATGATTTGGGGCCCTTAAGGCAATATATAGAAATGTAGAATTCTGCATAAATACGACAAGGGTAAGAGTATCGGAGGGTTTCGTAATTGGGAGGGTAATGAGGCAAAGATGCATTTTATCACCCTTACTGTTTGATCTCTTTATAGATGGCATTATTAAATGATGCTATTAGAGGATATGGAGGCACCAGCAGCAGGAGGTTTGCAAGTGCCTGCGCTTTTGTAGGCTGGTGATTGTGTTCTACGTCGATTAAACGGCCTACAGAGAAGACTAGAGAGACTTTGGACGTACTGCGATGAGTGGTTATTCACGTTAATGTGAATAAGACAAAAGCAATGACTCAAGAATGGATCGTTTAGTAATAGGGCAGAGACTCAGACGTTAATGTGAAGATTTTCGTATGCTTGGGCATTACTTTTACGATTAACAGAAGGTGCATGAAGCACGACTTGACAAAGCATAAAGCAGAGTGAAAGCAGTAGAAACTTTCCGGTTAAGTAGCAGCATCCCAGATATGCCTGTAGTTGTACTGGATAACAACATATGAGGCAGAAATTTAGGGATAGGAGCAAACTGCCAACCTAGATTCAATGAATACATGTTTTCCGAAAGAAAACTTGGGGCTGGTGAGAAGTATAGCTAACTGCGGAATTGAGAGAATTTGCGGCCTACAGAGACTATAGAGTGCAAAATCAGAGTAAAGTACTGGCTGCAAATTATTCATCGAAGTCAAATTTTAATTTGAACATTGTGCTATCAGGAACTGGGGATGGAAGCGGACAAGACATGGGCATCCAAATTAAGAAAGGGACTTGAAACAATAGCGCTAGGTTCCATTTAGATGGCGAGTCAGGTGAATAGAAACAGCGCATGGAGGGTAGGATCCACTTGAGGGATGTGGATAGGCAGAAGACAATTTCGTTGGAATTACAGTCGGAACTAAAACTGCAATGGAGCAGTACATCAAAACAGGGACTAAACTCGCTTAGTTCAGACTATGGGAGGGCATATATTAAGATCATTGGCGAACATGAGTGGAGAATTTGTCCCATCTGTGAGGAGGAATCGTGGACAAATTCTGGCTGAATGTAAAGTTATGGAAGATTGAAGGGAACAGTATTTACCACACTCCTTTACAGGATGAATGAGGGAGATGGTCATGTTGGTGAGCAGAGATTAGGTAAATTTCAGATGTAAAGAGACAGCTCAAATTTGAAAAGGCAGATAACTGGTGTGGGGGGAACATACTGACTGAACCCAGCTGCCAATCGTAATAGGATTTATTTATATTTTATATATACTTTAAAATTACTCTTCTGGTACTTCTTACTTTATTCTATTTTCATTTTTATTTGTTTAGTTTTATATCTTATTACGAATATGTAATCTAATATCTTGTGCTAAACTGAATATACCAAGTGTATCAAAAACATTTTGTCATCCTATGTTGAAGTTGTTTTGTATTGGTGCCACTGTAATAAATACATACCAAATACTACAAGCAGAGGAAAATGAAATAACCCTGAAAACAAATAAAACTGAAAAATATCAGGCGACTATATTAGATACAAGGAACTAAGGATAAAAATCAATAGCTCTTACAAATATCTGGGGATTATAACCTATGTACAAGGAGTTTTCTCAATACATCTATGTCTATGACATCAAGCACTTGCCACAATTGTCACTTGAAAAAATCAGTTTGTTAGATGTGAAGATGGTACCAACAGTTACATATGGTCAAGAAGTAACATGGGAACATCAGTCAAAAAGAAAACTACAGGAACTGAAAAACTTAAAAGAGGCAGATTCCTTAAGTCAGATCTAATGATGTCAATCACATTAACTAGACTTAATTCCTGGAAGATGCCAGAATCAAATTTCTACTATTCTACTACTATACACAGCAGGCTACAAGGAGCTTCGGAACTCCAGGCAAAGAAACCTATAATGTGAAAGAAGTTCTAGATGGCTGATTCAATAACCAATTGAGAATGGATACCTCCATAAGAGGTCTATTTTGAATGGGATGGCAGCAATACATAAGTCTGATGCGGAGAATATGACTTTAGATATATAATCACCAGATATGCAATTTATAATTTACATGATAATCACGAAACTTGAAGAACTGAGCTTTTTTATTTTAAAGAGGATGGCAGCAATACATAAATCTGACATATACTGATATGGAGAGTATGACTTTAGATATACAATCACCAGATTTGCAATTTATAATTTACATGATAATCACAAAATGTGTAGAACCGAATTTTCATTAACCAGGTCCAGATAATGTATGTGAGAATGCTGTGAATAACAGTCTATCATGCCAAAAAACACATTTAGATAAACCCTGACACAATTAAGCAATTAAGTGTTTCAATTACATAACCATAAATTCTCCATGTAATACTTCAATTACAAAGTTTAATTCCATTGTGCTACAAGTTTTGATTGATGATTATGTTCAATAGTAATATGCAACGTCTGGCATTAAATTTAACCTTTTCACGTAAAGAAAGACTTGAAAACTATACAAGGCAATTGCTTTTTCTAATGCTGAGGCCCATTCTCATCCTTATCTAATTTCATGAGGTTATATTCAAACTGACAGGGAAAATATGTTGAACTATTCTCTTTCAACGGCACTACATTCTTTAAGCGATTTGTAAAGTACACTATAACCTATTCACCTACACTATTTAAGGGTCATCAGGTGTTCTTTACAGATGGCTCAAGGGTAGGAAACTCTTCAGGGCTGGAGTTTATGGTTTATCTCCAAAAGCAAAGATCTTCTTAACTCTTGGGAACTTTGTTACAGTTTATCAGGCAGAAATAATGGTACTTCTGATCTCCTGTACTCCTATGAAAAGAGAAATTATGTTAATTAACACATTCTTATATTCACAATCTCTCATTAATGATTACAAATATTCAATTAGAACTTTGGTCAGTTGAACATCAGGGCATAGAAAGATATGAAGTGGCAGATAAACTGGTTAAAGAAGAAACTATGACTTCATTAGACCCAAATCTGTGGTATTAGTAAGAAAACTGCTAGTTACACAGTACATCAATATACCAAAAAAGAATTTCAGATAAGATGAAAGAACTTTCCTAGTCAAGAATTGGATAAAATTTTTATTAAAACATCTGATAGCACCCTAGCTAAAGACCTATTTAGTACGGACAGGAGGCAGACCAAAAAAGCTATTGGAATAAATATCAAACATTTGCCATTCCAGAAACACATATAGATGATGCGACTGCATTGGAAATTCCACATGCCCCCTATGAGAATAGTCTGTAAGCTTGTAGGAAAGATTCTAGAACAATTTTAGGATTAAAGGAGTGCATAAAGGACACTTGTGACTAAAGTGCCAAGGTGTATTACTGCACACTCCAACCACAAGCAATCATCAACACTATAACTTATTAAGTCAGTTGGTGAAATAAGACTTGGCAGATAGGAAAATACTTGGTGGAATAATAAATACATAAGTTGATTTTATAAATTTGTGAGAAAATGTGTATGACATTATAACTGGCATAAAAAAAAATGGGGACCATCATCAGGTGATCATTCTGTAATTTTGCCTAGTACTCAAATTGATTAAATTAACAAGCTACCGGAAAAGTATAGAAGGATCATTTCTTAATCTCCAAGCACAAGGGAACTAGCACATTTGTAATTAGTCCATCCAATAATGGAATATGGAGCTTCCAGGGGAATCCATACAGACTAAATCAGACTTCTTCAAAGGGGTACAAAGTACAGCATCGAAATCGTCAAGGGGGGACATAGTAATGACTAATCATGTCCAAAAACATGAGCAGTTGGAATAGGAGGTGCAGGAAACCAACATTATGCACTATTAAATAAAATATAGTGAACTTTTGTAATAGTGATGTCAAATATTAACATTTAAAAAAGTTGAGTCGAAATTATAACATAAACATCACTCAGGTTTTAATAAAAAGGAAGACTAGTTTCTGGAGCCATTGCTCCCATCGTCAGTTCCTGATCGACTGTCGGCCTTGCTCCTCATGGTGGAGGTTCACCAGAGATGAATCAATCCACCATGAGGAGCAAGGCCGACAGTCGACCAGGAATTGACGATGGGAATGATGGCTCCAGAAACTAGTCTTCCTTTTTATTAAAACCTGAGTGATGTATATGTTATAATTTTGACTCAACTTTTTTAAATGTTATTATGCACTATGTCCAGGGCATACAAGGGACAAAGCAAGATTTAGGTGGTATAATAATGTTCTCAACATCAAAATTTAGGAAATGTTGCACTGGTGTCAGAAAATTCTCATACCTAAACTATACCATCATTGAAAGAGTTAGTTGCCCCCAGCAGCTTTTAAGAATAATCATGTGAGTATGAAGAGATTTAAGAAAAAATAGCTATTATCTTGAAGTGTGAATTGGAACTTGTGCAGTGAAGCAAATCATAAAATTAAATTATTGTATGGCTGTGTCGAACAATACAGACTGTCAGCTCTGCGAAACATGTTTTAGATGTAAACAAGTGAAGCAACAAGAGTATGTAAGTTCAACCCAATAATATAATAATTTAATTAAAAGATTGTCTAGCTGCCTTGATACAGTCTATGGTAGTTAGTGTGAATCAGTCTCAACTAATTTGTAACTTTGACTTTTTATTCTATTACCATTCATTGTTTATTCCCTTATGTACATCTCCTGCCACCAGACTTTCCCCAACCGCAGTAAACATTCTGTAAATATTAATAAAAAAGAATTAATAAATAAACCAAAAATAAGAGTAAAACAATATTTAGTTCTAAAAATCTAATGCATGTGCTTCCTAAAAAGGTATCAATAAATTACAATGGTTTTCTTCTTGTAATATTTTGCGAGAACAGCAGCAGAAGCATAGTAACTGAACTTCTATGATAACAATAATTGTTCTGATAGTATGTAGCAAAGTTTCATTTTAATTATTAAAATTGTGTGCAATAGCAACAGTAATTCATGCAGTATATGTTCTGGCATTATTAACAAAATTAAAATAAGTTATGTAGCACTACAATTGATAGTTTTGAGATAAAATCACGAGAAAGAAAAAATGAATTACAACTCTTAAGACCCTAAAAAACTAATTTAAAGTAAATTTGTACTTCTTGAAGTTCTGATTCAGTGAACACTGCTTCCCGTAATCTCTGTTAGTGTTTGCAGTGATGTTTGTTTTAGTGAATGTTATAGTTTTCTGATCAATCTTACCAAAAAATGGGAGAAAAAAATTAATAAAAACATGATATAATCATTATATCACTTTTTACATAGAGTAACCAACAGAAAAATGTTTTAACTTCAAAGTACAAAATGTGTTGGAGATTTTTTCTTCTTTCCTTTAAACTACAGTTCTCAGATTTACTGCTAGTGGTTTCTATCATTTTCCTGAGTTGTTACATTTAACCTATACTGGTAGAAACACGTTTATGCATACTATAGCTAGTTGTTTTATTAAAATAGTTTTCATTAATCGTTATGCACATAATAAACTTAAGACATATTATAAGATCAAATGTATAAATTTTAAACTTAAGATATTACTTCGATAAACTCCCTTTCATAACCTTTTCAGTTTCTATAGTAAGCTTAAAATTTATTCTAAATAAATTCATATACAATTACATTTCCAGCAAAAATTATATTATTAATTTATGCTAAAGTTAAATGAGCAATTATTTTAACTTTAGAATAAAGATTTTTAGTAGTTCTCTGCAGCAGAGCACAAATTGAATTTTGAATAGAAAATTAGCAGTTATTTTATTTCTAAAGAACTGTGTATCATAAAAAACATAGCTCTTAGTGTAGTGTAATTGCACTTATATACTATAGCCATCAAGCTGAAGCTGAAGATGGAGGCAATCGCCTTTGAAACATGTCCAAGTGGAACAAAATTAGTGAAATTTGAGTGATTTCATAACAATAATTTGTCATATTATAGCCATCAACCTCAGGCGAAGGATTTTGCAATTACTATATTCCTTGTTGCTGAATTACTGAATTGTTACAAATCTAAAATCTCCATCATTATACAATTTACTTCCCATAATGTTTCCATTTATATTACATACCTATAAATTAATTAAAAAATATTTCATTTATAAAATGCCACTTGCTAATTCTTTTTCCACTTGCAATTATTGTTATCTGTGGTAAGCAACTGAGTCTAGCATCATAATTTAGCTAAGTATAAATGAACTTCGAGGTTAAATAATATAATAAAAATCTTATAATGCCTATAGCTGTAATTCTGACTTCTGATAGTCTTTTAATATTAGAACTTTGATTAAAGGAACTTGGGAAATCACATTCAGTATTTTTGGAGGAAATATCTACCAAATTGTAACTTTTTTCACTTGTATTCTTAAGTTACTGGCTATAAGCAGCACATATAACTGGTATTTCCTCTTCTAATCACTAATTCAAAGCTTTTAAAATGAACAATGCTCATTTAAAGGCGCTTAAAACAGTAAATATAAAAGAACAAATTAGTTACAAGTACATATGAGAGTCATTTGAAAAGTTCTCAGAATGAAGTACAAAATTCAGCACAGCTTTTTGAAATTATTCTTATTTTTTAACATAGTCTTCCTTGACACTATTGTCCAGCAATGGTCCAAAGCATTTATCCTATCATGAAAATCAGATTCCTCTAGGCTCAGGCCTGCAAAATATGACACAACTGAAGCTTTTCACTGACAAAATTTCTTTCTACCAAGGAATTTTCTCAGTTTATAGAACAGATGGAAGTCCAATGGAGCCAAGTCAGGGAATAAGGCAGATGTAGCAGCAAATCATACCCCAGTTCACTGAATTTTGCCATTGCAAAAATATAGTGAGGGGAGCATTATCTTGATGCAAAATGACTTTCATCTTTGATAAATCTGGCTTTTTCTCATATATTTTTGTCTTTAAAGGTCAAAAAGGTTAGCATATGTTCCACTGGGTAGATAATCAATTAGCAATATGACCTTGACACCTCAGAAAACTAATGCCATGATCTTCCCAGCCGATTTTGGCCTTCTTTGGTGGTTGAGAACCTTGAGGCTTTCATTGGTTTCAGGTGTGTACTAGTGCACCTTTGTTTCATCATTGGATACAAATCAATGAATAAAGTTGACAGTTCTCTCTGAAAATGGGCCAAACTTTACTGAAAGATTTGCAATCTGATTCTCTGATTCACTTGGTCTTAAGTCAGCAATTAAGTGAACCATATCGTGCACCTTATCGATAATTAATTCTTGATGTGATGAATTTTGGTTGTCTGCTGCATGGGTCATGGGTTATCTTCCAAACTTTCAGCCACATATAAACTTCATGGTCCACTTGGAAACGGAAATGATGGAGTACTTAATGCGTATTTGTCATATCTTAAGAATTTCTGTTGTATTCATACCTTTCTTTACCAAGTATTTAATAGCTGCAAGATGTTTGATAATTGCCATTTTTCATATATATACACCTGCACTGCAAACAGCTGTAACTACTACAATTCTTGATCAATCCATGTATTATTGCATAAATGTTTCTATAAAAGATGGCAGGTTTTAATAACTAAACTGTTTCTGAACTGCTATTTCAATCCGTGGATCATTCCAAGGACTTTTCAAATAACCCTTGTATTAATGTTGAGTTTTCCTTCTATACAAGAAATTAATGTTAATAATGCCAATTAACATATCAAAACTGCTGCAGTTATTGCACATTTGCACATATTGATATGTAGCTGTTATAGAGTAACCAATAAACAGTAGTACTGGAACAATTTGTTCACTGCTTCAGTAATTAAAGGGATGTATACTTTAGTCATGAATGCTCTTTCTTCCCAATGAATGTGTAATGTAGAAACAACAGAACAGCTAGCCTTAATTTTAATATATGATATAATGCAAGAGAGTAATCCTTTATAATACCAAGTATATACCATTAACATGTTTAGCTTCAAATAGGAAAAATCAACATAGGTTATGGCTTCAGTAAATATACGAAGTCAATTAAGAGTAGCAATGCTGTAAGGAGAAAGATGCTCAAGGAAGGGCAATATTCATTATTCATTTCACTTTTCAACAATCAACGAAAGGAGACAGATTATTTCTTTAAGATTTATTATAAAATCATCAAATGCTCTTTGACCTTAAACCTACAGAAGACAGCAATCATTATATGTAAATTATTTGCAACCACTTTTTTTTTCTCTTTTTTACATTTATAGATTTGGCCACTTCAACAACTGAATCATTTAAATTAATACCATATTCTCATTTGAGGTCAAGTGGTCAAATCCAATCATCAATATTCCCCCATTGTCCTCCTTTAAAAAACTGTGCTATTATTCTTATATTGATCTTTGTAGTAGATACGTACATTTTAGTGTTATGTACAAACTGAACTTTCGGATGCTGACTTTTCTTTTATTTTTTCTTTTTTTCTCTCTTTCTCTTTTTTTTTTATCCTTTTTAGTTTGGTCAACACTTTACAACTGTACATTGAGCGCTTCAAATAATGCTTTAGTAATAGTTTTATTCTATTAATACTAAAAACACTAAACACTAATGTTAACGTCCTTGTAATAAATAAAAGAAATTTACCTTTTCTGTAGGTATTGCACGGGTAGGTCAAAGACACTGGGAATAAAAAAATTAAATAATAAAAAACTCAAGCAGATTCCATTTTCAACACTAGAACTAAAAAAGGTGCAGAAAATAAAGAGGTGGAATGTAAATATTAAATATGTATATAAAAGTGTAATGGATAGGGAGGAGCATATTTCTGGCACCTTTTTAACTTAACCTCCTCAGGAAGCAATATTTTTCCAAATGCTGTTCTTATTGCAAGGCAGATGTTCTCAATTCAAAAAGGAGAGGCAACAATGCTAAGAAATAGCAATTACAAGTGCATTTTGCATAAAGACTTCAAATGTTTCATCTGAATTGAAGAATGTTTCATATTTGCAACTCATCTAACTCAATAACAAAACGAGAATCAACATCTTCAGCTTATTCAATCAGAAAATGAAATAGAGAATTTTAATTAAATGGCAAATGTCCAAAGGCTCCCAAGCCATGACAGCTTACAGAAAAGAACAGGTGCTCAATCTAACTGTGGTAGAGGAGAACCCAGTCAGATAATGCACATCACAACCCTCCTTAGAGGTCTTAAAAATTCTAACAAAAAACAACTATGAAATATGAAAATGAGGTGCACCTTTCAGCATCCTCACAGAATTAATGAGATCTTTCATTTTATTCAGCTAATTAGTATTCCAATTAAATGAAACTTAAGACTGAAAACTAAAGCATAAGACAAAATTTTACACATAATTTTTGCGATGAGAAAAATTATGCTCAATTATTGGCATTTATTCCTTTTAATGCTTTCAGTTTGAAGCAGCTGTTCTGCAGTTCATTCAATATGAGAATCATCTTATTTCTACATAACCACAATTACAGTACATAGCCAAACTCTTTGACTGTGTTGTCTGTTTACTCATCACACATTCTTATTAAATAGTTCAGTATATAGGATAGATCTTGAAAGGGAGGAAAACACTTTCATTAAAAACGTAACTATGACAAAGTTAATGCCACTGAAGCAGTTTTAAAAAAAATCACTAAAGCTAATTAATTATACATAATCATATTCACAAAATTGAGTATGGTCAGAACACAGGAATTACAAATAAAGAAAAGAAGGGGAAAAAAGAAGAAAAAAGAAAAGAAAAATGTCTATATAATATCTTGGACAAGGGCATAGGGGGGTTCGGGGGTGGGGTGGGACAAAAGTTCTATTAACTACAATACAACTTTGAACTTCCAAAGCTAAGTATTTTTTATGACCTAACTATACAAATTGTTCCTTTCCTCACTCGTCAGATTACAACAATTTGTAAACAAGATGTACTTTATACAGCACATTTGGAGGTTCATAAGAAAGGTTTAACGCTGCATCATCTCCAACTGCAACTGTGACTCTTTCTATGAAGATTTTATATAATGAATGTTCCTTCATATTTTATTTCAAAACTGCTAATGTCTGTTATTAAACGAACGTTCATTGCGCTTAGTCTCGTTCAGATGATATATGTCACAAAATAAAATTAACAAACAGCACGGCAAGGATGCACCACTGGTATTATTACTCGTTTTAACATTTTTTGCTTTTTGTTTTTTAATTTATTTAAATATTATGTTTCACTACTACTCTGCACATGTCTGCTCGCATACATACACACATGCACACATATATTACATACAATAACACACACATGTACAAACAAAATGAAAACACAGCCTTGCTAAGCCAAATACTTAGATTTTTGTTGCTGTAGAATGTTCCTCACGCATTTCACTTACTTCCCGTCCCGCCCTCCCTCTTGCTGAATGGTTATGTACAGCAGTGATAAGCATATGTGTACAGGATAGAGACATGCAAGTCCCAGTAGAAGAAAAGAATAGGGAATCGGCAGTGTATAGTTCAATCAAATACAATTATCTACATCGTACCACTAATAATATTCTCTCTTCATATCATTCCGAGATATTTCGACAATGACACACAAAAAGAGAGGCAGGAGGGAAAGAGATTAACAAATGATCTCCATTTTACACATTTTCTTGAACACAGTGTTTTTTTTTTCTACACATACATAATTTGTACAGATACATTCCCTCCTTCCTTCTCTAAATGTAATTAATACTTTTCAACGACGTGCTCAACTGATTAAGTACACACACTTCCACTACTACAACTGTTCCACAAATTTTGTAAGCTTGTCCTGAGGTGTCATTGGAGTCACGTCATTAGGGTCACTTCCTCCTGGTGTAGGTCCTTGGCCACCAGAACCTGCTGGCGCTCCAGCAGGGGAAGGATGGTGGGGAATTCCCGCCCCCGCCCCATGTTGTTGTCCCCCAGGCCCAGTCCCACCACTTGACAGCTGAGACAGCATCATTTCACTGCTACCTCCAAGTTCTGACGGATGGTGGGCGGGTGAGTGTGTGGGGGTCACATGAGGAGGTGGGGGGTGATGGTGTGGGGACGGAACGGGTCCCGCACCCCCTCGCGGTGAAGGTACAGGCTGGTTACGGGGAGAGGGCACTGGTCTTGGGGACGGGTTGGGCTGCGGCGATCGAATAGGAGGGGGCGACCTCACTGTTTGCATTAGCTGCTGTTGCTGCTGCACTGTTCCTGGAGGAGGGCCCATCATCATGGCACCCGCACCAGCCCCTTGTGGTGAAGGGACTGGAGGAGGAGTAGGTTTCAGTCCTGGCTGTTGCTGCTGTAGCACTTGCTGTGCCACCACTGTGCCAGGCTGCTGGCCACCAACAACATATTGTGTGGGCTCACCCGAAAACACTCCTACACTTGGATAGCCCACTAAGTGCTGCTGCTGTTGTTGCTGTCTGCCTGCTGGTAGCCGCTGCTGCTGTTGGCCGTAAGGTGGTGCAGGGGGTTGCTGGAAGGGTCCTGGTTGTTGCTGCTGCTGTTGTCGTTGCTGCTGCAAAGCAAGCAGCTGCTGCTGCTGTTTGTACCACTGCTGCTGGGGTGTCATCTGCTGCCCCTGCTGCTGTTGATTAAGCATAGCCATTTGCATTCGCCCCTGTTGCTGCTGCTGCTGCTGCTGTTGTTGTTGAAGCTGCTGTTGCTGCTGGGCAGTCATCATATGCTGCAGGGGTTGTTGGTGCTGATTTGCTCCAGCTTGTCCCTGCTGTGCCTGTTGAGCCTGTTGATATACTTGGCGCTGCTTAATGAATGCTGCCATCAACTGAGGATTGCTCTTCAGTATGTGCAATATTTGCTGCTGTTGTTCCGGTGAGTTAGGCGACTTCAGTGTTTGGAGCAATTGTTGAAGGGCCAGCTTCTGCTGTGCTGACCCTACTGCACCTGCAACATTCATACCAGCACCTCCCTGTGGGGGCCTCAATATTGGTGGTATATGTCCCATACCTTGCTGTGGAGCCAGATGGGGTTGTTGTGCCTGCTGCTGCTGTTGCACCTGGGCTACCTGTTGCTGCATAGTCTGAGGTGAAGGCTGGCGCAGACCTGTATTCTGCTGCTGTAAGGTAGCATTGGGAACATACCTATGCCAAACAGACAGATATTAGTTCTCATACTAACATAATGTAATACATCTTTTACTTGCTTAATAATGCATGTTACAGTACTTTACAGAATCACCAACTATAAGTATGAATAAATGAATGAGTAAATTTATTTCCAACAAATACAAACATTACATATTTCCATTATTTCACAGTTAATAAAATACTATTACTAATTTATTATTATATTGTTAACCAACAAATATCCATTCATTTATTTATTTAGCACCAACTTTATTACAAAGTAATTAACATACCCTGCATCTTACATCATCAAAAGTTACCTACTTAAACTGTTTCCACCCCCAATACCTTGTAACTCCACGTTGTTGATGTATTGAAGACCAAACAATAATAAAATTCATTACTTCCATTCTTATTCTAAAAGTCAAATTTTTATAAATCCCCCTATATCTAAACTCTCTTCTCCTGTTATACTTGTCTTCCTGTCATAATTTTTATATTTTGATTTCCTTTGATTCCAATATTTTCCTTATTAAAATTTATTCCTTTTCTCTTTCCATAACTGCAGTCTCCATGACTTTGTTTGCTCACAATATAATATGCTATCATTATCAGGTTCACTAAACAAGGTACATTCATTCTCACAGATTTTTCTCAGTTCTATAATTCCTTACTCCTGATCTGGCCCAAACAAAACCTTTCCTCCCCAATTAATCACAAATTTCTAGGTACTTCTCCTTCCCCCAAACTCTTTTTATCACTGGATACATTCTCAGTTAACTCTTCTTCCTAATGTATTTGTTAAATTATTGAAGCTATTTACAGGTCTTGTATACTGATTGATACATAGTGGGTAATTTTTATACACTTCACTTACATGTTTTTAAAATCAGAACATGTTTCAAGAACCATCGTTCCCATCGTTAGCTGTTGACCCACTGTTCTGGTTGGTCCTCTGCAGGTTATTGAATTTTTGTGTGGTGGTCTCTAGTGGTTGTGAAATGAATCTCGAGAGAACCTGCAGAGGACCAACCAGAACAGTGGGTCAACAGCTGACGATGGGAACGACGGTTCTTGAAACATGTCTGATTTTAAAAACATGTAAGTGAAGTGTATAAAAATTACCCACTATGTATCAATCTTCGTTCTAAACTCATAAAGGTTTTTTGTTTTTCAATACCTTCAATTCTATTTCTTACTTCTTTTCAAAATTTCCTACATCAATATTGCATATTTACCCAACAATCTCCCATACCAATTTTTTCAACAATATCCTGGATTTCAAGCACACATGACCTTTTCCATTTAAACTTCTGTGCACCAAGACACTCCTTGATAATGGGCATTTCATAATTCTTTAAATTATTCCCCCTTTACTAGTTGACCTACTCAATTCTACCAAGGCTACATTATTACGTAACCTTGGTAGTCCCCGTATTAATTTACAAAATGATGTATCTATTAAATCCAGGACCTTTCAGCTGTCATCATATCCCCATATTTCTATTCCATACATCACTTTATCCTTCACCATAAGTCAGTCCTGGTGGTGTAGTGGTAACCATACTTGCCTTCTAAACCCAAGATCGTGGGTTCAAACCCGGCCAGAATCAATGGATTTTTTGGGGGGCGTAAAAATCCTAAGTATGGCTTCCTTCGGAATTGAAGTAAAGCCGTGGGTCCCGTGTCGTATATTTACGGCACGAAAAAGAACCTCAAGCCTGAAAGAAAAAGCCTCTGAGCAAAATTTGTCAGCCATTTCACGCCCTGATTACAATGGGACACTGATGACCTGTGATGTTAAAGAGTATTCATACAGAAATAAATAAATTAACAAAAAGCCTCCACCATGGTTTGTATATTTGTTTCATCCATTTGACACTTATTTCCAGTATATTCCTTAAACATGCCATTACCACCCCAATAAATGTTTTTTCTGTTAGCTAACATTAACTTTCTCTGATCATTCCAGCTACCTTTAGCACTTAACCTCACCCCAAAATAATCAACTATCTTAACCACCTCTATTTCCTATCAATTTCTCCCCCTTTCTCAATTTAAAGACCCATTATTTTGGATTTTCTACTCAACTTTTAAACACCGTTCTTTACAATGTTGTGGATAATTTTATTTACTCTTCTTAAACCTCCACTTGTAACAGAACCAAAACTAAGTTATCTGCAAGCAGAAGAGCTGATATTTCCTTATTATTAATTACTGATGAATATACATTTGCTCTTTGAACCCTTCAATAATATCAATGAAGAAGTTAAATAGGAGTGGGCTTAATTTGCATCCCTGTGTTACTCCTGATAAACTCTGCATGCACTCGGTTATCTCATCTCCTGAACATTTCACACAAAATGTATTATATAAATAGATTGCTTGTAATATGTTTATAAAGTTCTTACTTACTCCTTTCCTTTTTAACTTAATCACAGTGCTTGTCTATCTATATTATCAAAAGCCTTCTCCAAACCTATAAATACTATATATACCCATCCCCTTTCGATACTTAAATACTTATCAACATTTATTTTTATTACAAAAATATTGTCAACTGTTTTTTTCTCCCTCTCCTCTTCTGAATCCACACTGGAACTCTGATATATTTCTCCCTTTCAACCCATTGCCGTAATCTTTTGCCAGAATTCCAGTGAAGACCTTTCTTATTACTGATAACAGACTTATATGTCTATGACTGGCTTGGTTATTAACATCCCCTTTACCTTTTGTATATAGGTACTATCACACTTGTTCACAATTTCATTGGAATCACACCAATTTCTAAAATGTTATTAAATAACTTTGTTAATAACAGTATCCTAGTTATTCTTGCACCATAACTTCCAAAATTCCCCTGGAATTCCATCAATGCCATTCACCTTGTTTCTTTTTACTTTTATAATTTGCTCCCAGATTTCTACTATCTTCTTATCAAGATCTTCAATGTATTGCTGATACCTAGCCCCCTAATATTTGTTGTCTAGTAATACTATCCATTCCTAACAGGCCCTTAAAATAATTGCACCATTCATTTGCTCAATATTATTCTCTTTTACCACATTCTTATACATATTTTTAATTATTGCCAAAGTTTTCAGCTATCATGTACTTTTGAAGCCTCGAACAGAATTTCATTCATTCTTATCCCCTACTTTCTTCTTCACTTCTAAGAGGCATCTATAACTCCACCTTCAAACTAAGAAGTGTTCCCTTTCATCATTGCTCCTCAATTGTCTTCACTCCCTCATTTCTTGCTCAACCCTTTTCTTTGCCAATTGGCAATCTTCATCAAATCAATTACTTTTATTACTATTCTCATTAACCCTGATTTTCATTAATTTTCTGTTATAATCTTTCTATCACTTCAAATACACCTTCATCAATTAATTGTTATATGCTAATCAGCCCAATTGTTGTCCCTCTGAATCTAATTCTTTGGTAAATATTTCAAACATTAAAACATTTTGCCTCCATTTGTAGATTTCAACCTTTGTTCTCAGGCCACTAGCCTTTACCTCCTTCTCCCCCTTCACAGCTCCAAAACTGGAAAATGGCAACTCATTATAACAAAATTCACAATCCCAAATCAGCCCCGTAACACACTGTCCAATCCTACTGAGCATAAAATACGTTAACCATTTCTATTTGCAAATATAAACTCCATCTTACTCCTGCCTCTAATGCCAATGCAAATTATAAAAGCTATAAGTAATAAACACATGTAACGCAGCCTTGTACTCACCTCCATTGATCTAATTGCGGCAAGAGATGGGGAGCATTAGTTGTGCCCAGAGTGCCCATTGGTGGTCGCTGCATAGGTGGAGGTGCCATTACTTGGGGCTGCCCTCCTAGAACACTTAAGGCTGGAACCTTACCATAACCCACAGTATGTGGAGCTTGCTGACGAGCTGCCTCTTCCTGAACCTATTCAAAAACATCGATGAAATCCAAATAAAATATTTGGCAGTGAAAATTAGCTGCAATAAGGAAGCAAACATTGATAAAATGTCAATATTGTACCATAATATGGAAGACTCAAATTGTTTAAAATATAAAAACATCAATCGTCCTAAACATACAAATTATAAAGTGCCTGTTTATTCCTTGGTATAAAGATAGATCCCTATATTTCAACTGTTATTCTATTTCTAAAAGTATTGATCTAAAAGTTGTATTTAATGGCACAAGAAAGCCTGAAATGTATAAATGCTATATGCCAAATTACAAGTTTATACTGCCATGGGTGGCTGGTGTCATTAAGTGTGGATTCATTAGTGGGAGGTCTGGAATTCGACTCCCACCAAGACCTCCTCCCTGAATGAGGTTTTTTTCAGATTTTCCTGAATCCTCACAAATAGTAATTACTGGGGACTTAACCTAAACTCAGAACTGAAATGTTTCCCTTAAAAAAAATCTTTTCCAGTTTATCAATCCATTTCATTTATCATCAGTGTCTCTTACCTGTGATACCTCAGCGGTTAAAATAGGGATTAAACACTATTAAAAAAAATAGTGCCATAGCAGCTACTGAAATAAGTAGTGCTGACTCATTAGAAAATGGAGCATGTTGAGCAAAGAGCTGTGATTAAACACTTTCAACTGAAGGGATTGTCTCCTTGAACTCATTAAGATTTAGGGAAACATGCTTCAATTTATGATACTATACAAATATGCTGTTGCAAGTTTAAATGTGATAGAATATTTGTAAAGAAGAGCATGATGTTTATCTCTGGAAAAGAGTCAATACAGAAAAAATAGCATATAACTCCATTATTAATAGTCAAACTGCCACAAGATGTCATTTGACAGTTCTGTTTAAGTTGGCTCTATGGCTACTAAAAATGGAAGACAGGAGATCATTACTAAACCTTAATAGTACATTAGAAAAGAAGTTTTTGTGAATTATGAAGATTAGGAGTTTTTATGGATTATAAATAGTAGTTTTAATAATTGCTTTAAATATACTGGTTGAGAATTATAACATGTGAAAAGTGAATGTATAATAGTCAATGGGTTCTCACCTATAAAATGGGCAGGATCAAAATAAGGTAGAGATACAATGTAGTTATGTTGAGATTCAATAAATTTTATACTAATAAATGAAAACTACTATTTACAATACATTTAAGCCAATCAGCAGTTACCAGATATCCACAAAATCCCAGATATGCCCTATAATTTTAACATTCTGGTCAGCACCCAGGAGCAATATTTAGATATTGTCAAATGTCTCCTTTCTTAAAATGTAAAAATTCATTACTTTAAAATGCATTTGCAAATTGAGAACTAAAGATAGTAAAATGTCAAGAGTCAAGACTCAAGCCTGGTCACAATGATATCATTGAGGTAATATTAAAGACATAAACTCATTCTGGTAGCATGAGGTACTAAAAATATGTAGGGCATCTTGATTTTGAGGAGATCATCTCTTCAGTCCATTTAAAATTCACAGTAAGTAGACATGTTTATCCAGAATGCATTCTCAGAAACTTGTTAGAGCATTTTGACGAAATACCAAAAATGAAGTGTATTATTGTTTTATGAAACAATTACAACAAATTTTGTTAACATTTTGTAATTAATTTGATAGTTTAATATACTGATAGGCTAAAAAGACTAAATGCCACATCTCTTGAAATCAGCACAAGATTTGGAAGTTCATCTGTCTTCCCAGAAACATAACACTAGCATTCCAGTGTCATTCATCTTTCAAATCCATGGATTGCAAACCTAAATTAAATGTTTTTAAGTATTAAGATTTCAATGTTGCAAAGCTTGTTGTTTGTAAGGACAGGGACTGAGGCAATAATTAACAAAATTCTTGAACATTCTATTGATATAACTATTCAATATTTAGAGGGCATTTCTTGTTTTGGGGTGTGTATTCATAGCAGTATTCATGGTGGATATAAAGTTTAATTTTAATCCAATACTTTGATTTCAGAGATGGAGGTATAAGTAATCCTAGTTTACCTAGTTAACCTTGTTACTCTAGTATTTTGACAATGTCTGAAACTTATGTAAATGAGTCTATCCACAGCAATAAATTTATTATTTATTATTATATTATTATAAGTGTTTGAGTTTAGAACTGTTCTCTTTGAAACTGCTGAAACAATTTCTTTATACTCTAGGGATACGATGATAAGTCTGTTATAGGAAAAAATGTATAGCATTTGCAACTGATAACACAAACATTAATGTTGTCGATATCAAACAGATTGAGGGCAAGAATACTTTCAGCAAACTGAAAGCAGCATATGTATGTGAGAATCTAGTTGTGTTGGTTGTCCAGCGTATATCCTTCATAGTGCCATTAAGCATGGGATTGATTAATTTAAGTTTTGATTTAGAGTATATTGTGCTTAAATTCCCAACTATTTTTCTATATACATAAAACTAAAATATTTAAGGACTACTGTGATTTTGTAGACATTTCATACAAGTAACTTCTGTTACATAGTAAAATGCAAATGCTCTTTTCTGAGAAATTGAGAATAATTCATATAAATGATGCATTAAAGGCTTGCTTCTTTAATGAAGCTTTTCTTTGAAAATAGTTTAAGTAAAGCATATCTGTATCATGTACAGTCTATGATGACTATATTCCATGAAAACATTAATCTGAGAAAGAAAAAATCCATTGTTGAAATGATAAGAATTCTACATATTGTATATTCTCTTTTCAACAGATCAGAAATGGATTTTACTTCCTTAAAATCAAGGAATGCAAATGCTCAGGGCTAGGGAACAGATTTATAAACAGATAATCGTTTCATTAAAAAGGAGTGACTCATTTCAGAGTTCATATTTTTTGAATGGATGAATTTGTGTAATCCTGTGTCTGTGAATATGTTCAGAAGTCTTTTAAGTTATTATTTGAAAAAGGTACAGTAGAAGCTCAATTATCCATCCCAAAGAAGAGGAGGAGAAGTGGTTAATTGAAAAAATTGGATAATCCATACAATTTGTTTCCTTATCTAATTTTTATGATCTTTTGAAACATCCCCGAACTTTGTTATCAGCAATTTTTTATTCTTATATCCATTCCAATTCTATGAGTAAAACATGTCCAACAATGAAGCATCATCCTCTTACTCCAAAAACTGCATGAGGGTCTCTGCTGATTCAAGTGCTATTTCTTACAGAACATGTGATTAATGACACTATCTATCCACTGCCATTGCAGTCAATGTCACGCAAATGCCAATTCAGAAATTTGCAAATGCTGTAGCAAGATTTTAAACACTGTAACCAGTCAGTAAGTTGCAAAAATGGTGTAGTAATATTAAGTAGCTAATGAAACACAAGTGTTGTTGTTAAGTCCAGTTACTGGAATATCCTCACCTTTGGCATTGCCCAGTGTCTTAAAATTAGACTGCTTTATGGTTTTTCTTTTCTGTAGCCCATGGAGACTGTTGGAACATGTGCCAAACTGAAGATTATTTTGTTTTTAACTGTCCCATACTGTTGTAACAAAGACACCTAATTACCTAAGTTAGCAATCATTTCACCTTTATCAGACCTTTATATAATTTTCACTTTAATTTTTATATTCAAAACATTGTGGCATGAAGTTCCATAACAAAGTGAAAAGCTGGTTTACAACTTCCAGGTTACTGTATTACAAATGGCCAAAGTGCTAAAAGAAGGGGAAGTTGTACATGCTTTTCAAGTTTACTGTTATGCAGCCTCGAACAAGGTTTCTTGTTAGACCTATAATATTGAAGGGCACAAGCAGTGCTTTCATTATAGCAAAAAATTCATGAGCAGGAAAACTGTCAGATATTCTGATTATTGATTAATCAAGAGGTAATTAATCTAGGTTTTTACTGATTTTGATTGAAGTAAAAATGTGACCAACTGTGCCATTTAAATCAGTATCTTAAGCAAAACACTTCAAGCCTTAAAAAGATGTCTTGAAATAATAAGTAAGGTATTTAAGTGAAAAGTATAATGCCTGTCATTCTCAATTGTTAAAAATTAAGGATATTTTTTCCTTTTCTTCCATAATGCAAATATTGAGAGGGTTTTTTTCCATTGATTTCAGCTCATTAGAGATGAGAGGAACTGGTACTTGATAAGAGTTTGTGAAGGATATAAATCTTGTAAAGTATAATTTTAAGCACTTATATTGCTCCGCACTATAACTGCATCTTAGTCAGACCAGTTTTACAGAAAATCAGTTCCTTACAAAAATATGATCTAATATCTAAGGAAAATATTTTGCCTCTTATTTGAATCTTGGCATACTTTATCAGATATTCTACATTTTAGAACTTTGTGTCCTATAATTAGCTAAGAGCATCTGGTAGCCTACCAAATGGCATATCATTATAACATTCAGATATAAGCAAGAAGACTAGAAGGAATGCAATGCCACTATACATTCTCTTCATAAATTTTGAGTTTCAGGTAAACCTCTACTCCTAATGGCCCAATTCCCCTAATTTTCAGAAAATATATTCCTTATTTTATTTAAATGTTATTTTCTAAGTCTTTTCTTTCTTACTACCCTTAACACCATTTAAACAATTCATTCTTCAAAGCACTGGTATTGGCAATGGGTGGCTTGAGTCATTAAGGCACGGACTCGTGAATGGAAGGTCCAGAGTTTGATTCTTACCAGGACAGTCCTCCTCCTCCTCAAAGGCAAATGCTAGGGAGGTATCTTCAGACCTGGAACACTTCCTTCCCAACCATATAATTTCATCTCATGTACCACCATTGTCAACCACCTATATGACTAACAGCTAAATAAGGCATTTAAAAGAATCATGTTATTCCCCATATACAATTTTTTATAATGCTAGTCAAAGTGTCTGTTAGGGAAATAAATAAGCAAATATGTCGGAGAAAACAGCTCACGATAGTTCCTTACAAAAAGAAGTGCCATTAATTTAGTTATTAAAACAATTAGAAGTGTTATTCTTTTGTAAAAGCATAGTTGGGTAAGATCAAAAATAAAAAATAATTTGCATGCACATTAAGTTTTTCTGCAGTCACAAGCATGTACACATTTCAATAAAAATGGTTCAGAAGGTATATGATAATATCTTGAGTATAAGCAGTGAATGATACTTATGTTATGACTGCATTAATAATGAACTAATCTCTAAGAGGAATTCAGGGATGGAGATTTTGGGGAGATGAAAGGCATTGCACACTACAATAAAGTTGTTAAGTAAACACTAAAAATAAATTAATAACAATAATAATAATAATAATAATAATAATAATAAATAAAAGTAGAAATAGTAGTAATGTGTACATAAGAACAAAGCCAAATTATACTTCCAGTGAAATTAATCTAAACATTACTATTACTCTTAATTATCTAGTGAGTCAATTTGATGATCTTATGCTCCACTTACTGTTGAACTAAGCAAAACTAGTTTCGCAGACTTTCAGTTGCGAGAAAACCGGAGAATAAGAAGCCAGGAATATACAAAATCAACTGTTCAGAATGTAATAAAGTATATATTGGAAAAACAAAAAGAAGCATTGGAATCAGGCTGAAGGAACACTGGAGAAACATAAGGTACAATCAGATAGAGAAATCAGCAGTTGCACATCACTTTTGGAGAGATAAACATGATATAGAAATGGGAGTGAAATTATTGAAATTCGTAGATCGACCCATTGAGCTGGGAATATAGGAAAAAATTTATATAAAAAAATATGAGGATAAGGTTATGAACTTTGAGATTCCAACAGAAGGCAAATTAACCCAAAAGTACATAAAGTGTCCATGAGAGCTACACCAAGTCCAGCCAACCAACAACGAAGCCGACTGTCGACTCGCAACTGAGGATGCAGGTAAAAGCCTGCGAAACTAGTTTTGCATAGTTTAACAGTAAGTGCAGCATAAGATTATCAAATTGACTCACTAGATAATTCAGAACATAATAGTCGCTTCAGAGCTGGGAATATGGGAAAAAATTTATGTAAAAAAAATATGAGGATAAGGTTATGAACTTTGAGATCCCAACAGAAGACAAATTAATTCAGAAGTGTCCACGAGAGCCACACCAAGTCCAGCCAACCAACAACAAAGCTGACTGTTGACTCGCAACTGAGGATGCAGGCAAAAGCCTGCGAAACTAATTTTGCATAGTTCAACAGTAAGTGCAGCATAAGATTATCAAATCGACTCACTAGATAATTCAGAACATAATAGTCACTTCAGAGCTGGGAATATGGGAAAAAATTTATAAAAAAAAAAAAAATGAGGATAAGGTTATGAACTTTGAGATCCCAACAGAATACAAATTCATCCAGAAATACATAAAGTGTCCACGAGAGCTGCACCAAGTCCAGCCAACCAACAACGAAGCCGACAGTCCACTCACAACTGAGGATGCAGGCAAAAGCCTGTGAAACTAGTTTTGCATAGTTCAACAGTAAGTGGAACACAAGATTATCAAATCGACTCACTAGATAATTAAGAACATAATAGTTGCTTCACTGTATTGGTTTCCACACGAAATTAAATGTCATATTTAATTACTATTGCTGTTAATTATGAACTTTGATGATTCATAATCAGTTAGCATGGTGGGAAAACATGTGTGCAGTATCTGGTATCACTAACTTCATGTGGACCTGTCAAGTGACACCTTATAGTGACTGGACTATAAGATGACAAGTGACTATTAGGATATAGGAGGAGAAACAGACACGTCATACCATAGTGCATATAATATTTCAACTAAAGAATTAGAGACATAAAAAAAATTTAACTGCAAGATAGGTACAATGAATGTTGGCACCTATTCAAAAATGTTGAGTAAGCGTTTAAACATTACTTGAAATATAGGAGGAGAAACAGACATGTCATACCATAGTGCATATAATATTTCAACTAAAGAATTAGAGACATAAAAAAAATTTAACTGCAAGATAGGTACAATGAATGTTGGCACCTATTCAAAAATGTTGAGTAAGCGTTTAAACATTACTTGAAATATTTTGGGGGACAGACAGAAAATTACTTGAAATATTTTGGGGGACAGACAGAAAATTACAGAAAGATTTGCAACTATGCAAGAGTTATAGGTTCATTGCTATGATCGGTCCTGGTGGTGTAGTGGTAACCATACTTGCCTCCTAAACCCAAGATCACGGGTTCAAACCCAGCCAGGATTGATGGATTTTTCGAGGCATAAAAATCCTAAGTATGGTTTCCTTCGGAAGGGAAGTAAAGCCATGGGTCCCATGTCGTACATTTACGGCATGGGGAAAAAAAGAAAGAAAAAAAATAAATAAACCCCTCAAGCCTGAAAGAAGAGGCCTCTGAGCAAAGTTTGTCGGCCGTTTCACGCCCTGAATTGAATGGGACACAGATGACCTGAGATGTTAAAGAGCGCCTATAAATAAACCAAATAAACAAAACATCACTATGATCCTGAAAGAAAAATGTAAAATTAGAAATTCAAACACAGGACCTCCATTACATGAAATTCAGGGTGCAGCCATCAGCAGGCAAGATCATACTGATTTTATAGGGTGCACAAAAGTTATTCAGTTGATTACTTGCAGAAAAGAATCACAATGACAAGTCATTATTAAGCAAAGTCAAAAAAAATATTTTCATGATTTTTCAGATTTTGATATAATTTGAATATTTTGATTTTCCTACTTTTACTGATATGTCAAGTTGGTACAGTAACTCTAACTATCGAAAATTATGTGCCAAAACATTTTTTTTACATTGTTCCAGATTATTCACTGTTAACATTTAATGATTTTGCAAATACTTGCTCATATGGAAATCTTTTTTCTTATTTTTTGGTAAATAAATGAAGACACCAGGATGAATGGGAAGAGATGGAGCAGAGGACTATGAGGTTCTATTTCTTCTACAAATATAGGCTTTCTTTTAATTGTTGTGTTTCATTGTTATTTCAGGAGGAGGAGGAAGAACTCATTTCTGGGTGAGGGGAATGCACTTTTCCACATTAATGCCCCCATTATATCATAATCTTGTGAGCATAAAAACTTGAAAATTGAAAACCATTGTTAACATAAAAAGTATAAAATACTATGCACACTTATTTTAAATAATAAAAATCCAATATTTTTCAAAAATAAAAAGTGCATAATCAATTTAAAAAATTCAAATTTTTTAGAAGGATTGTGTAACTTCTGCAAACTACTGAATGTGACTGATGAAAATATGAGATGTTGCATTATATAGTAAGAAAGGAATACCTTTAATAGTTGACAAAGAAAAAAAAATATTATCTCACCTAGAACCTCAGCATCTGACTCTGGGAGAAGTGTATCAACTTCAAGGAAAGTAAGTTGAAAAGTCAGGTAAGAGCAAAAAATTTAAATAAATTAAAATCAGCCAGGTAACAAATAGGGATCAATTCTCGTATCAGTAGGTTTGCCACAATTTGGAAATAATATAATTAATGTCCATACAACATGTGTGTTTTTGTTGGCAGCCAATCCTTTACCTGTTTAACAACTTGTAGCACATTAGCTGGTGGAGTCTGGGTACCAGGTTTGCTTCCAGCAGGCTGGTGAGACGGAAGACTAACCATACTGCCAGCTCCAGGTTGGCCACCCATTACACCTGGCTGCCCCATGGTTGTTCCAGCCATAACAGGACCTCCAGCTCCAGAATTGCCTGGTAATGCACCAGATGGCATGGATCTCGTATTCATTACTGCCATGCGCCGCCTGAGTAGCTGAGCTTGTTGTAATCTTTGTTGCAGCTGCTGCTGCTTCAGTTTGTGCTTGATGTTGAGACAGAATGGCACTGGACATTTTGTTTCCTAGATATACAAAAATATAGTAACTATTATAAACTCATTCAGGCAAAATTCTTTCTTTGGATGTTTTGACAGGTACACAGCCAGGCATTGTATCATCACAATATACTTTATCTTTAACATTAAAGAATGAAATGCCTCTTTTTACAAATACTGCAGTCTTTCAAATATTTTTTTAAACAATAAGCGTTATACCTAGTTCCCAGATTTTGGATAGCAATGAGGTGAATGTTAATAACATTGCCCCAAATAACTCAGTAGCTAGTTATGCAAAAAAATTGAATGACCTTATAGCTACCATAAATAAACCCATTACATAAAAAGCAGAGGCAAGTTTTTTTTCTTTCAACTTTTATAGTTCAAACTACTGAAAACTCAAGCAGTAACCAAATAAATTCAGGACAAAATGGGGAAGGGGTATATTATTGGAAGGTTAGTGTAATATGTGTAAACCCTTTTGTTAACCAAGAAGTATGCTTTAAAGACCTGAAGTTTGTTGATGCATAATGTTTGGGCCAATGTAAAAAAATATATAAAATATGGGATAATAATGCCAGAAAATAATTAAAAATTATGGATTAGAAAAAATTAATGATTAATTTCTGTAATCATTTAATAGTCTCCCAATAGCTATAGGTATTTCCAGAAAATGAACAAATACAGGAACTGACCATATAAATGAGAGTGAAGTGCATTGGCACCCAAATGTTGCCTGGTACCTCCATTTTCAAGGAAAAATCTAGCCTATGCAGCATGATCTAAGGCTTGCCATTTAACAAGAAGATAATCTAACATCTAAGGGAAAAAAAGGAAGGGAGGCTGTTGATTGGCAATTATGTACTAATTATAATTACCAATTATAGTGAAAGACTAAGTCATTTTTCATGTCTAAATTAAAAATTATTTCTCTAAACTTCTCCTCTCCCAGCTATTACAAAGCCCTAAAAGAACCCCTTCCACCAGAAAAATATTAATCATATCAAGAAATATTTAACAGTTGTAGTATAGCATCACTGCTATCTTCAAACAATTTAAGATGTTAATACCAACAGATTTCCCAGAGGGCACTAAGCATTTGCTACATGGGAAGTGAAAAATCATTTATTCTAATAAAGTTGCTCTCTGGATAGTACCAAAGGGACCAACAGGAGAGCAATTAACGACTGTTGTAGCAGAAAAAAAGGATGGAGAAAATGTGCAACTATAAATGCACTTAGTATGCATGAATTTTGTTTGAACTAATTGAAGGCAATCAAGCATCAACTAATGTCTTATATAATCACTGTTGCAGTTCTCTAAAATCAATATGAAAAAATTCTGCACCAAAACTGTTTTTTAACAATCTATGTATTCAAGTACAAATTTGAAGAATAATGGGTGTGGAACAAATAAAGTGTTTGTAATGGAATTAATTCCAAGAATGAACAAAAATAATGAAATCTTCAGAAATACAGAACAGTAACTATGTTTCACTATTTCCAGTTACATCCTCCATTTCTTCTTTTTCCTTCTCAGTATAGCTCTTGGAACAAAGAAAAGGGAAACTCCTATTTGAAGTACCACATTCCTATTGCATTTATCATGGCTCATAATAATTAATTATATATTTCAATCTTTCTAAAAGTATCCTTGATTTTTCTCCAACTATAATGTCATTACAGAGCACTCAACAAGAATACACAATATTCTTGATTTATCTACTATGAAAAGAAACCATCCGAAAATTCAAAAATATATTACATACCTGACAATGTTTGGCATGATAACAACAAAGAGCAATGAGCTGCTTGCATATTGGACAACCTCCATTGGTCTTTCTTTTGCATATCTTGGTGTGCTGCACAACCCTCTTCATCTTCTGACAGCTTGGCAGACGGCAGTTTGCATCTCGGCACTGGCAAGCATGTACCAATGACTGAATGCAACGTTGGATGGACAGCTTTCTTGCTTCCTGTGTAACATAAGCAAAATTACTTGATGCAAAGATAAATGAAAACTTAGCTGATATTACTTTAATGCAATTAGTAAAACTTCCACAATGCAGAACATATAAATTAAATATTTTAACTGGTTAGTCCATTGCACACTCTTATTTCTCAGCTTACCAACAATGTTGGCAAAACATTAGTAAGTTGAGAAAGTGTAGTCAATGCACCAATTAAAACATATAGTGCAATGGATATTCTTACACAACATTATTACTATCTTAAAAAGTATTGACACCTCTATCCTTCATGTAAATCTACAATGTTTTACAACTGTAAAATTAGTGTATTCTTATACAGAATATTTCTCATTATTATTCAAGTCGGCAGGTTCAATCATAAAAAACAAAATATCAAAAATAAAGTCAAATTAAATGTAGATAGGCTTTATTATTTAAAAAAAGTTTACAAGTAAAAATAAAAATTTCTCAACACTATTTAGAATATATTAGTAACAAAATTTCATAAGCATGACAAAACAATATACTTCATTATTATTAACAAAACAGATATTTCATCTATTTTCTAGTTTTGATTAACTGCAACGTCTCAAATAGCTTTGGAAAATTGTATATAGAAGGTCTAAAAGTTGCATGTAATTGGATTTTTAACTATCAAATGACAATTTCATTTATTGTGCAGTGATGCACACAACTTTTTTTTCAAAGGAATTCACAGCAGAAGGAATTTATCCATTACGGCATATAATACTTAAGGGCATATGAAAACACACATTTTCCCCTTGAAGCAACATATACTTAGAGGAAGTACAATATTTAGTTAGTTAATTAAATAATGAATAATATATTTTTATTTTTGCTACAAATCATTTAACAACCCTCCAGGTTTAAGCAATGCCTTACCGTCAATTTTAATATTGTTTTTAGTTAGTTAAATGAATACCTTATACGCTTAGTGATCTTGGCAACATTGATTTCAAAATTATATCTCACAATTTTCAGTTTTTTCTGCATTTTGCTACTTATTATTGCATTTGTTTATCATTTTTGTTTCTATACATTTCTTATTATTTTATGTAATTAATTTATTGATTTTGTATTATATAAATAAAACACTTGAGATGAACTGACATCAAAGCTCTTTGAGTCATCAAAAATTGCAAAGGACATTATTCCATTTTATTTGTCTATCCTTTATTACAATAGAAATGCACGAATTCTGATGCATTACCTATTATACAAAAGATAACCAGCAATTTTTTTTCCAGTCAAACAACATGTCAACATACAAAATGGTATTACAAATTTTTCCATTTATAGTATGGAATAAACCCATAAATTTATAGTATTGCATTCCCTTCTACCTACAAGGGTAGATTCATAACCAGTCTAACCATTTTCTAGGTCTGATAAAGACAAAAACTACATTTCACTTTTCAAAATAGTTACCTTTTATTGGAACACACTTCTCATATCTTTGAATTAACATTTCAATTCTCCCCAAAAATAGTCAGAAGTCTTGTCTGCAAAATGGGCATAAACAGCATCCATCACTTCTTTGTCACACTTTAATTTCTTTCCTGAAAGTTCCTTCTTGAGTTCTCAGATGAAGAAATAGTCATTGGAAGCTAAATCTAGTTTGTTAGGTGGCTGGTTGATCTCCTTGAATCCACATTTCTTCACAACTTCCTTTGCAACAATAGCAATGTGCACAGGTGCATTGTGGTGAAGAAGGCGCACACCACCACTGAGCTTTCCTCGCCTTTCCTTTGATGGAAGCACATAGTCTGTGCAGTAGGCCAGCATAGTATGCCATATTTACTGTGGTGTTCCTTTCCTTGAAGTCAATGAAGAATATTCCTTCACAGTCCCAAAAGATTGTGGCCATGATCTTGGTTGACTGAGTGACCTTGGCCTTTAGAGGCGGTGCTTCACCAGGTTTGCGCCACTCTATTGATTCTCTTTTGGACAAGGGATCATAGTAAAGGACCATATTTTCATCTCCTGTAACAATGGTTTGCAAAACTTCTCTCTCTCTCTCTCTCGTTGCCACAGCAGAGCTCCAAAAATGTCTAACAACAGATGACTCGTTGCTGCTTTTGGACTGAGGAAAGAAGTCTAGGCACTAACCTTATTCATGTTTAAATATTCATAAATAATTCAAAGGACTGTTTTTTTGGAAAGGCCCAACCTTGCTGCTATTTCTGTAACTTAGAATCGCTGGTCTTTCATAATTTCTCCTTCCACAAAGGCGATTGATGTTTTCAGCAGTCAGCACCTCCAAGGGCCGACCTGTACGCTCTTCATCTTCAATGCTTTCTCAACCCATTCAAAAAATTTGGCCCATTCTTTTACGGTAGAATATGAGTGGGTTGTTTCCCCATATTTATATATATGTCCAATTGCTGTTTAATTTCATTTGGAGTAAGTCCTCCTTTTGTAAAGAACTGAATAACAGCTTAATACTCCATTTTAAATATGTCACTATCTTTTACACATAGCCTTCTTTATGCAACTATATCTGAACAACTGAACACAGCAGAGCAGAAGTTACAGCTGCAATTATTTACTTAACATATAAGATATGACATCAGATAAGGGTTTTGTGAAGGTGATAATCCTTAGCGGCTAGGCCAGAAACTTATGGACCTACCATCGTATATGAATGATGGTATTTCAGGAATTAATTATACATACATACCTTTGCAATTATTTACATAACTTCATAATTACAATAATTTGTTAATTATACATCTTCAATCCATTTACAGCAGATCACATTACATTTAATTTGCATAAACATTCAAGGACTCATGGCAGTACCAAAACTGAAGTTCTCCCATCTCTTAGCCACCAGGTTATATGCATGGTAATGAACCCCCCAAAAATTATTAATTTTCACTACTGCATGTGCCACCATGCTCCTTCCTTATACTTCTCCATTTATCCCTTGATTTTCCCAATAATATTCATTTTCTCTACTCTTATATCGTATAAGATTTTTGTTGCTACTATTTCTTGTAATATGTCCCATTTTCCATCCCAAATACCATACCTTCATCTTTTTACCATTTTGCATTCAATTAAACAATGGAACTGACTTTCCACTTTCCCACACTTAATGGATTCTTCTTTGCAATTCTGCCTATATAATCCTGACAGCCTTTCATAAGCAAAAAAATCTGCATTTTTGTCATCAGTTATATGGGAAAATATTCATGGCTGAATACAAAATTTTTTGTACATCAGGTTCATATAACACTCCAGAGGAATTTCAATTCTTGCACAATACAATATACAGTATCAAAAAATTAAATGGTTTAACAAACAAGTTATTTTTAATTGATAGAAAACATATAGTTGATTACAATATAATGCATTAAAAAGGCCTAAAATAAAATCAGATCAAGAAATTGTATTACAGTCAATAAGACACGGCAGAAAAAATTATGCACGCTAATCATAGAAACAAAGTTTTGCCATTTCGATGTATATTTTTAATCCAAACACTTAAAGAATTAATTGTACAATTCTGAAAAAAGTAAAAATGATCCAACTCCATTAAACATTATAAAATGCATCATGATTCATTTTCATTTGATTACACTAATGTATTAAAAGTGTCATTATGCAAATAGTTATTACAAAATTTTTAACAATGAGAGGGGACATCAATAGCAACAGCATACTTCTAAGTCAAATACTTCTACACAACAAGCTCTATTATAACTTTTTGAAAACTCTGTTTCAAATTCTTATTTATCAATTTTTAAATTTCATGTTTATTTTATTAATATGTAACAAAAATGATTCCATAGTTTGCTGAGGTGTCAGATAGGAATATTTCCCAAAAATGTAAAGTCCACAGTACCTGAGGATTTGCTTGTTTCTGATCTGATGGTGAGGACCCATCATCCAAATCTAAGCCAAGTTTTTCCATTTTGTGTGGATGGCCATCTTTCTCATAGCATTGCACACAGAGGTCAAAGTCCTATAAAATAATATACAATTAATTATCTTTGAGGTACAGGTTAGGGTAACAAGATACTTAAATCTTGTTCATGTTTATAATTACTTACATCGCAAACAGTGCAGTGGTAGCGAGTCTCAACATGGCCTTTGCAGTTATTGCAGGTATACACGAACCTGTCCTGACCTTGGTTATGAAGTTCATAAAGCATTGACATAGAAGAAAACTTGGCTCGGCGCAAGGATGAGAACTCATAATGACGTTCGCGTGCCATGGTAAGGAATGCATCACGACCATCCATTAAATCACAATTGATGAAAGGATCTGGATCTTGGATTGGCTGCAGAACAAAATGTCAATTTTGGAATATGTATTTAATATATAATTAAAATTTGAATCTTGACAAAATACTAGAACATACTTACTGCCAAGCTCGCAGCAGACTGTGCTGAATGTAACCTGATCACAAAGAAAACCTCCTTGTGCTTTTCCATTGTAGCAAATATTTTTGCAGAGAGATCATTACCAGTTTGAGGAGTATTCGATTTCTTGCTATTTTTCCTCTGGTTTGCTTTTGATTTGTTTGACTTTTTTGCTTTTTTCTGCCCTTTCTTCTTTCCATCAGGCCCTGCTTCACTTTCTTCCTGCATTGAAAATATCTGAAATTTAAAATATAAGTCTATTATATTCTGATCGTTGACCTAAATTGATAATGGCAGTACTATGAACTGTAAACCAGTGACTGCCTTTTTGAGCCTAAGTTGTCAAATTCTAACTACTTTGACTAATACAGTATCTAGAAAAAAATGCTACTTGGTTACTCGCATTGCTACCCCAAAGGTTGCAGCCATTCCTTACAAGTGGGTTATTAGTAATACTTTAGCATGCATATCCCTCTCCTGGCAAAGATCTAAAATATGTATAATGCTTAAATTCTTCTGTGATTAAAAAAAAGCTTTGTGGCATGTTTTGTATGTAGATGCGACATTTTTCTGCAAATTTCTTATTGAAGTAATATAACAAATTATTTATGAGGAATTCACTCAAATTTCACTAGTTTTGTCCACTTACTTGGACATGCTCCAAAGGCTGTTGTTTGGAAGTTCAAAATTAACTAAAATTTCCTTGATTTTGTTTATGAGTGGAACCATGCTGATGATGAAGGTAACAGCCTTTGAAACATGGCCAAGTGAAATAAAATAAGTGAAATTTGAGTGAATTCCTCATAAATAATTTGTTATATTATATTTCACTGTGAAAATCCCTCCTATTTAAATCTAAATTCTTACTGAAGCTTACATCTCCTTGTGTTAGTTGGTATTGGTGGTCTAGTGATAACCACACTTGCCTTATATGCCCAAGGTCATATGTTCAAACTCGACCATGGTCATTGGAGTTTTAGGGAGTAAAAATTATAAATATGGCTTCCCTTGAAGGGAAGTAAAGCCATTGGTCCCATGTAATAGATTCTGAGCAAAATTAATTAGCCATTTCATGCCCTGAATTGAGTGGGATGCTAATGATCACAGATATTAAAAAGCATCCTTAAATTAAAAAAAAAAAACTATTGCTAGCAGTGGCGGTGGCGGTGGTTGTGGTGTAGTAGTAGTAGTAGTAGTAGTAGTAGTAGTAGTAGTTTTTTTAATTTAAGGATGCTATTAGTAGTGCTAGTAGTACTAGTACTAGCAGTAACAGTAGTAATACTCCTTGTAGTGTCCTCTTTATCTGTTGGTTCTGAAATTCTAAATTTTTATTTTTTTTCTCATAACATTTGAAAATTTATCTAAGATCTGCAATCTGAACCAAAACAAAGTCAAGTGTCTCAGGTGACTGCCTGCAATCTCAATGCATTGAAGTAAACACAGAATCTACACATGTATTGAAAGTAATGTGTTAATTTAATTTAAGGATGAATTCTTTAAGTAGCATACATGTACTATAATAAACTAATATGACATGAATTGATTATTGTTCGACTTATTTAATTAAATAGAACTTCAAAGCAACATATTTCTGCAAGCTGTAATTCATATGTTCTCTCCCCAAGCTAGGTGACATTTGTCTGTTTACTTTCCTGCAATGTGACAGTATTCCAAGCGAATGGCAGGAAAATACATTATGCACCCTTTATGTTAGGATCACTTTTAGATGAAACATAAAGTAGTGATAGAGGTTTCCACTGCTCAAGAACTCCATTAATAGATTCAAGAAGAGTTTAGTAAGATTTTTGTTCCATACATATATTGATATCTTTCTATGCATGTTTTCATTTCGAAGGTAAAACATCTGAGTCCAAAGGCTCTCTATTTTGTTGGCAACTTGAGAGATGCTTTTAAAGCAGAAATGCCTTGAATGATTTGAACAACTCTGAAGATATACATGAATGCTTCTCCTTAACAAATTTGGCATTTATTGGACCAATCAATGTACATGCACTATCAGTATGCAACATTTCTAGAAAAGTCCAAGGATAACAATGAATTATCATTAAGAAAGTAAATGCCTTTTCCCGAGTTTGTTATTATACTCTAGCAATAATTAAGAAAAGTGAACATTTGACCTTGCTGGGAATTAAAAAAAAAAGATAAAACTAAAGGATAGTTTTCTGTATTTGCACCATTACTACCATCAGTAGTCAAATTTCAATTTTTATTTCATCTCACCTATGTACTGAACTAGTGTAGAGGTTTTTGTTCTTGCACTACCACATTTCTATGCTATTTTGGAATCAAGGAACATTGTTTTAAATACATTTCCTGCATGGGCAGAAATAGCTAATGGGATAAGAAATTTGGCATTTGTGACTCTTGTTCACCATTATTAACAAAGATTCAGGCTTGTTTTTTGAGTTTACTTAGCCACTTGTTTAATATTTCTTAGAATCAATGTGTTTTATACACTCATCTAAGCCACTATGTACCACAGAAAAATCACATGACCACAAAATTCAGAACATGTGGTTTTCACTAAATGTGATGCAATTATACATGACACTTCCTCTGTGTAGCCATCTTAATATTTTTGTATTACTGTTTTTCTCTTGCTTACGGGTGCAATCGAAGAACTGCTATGCTGCAATTTAGAAAACCATTTACTTGCAATTAAAATACTCTAAATCATAACCATTAATACACATTATAGACACAAACATAGCATACAAAGAACTTAATGCAAACAGTGATGCTGCCATCTATGCTATACCACACTGTAACAAAGTTATTAAATCAATGGCTATTAAATGGAAGCAACATGATCCTGCATAGTTGCCACTTGGTGCTTATGAAGAAAGCAGGGTTAACACATATTTGATTTACTTATTTCCTTTTTAGAAGAAAAAACATTTTATTTTGACAGTTTCCCTTATGTGACATCATCTTTAAATCAACCAAATTTTAATTTTGACAATCACAGCTGGAAATTTCAATGAAATTATCGAAAAAATTATCAAATCCATTTTATCATGCAACATGCTTTTGTCTTGTGGTCAGGGTAGCCACAAATATAAATCTCTACTATATAATTCCTAAACATGAATTACTAAGCACTTTTCTACATTTTCAACAATTGTAAATTTAACTAAATGTGTATTCACTCAAACAATTGTTTTTGCATATTCAGCCAAACAGTCTGAAATTATTTTATAAATTATGTAACAATATTTCCCTGAGAACCATAAATCTAACAAGTTGTTCAAAATGGTAAAATGTTTACTTTATTTTGTTTTTCTCAATTGGTATTTAGCAACTATTATAGTCAACTTTCATCTATTTCATTCTCAAGCTTTCTGAATAGGTAGGTATTCGTAAGTATAAAATTTTATACAATTGTTATTAATTCATGCATGAGTTTCAAAAATATATTACTTTTATTCTTATTCTATTCATGAAATAGTACCAAACCCATATTTGGCTCTTCTCTATTGGCATTACTGATAATCGACATTTGTGTTGCTAGATGGCTTGAAAGTTTAAGTATTCAAAATACAATTGTACATTACAAATTTACAGGGATTATATTTAAATTCTTATTTTATTCACCTATTAGTTCTAATAAATATCAGAATTATTACAATATCGTAAGCCATTCTATTTGAATTCACAGAAACACAGATTTGGAGAAAGAAAATGTATGGTATAGAATGAATAGGAGCACTAATATAAATAAAATTTAGATAACAACTGTAAGAGCATAGGGCAATGTTTAGAGAAAGTAAAAAATAAGTGGAAATGGATTGTTAAAAAAGGACAGAAATAATAATGTAAGAATAACACTATAAATGTATGAATTAAATACCATGTCTAACATACAATTGTCAAATTTAGTGGACTGCTCAGCTTATTGGCCAGGGTCAAATAAAATGGGAAGTCTAATATATGGATTAATATTAATAGTATTTGGTTACTTATGAATTAAGAGTAATGTGGAATTTAAATGTAATGCTGTTTGAAAATAAATTCATTTATTAATTGAATATTATAAGCCAAGTTTGTGGGAATTATGTTTAAATTCTCATTTTATTCGTGAAATAGTCCTAATAAATATCATTCTGAGCTTTCCAGATAAACTCATTCATTGTGTTCGTGGATTTATCAGCAATCTCAGACCCTTGTGATTACTAGTCATAGTTTTGCTTTTCCATGATAATTTTCCCTTTGACTGCAATACCACAATAATGGTGGGAAATTCATAAGACTTATGAACAATCTGCAATATTTGGCAGTTCTGCAGAGTAATTCTGTGCCACTTTTTTCAGTAAAGTAATACATTTGGATGTAGTAAATTTTACTACCAAATTTATAAGTGTAGCCTACAGATTTCTCTTCCTGAAAAAAAAAAATTTTTCAAAGAAAATATTTCAATCATTTCTGCAATTATACAATACTCAGTACGAAATGCCATGGACAAGCCAAAGATGCATTGCATGCCCCTTTCTTTTCCAAACACATGCAATTTGATATTCATTCCCTGTTAATTTTAACAGGGCAACATGGGCTTATTGTATTAATGTATTTATTCATAAAACCTGATGTTAGCTTAATCCCAAAATTAACAGAACATTTATAAGCCAATGTTAATCTTTTCAATTACATCAACAGAGCATTTTTATAGCCCATGTTAGAATAGACAATAATTGCTAACACTCTGCCTTAATGAGAACCAGTATAATTGTTCTAAAAGATATAGTCCTAGTCTAATTAAGTAATCTGTTCTCAGGTAATATTCTTACATTATATAAATGATTCAAAGTGTTACTTACAGCATTAGCAGCTGCTGCTGCAGCCTCTGCAGCCTCAGCCTGTTTTCGCTTCTCCTCCTCTTCCTGATCTAGTTCCTTGATGCTCTCCTCAAGGACATTAGGCCAGAAATCACCTTCAAAGTATGGCAGTTCAGCAGCAGAACTCAGTTTGTCTTCCACGGCTTGTTTTAAAATATCCTACACCAAATATGAACATTTCAAGTAAACAGAAAATTTAATTTCTATATCATGTCATGAAGGCTTAAGATCAATAAGCCAGTTACCTAAAGGACTTATTTCTGTTGATATTTTGGCAATTAGTTATTTTTGTTGCAGAAGTATGTGCAATGTCCATTAATATTTAAATAACAAACTTTTTTCACACAGACAAAAATTGCTGTATTCTAATATATATTCCACTTATATGTTTTTTCTGCAGAATTATTCCTCTAACCCAATCTATCAATGAGAATTTTAAACATGTGTAGTTACTTAATGACAGAACAAGAAGGGAAGCTATCTGCATGCTCACAAAAAGATAAATAAAAAACATTTGATTAAGGCATGATTCTCCAATTTTCCTTGACTACAATCGCAATTAAAGATCTCTTAAACTTTCCTTCAGCATGAACTACTTTTAAAGGTCACTTGTTATCACTGTACCCTAAAATTTAACTTAAAAGCTTAAATCATAAACTTAATTTTAAATACATTTTTTAAAATAGTTCATTATTGGTTCACAATATTTAAAGATGTAAACAAACAAATAAATGCACATTTTTAAATAGTTTGGTTGAGTAATCTATGCAAGAGTTTAGACCTGTATTTAAAAATTGTAATTCTTTTGTTGAAAAATGTTGAAAAATGACTGGTTTATGAAATAAATGCACATTTTTTCAATGTTTGCTTTTTATTCTAGTATGTCCTTACATAAAAGTAATAACATATTATATTAAAAAATATATAAAACATTAATATGAATAATTAACAAAATATAATGGCAAAACATTACTCATTAAATTTAATTTTTGAACGAGATGGGTGATTTTGTTGCATTTCACTTACAAGCCTGATATATTAGGTTTATTAGAAGATAAGTTATATTCTGAGTTCTGAATCTACATTTTCCATCAGTTACTATAGATATTTATTTTTTAGTTAAAAGAGTGCAAGAATGCTTTTTCAAACAAGTTGTTATAATAGATTAATTAATACTTTTATGACCTTCTTTGATGGTCAAAAAAATTCTGGGGCTTGCTTGCCTGCCTCACCAACCTACATCATTTGCTGCTGAAAGGTGCTACTGTTGCCAAGACTATGATGGTGCACATGAATATTCTGTCTGTTCTATGTTTTTGACTTACCTATTTCAAAGCTCCCTCTGGAACAAAGAGTAACCTTCACTCTCATTTACTTTACCTCAATAAATACACATCATAAATTTATATTATCTTTTGTTGTCTCATGTTCCATTGACTATCTATACATTCACGAATAAATGCTGTTAACAGTACTGTAATGCTTCATGGAACCCCTGGGGTTTGCAGATCACAGTTTCAGAATCGCTGGATTAGGGTATTGAATTGTAATTTCACATAATCAATTATTCTGCTACTATAGGGACTTTGAGGACAATAATGCTTCTATGACCATCATTAGCAAGAAAGGGTAAAAATCTTATTAAGGCAGCCTGACCCAATTAAAATGTAATCCTATGCTCTCTGTATATTGCAATGCCTTATTACAGGAGCATGCAATTCCATTAGTTATAACTGCCTAAAATCCAAACAATAAATTGGTTTTATTACCTTATAATCTAGTACTATCCTTTCTATAATTCCTTTGTCAAGCATCTTTTTGTACCATTCCTGTAGCCTTTTAGGTTTTGGAATTTTCTGCTCAGCAGGATGACAATGGAAGATGTAATCATCTCCTTCTGAAGGAGGGCATGCCCAAATGTGTGCCATTGTGTATCTATAAAACAATATATCACAAATTAAAAATATCCATACCTATTCATGCAACATAAATTTGGATTTAAATAACATGCATCTTAATAAGAAATAAATACTTTGTAATACAGCATTACATGGTTTGAATAATGCTATTTAATATATACTTTCCAATCTGTTAAATAAGAGCATCTTAACAACCAAGTATAACATCCAAAATCAATATTAGTGGAAATTTGGCATGAAATAAAATAGTTCATAAAGTAATATAGTGTATAACTATAGAACATTATGCTAAAGGCCCCAGCTTCAGTATTGGCATTTTTTTCCAAAATACTTATGATACTTGCTATATATCATTAATTATTTCCTAGCTAATATCAGTATACAAATTTATGCAAAAATGTTCAAAAGTGAAGGGAAAAGAGAAGTTAAGAAAATGTTGTCCCTCCTTTCAACTTAGAAGAAAAATTAAAACTGTCTACAAAACAGAACACTTGCCTCTCCCAATTATTCAAAATTTCTATTGTGCTATCATCCATATGACCACCTCTGGCATGGATAACAGCAAGCTTAGCATAAATGTATTTAGATTAAGTTTGTTTATTATATTTGCTTGGATATTTTTACACTGGAACTTTACTACCTTTTTATTTTTTGGACATGTTCTGTGCAATTGCATTCTCATCAGTTAATTTTCAGTGTTAAGTCTTCCTAAATAACAAACAGTTTGTTTACTGTTTGAAATGTTATTTCTTATGCTTGTAGATGCTAACAATGTCTTACTCTAATTTCCCTAAGTAATTTTGCATTTAAAATAGATCTGACATATGAAACAATGCTTTAAATTGTGTCTTATTACATGATATATTTATTTAGATGCTAAGACCAATAATGAATACAAGAGGTACTCACACATTCTTAGGTATTTAACCCCCCACAAATACAATTTGTGTTACAATAAGTTTTTACTAAATTTTAAATTAAACATAATTATTCTTATTTCAATTCTTGACACAATACAAAATAAAATAATGACAACATAATTAGAGTAACCCCTGTCCACGATCCTCAGTAACCTTTGTCTTCGGTTCGTCAGTAGTCTCCTACTGGAAATTACACTGATGACCCAAGACGTTAAAGAGCGTCCATAAATAAAATAAAACCTACTGGAAATCTAGAAGACAGAGGTTCAAGTATATTGCATGATGAAACCTTTTCTAGACACTCAGTCTTGAAAATGCTGCATACAGCTCAAGGATGCGATACACACTTTTTTGTCCAATGTGCTTATTATGGCAAATCTTCAGTGTTGTTACTGCCACAGTGTGATCATACCATCCTCAAGCTTCATTGCATTCCGCACACTCTAAGGAATGCTGTTTCCTCATACATAAGTGCCTATTACACTCGTGCCAACAGACAACTAAAACTTCCAGCTTACTTTCATCAGTGCAAAGTACCCTTTTCAATTCTTTAAGTGTTCAGTCCATGTATGCCTTTGCCCTTTCCTAAATATTTCCTTCTAAATGATGATGAGTTTAACTTTCCAAAAAATGGATTTAAAAAAGAAATTGTATAAAAGAAAGTAAAAAGAGCAAAGAACAAAAAGAGAATCAAAGATATCAGTACACTTATCCCTAACAAGGAAGAAAATAGAAGGAACAAAAAATTCACATACCACCCATTAGTCTTCTATAAATTCCAAAGGATCTTCAAAAAACACAATATCATTTTAGCCCCTAAATACAGTTACTCTATAAAAAAAAAAAAAAATACTAAATTCTAAACTAAAAGATGATATTCCACAAAAGATAAAAACCAGGAATTCAGATAAATAGCAACGATTATCAAAAAATCTACATTCGAATGACCAAAAGAAACATAAAAACAAGAGCAAAAGAACATATTATGAACATAAATCAAAAACAGGTAGAAAAATCAGCAGTGGCTTGGCATTTTTGGAAGGAACAGCATAGTATTAACAGGAATCCTAAACTAGTTACAATATCTCAGGAAAAAGAGAACTTACAATCTGGGAAAACATTTACATCTGCAAGAACAAAAAGCATATTTTTAACTTTGAAATCCTGCCAAGTGACATCCTAATATAAAAGTTCATCCAATCACCACCAGAGACAAACAAAACATACATGAAGAACAAAGCCGGAGTTGACCTGGAACTGAGGATGGGAGCAATTAGCTCTTGAAACTTGTTTTCCTCCTTAACTAATAAGTGATGTAAGTGTTAAAAATTTGACACAACTACATTAAATTCATTAGTGTATTAAACATCACCTTTACAAAAGTCCACCACACTTAACAAGCTGAATGATGTTTGGATAACAAAATAATATTAGGCTATGTCTTTTACTTCCTAAATAAATTCCCCGTAAGATGATAATATTTCAAGGCGATAATGACCAACTTAACAATACCAATGAATAGAAGATGCATACTGTATTGCTCATAATATAAAGGAACAGTCACACATTTCTGAAACAACAGCACAGTTACATTATGCCTAGGACAGCAAATAACAACTGGCCTTCATACACACATGCAACACACAGATTAGAAAGTAGTGCTACCATTCACATCCTTCTGTTGATATATCAAGTATGTGTTATGTCAAATTTTTCAACTCGGTTTGAAAGTTTTACGGAAAATCAGGCGCCAAGAGATAGCGAAATAGTCACTCATGGGAGAGAACAACACTTCATTTTTAGATGACAAAAGGGCATTTAACAGTCTATTAACTGTTGATGGGATATGAAAATTGCATCCAGATCACAAAAAAGAAACAAGAGAAACTATGTGCATTAGTTCTGTAACTGTAATGTTCCATTTAAGAGCATGTATGAGTATGTATCCTCTTAAACAAAAAAAAATTAACAATGGCTACAAACCATGACAATGATTACAAAAAAATTGCAAGCATTCACTAATGCCAGATTTATAACACACACCTTAACACTACTTTCAGTTTTTATTCAAGCATAAACAGGAAATGCATTAATTTGGACGGTGTGCTCTGATGGCTCAGCAGACATAAAGCAATTATCTAGTAATAGGAACTATCTAGATTTAATTCCTGTTATGCTTGAATTGTTATAATTATTAGTTTTTGAAAGTAAAATTAATGAATACCATTATATTTCAATTTTAAGACATTTGTATTCAAACACGAATAATACATCTTAATTTTCAAAATAAAGCCTCATTAACAGATATTTTAAAGTAGAAGCAGGGAAAAACCCAAGCATAACATATATACATAAAAATTGTCCTTGTTTAATTTAAAAATGATTATTTCCTTTTTATTTTAAAAACAAAGATGACTTCTTTTTCTTTTTTTTGGGGGAGCACAAGTGCCTTAACAGTCAAGTAAGTCTTTCCAATTTGAAATTATATTAGCTTATGAATACTAAATATTACTTTTACTTGCAAAAAAAGAACAACACACACTAAAGCCTCAATCCGTAGTTCCTGGAAGCATAATTTTCCCAGAATTTATGTAGTCCCAGACATAATTTCATTATAAACAACAGGATTAAAGTCCACATTGATCATTCCCCCAAGTATTGTTATACCACAATGAAATATTATTTTTTTGTTTTACATAACTTTATATCCTTATTTGACCATTTTTAAAATCATGAATCACTGATAAATTGCAACAGTACTGTACAATGATTTTTAAACATATAGTAGCAAGGTGACAATTTTCTCATGTGTGAAGTGGTAAGGTATTGCTTAACAGAGCAAATGATGCATTGTAGCTGCATGGGTTTGCAGTGGAGGGGCAGAACAATTAGAAACTGATGCACAAGACAGATAACAGACAAAGCCATGAATGAACTTTGGCAGCATAAAAAGGAAGCTAACATTAGTAGTCATGGCGTGCCCCTTTCAGTATTATGAAATTTTGAAACAAATATAGGAGCATATTTGTGATCCACAGCCTTTCTTTCATTTTGGTAAATAACCCAATCTTAACATGCCAGAGATATCCATGTTTTAGACCCTTTTCTCTATCGACCATTTTCTTGCATTTGTTTTCTTTTACTTACTCCATGGGAAACAATGAATTGAGGTTTCACTGTAATTCACATATAGGTAGCATTTGAACTTTGATGATTCTTTTTGCTAGACCCTGCTTTTAATTACTGAAACACCAGCATATGTCTGCCATGGACAACTTGATATAACTGGTGATGACAGAATAAGGTTATAGATGTAAGGCTCTGCATAGGGATATATGTCATGAATTGAGCAATGAGTTGAGCAGTAAAATTCTGACAAATTAACACTCTGAGAGTCACATAAAACAAATGTTACATATATTTGAAAGTTTTAGAACAGATCTGCTTAATGTTGTCATTCCTAATTAAATATACCTAATATATTTTATACTAAAGTTAATCCATTTAATTTGACTTTATTCAGATGATACTTCATGCCCAAGTTAAGCCTGGTCTCATTGCAAAAATAAAAGATGGAGGGGGGAGCTGCAAAAATTTTACCATCTTACTTCCTTTTGTCTAAATAAGTGTACTTCATTACAGATGACAAACACTGGTCAGTGTGGTCAGATGATTCAAGTCAGAGGAGGAAATCAGTGATGGTCTTGCAAAGATTAACTTGTATGATGGATTGACGTTTTACTGTAACTCAAACAGAGGTAGCATTTGGATTTTGATAATGCTCTTTGTTAGAACCTGCTTTTAATCACTTAAACATCAGCACATGTCTAGGTGATAATATGAAAAAAAGTCTTTCGGAGTCAAAGACTGATTGCTCTTATCCTTGATGTCCTCACTTTAGGCTTCAACTTTTGGATGTTAGTATAAGCAAACTGTTCAAAGATATCAGAAAACTTTATGCACAGTGAAAAGCAATTGGGGGCCACAAAATGACTGGTCAGACAGGTCCAGCAATCAGCAACAAAAATGATCTCTAACTTGATAATAAGAGCTTAGAACTTGGTATCACCACCAAGATTACGAAAGATGTTTTGAAGACAGATATTTTTAATACCCTAGAAGAGTCAGAAGACAATGCTGTTTGGAAAGCCTGCAAACATGGTAATGATCATGATTACAATGGTAATGATTCTGCAGTGAATGCTGAAACTGACAATAACAAAAATGGCTAAATGAGGACGAATAGTGGTAATTACCAGTAAAAAATTCCAATTAGATTTTTTTCAATTTTAGGGTGCATTGTGCTGCAGTTATGTTTAATTTCAAATCTTATATAGTTTGCTTCATTCCCCTGTAGCACGGGGTTTCTCCTATGGAGGAAATAACAAGCCTGCTTGCTTACTTTAACTCAGTGGGAAAAGAATCATAATACCAATTTTTTTTAACATACAGCTCATTCTGTAGCTTATGTGAATACAATAATCCATTTTCTCTGAGAATTAACCAACAGGGAGCATGATTATATACTTTTTTCAACAGGACTTGAACTTTCAATGCTGCTCAAACTGCAAACAATTCCATGACAGCAATTCACAATGTGTTTCCACAAGACAGAATTATTAGTATGAATTTGTGGGCCTCCTTGGTCCCCAGATTTAACAGCCTGCAATTATGATCATCTCTGGGGTAAATGAAAAATGCTGTATACAAGACGAACCCACACGCCATACAAGAACTCAAACATAATATATGTCAGGAATTATCTGAACTACAGCAAGTGATGAACTATTTCCTAAAGAGATGCCAAAAGTGTATGGAGAATGAAGGCACGCCGTTTCAACACCTCATTTATAATTTTTCACTTTTAAAGGAAAATTTTATAAACAACAAGCAGGACTTACAATGGGCAGCCCCTTATCTCCATTTCTAACTAACCTCTTCATGAGTAGATTTGAAACACACATCAACACAGCGTTTCCATTCATATTTAAGGTATGGTACAGATATGTGGATGATATATTTGCCATAGTTGACAAAAAACTCATTGACGATGCCTTAAAACTTCTAAATATTCAAGATAAAAACATTTCATTTACATACAAAATAGAAATAGATAACATGCTGCCATTCCTGGATATTAAAATAATGAAATGCCAAGAAAAACTTAAATTTGGAATATACAGAAAGAATACACATGCAGATAATCACATCAAAGCTGACAGTTTAAACCCTACAGCACACAAACATGCAGTAATGAACAGTTTAACACACCGGCTAGTTAACCTACAAATTAGCAAAGAAGAATATTTTAAAGAATACAAACAAATAGAAGAAACAGCAGTTAAAAATGGTTTTAAAAAAGAACTAGTACATAAAAAGGTGCAGAAATTCAAGAGACAAAAACATATCAAAGAAACCATAACACTTTCAGCAAAAAAAGATAAACTTATTTTTAAAAAATTCACATATCATCCATGGGCCACAAAAAAATTTCAGAATATTCTTAAAGATTTTAATATCAGGTTGGCACCGATTAATAGATTTAATGTTCAAAATTTGCTGATAGATAATGTTAATGACAGTATTCCACAAGAAGAAAAATCAGGTATTTACAAAATAAACTGTGCAGAATGTGAAAAAATCTACATAGGGAAAACAAAGAGAAACATTGGCACACGGTTAAAGGAACATTTCAGGAACATAAAGTACAAGCAAATAGAGAAATCAGCAGTAGCATATCATTTTTGAACACAAAATCACGACATAATAAATCAAACAAAATTATTAAAATCAGTACAAGGACCTACGGAATTAGCAACCTGGGAGAAAATCTACATCTACAAATACAAAGACAGCATAATGAACTTCGACATTGTCGGGGATGAAAACATAAACTACAAGTTTATCACACCGCCACCAGAGCAGAATATACATTCCCACAGCTCAACGAATGATCCAACAGTTGAACCTTAGCATGGCTGAAGATGGGAACAAAATGTTCTCGAAACCGGTTCCATACATTTATGAAAAGTAAGTGAAGCTTTAAGAGTGTGTAGTTCAACTGAATCATACAATGATATTCATTAATATGATTGGCTTCACTGTGTAAAGTTCCAATTTACATTTAAGGTTATATATGTTATTTGTGGATTTTGAAAAGGTTTTTTGTACAATAAATTGGGAAGCACTGTGGACCAAATTGAGTAGGAAGGGAATAAGTAACAGGTTTATAAGAATATTACAAAGAATATACTGATAATGGTTTTTGTATAAGGATTTCAAATAACAAAGTGACTCTATTCAAAGTAATACAGGACTAAGGCAAAGCTGTAAGCTAAGTATGGTACTGTTTAATTTGTTCACTGATGATATTTTAGAGGCAATTAATAAGGTTAACAGACATGTTCCAGTAATTACAACAAAGAAATACATGGTTGTCCAGATGCCTAAGATGTGTAAAGGATAGAGAAAGAAGAATAAAAAATATCTGGTTTATTTGCTGATAATCTTGTAGCAGGGTAAATAACCAATTTGGAATTATGAAAATAACCGCAGCACTAGATAAGTTTTGTAGGAAATGGAGTATAAGAATATAAGTAAATAAAAAATTATGGTATTTAAGAAGGGAAGCAAGTTAAGAAAAGATGAGAAATGGTGCTGGCAAGGAGTAGAAATTAGGGTGGTAATAAATTTCATTATCTGGGAGTAAGATTAAATAGCAATGTTGGATGGAGTAAGTAGAAGAAAAGGATACTTGTCAAAAGAAAACTCTCCTTGAAAGTCATAAAGGCATGTTTAGAGAAATACCAGGTATGCAAATAAAATAGTTGGAAAGAGTATACCTGGCAATAGTTCAAGTTAGGATGCTTTATGGATTGGAGATTGGGGTGAAGAAATATGAATATGATTCATAAGAATTTTTGTAAACTAATTCTGGGCCTGCTTAGAGCTTCAACTAATGGTGTTTGCACAAGTAGAACTACGAAGAATCAGTAGCAAATTGAAGATTTTGGAAAAGAGTATTGAAATAATAGTTTATAATTAGAAATTTAATAAGCAAAATAGTGAACATCAGTGTTTGACAGTTCAGGAAAGATTAAATCAAGGAGAAACTTAGTCAATAGGATCAAGGAAATTTTGGAAAAACGAAATTTGGAGAGCTAAAGAATCATTAGAAATTGGTTTCTGGAAAGAAATTAGAGCAAGAATTGCAGATATTAAAAGGCAAGATACATTTGCCGGTTTTAATTCCAAAACTTCACTGAGTACGTAACAAGATCTGAAAAAATTGTGGGGTAGAGAAGATTATGTTGAACAGTGTGACAAGCCAGAACGAGAAGGGCTAGAATGAGGGTTATGAAATTAAAAGGCTTAAGAGTAAGCAGGGATTTAAAAAAATGCCCACTTTGTACCAAAAGAGTAAAAATTGGCACATATTGTTAGAATATGAAGAACTCAACATTTTTAGAGAGAAACTAGAAATGAAAAGTGGTTCAATTTGCCCAGAGAAATTAGGGGAGAGGGGGGGAAATGATGATGAAATAAAATCAAGAAAAAATATAAAGGAAATAGGAAACTATTTATAAAGTAAGAGCTAAATGGCCCAGGAAAATTAATAAGCAAGATAACAGAGAAAGTTAAAAGAATAAATTCATGTGATATATGTCACACTAAACACTTTTTTTGTTTCACTTACTTGTGTGATATTTGGAATCGTTTTCGAAGATCTTCATCTTCATCTTCGGCCAAGGATATGACTGATTGGAGAATTCAATGGCTCTGTAGAGTTGAAGTTGTGCCCTGGTGGTGTTTTAATTTACTTAAAGTTGGTGTTTTCTACCTTTGGAATATTAAAGTTCATTAAACGATCTCTGTATTTATGCATGTAAATTTGTACATTTTTTCCCAAGTATTCATTTCTATGTACTTTTATACTTGGGAAAAAATTTACATTCATAAATACAGAGATCGATTAATGAACTTTGATATTACAAAGGTAGAAAACACCAACTTCAAGTACATTAAAACACCACCAGGGCAGAGCTTCAACTCTACAGAGCCATTGGATTCTCCAATCATTCATACCCTTGGCTGAAGATGAAGATCTTCGAAACCGGTTCTAAATATCACACAAGTAAGTGAAGCAATAAGTGTGTTTAGTACGACATATATCACATGAATTTATTCATATGACTTGGCTTCACTGTGTTAATTCCATATATATTTTTTAAAATAATTTTTAAAAGATATTGTTTTAATTAAAGAAAGTTATATTATTAGATAGTAGACTTAAAGGGAAAACAGGGTCCAAGAGCAAGATAACTATGATGTTAGAGACTATTCTGGCCTCTATGGGGACTCAGCAATACAGTGTAGTGATTTGTAAATTGATTTATTAGATGAAGTATTATAAATAGTTTTAAGTATTCTGGTTAATATTAGTTTGGTAATGTTAAATTTTTGGATATTGTTTGCTTGTTTAGGGAATAACTGGGTAAATTAAAAATAAGGGAATTATTAGTAGAAATTATAGTAAAATGGACAAATAAAGGTTTATGTATAAAATACTTATATTAATGTGATTCTGGTTGGATCAGAGCCTGGTCCCTGAATATTTCAATAGATAGCTGCTGATGAACTGGGGACTGAACTAATCAAATGTGAAAATTTTGGACTGAAGTACTGAGAATTAAAATATAATGGTACATAGTTAAAGTTGTGTACAAACAAATGTGACCAAATGAGAATGATTTTGGTTTACTGGATCCTTCTTCCCAGACATTTTGTTTACTTCTGCAGAAGACAAAACATCTGGAAAGAAGGAGCCCAGTAGATAATGGTCTATAAGCCAAGGAAATTTTCTATCTAAGAGGGTAGGTCCATAAGTTTCCAGCCTCGCAATAAGGATTATTGCCTTCACAAAATCCTTATCTGGTGTCATACCTTATCTATTAAATAAATAATTGCAGCTGTAACTTTCTCTCTACTGTGTTCAGTTGTTCAGATATAGTCCTATAAAGAAGGCTACTATAGAAGATTTTGACACCTTTTTCAAAATGGAGTATTGAGCTGTTATTAAGTTCTTCAAAAAAAGAAGGACTTACTCCAAATGAAATGAAACAGCAATTAGACAGTGTATATGGGGAAGCATTCCCCTCATATTCTACCATAAAAGAATGGGCCAAACTTTTTCGAATGGGTCAAGAAAGCATTGAAGATGAAGAGCTTGCAGGTCAGTCCTTAAGAGTCCTGAAAATATCGCTTTTGTGGAAGGAGAAATTATGCAAGACCAGAGACTGAAAGCCACAGAAATAGCAGTAAGTTTCGACTTTTCTAAAACAAGTCCATTATTCATTAACATTTAAACATGAATAAGGTTAGTGCAAGATGGGTGCCTAGACTTCTTTCCTCAGTCCAAAACAGTCATTTATTGTCAGGCATTTTTGGAGCTCTGCCGTGGCAATGATTCTGCAAACCATTGTTATAGGAGATGAAACTATGGTCCTCTACTATGATTGCATGTCCAAAAGAGAATCAATGGAGGGGCATAATCCTTGTGAAGTTCTGCCTCTAAAGGCCAAGGTCACTCAATCAATAATATCCAGGCCACAATCTTTTGGGACTATGAAGCGATACTCTTCATTGACTTCAAGGAGAGGATTACCACAGTAAATAGGGAGTACTATGCTGGCCTACTGCACAGATTACATGCTTGCATCAAAGAGAAAAGGTGAGGAAAGCTCAGTGATGTGCACCTTCTTCATGACAAGCCATGTACACAGCTCATTGCAAAAGAAGCTTCAAGGAGATCAACCATCCACCCGACAGCCCAGATCTAGCTCCCAGTGACTATTTTCTCTTCTGAAAACTCAAGAAGGATCTTCAGGGAAGGAAATTTAAGTGTAACAAATAAGTTATGGATGCATTTATGCCCATTTTGCAGACGACTTCTATTTATGAGGGGGGGGGGGGGCGGTTGAAATGTTAATTCAAAGATGAGAAATGTATTGCAATAAAGGGCAATTATATTAAAAAATGAAATATGGTTTTTGTCTTTATCATACCTAGAAAATGGATGCGGGAAACTTATGGACCTACTCTCATACATTACTTTTACTTACCCAAGTTGTTTGACATAGTCAAGATATCCCAACAGAATCTCATGGTAGACTGCAGTACGAAACTGTCTCGGGCGGAAGAAATGCACTGAGTCCAGATAAGCTATGTATACCCTGCGAGTATTAGGAGTGGGGCACTCTGATCCATATTCTTGCACATGCATGCCAAAAAAGCAAACATCAGTACCATCTACTTCCTCAAATGCAAACAATGCTTTGGCTCTATATGGAAACTGCTCTGGCAAATCTCCATTATCCACAAATCTGAAAAAATATATCAAATTTAAAAAATCATAATAAACAAAACTATTTTATTAAAAAAATAATGGAATAAGTTTGTGTTTTTTATATATATATATATATATATATATATGTCTTCTGTCTTTGAAAAAGAACATGAGTTGCTTGAAATATAGCAATAATTGTGTAACTATTTAAGTTTTATCTACTTCTATTTCCCCAGTTCTTTTATATATATATACACACACACACCATACAAATCAAATTTTAAAAACTAAATGAAATGCTCACCTATTTCTCATCCCAGGTTTGACCTCCACAATTTTGTCCGAACTGGCTACAACTCTAATTGCTACCTCTCCAGCACCTGCCTCCTTTTTCTTCAAGAAATTATTGACCCTAGTTTCAATATAAGTCCCTAATTTTGTTACAGGTAACCGTTTTGCATTGAATTTGTTCTCTTTCCTCTTTTGTCCTTTCTTTTTTAAGCAATTATCACACACAAATCTGTAAAGAAAAAGCATTAATGTTAATGTGTTTAAGCCTTTATAATAAGCCATTAATTAAACTCCTCCTTCAAAAATAAAAATGTAAGTAGATTTCCATATTAACTCAATTTGGAATAAAACACAATAAAACATGCATTAATAACCTCTTCTGAGTTCAAATATTTAGAACACTCTTTGTGGTTTCACTTATTGCAGATTTACTCATGATATGTTTCATGGACACTAGTCCACATTCTCAGCTGCTAAACGACTGTCCAAGAAACATGTCCTGGGTAAATTAATCTCCAATAAGTGAAACCATAAAGAGTGTTCTTAATATTTTAACTCAGAAGAGATTATTATATAAGTAAATAAATTTTTACTTTTTTGCATAATAAAAGAGCCTTTCTTCACAGGCTTTTATTTCCAAAATATAAATAGTTTGACATTTCAATGCTTCACATCAGTTTTAATGCAGTTATTTTAAGAATGAAAACTTATGGTTTTCAATGCAAATTATCCTCAAATCACTTTAATCAATGAAAGAGTATAGTTCAGTCAACCCCAATGTCTACATAACTTCATGAATTTTTGCTCATAGCATACGAGATGGTATCCACAATATTTGGAACTGGTGCTGCCATCTTCACAGTAGTTGCAGTAGTCTTGTACCGCTAGGTGGCAACCCTAGCATATCTGATGAGCGAGTGTTTAAAGTTTCATGCAGCTAGGTAGATGTGTTGAGATTCTGTAGTATTTTTCATGATAGTCTGTATGTAGTGTGGTGTTTTACGATGGATCCAAGATTAGAAAAGAGAGTATGCATCAAATTCTGTGCAAATCTCGGGAAAAATGCTATGGAGACCTTTGCAATGATTCAACAAACAAATTTTTGGGGAACAAACCATGAGCCTTACACATATTTTGAGTGGCATGCTCGGTTCAGGGCTGGCCGTACTGTTATTGAAGACGATGCTCACACTAGTAGGCTCGTCAGCTGCACAACGCCTGACATTGTTGCCAAAGTTAAACATCTTGTTCATGAGGATCAACGTCGAACCATTAAAATCCTTGCTCATGAAGTGGTAATTGATTATGGGACATGCCAACGAATTTTAACTGATGAATTGGGCATGCATCCTGTCGCCGCAAAATTTGTACCAAGGAGCCTGATTGCTCATTCTAAGGCGCAGCGTGTTGAAGTTTGCATGGAGCTTTGTCAGGCCACATCTGATGACCCAATCTTGTCCAGGGTCATCGCCGGCGACGAGAGGTGGCTGTACGCTTATGACCCTGAGAGAAAACAATAATCCTCCCAGTGGAAGAGCCAGAACTCACCAAGACTTAAAAAAAGCGAGACAAGTGAAAAGCAAAATCAAGAGCATGCTCCTCGTTTTCTTTGATACCAAGGGGATTGCGCACAAAGAATTTGTCCCACCAAATCAAACAGTGAATTCCACATACTACTGTGACATATTGCGACGGCCTGAACTTTGGTGACAAGGGAACTGGCTGTTGCATCATGATAATGTGCCCTGTCACAATTCCTTGTTCATCAGGAGCTTTTTGACGAAAAACGTGATTGTCCCCCATCCACTGTATTCTCCTGATTTGGCACCCTGCGACTTCGCTCTATTCCCCAAACTGAAAATCAAGTTGAAATAACATCAGTTTGACACAATTAAGAGGATTCAAGAAGAAAAGCTGCCTGTGCTACACACTCTCAAAGAACATGACTTCCAAGATGCATGTGGATATTGGCAGCATCGCTGGGATCGGGTATACATGTGGAAGGGAACTACTTTGAGGGCAACAGCGGTCATTAGTCTCAAAGTAAGTTTTTGACCAGATGGCAGCACCAATCCCAAATATTCTGGATACCACCATGTATTACACAAAGTTCAATTCTTAAAGTCCCAGTAACATTGAGAATGGTTAACCAGCAATTAAGCACAAGTATTTTTAACTAGTGCGTACACCCAAAAAAAGTGTCTTATTTTTCCCAGTGACATTTGAAGTTTTTACCTGGAGACTCCTAGTCCATAGGTAATACATGTTGTCTATAAATCATTTAATTCAGCAGTTACTTTTTTTTATATCTACTACAAATTTGGGGTAAGTCGCACGCACATTTTTCACTGAATTTATATAGTTTCCTAACAAAATAGTTGACACTTAATTCTAGAAAAATTTAAAACAAAGTTAAAAATTACTTAAAGAACCATTTTTGCTCTTGCAAGAGAGACAAAAATTTTTACTTAAAATTCAATTACCAACCAAAATTAGAAACATTTTTTAAAACATACTTACCAACTACACTATCTTACTGGCACAAAAATAGATACTAAAATTTATAAAATCCAGAAGAACAAAATTAAAAATTACAAAGGCTATAATAAAAATTCTTGCAGTGCATTTCGACTTGCCAAATGAATATGGATACTATATACACAGAATATTAAGAGGACAATAAGAGAGGCAATCCACTATTAAAAAAAAAAAAAAAAAAAAAAAAAAAAAAAAAAAAAAATCAAGATATAGCATTGTTTCAGACACAAAAATTAGAGGAAACAATATTGTTAAAGAGCCTCAAAACCAGAATTCTCACCCAGGATGGAGTTCTTTAATGTGCCATAAATCTATGACACAATACCCAGAGTTTAAAATCCTTCCCAAAGGACTTGTACTCTAGATTTTTATGTCTTGAAAAATCTATTGGCCTCAGCTGGGACTGAATAAGTTGAGTCTTGGGGCAAGTACATTATACTAAGATCATTGAGGCTAACTTTTTTACTGTTATAATCATGGTTACATCTGGTGTGACAAAATTTCATTTTTTTTTAAAAACCAAATATGTCAGTATTATAAACAATTTTCAGAGATTAAGCACAATGACCATATTGTTAATATATCAAGAACTAGAGAAGCAGAAATTAATAAAACAATGACATATTGTGCTATTTGTGTGATTATTTCAGTGATTTATTCATTTCTGCTTCTCCTCTTGTTATATGTTTTCATTACAAGTTAATGTATTTTTAATTTTTAAATGCATACACTGCCATGGGTGGCCGAGGTCGTTAAGGTACAGACTCATGAGCGGGAGGTGTGGGGTTCGAATCCTGCCAGGACCGTCCTCCCTTAATGAGGTTTTTTTCCAGGTTTTCCTCAGTCCTCATAAATGGCAAAAGCCAAATAGGGAGATACCCCTTAACTTAGGCCTGGAATGCTTCCTTTCCTTAAAAAAAAAAAAAAAAAAAAATCCTTTCCCAATATATCATTTCATCTCGTGTATCATCAGTGTCCACCGCCTGTGATGCCTCAGCAGTAAAAATGGGCATTAAACACTAATAATAATAATAAAAATAAAAAAAAGCATACACAACAATAAGTTTGAAGCAGTGAATAATGTTAATGCACTTGTGTATATTACATAAGTGTCTTGTTTGTGTAGATAAGGTTCCTCACCCCTGAGGCCAGATTTGCTCCATATGTAGAACACAAATCTGGTGAAGTTTGCGCCCACAGTCTTGACATTCAACAAATGGCTCCAATTCAAGGTGGTCATTCTTCATCTCCTTAAACTGGTCCTTCTTTATTGCCCTGCAATTTACATGAAAGCAGCATTTATAGTTATGTAACTGCCCATTATCTATGCAAAGAATAAAATTAAAATTAAAAAATAAATAAACAAGCAAAAATAAATAAATAAATACTCTTTTTGTTCTTATGTTCTTAGATCCTCTGCTTATTAAAAATAATCTCTTAACATTAAAATAATCAAAACTCCATAGCTCAGAAACTCCAATCTGGCATGATACTTTATTTTCATCATTCAGAACTCATGGACAACACCTTTATTGAACTTTCATATATTCCCAAAGCTAAAATAATAATTGGAATGATCCGTTGCAAGATGTATCCACAAAAAGCCCAAGTCAAAGTTGCAGAAAAGAAAGATATTGTCATGACAGGTTGATTATGAAAGTTATATGGTAATGATAACCCTTTATAAGAGAAGATTATTTTTCACCATTCTTTAGAATCTGGAAATCAGCAAGATAATTTAATGGACCACTGAGAACATAAGACTGTCAATAACTTGAGGAGGGACCTCCATGCCTGTGAGGCCCAAGAAGCAGGTTTATGCAGTGACAACTTTTATTTAGAAAATCTGCAAATCTGCTAACAGCAAATAATGACACACAAGCTGCACATTTTTTTCCTAATTTTTCTTTTTCTCAGATGTAACAAAAAATGTATCCCTAGTGACATAAAAAAATGAGTTATCTTTTGAAAGCAAAATTCTTCTAAGTCCTACTGGATATACTACACAGTTCACAGGGTATGTGTACCCACTGCACAGTTGTATTATATGGCATACACTAAAGACACTGAATAGAGTGTGTGTTCCGTTAGTTGTGGCACAGTGTGCAGTTATGAAGTAGTTAAGGGTGCAGGTTTGCTACCTGGCATGAAGCACTTATTTTTTTAATAAACCTTAGTGACAACATTTTCAAATCAAAAACTTGCAGTTTTGTTCACAGTATCAAATCTGCAGTAACAGCTGATTAAGATTCTCTCACAATTCCTTCAGAATTAATTACTGCATGAACAAAGCAGAACTAATCCAAAAATATTTCTATTATGAAGGAAGATAATCTTTAAACCTGATACATTATAAATAACCTAATAAATTACATCTTATTTTGTAAGTTCCAAGGTTTAACTTCACTTCAAGAAAAATGTAATATGCAAGAAAACCTTCAGAATTGTAATAGGAAAGTAATAAATTCCTTTTCTTTGTATTCATATCAGAAATATGACATATTTTTAATGTTTTTTTTACACCATAGTTTAGGTCCTAAAATATCAGCTGATTCTCCTCACCATGCCATTTAATTCAAGCATACATAAATAACTTAAGGCTTCATAGAAGAATCTTCTGGCAGGAAATCCCTGCTACCATTTCCTTTATCACTTTTAGAGATGCATGTTTTCTAGCCATTAAGGAACTGTAATATCTGGTCCATACGTAAAAGGAAGAACTGCTAACTTTACAATGCATATGTAATGTCCATTTTACTTTTATTGTACCCACACACTTTCCAAGAGCAAAATAATATTCAATTTCCTGGTCTGACTTCTCACCATATCCAAAAGGTGATAAGTTCTTTTTCACACTAGTGAGTTAATCTATGCATATTGTAGGCCTTGTGGTGGACAAAGGTTTTTATCTCGATTACCAAGTGCATACCAAAATATGCTTTATTTACAAAGTATTATACCTTTGTTTCATTGTCACGTGTCATATATGTAACAAAATCGTCCCAGTTTATTAATAAGACTATGATGTGACATGGTGCATTTACATGATATCAATGTTGTCAAACAAGTAAAATGAATAAACAAAATGAGCCTATGCAAAATGAGCAATGCCTGTTTCTGGAATATTCTTGCAGCTATTTGAGGCCATCATAGTATGAGTGGGCAGTAATGTTATTACATCATGGCAGTTGTCATTCTGGCTGCCAGGAAATTATGAGTTTCAAAATATACATTACTTAGTATAAAAAAAATCAGTAATTAAATTAAATAGATATATAATGTAACTTATTAACTTATTTGGTGTTCCAAAAAAATTACATGAATAGATAGTTCAATACCATTGTAGTAAAAATATTCTAGTCTCTATTTTTAAATTAGTGTGATGTCAAAAAATATCTAAATTTTCCACGCAATATTCATCAAAAACTAATGTAGCTCATATAAATATGTGCAATGAGAATTTTAATGAACAAAGCAAATAATGAACTTCATAGATATCAATGTTAATTTGAAATGACTTAATATGGTTACAAAATAACTTAAAATATAAAATTAAATAACTTAGAATTACAAAATAGTGAAACACAAGCTTAGGATGACAACACTTTCCTTTTGTGTAAAGGTCACACAGGCCTTTAAAAGCCTACAAAAATGCACCATACTGGTTATGGGTTAAAATTCTTTACATATGTTTTGTGTATAAAATTGGAGTTTTCTGTACTCTTGATACCCATTATTTTGCATCAAAACATGAATATGTAAATGGAACAATGCTACATCAGTAAAGAATGTTAAGTGTGGTTCAGTTATTCTGTCATTAACAATTTATAACTTCCAATTATAGAAATTTATTCAAACAGATGATCACCTGTTTGCAATTCGTGGAAAACATGTGACCCTGCATACTTTCAATTACTCAATTTTGGAAGATGAACTGATGCATATGAACAACAATTTTGTATAAAGACGCCAGAAATGTGAGGATATATCTTGTCATAAGATAGGTACTTATTTTCATTGCAATTAGTTGTATTTATAAGACAATGAATCAGCTGCACAAATATTACATTTGCTTAGCTGGAATTTATCACTCTAACTGCCAACCCACCAGCTTCCATGAAAGTGGCAACAAAACCATAAAAGATCCAGTAATTAGATGTTCAGTGACTTTAGAGTAATCTAATTTTGAGCTTAAAACAGTTAACTCTTAACACAACACTTCCCTAGCTTTAAGTTTTTTGCAGAATTTGTAGCTGTTAGAACAGAGGAATAGGAAATTCCTGAAAAAGACATTAAAATGATTTTTAGGGTGATGTTCCAGAGTATATTCAATGTTACCGAATATTTATTCTGTGAGTTATATGTAGCCATGTAAGCTTTTTAATAAGAATATTCCTGTTTCACAAAAGTTATTTACCAATCTGTGAGTCGAACTTCAACTTGGAAGTTGAATATCACAAAATCTCTCTTGAGACAATCTTGTACATCATAAGCCAATTCTGTGTGCATGTACAAATCTTAAATAAATACTCTTTGGAGAATAGAATACAAGAATTAAGCCATATTAAAGTTATTAATGCACTGTATTATGCCTCCTAATGAATACCTAATACATTGTCACACAACACATACGAACATTGTGGGGAATTGCACATGGAGCGGTCCTGTAAAGGAAAAATCACCTAATATAATATTTAAGTAAGGTGCCTGCCATCTTGTTACATGTTATCTTATAGCATTAAAATGGCAGAAATTGAACCTATCATCAAAAACATAGAACTTTACTATTCCAGTTTTTAAAATGACATTTACTAACATTCTTGTAAATACAGAAAAATGCAATTTTTCTTGGCAATGAATTCATAATGACAAATGAAAACAAATTATTAACAATCTAGTGTAAAATGCGATAAAATGCAAAATGAAACAAATTTGGAAATGTAATATGACCTGTGAATCATTGATCAAGGGGGGGGGGGAAGGGCACTAATATTTATCAATAAAAACAGTGAAGCACATTTATAACTGTCTATTCTCAAGTCAACTACTTACTGCAATCCCTCCTGTCATCAATGGAATAAAATGCCACAACACTTCAGCTTTTTAAAATTTGGGTACTATAAATAAAATAAATTAATTCTGTATTCACTCTTCTGGAAAAAGAGTGAACATAACTAGAGAAGAAATGGCAGTTCCTCAAAGATTGTAAATTGTACAAAATGGGCAACACATTAGGTACCCACTAAAAGAATAATAAGAATTCCAGAGGTAAGGGGGGAAGACTGTGCTGATAAGTGCCTAACTTGCAAACGAATGGTTTTAAATACACATATCTTAAATTTACTTGTCTTACCAATTAGATCTAATATGTCTACCATTTCTAATAAGAGTGCTTTATTTAGAGCATAAATTTCTGCTGAGAAGACAAAATGTCTTGCAGCATTAGTATGCTGTTTTTATTAAGAATACACCAAGTATCATTGCAAGAAATAATATTATATATTATGTGTTTAGCATTATACTTACGTCTGTGGCTGTGTTGGATCATCTCCAAGCGTCACTGTGTCTCCTGGGATGTCATTGAAGCATTTCTGACAGAAGGTGTATCTGTCGGAGAGAAGGCCTAATGTCTTTAGGCTGCAATTTATCATCGATGATTCCATTCACCAACAAGCCAAGGATTGTAAGCAGGCAGGTATGTGCACCAGGCAAGCAGGGTAAAGTGCAAAAACACACACACACAACAGACAACGAAACATGAGATAGGAAAGGAGAAATGGAAACCACAAAAAAAGAAACAAAAATAATCAAGCACAACACAACATTAATAATGTTCAAAGCATTAGTATAAGGATACTGTTAGTCTGTCTCCCAATTCATTGCAATCATTTGCTCCACATATATACTCTATAGTATATAAAATGATGCCCAAAAATATTTAAGGTTAAGAACTTCACTCTTATAAATTAAGGAAAGTAATTATGGATCCTATCTGAATGATTACCTATGTGCAAGAATGTATGCATGCACTAAATGATGCTCTAAAGTCTTTTGACCTTATCCACCCTTATAAATTAAGGAAAATAACTATGGATCTTACAAGAAATGCTACCTTTGCGCTAAGATTCTTCATTACACAAATACTTAATGACATACATAATTTAAGCAAAAATGAAATATGATTTAAGAGCACTCAACTGAAGTGGTCAGAAGTGAACATTATATGCATAAGGTGTGGATCCTATCTTGAGAATTACTATACGTAATGCTGAAGTTCATAATTTTAGCTAAAATCAAATTAAAAAAAAAGCACTATCCCTAAACCAAAAACATTTGGATACAAAACAGGTTTCAAGTTGGAAAGAATGTTCTAGTGTCCCAGTTTCTTGCATAAATGTACTTTGGCTTTCTCCACTAGCCTCTCTGGTTCCTCTGGCAATGTTGATTGCAATGGTGGTGATGGCATGGTAGTTGGTTAGGGGAGAGGGCGCAGTCCTTGCATATATGGCCTACCAGTAGAAATATTGATGGTAATACAATTCATAAACACTTTACTTCTTCATGCCAAAATAAAATGATAATGCTGCTTGTACCTCTCACACCTTAGCATGCTGCTTGTGCCCTTTCTACAATTCAATATTATTTCATTGTCTTTTCTTTCATTTTGTACCACTTTATGGTTCCTTTAAGAACCATTATAGCTGAACCAATTAAAAACAAGTTGCATATCTATTAAAATTCTGTGCACCATTTTTCATACATTCATGACCTTTTCTCTACATATGTTTTTATGTATTTGATGAATCGATGTGAAGCATAAATAGATAAATTTTCCAATTCCTGTACAGCTCTTCCAGTGGTCTAGTGCATAGCATACTTGTAAAATGCAAAATTACATCCATTTACATGGGATCAAATCCTGCTTATAAGGTGCATATTAAAAATATAATAATTTCATAACTAGATTCTGAGTTTTCAATATACCTTAAAGTGTGAAATATGTAAACAAATGAAAAATTATGCGAAGGGAAGGTGAAAGAGAGCAGATTAGAGGGCAGAATGCATTTTAGTCTTTTTCCATCTGACTGCCATGCGCAAAACACCCCTTCCCTTGCTTATCCTAGTGCAACAACTTATTATCCCCCTGGGACACTAGAATTTAACCCCCCTGAATTTGGGACTTCTTAAGGAGCAAATGGTGACAGTCATGAATATATCTCAGTAAACAAAACTAAATATTACATAAAGAGTAGCTTTGTCTTTGTAATCCAAGAAGCCAGCCTTGATGCTGATCAACTTCTGTTATAGAATTCAATGCACTCATTTTATCCAGGGGAAGATAAATTTGCAGCGGAATCCTAACTGGAATATAAAAGAAATTAAAACTAAACTTTCAAACTGTCAAGTGAACAGGCAAATCCAATAAATTATAACTAATAAGAATACAAGTATAAAAAAACAACTACCATTATAATATGAAATTCCAATGCACATTCAAAGTTATGATACATGAAAAGCAAGGTAATTATGAGTAATTTACCTAAAAAATGTTTCTAACATAGATATTACTCATAACAAAGCCACTTGTTTTACTGTACTTTGGATCATGTATAAAATAATCTCTCTTTTTTTTTTTTTTTGAGCACAAGATTTGTAAAACAAAAGTAAGAAATTTTGAATATCCTTATTCTAGAAAAAATTTCATCATAAAATCAATCTACCTGCATTTACAAATTATTTACAATAGCGGTGTTTTACAAATATTGCCCAATCTATGGGCCTGTCAATTTGTAAGATGATGTCAGTATGCTAAGCAGATGTTAGTGGCAGTTGTAATCAGTGTAGGAAAAGAATTTTTAGATTGTTGACAAGTAGAGAAAGATGAGAACAAGATGAAAACAACTATCATTATTAAAGTTGGATTGCATGATTTTTGTGAAAGGCAACAAAGCTGCAGAAATTCATACATGTTGAACTGCTGTATGTTGTCAAGAAATTCCTGCGCAGAAGACCATTTACAACTGGATCAATGGGTTTGCCAGCAACAAATTTGCACACAAAAATGTGAATAACAGTCATTTGACATCATGGTCCCCCAGGAACACAGGTTGTGTCTGAACTGTGATAGGCATATAGCCTTTGATGAAATGGAAGACATGAAAGACAGCCATGCAACCTTGCACATTATTCAGAATGATTTGAATATGAAAATGATGTGCACACATTGGGTTTTGTGGGACCCGACATAGAAACAGGACAAATGAGTTGAAGTCTGTTGTTGGCTACTGGAAATGCATAATAAAGATCTGGATTGTTTTTGGAGAAGCTGGTGACTGGTGAAGTCATAGTGCCACTATAACACACTAGAGAAGAAAATCCAATCCATTCAATGGAAACACCCAGGTAGTACCCAGGCCAAGAAATTTTGTGTTTAACATCTGTGGGCAAGGAAATGATCACAACTTTTGGGACACTTCAGGCAGACTGCTAATGAACTGGCTTCCCCAAGGAACAACTGTCAACAATGAGCCGTACTCTTCTGACTCTTATAGGGCAGGATTTAGCAATGGTAAAAATGAAAGTGGTCAACAAGAGTGTTGCTCCAACACGCCAATGCATGGCCTCATACCAGCAACACTATGACTGCAAAGTTGGCTTTTTAGGTTCATTTTTGTGTGTTACCACCATGTTCACAGATCTCACTGTCTGATTAAGCCCTATTTGACAATATGAAGGACTTGCTGCAAGGTAAAAAATTTGGTAACGAGGAAATTCAGGCACCTGTCAATAAAGTAATGTAGTACTTCCAAACAATGGTTTTGCAATGTCACAATGAGTTACCAGGAAGATGGCAATAATTACCAAGATCAACTCCAATTCTCAAACCATAATGCTATCAATAGGATACAAAATGGCAGCAATCAAGATTGAGGCATGTTGCTGCTATGAAGTACATGGGTTTGTTTATTTGCTCATTGCATTTAAGGGTTTATTACATTGGTTTATAGTTGGAAGTAAATCAACAGTAGCATGTAATTTTTTTTATTTGTTATTCAGTTAATATTTATTTAGTGAAACTACACCAGGAACTTTTGTAGAAAGTGTTTAGTACAGCATGGGTTGCTCTTGTTGTGTGCCACAATGTACCTCTAATTATACAGTACACTGCAAACTACCATATTTAAATATCCTAAAGAGCTGTCATTAAAGGAGACGTGCATAAAAAGTACACACTGCAAATTTTAAAGTTAATGATAAAACTGTAGTGTGTACTGAACATTTTGTACCAAAGCTTGTGGTTAGGTAGGATATTTTCCCCATGCAATTTTCCCTAAGCTACCACATATGTGACAATGAGGCTTAGCAATGAAAAGAAAGACCCGGAAGAATGTATGAAGCAGGTTTTGGAGCAAGATGAAGAGAGTATTAAGATGTGTGCAGAAATGTTTTAACTGCTTTGTAGGTGAGGTAAGTAAAGACAGATACATCATTATAGAATCCTAAGCACATTTATATACATACTAACTCCCACAAAACATTACACTTTGTTAGTGTCATTTTGCCACTTGCATCAATTATGAAAGCAGTTTACTCAAGTATATACAAATGATAAGGGATAGTTTTTGAATTGCGGGAATTTTCACAGTGAAATATAGTATAACATAACAAATTATTATTGAGGAAATCACTCAAATTTCACTAATTTAGTTCCACTTACTTGGACATGTTTCAAAGGCGATTGCCTTCATCGTCAGCATGATCCCAATCAATCAATCAATCAATTGGGATCATGCTGACGATGAAGGCAATCGCCTTTGAAACATGTCCAAGTATGTGGAACTAAATTAGTGAAATTTGAGTGATTTCCTCAATAATAATTTGTTATGTGATAAGGGATAGGTTTTACAACGAAAGCAGAATTACACACACAAAGCAATTGGGAAATCAGGAACTACCATACTAGAGGTTCAGACATACCAAATAATGGAACTTTTACTTTTTTCTCTTTAGAAATTACTTATATTATTAAGGAATACTCTTTTGCATGCATACAGTGCTTGATATTAACATTTATAAACCTAGGATAACTGAACATCACAAATGACTGACTAAATAATCTTATATCTACAAATGTCATTTAAAGCACAATAAATTACAACACGAATTTATAAATATTATTTAGCTGAAATCTGCATTTACAGGAAACTATTAAAGTGCTGGACCATAATAGTTTAATATTAATGAAAAAAGCTCACACACAGTGAAATCTCAATATATCTTATATCATTTATGATAGCAAAAACAAAACAAAAATACGAATACAGGAAACCTTTAAACACTTATGGGAGAAGTTATAGCATATTTATTTATAAGTAATAGCATAATACTTTATTAAAATAAGATCAATTTCATACTATTTCTGAATATTTTATTCATTGATTTTTTAAGTGAAAGTTTTTACTAGTTACCCCATCACAGATTCTTTACATGGCTCCTACATTAATCCTTCACCATATTGACAACTTGTTCACAAGGCCACTATCTAATTTCCCCTTTTTGTATCACTAATCTTTTCATAATGTGGAAGGAAGTGAGGTTATTTGAGTTATAAGCCTGCAGAGTGCAGCTGTGTACTGGAATAAGCAACTGTCAAGGACATATAATGCAAGTGCATGTAACAATTTGAAGTTAGTTTGAGGGAGGTCTTGTCTGCATATGGTTGTGCCTTCACTTTATTACTTGGTGCTTTCATTGTGTGGTAACTGTTCTTCATAATGTTCAACGCCTGCAGTGCCTCAGTAGTAAAAACAGGTGTTAAACACCATACAAAAAAAAAAGTTCTTCATAAGTTATGCCACTACATAAATACAGTTTTTAAGTATTTTTATGTATGATACCTATGTGAAAATGGATTCTTGCATAAGAATGTTAACACAATTTGCAAGAAAATATTCTGGCAATAGTGTTCAGGCAGAGAAACTGTTTCTAACTTTTTCTCTTATAACACAGGTTAGTGCTTTAATAAAAATATTAACTAGTTAACTAGTGCTTTAATAAAAATATTAACTAGTATGCTATGTCTCTATCTCCCTTTTATGAATGAATGAATTTACTTATTACATCAAACAACATTACATTACAATTAAATTTACATAAACAAAATATCAAATTTGGCTCCAAAATATGCACAGTATTTTATGGGTATTTAACAAATTAACATACTTATCCCTCATAATATTTTGAATACTACATTTTCTTATTGATTACATTTTTGGACTCTAGTCCCCAGTTTATCAGGAGCTGCCTACTGGAATATCCAGGGGACCAGGCTCCATACTCCCTCTTATACATTATATATTAACATTTATTTCTACCAATACTGTTCCTAAAAATGTTACAATAACTCACAAAATATCTAAACTTAATGATATCAAAACTAATTCATTCCCTTTGACACTATATTTTTCCCTTATAACTGAACCCTTGTCCTCCTCCAGAAGACTTGGGCTCATTATTATAAATAAGCCTATAAATTCCAAAACCTACAGCCACCACTATAGTTACATTCTTTTAAATCACAACAAACCAAATACTATTCCTACTCATTTCTTTAGTACCAAACAATTACCTAGTATAGTCTATAGGAACTAGCCCTGGCCACTTGTCCAAATAAACCTACATTAATACCTTCCTTATTTGTAATTTTCCAAATATCCTCTATGCTTGCTAGCCCCTGTTCCTTTCATTAATTTATCATTACAAACTTTAAGAGCTATTCCCATCAATCCTTCCTATTATTTTCAATAATACCATCCCCTTGTATTTATCTCAGCATCTAATAGGCCCCTCATCTCTGGTTCACCGACCGTTACCCGCTGAGATATCCAAGAAATTTGGGTTTAAATATTCCATTTCTGCATATAAATTTACCAGGTTTCCCTACTCTACTCTTATTAGTTCCCCAAATACTTCTTAACCTTATAGTCCTACACTTTTTCAACTGACCATTTCCATTTTATCCTAGCTTCCATTGAAATTTCCTCCATATGTTAGTCCCTCTGCATTCCAACAAAATATGTGCTCCATCCTCATTCTACCCTCAGAAGGGACATGCACCTTGCATTACGTTCCCCCTTAGCTCTTAGGCTTCTTAGTTTTCATGCTCCTAGCCAAAACCATGCAATACCTTCCCTCTCCCCTGTTGCATATTTCTAAATATCTTTCTTGGCCTATTTCTGCCTTAATTATTTTGTACAGAACTAATGACCTCGTCTCCCTCAACACCGCCCATGTTCCTCGTTTATCCATATCTTAGAATCTGGATCAAACATATTTCCATATCCCATGAATCATATCAAATCTTTGTACCCATACATCTCCTAGTCCTCCCTCCTCCAACTGGGCCTTAATTTTGCTCAACCAATTCTGGGCACTCAGATGCTTTTCTTGGTAATTAAGACACCCTTTTAGCACATTTTCCTCAGGCAGCTGATTTATCCTGTATCAATATTTGATTACTTTTCTCATCACCATCCTTTTCACACTGGTTTTCCCCATTTATAGAAGAGAAGCCATATTGGCCTTGTTCTGCAGTACACCGTTTGTAGAAGGCTCTTATTATTAAATCCATCTCCCACACCTTATCTATCCCCCAAATCTTAACTCCATATACCCATCTTGATCCACTAGAGCTGTATACAACCTTTCAAACAATGCCACCATCATTGGTGCTATATATAAGCATTTTCTCAGTAATCCTGATGCTGTTCTCCCTTTAACTAGAGTCCACTTTTCTTGTTTCTCCCAATCCCCTTTCCTACACAATTGGATACCCAAATAAATAAAGTTCTCCACTATTTAAATTTCTTTGCCCCTCAAGAACCATTTTTCTGATATTTTCAATTTCATTTCTTTTTTAAACACAATAATCTTTGACTTGCTTTGGTTCACTTTTAGCTCCCATGCCTTACAATATCTCTCAATTTCTGCTATGGCTCAACTTAAACCAATTTCAGATACTAACCCGCCATTAAGTTATCAGCATACAATAAACCTGGGATTTCCATATTCCCTATAACAGCATACACATATTACCCACACTTAAGCTATCCATGGTATTATTTATAAGTAAATTGAACGATGATGCGGCTCAATTTACAACCTTGTGTAAGTTCTCTTTTCTTGGTAACTTCAGTCTTATTTTCTCCTCCCCACATTTGAAGCAAAATTAAAATCTCATTGCTTACTGAACCCTTCCAACCTTAGCTTATACCATAATGCCTCCCTTACTGTCCTGTCATACACATTCTCTAAATCTATAAATATGATGTACAACCTCTCTCTCTTCACTCCTAAACATTTATCTATCAACATTTTCATGATCATTATATTATCCGTTGTTCTTCTACTCTTCCTGAATCCTGATTGAAATGGTGACAGTCTATGGTTTTCTTTTGCCCAGTTTTGTATTCTTCTGTAGTTATCTGAGTCATCTGCACTTCCCTTACCTTTATAGATGGTCAGAATTATTGCCACCCTCCAATCTCCAATTCTTTGGGATTGATTTATTATCCTTCATTTCATTCAAAAGTCTGGTCAAACACTGAATTTTTATCGTTATCCTCACACCATGTTTAAAAAATTCTACTGGCATTCCATCCATGCACATGGCTTTGTTCTTTTTGAATCTCCCTACCAGGTTTGCAACTTCATCCTTTGAGAATAGACTATCAAGCTTCTGTATGTAATTACGTGCCAACTAAAGGTCCCATCTACCAGATCCCCACCTTAAACAACTGCTTGAAGTATCTTAACAACCGGGTAGGTTTGATTGAGGTTCCTACCACCCGTTTTCTGATGCATTTTCTAACCACCATCCAGATTTGTGAGGTACTTCCCAAGTGTATTTTAATCTCTAGCTCCCTGGCCCTTTCTCTCCCCCACTTCTCTCTTTTCAACTCCACCAATAGTGATATTGCTTCTTTTATTAGAATCACTTCTTCCCCCTCTCTCCTTCCATTTTTTTTCCCTCCATAGGATCACTGCCCTTCTCACTATATTATGCATACTCCTACATTCATCATCGAACCAATCCTTCCCCAAGCTAATCTTCCTTATAATCTTTTTCATATTTTTCCCAATTCAATTTAACACAAACATGTATATCTCCAATGCTACCCTTTCCTTAAGCTTATCCATCATTGAGTTAATACCATAGATACATAATTTTGACATTTCAGAGCTTATCACCCCATAAAATTCATCACTCTTCTTCTTGATTCATTTACATTGTTCCATTTTCACTGCCTGCTTGATCTCCACCACTCTTTTACCTTCAATCTCCCTAACTTACCCCCACATGACTGCACCCTCCTCCCTTACCTCATCCACCCAAGAGCTACTGCTCCTGGCTTGCAGCACTCCACATCTTGCATTTAAATCCCCCACTAACAAAATTTCAAAAATGGGGCCTTCCCTCTTAATTTCCTCTACCCTCTTCTATACATCAGAGTAGAGGATTGCGAAAATCAGAATTTTGGGAGGTTCTATATTATTCCCAAACAAATTTCCCAGCTTTGAAACATCAGCACATTTCTCCATCAGTCTTTGATTTCCTTTCTTTAACCCTATTTATTAATTCATTTTTAATGAATAGTGCACCAGAAACTCTACCTCTTACCTTATTTCTCCTTCCTGCTTTGTTAATAAATGAAAACCCCCCACACCTATGTCTGCATCCCCTTCCACCACAGTTTCTACTGAGACTAAAACCTGGATTTCTTTCATAATACATTTAACATAACCTAACTTCGACCCTCTTTGTAAACCTTCACAATTTCAAAAAACTATTCTCACAATACCCTTTCCTCCCGCACTTTCCTACTGAGACTCTGCTCTGAATCTGAATTTATTCAACTTCCTGTGACTTCTACACACCACCCTCTACAGCCTTATCTCTTCCCCTGGACTCTGCTCCTTCCTATTCTCACTTTTTGTTGTAATCGCCTGTTCAACCTCTAGTAAACTTCCTTGGGGTGTCAAAATGATATTGGATGTTTTGTTGGGGTTGGTAACTTCTCCTGTACTCTGCTGCATCGATTGTCTTGCTTGTTGAGCCAGCCAACCTCCACTAATATTCTTCTCCATGGTGACATCATCCATTTGCCCAGCTGGTTCCTTGATTATCCACTTCTTCCCTTGTTCTTGACAAGTGCTTGCCTGTTGAACCAGTTGCACCGACCTTTGTACCATCTACCTTTCCTGTACTTCCCAAGCCATTTTTAATATCTGCTGATTCATATCCTCCTCTCTCCCATTCTTGTCCCTTAGCTATTACAATTTCTTTTTTCCATCTTGTTTATTCTAAGTTTAACATACTCCATTTCTCTATTCATGCCTTGAATTTCCTGCTTGATTTCCTTCTCAGCTTGGTCCTCACCTGACCAAGTTTATCTCTATGCCTCCTATTATCAGCAAATTCAGAATCACCGTAATCACAACAAAGCTGTTACTCAGTTTTCCTCCATTTTTGAAATCTATAAGATTCCATTGATTTTTTACTTCAGAATGAACCAATTCTAATTCTACTCCCATTGTTACTTACCCCCCTTTTTGCACTTAAGAACAGGAGCCAGCACTGACCACAACCTTCCATTTCCACTGCTTGCTTAGCACTCATCTCCCTTTTATGGCTGTATGGCATACTTAGATATAACTCAAATAACCTCATTATTTAATCTTATTCCCCGAATTTTCAGTGGTCTTTTGCAGTTCTTATTGGTAGGCTTTCATAATGCAAAGCATAGTGTCTAGGGCATCAAACTGGCATCTTGCTCTTTTCCCCATTTTATGAAATGTATTTGGTATGAGTAATAAGGTAAATGTAAGAACATTTATATCTATGTTAATTCTGTACTGCAGGATTTTTGTTTCATTTGTAATACTCAATATTTCATGAAGAATTAAAATTAATGTGATACTTTCAAACCAGGATGTTTCTAACAGTAACATTAAAAAGTTTATTCCTCTATATAGAATGAATAATAGCTATCCATGTGCCTGCTTTTAAACTAAACAATGCATAAAATTCAGCTTAAACAATAAAATAAATTTTAAGAGATGTTGGAACAAGTTATGAATTGATCACTACTAATTGACTGAGTTAAGTGCATGCTAAAAATATATCCTTTATGTTTAGCAATTTTAATGCATTTTCTCCTGTTTAGCTTTTTGCATTCCAAGTCATCTATTTCAAAGTCCTTAGAACAATGTAGGGAAGATAACTAAACGACATCAAATGCCCCATCAGCTAATTATCTAGCCTTTACTTTTTACATACCAAGTAAAAACTCCAATAAGCTTCAATAACACAACTATATCCTGAGAGATTCAACTCTGGCCTGCTGGTTCAAACATAAGACATTCTGCCATCTAAATCAAAAAGTCTATTAGACTTAAGATTAAATGGCAAGGTACATCACTATGTATACTGCTGTGTTCAAAATCAACATTCCCAGCATGGTTCCCTTCGCCTCTTACATGTCGGTTTTTGGTGGTCTAGCGATAGCCTTACTTGTCTCCCAAGATCACAAGTTCAATCCTGGCCAGGAGCAAAGGATTTTTTTCAGGCATAAGTAAGTATAATTTCTGGCATAGATTTACAGCAAATAAAAAAATCTCAAGCCTGAAAGAAGAGGCCTCTGAGCAAAATTTATCAGTATTTCATGGCCTGAATTTAATGGGATGCTAATGATCTGAGATGTGAAAGGGCACCCATTAATAAACCAAATAAATAAATAAAAACCTCTGACATAATAGAGGGAGATACAGTGTTTTTGTATTTTCTTCAAAAAGCTGTATAATTGAAGAGCAATGGTAAGTGCAAGAACATTAATTAATTCTACCACTAATTTTGTAAATGCCGATAATACTAGAGGAGCTGGTGGAATGGAGGGACAAATTAAATATCAAGAAGAAGATTACAGACACAATCAAGCAGGAATTGGGTGAGAAAGTGGACAGATATAGGGAGTAAGGCCCAGGCTGAGAATTTTATTTAATTATGAATTGTGTAATGGCAAGATTGTGTATTTATGGAATTAATTGGTACACTGAATTATACAAGGAGGGAGAGGCCTTAAGTTTATTAGAAGTTGTGTTTAAGTGAACAAGAAATAGGATGCTCATAAGGACAATGAATAAATGGAAAAAATCACAATGACTAGTTTGATTTTGAATGCAGGCTAATGAGAAGCTTAGTAAAGGGTGCCTTAATTAAGTGGAGGGAAAATGCTCAGGAGAAAGATACTGGTAGATTGATGGAGCTAAGGATTTTGTATAAAAGGTTATTAGATTGGAAAAAAGTTGAATGGGTGAAAAAAAAAGCCATAGTAATACAAACAAAAATTGGATCGGGAAAGACACAACTAATATGGAAAATATAAGAAATTGTACAAAAGCTAGAGCGGAAAGACCGTCAATTGCCAGAGAATTGCTTGGAGTATTTTAAAGGCTTATTTAAATTTAAAACAGTGAGATGAAAGGTTGGAATTTGGAATTGGAATTAAGATACAATGAGATGCTGAACAGAGAGTTTTCTTGTGAAGAGGTGTTGGAAGTAGGTTCAGAAGGGGAAGAAGAATAAGGCAGTAGGAAAAGATGGTTTGCTGGTAGAAGTTTTGCAGGTATTCTGTGAGAAGCAAAACCAATTACAGTGCTAGACATGATTACTGTATTCAAATAACGAACCAAGAGTTGGCATACAGCTGTTTATACACCCTCTATATAAGGATAAAGGGTCTACTGATGAACCAGGAAGTTATAGAGTAATTGCTCTTTCTGTTGAATTTTGGCAAGGTTTTAATGGGAATTTTAACTCATAGAATAAATGATTTGGTAGAATACTCTAATCTCCCCATTTCAATCAGGTTTTTAGAAAAGGCAAAAGAACTGTTGATAATACATTTATTTAAACATTGATACATAAATACTTATTGGGCAGATTATATGCTGTATTTATTGACCTAGAGAAAGCATATGATTGAATTAATATAGAGGCGCAATGGTGTAAATTATGGCATAAAGAGATGAGTAAGGAGATGATTGTTTTGTTGAAGAAGCTTTATAAGGGTAATACGTTCTGTGTCAGATGTGGTGAAGGGCGTGTGACTGAGGAAGCTACAAAGGTGTAAATAGAGTTCTATTCTTTTCAATTTATTTATAGATAACATAATGTTAGGTTTACAGCACAGGAATATTCACAAACTAATATTAAATAAGCTGGAGATCCCAGGTTTGCTTTATGCTGACAATTTAATGGATGCATCCATCTCAGGAATAGGTTTAAGGTTTTATTATTAGAAATTGTGAGGTACTGTAAAAATGGACCTTAAAGTTAATCAAGAAAAGACAAAAATTATGGCATTTAAAAAAGGAAATAAGTTGAGGAAGGATGAGAAGTAGTATATGACCGGGAAGGATATAAAAATTGTGAAGGAATTTTTCATTTTTTGGGGGGATGGTTTTGAGTGCTTCGGTTCAATGGGCAAAACAGAAGCAGCAGCTCACTTTTGGACTAAAAATCATTATATAAAACCAGAAAATAAACTGCTGAAACATCTTCACAACCCAATGGAGTTATCCACTAAGGAAAAAATTTTCATATTAAAAAATAAAGAAAACTTAATGAACTTCCAGTTTCCTCCCTTAGATGAATTCAGCAATTTCCTACTTCACGCAACAGATGCTAACACAGGAACTTCGGGGTGTGTAGCCATCATTTCGAATAACAGCGATTCATTGAACAACTGAAGATGGGAGAGATTCTCCCTAAATGCATCTTATTTTAAGTAAATGAAGTTTAGTGTAAAAAATGAATACTTAAGTTTAGGATATATTACCACTACATTGTCAACAGCTTCATAAGTACAATATTTAAATAAGTTAATTACAGCTAAGAAAATGGTTGGTGATTCAAGTCAATTTAGGAATCTGGGGCAATATTTGTATAGAGTTAAGAACAAATGAATATGGTCCGCGAGGAAGGAGGATTTTAGATTTGGATTGGGTTTGCTCAAGGTAATTTGTATGGTAGAAATATTGTAATTATTTATCAGTGTGTTGTACTGACTTGTGTTTAATTGCATTTGTTCAGGATAATTTCTATATTAAAAATATTATTATTCATTAGTACATTTATAAAAGTTCAATATTGGCCTGGTGTAGAACTTGGGTTGAACCAGGCTATATTGTTATATTGTATCTGACACAATAAATAAATAAATGAACAAATAGAGGAGCTTATTTAGTTTTTTATTATGATTAAATACCAAGTAACTATACAGTTCTTCAAATTTTGATGTTGAATAATGAATAGCAATCATGCTCGATAAAATTAAAAAATTTAAACCAGACCCAAGCAAGTTCATACCTGTGCCTTATGCTTTTACCGACTTTAGAACAACTGTTTTGAGAAACTTGTTTTTACTATGGCATAAATGTCCCATAGACTAAGAACTATAAATCAATGTTTGTAATAACAGAAGTGTAGCTGATAGGTCTATTTGCAATTCATGCACTTAACCCACTCATAAGGTACTAATCAATTCATAGAAATTTAAGTATTCAAAATATAGGGAAAATGCTGAAGACTTAAAAAGTCAACAGTGTAATACTTAATGCTTTCTCACAACACAGTGACTTTTGCTCAATAAAAATTATTCATTTCAAATAGTATTCCAATATTTGTGGTTCTGTAACACTAATTAACATAAACTGAAATATAGCTACTGTGAGGTCAGATACTGGCATCCCATTGTAGTATTCTGGTGTACAGGATATGGTACTTAAATCCAGACAAATTTAAATGGGAATTTCTTATCATATAACACTTCCACTATACGTCATTGTTGATGTTTGTGAGTCACATGCATCTAGTAAACAGTCATGACTTTACAATGGTTAAATTATTGTAAACAAGTGCAGAGTACAACTAGTGAGCTGCAGTTGTTGAAAGTCTTCAAGCTGGGGATTTGGCGACAAATAATTTGGTTCTTCAGGTGCTAGAGATCAACTGCGTACCACATTGTTGCCAAACGTAACGCTTCTGAGAAGTGTGAGGAAGGTTCAACTAATCCACCAAGAAAGTCATTCAAAGAGAATGCATGACACAACTCTGGCAGTCATGGGTAGAGCTTAGGAGTTGATTTCAGAGGATGTGAGACAATCTTTAAGGAAACTGGCTCCAGGTTAGCTGTCAGTAAGTGAACCATGCATCAGATTGCTAAGGATGTATGTTATAAGTTGCATACAATAAAGGTATGACAGATGCTTCTTCAGGCTACCAAACAAAGCGAATTATTTGCTGCAACCTATTATTCATTAAAAAACAAAGCAACAGGACAAATCAGATGCTTTTCTGACAAAATTTTTTTAAGGATGCCAAGATCAACTGGAGGAATGATGGTGCAATCATGACCCAAAGGAAGTCCCGATTATTGCTATAACAAAATTTCTGGCCAGTCATGCCCAATAAATGTGACATCATGACATCGCATCTCTTTCACAAGAGGGAAATTGTCATGAAAGAAGTTTGTGTAGGTGTTCTTATGAATGTGACGAAATTGTGGATAGAAACTGTGGCCTCAGGAAAGCGGTATGTATTTCAAGCAGGATAATGCACTGGCAGCTTATGCATCAGACATATTAGCCATTTAGTGCAAAACTGATCAAATAACAAAGACAAGTTCTGGTATGAAAATTTCTGGCCTTTAACCCCCTGAACTATCATGTGTGGAGTGTAGTTGAAAGGTTACTAACAAGTTCAGGCACTGTAATGTAGCATCTTTAACCAGAGCTATCGAATCAGTATTTGCCAATATCGACACCATTTTTTCACAGAGAGCATGCAGGCACTTCAGGCCAAAGGAGTGGTCACCTCGGCTGACATTGAGTAATTTTACTCTGAATAATTCACACAACTGATGTGCAAAAGGATTTTGGTAATTTTATTTTTTTTTGTCTATAAAATTTTACATTAAAAAATATTTAATTTGTCCAGATTTAGGCGCTACCTCTAATATATGCTTTTAATATTGCTCACCTTAGTGAGAGCTATTCTGAATTTTCTAATGCCAAGGGAATGAAATGCTTATAAAATTCCTTTCATTGGTATAATTTTCAACAGTATACTAAAATCAAGCTAACCATAACAGAAAAGCTCCACCTAGAATCTCTGATATGCCATATTGATTTATACTAAGCTCTTCGTGATGAAGATACAAACTTTCAGGAACAATATGCAACAGCAAATGTATCAGTTTGAGATAGTACAATGTATATCTGATGTGGATAGTTTGATATACAAGTGTTTAGTAGATTGCAGTTTGTATTTACAAGATGAAGTATTCACTTGTTCAGCCCAAGCAGAGTGCTGTATACAGCTGCAGAACTCGCAGATGTCAGAATCTTATTGGACATCTCTCCATCAAAATTCAAGGACACTATTTTGAACAGCTATTGTAAATGTTTTCACAAGTAGTTCAGGTATAATATAATTATTACATCTGCAAAGATTTGTAAGCTTTCTGAAAAGAAATTTTGGACATAACCTCTGAATGAGGCTTTTTGGACCAGGATTTCGTATCTTAAATTGATACATTTGCCTTTCTCCATCATCCCTGGAAAGTTTATATCATCATCAGAGAAACATTTAATCTACAGTAGACTTAAGAGCCCTTTCATAAATGTTCAAAAATGTAGATAAACTTAGCTTATGAACAGTTATTGAATTACCATTTTCCAACCATGGGCATTATTTGTGTTCTGAATGCCTTCAGCTATTAGAAGATACACCATCTTACTTTTGTGTAAGTGAATGGAGTTTAGTGTAAAAAATGAATACCTAAGTTTAGGTTATTGTTATAGATGTTTGAAACTAGACAACAATGTAGTAAAAGAATGTCTTGGTACCAAAGAGATGTGTTGGGAACAGTGTTGGCTTGAAGAGGTGGGAAAACTATTGCTATAAATAGAATGGGTGGTGTATGGTGATTAGGTGAAAATAATGTTTGTAGATATTCAAAATAAGTGAGACAGATAGTAGAAGATATAGAGAGGCAAGAGATCTGGGTTAATTTAGAGGATAAAAGTTCCTTAGATTTATATAAAGTAGTTAAAAGAAATTGGGGACAGGAGAAATATAGGACATTTGTGACCAATGTGGAAGAATAGGTTTTGCATGGATGCATACAAGGGTATTATTTTTAAAAGGACTACGGACAAATAGTAAAGGATGCATTATGTGTGGGAAAGTGGAAAGTCAGTTCCATTGTTTAATTGAATGTGAAAGGGTAAAAATGTGGAGGTATAGTATTAGGGATGGAAAATGTGACCAATTACAACAAGAAATAGTGGAAACAAAAATGCTGTTAGAAACAACAGTAGAGAAAATGATTAAGATAGGGGAATATTTAGGAAAAGTAAGGGATAAGTGGAGAAGTATAAAGAAGGAGCTTGCAGGCACAAGCAGTGATGAAAATTGGAGCTTGCTGGCACAAGCAGTGATGAAAATTAATCAGTTTAGGGGACCTTTACCATACAAATAACCTGGTGGTTGGGATGTGGGAGGGCCTCAGTTATGGTGCTGCTGAACTTTTGGAAATTTTGTGTTTATGTAAATTGTAATTGAGTAATCTTGTAAACTATATTTGGCCTGATATTTGTAATATTGAATAAATTCATTCACTCATTCATACAATATATAAACGTATTCAGTATAGATTTAAATAGCTGGAATTTTCACAGTAAAATGTAGTATGTTTTAGTAGTATGTTAATCTAATCTTATTTTGATTTAAAGTAAAAACTAAAATCATGTCGTCACATTAAAATTCTCTTTAAGTTTCACAAACACACTTATAAAAGTAATTTTGGTACATGTTTCGTGAGGTACATTCCTCACATTGTCAACCAAAACGACGAGTGAGGAGTCAATTTCAGCAAAGTATGTATGTTACTATGCTTGTTCTGGTGGTCTGTTAATGAACTTAAACAATATGTTGTCTGCTTCCGGTATATCAAAATTCATAAGTTTGTATTCATATTTTTTTATGTAAAATTTTTCCCATATATTAAGTTCTTTCGGATGTTGAATTGTTTTTAGTAATGTTATGTCCTTCTCTATTTCATGATTCTCATTCCAAAAATGCGCAGCCACTGCTGATTTTTCTATTTGTTTGTGTCTAATATTTCTCCAGTGTTCCTTTAATCTTATCCCCAGATTTCTCTTTGTTTTTCCTATGTATATTTTGTCACAATCCTTGCAATTAATTCTATATATACCTGAATTTTCTTCGTTTTTTGTTTAATTTTATTTAGATTTAATAGTTTACCAACACTATATCTGTTTATTGGTGCCAGAGTAATGTTGTACTTTTTGAAATTTTTTTGGAATTTATGGTTAACATAAGGATGATATGTGAAATTTTGATAAGTATTTTCTTTAAGTGAAGAACTGAGTGTAGTGATTAGTTTAATTTCCTTTTTATTTTTAAATCTTTTTATTTTTTTATCTATCATTTGTTTGTTAAATCCATTTATTTCTGCTGTGTGTATTATATGTGCATATTCTTTCCTGTATTCTTCTTTACTGAGTGGTGTATTAACTAGCCTGTATGTCATACTATTGAATGCTGCTTCCTTGTGGGGTCTGGGGTTGAAACCTTTTGCATTTATGTAATTGTTGGTATGTGTGTCCTTTCTGTATATACCAAATTCTATATTTTTATTCCTTTTTATTATCCTTAGGTCCAGAAAAGGTAAAATATTATTAACCTCAGTTTCCATAGTGAATTTTATGGTTTTTTCTTGCAAGTTCAACAGTTTCAATGAATCTTCTATGAATCTATCTTCTACAATGGCAAACACATCATCAACATATCTGTACCATGTTTTGAATATGTATGGGAAGGCTTTCGTTATATGCGTTTCAAAATAGCTCATGAACAGATCAGCCAAAAATGGAGATAGTGGACTACCCATCATTAAACCTGATTTTTGTTATAAAACTTTCCTTCAAACGTGAAGTAAGCTTGGTTTAGACATAGTTCTGAGAGTTTTACATATTCTTTTGTGTGTGTTTCTGCAATGTTGATAGATAGTAGCCATTTTTTTAATAAATTCAGGGTTTTCTCTTTTGGAATGCTTGGAAACAATGCTTTTACATCAAAGGAAACCATGGTATCATTTGAGTTTAGTTTATTATCTTTGATTTTGTTTATAAGATCGAATGAGTTTTTTACACTTAGACTTGGGAATTTGGGAAATGTATTAAATCGTGTAGTTAACCATTTGGCTAGGAGGTAACATGGGGTATTGATATTGTTAATTATTGGTCTCATGTCTTTTCCTGGCTTGTGTATTTTTGGTAATCCTATTATTTTAGCTATTGATGGATTAGGTATTTTGATTTTGTAAATATCTGAATTTGTGAGTAAGCCATTTCCTTTTAATATGCCTTCTATTGATTCCTTGCATAAAATTAAACAAAAAAAGAAGAAAGAAGAAAATTCAAGTATATATAGAATTAATTGCAAGGATTGTGACAAAATATACATAGGAAAAACAAAGAGAAATCTGGGGATAAGATTAAAGGAACACTGGAGAAATATTAGACACAAACAAATAGAAAAATCAGCGGTGGCTGCGCATTTTTGGAATGAGAATCATGAAATAGAGAAGGACATAACATTACTAAAAACAATTCAACATCCGAAAGAACTTAATATATGGGAAAAAATTTACATAAAAAAATATGAATACAAACTTATGAATTTTGATATACCGGAAGCAGACAACATATTGTTTAAGTTCATTAACAGACCACCAGAACAAGCATAGTAACATACATACTTTGCTGAAATTGACTCCTCACTCGTCGTTTTGGTTGACAATGTGAGGAATGTACCTCACGAAACATGTACCAAAATTACTTTTATAAGTGTGTTTGTGAAACTTAAAGAGAGTTTTAATGTGACGACATGATTTTTAGTGTTTGCTTTAAATCAAAATAAGAATAATATAACTTATTTATGAGGAATTCACTCAAATTTCACTTGTGGAACAAAACCAGTGAAATTTGAGTGAATTCCTCATAAAATAAGTTGTTATATTATATTATTCAATATACTTTAAACAAAGAGGATATTAGGTTTGGTTCAGTGCTACAAGTGCTCATATTATTTCTTTTATTCTGAGTGAGTCACTCAGCCCATGTGCTGCGGCACACTACAACCCCTCTCAGCAACTGGCCAAACTAAATAATTCTATTTTGACTCTCAGGACCACTTGCTGTTAATATGTTTTCTTTTACTTGAGATATGAGACATGGCTGGCAGAGTTTTCACTGTTTATGGCTGCTTGTAGACATAGCATACCAGAACAAACTGGGAAGTGTTGGGTTCAACAATATAGGAAAGTGACAGAAAGTGATAGCACAGGGCGTAAAAGAATTTCTACTCTCAAGGATGATGAATGTCTTTGGAAAGAGATAGAAACAGTATCCTTTATCTCTGATACCCAACTGACACTGGTTTGTCACTTTCCTGGTTCTTTACAGACCGTAAGGAACTGCTGTAGAGAGTTTGGTTTATGCAACTACATAGCTGCGTGTAAGTCTTATATGATGAACACACCATGGACCATCTTGCATATGCACCATCAAAGCTAGTTGACTGGCCGAGAGTAATCCTCCCAGACAGTTATACTTCATCATCATATACTGGGCCAGTGTACATTACCAATATGTGGTCACTAATATAATAGAAGTTATATAAGCATCTCATGTTGGGGCTGGATTTCATTCCAAGGTACTGGACACTTTGAACAAATATGTAGAATAGTTTATTGTATCGGGGATTTTCACAGTGAAATATAGTATAATATGACAAATTATTATTATTATTACAAAATCAATCAAATTTCATTAATTTTGTTCCACTTACTTGGAAATGTTTCAAAGGCATTTGCCTCCATCTTGAGGTTGAAGATGCAGGGAAATGCCTTTAAAACATGTCCAAGTAAGTGGAACAAAATTAGTGAAATTTGAGTGATTTTGTAATAATAATTTGTCAAAATATGTAGAAGGTTGAACATTTTGATCTACCATAACTTTTTGGAATCCATTTTAATTCCACCTGCCAGAGAAAGGTATCTTGATGGAGCAATCCCGTTTCTGAAGGATAACCATAGTGTTCACAAGTTAAGGGTAGTTCAGCAATGGTTTGATAGGCAAGAGGTCACTCATACCTTATCCTCCCAAATTAACTGATCTAAACTCTATTCAGAATGTTTGGATAGAAATTAAGGCTCTTCAAAATTCCTGTTTCCCACCTCCCATGATGTCTGTCAAACTATGGCACAGAGTTAAAGATACGTGGGATTCCCTTGCAGAAAAACCAAATTATTTTCACCAGTTGGCACTCTCCATACTAAGAAGAATATACATGCTTATCAAGTATGAAGGGTATTGGACTGAGAATTGTTTTTTATTATTTATTTTTATATTTTATTATGGAAGTTTTATTGCTAGAGTAAGTGTACAATGATGACTGAATTACGACGAATGAATTATAACTTCCAACCTTGGCCTGGTACTTATATTTTCCATTATTACATATTAACTTTCAGCTTCTAAATATCATATAGGAACCAGAATCTGACGCATAATTCCATTCTACTTCATTCTTCCAAATTATAGCATATTAACAACGTCTGGAACATTTAAAATATATATATATATATATAAAACACTAAGACATTAAACACATTCTAGGAATATTTAAGAAGTCAATGATCATTATGTTCCTAAAATTAAAATACACACACAACATAAATAACTTGCTCACCTATTCTGGAAACTGTAATATTTTGCATCTCGAGGAATGGTGCACAACTGCTTTCCATAGCAACAAAGAACTTGCGGATTGAATGTGTATTTGCGCCCACAACAATATCCTAGCTGCTGCATAACAGGATCTATCTCTTGTTCAAAAACTTCTGAAAGCTGTTACACAGGAAAAGAATTTTGATCAGAAATATATAGCATACCAAATAAAGTTAATTTATCTGCTCATTAGAAAACATACCTGATATGAAAGTGTTGTGTATATCTAGTACTACAGCTCTATCTATTATGGGAAATAATTTTGCAGACGTTCAAATTTTTAATATTTTAAATTTGTCTTCACAATTAATTGCAATTGAATGAACATTCTGATGTATAATACACACACAAAAACAGCCCTCTTTAATTCTCTCTCAAAACTGCACATACATACATATATAATTGCTTTATAGTTATTTATTTTGCCTATAGGAGAGATAATGATATCTATTTTTAACCTGTGTCCATTAAAACTTTTCAAAATTATGTAATATTCTATGCAACATTCCTTAATAAAAGGAGTTTTTCTAAAATCTGATAATCAAGAATATTAGCATTTATTTATATTAGGTATTTTAAATATATCTTATATAAAACCTTGAGTAAATCTTAAAATGCAATTTCTACACTACAATATGCGTCAAAAAAGAGGGTGGAGATTTTCACAATTCTTCCAATGAACCACTTATGCAATAAATGACTTACCTTGGTACAGTATCTGTAGACCCTTGAGGTTTTTCTGTTATACAGCCAGGCATTATCAAACATCAACCAAACATCATCCACATACTCCCAGGGATCAGTATACTGTCCTGTGTCCAATTTACGTTTGATTGTTGATAAGTCCATGGCTTTCTTAACAATGTCAAAATAATCTGGAATTCCAAGAGCCTGGGGATCTACAGGCTGGCGGAATGGCAGAGACTCTGGATCCTGGCAATATAACCTTTCCAATGTTGGCATAAGAGCTTGCCGAAGTTCATCTGGCTTGAATACTGTCAAATAAAAAATAAAAAATTATATGAATTAGACTGAGGCAAATGTGAATACAAATTATAAAATATAATATGAGAGAACTAGGTTAGAAACTTTTGTATTAAAATTTAATGCCCACAAAAGAAATAAGGGACTACACCATTACAAATACACAAAATATTTTTTCTCATTGACCATTAAACAAAAGGAACAGCAAAGTATTTCCAGGCTGTTAACATTATTTTGACTGATATGATTATATAAAGTTACCAAAAAAGTTCTGTTAGTATTCTTGTAATGCACATAAAGTTGCACTGGCAACAGTTAAATGCACAGCAAATAAAGTTAAGGCAAATTGTTGCAGAGAGTTAGACTCTTAAGCTGATAGTTTGAATTTTTCCTTATGTTAGTCAGTATTCCGATAATCATGGTTAAACATAAGCACCCTGAAGATGCTTGTAGGCTCTATGAATTTAAACAAGGGACAATGCAACTGCAGTAGCATGGAAAATAAACAGGCTTTGATGCTGATGCTGTAAGTGAATGAGCAGCTGCTCAACATCAGTGCAGAAAAGATGATACAGTTATATATCCACTGGCTAGATTGCTGGTATCCACACAAATTTATATTGGCTTGAAAGGTGGCATGAATTGAATATTTTGCATTGTTGTCACATCAGCAGGATTCCTTTCTTGATAGGCTGCATATGTGACACTCCAAGACACCATCATCACTGGTTGGCAGCCCATACATCTATTACCAAGCAATCAAAGCCACCACTGCACCAAAAGAAAATTATGCTCTGTTGGTGGGTAATAAATCATGAACAATCAATGCTGAAGTGTATTCTAACCAGCTGGAATGCATCCATGAAAAGCTAAAAACTAAAGAGCATTGCAAAGGTGTTATTCTTATGCATGATAATACAAATCTATACACAGCTAAGGTGGCTGGTAAAACATCAGTTTTTGTTGGGAGACTCCACTGACCCACCATATTCTCCAGACATTGCATAGTTAGATCGTAATTTCCTTTCTTTCGATAATCACATCCTAGTATAGCAAATCTGAATCTTTTCCAATTCCAAAACTGCTCTGGATGGATGTTTTCCTTCCAGATTCAACAAATTCAACATAGTTCTCCATCACATTAGTAGAAAGTATTTGATAATGATGGATATTATAATACTTAACCTAAACTTAGGTATTCATTTTTTACACTAAACTCCATTCACTTACACAAAAGTAAGACGAGTTTCGGGAGAATCTTTCCCATCTTCAGTTGCTCACTGAACCGTCGTTACTCGAAACTATGGCTGGATAAACAGATGTTCCTGTGGTGGTCTTTGTTGGTTGAAGTAGGAAGTTGCTGAGCTCATCCATAGGAGGAAACTCAAAATTCATTAGGTTTTCTCTATTTTTTAACATGAAAATTTTTTCCCAAGTGGATAACTCCAATGGGTTGTGAAGATGTTTCAGCAGTTTAATTCCCAGTTTTATTTCATGGTTTTTGGTCCAAAAGTGAGCTGCTACTGCTGATTTATCCACCTGTTTAAACTGAATATTCCTAAAATGTTCTTTCCTTCGAATTTCCATATTTCTTTTTGTTTTGCCTATGTAGCTCTGTTCACAATCTGCACATTTTATTTCGTACATTCCTGATTTCTGTTCTGTTGGTATGGAGTCTTTTACTGTGCAACCTAATAAATTCTTGATGATGTGTCTGTTCTTTGGGGCTAACATTATCCCATGTTCTTTTAAGATTATCTTGAACTTGTGGTAAATTGGACGGTAGGTGAAACTTTTGAATTTGTATTCTTCTTTTGTGTTTTTCAGTGTGGAAACTTCCCTTATCCCTTTTTGTCTTTTAGATTTATTGATAATTTTTATCAGTTGAAAAATTTGGTTATATGCCACTCCATTGTCAACAGCTTCGTAAGTACAATATTTATTATAATACTTGTTCAGAATATAATGCTTTAAAATGTCTAGTATGAAATAAACAGAACCTTTTTGTTAATTGATATCATTTTATGATTCAGTTGAACTACACACTCTTAAGGCTTCACTTACTTTTCATAAATGTAAATGTTTAAGAGTGTGTGGTTCAACTGAATCATACAATGATATCAATTAATATGATTAGCTTCACTGTGCAAGTTCCAATTTACATTTAAGAACCTTTTTGATTAAAATGTTAATTTCTGTTTAATTCAAGAGACAAAAACATATCAAAGAAACCAGAACACTTTCAATAAGAAAAGATAAGCTAATTTTTAAAAAAAGTCACATATCATCCATGGGCTACAAAAAAAGTCAGAATATTTTTAAAGATTTTAATGACTAACAGATTTATTATTACAAACCTATTGATAGACAATGTCAATGACAGTATTCCACAAGAGAAAAAAAGCAGGTATTTACAAAATAAATAGTGCAGAATGTGAAAAATTCCACATTGGAAAATCAAAGAGAAACATAGGCACATGGTTAAAGGAACATTTCAGGAATATAAAGTGCAACCAAATACAAAAATCAGCAATAGCATATCATTTTTGGACACAAAATCACGACACAGTGAATAAAGCAAAATTATTAAAATCAGTACAAGTACCTACAGAACTAGCAGCTAAGGAGAAAATCTACATCTACAAATACAAAGACAGTCTAATGAACTTCCACACTGCTGGGGATGAAAACATAAACTTAAAGTTTATCACACTGCCACCAGAGCAGAATACACATTCCCACAGCTTAACGAATTATCCGACAGTTGAATTTTAGCCTGGCTGATGATGTGAAGGAAATGTTCTGAAAACCAGTTCTATATATTGTGACGAGTAAGTGAAGCATTATGAGTGTGTAGTTCAACTAAATCATACAATAATATCAAGAACTTTTTGGTCACCTTATAGTTTACTTGCTAGTTCCTGTCATGCTACATTAAGCCTGTTTGCATTACCAGCTGCTAGTATCTGCAAAAATTTATTAACAGTGCACTGGGAAATTTAGTCTCTTTAATAATATTCTGTAAATGGGACAAAGTGATCTTTGAAAACAAGATGATGTTTGAACTTTTAAATATAGTAAATTCTTAAGGCTAGCCCAAACTAGATGGCTGTCTTTAAGAATAACTATAAAGAGAGACTTCTATAAAATTAAATAGTTTCAAGTTTATCCTTCTTTTTAAAAATACTCTTTGTAAAACAATAATGTGCCTAAACTTAAATTACTTAAAATTTATTTTGCTTTTTTAACAACAACAACAACAACAACAACAACAATAATAATAATAATAATAATAATAATAATAATAATAATAATTTATGGCTTTTTGTGCCATGATTATCAAATTAGAAAAAAACAATAAGCTGTGACTAAAATGTATGATATCATGGTTAATCACAGCAACAACTTACAAATGTTATATGTAGGTCAATCAAAGCTTGAATCTTTTACCCAAAGTAAAAGTTACAAGGTAAAGTAAAAAAGTATTCACACACATGTTTATTATTTGCACAAAAGTACTGATAACAAGTATGTCATTTTTCTATATAGCCTTCCTTCTTTATGCTCTTGATCCAGTGGCCACAGCTTGCATACTCCCTCCAAGAATAAGGTTTTTGGTTGCAGCCATTTATGAATTGCTTCCCATATTTCTTCATCCAAAGAAAATTGTAACCTCATAGAGCATCTTTCATTGGTCCAAAAAGAAGAGATGAGAAGATATGGGCTTAAGTATGGTGTTCCAGCACCTCAAAACCAAAATGGTTAATGGTTTCAATAATCATGAGAGGCCATGTTAGGCAACATTTTCTATGATAATAGATCTCAATGTTTGGTGGGAATTGCTGGCTTCAGATTGTTGGCCAGCAAATCACTATCTTGCACTATTGATCACACACCTATTTTTCAGGTGGTCTTCCAGTATAGGCCCTTTTGAGTCCCAAAAATCTGTTAGAATTTCTTTTTATGTAAGATTTAGTCTTACATCTTTTCTTCATTGACAATCAAGAGGTTTCCATTCCATATTCTGGCATTTGGAGTGGCTCATCTACTGTGACTATAGAAAGTGTTATGCTATCATTGTTAAGGTGGTTGAGAAAGCTTTGGCAGATCTCAACAGATTTGTGCTTGTGCTCTATGGTATGCTCTCTTGGCACCCATCTTGCACAGACTTATGGAAGCTGAGCTTATCTGGGACGATTTGATTGGCAAACGATGACTTATCTATAAAGAAAAAGCTATCTCATCAATTGCAACTCGATGATTTGTCAGTATCGTCTATCGATCTTGCTTAATCTTCTTGTCAATGGTGGAGGTTAACGGGCATTCCTTCTTGGTGCTCACTAGTGAGTGGAGCAGTCATGTTTACACTCTCACAGCAGCAGGGAAAATTATGCAATCAAGGTCAAACTTCAATCACATGACAAAGCAGTATAAACTCTAAGCATGCATGTGTAGAAAGCAGTGTGACAACACTAAAAATGGTTATGGTGAAAGTGCAGATAATTTTTAACTTTTCCTCTTAAAATTATGAAGAATTTGAGTTTTTACCATCCTTGTTCAAATTATTTGTATAAATTTCATCTTCAGAAAACTATTAAAGCTGCTGATAAGAACAATGTTGAGTTTAAAAGAGTTTTAATGTCTATCAAAACCTGAAAAAAGAAGTCCTAATATGCACATATATAATTTCATCTATTATTCCATAGATAAAATAGTATGCTGAAAGAAACAGGTGGACACTAAAACTACTAAAATAAAAAATTAAAGTGATGTTAAATTACAGTTACAGTTGCCAAGCATATTTTGATACTATTCAAACTAATGAATAAATACTAATGCTAAACATATTTTATAAATATGAATTTTCAAGATATTGTTTGACAAAAAAATGTAACCAAATATTAAGATGCAGAACAGTGTATATAAAGTATTACAAGTCAATGCACACTTTTTTATGAACTTATTGCAGAAAGGGGCCTTCATAATAGAGCAAAACAAGTGGGGTCCTCTTATGGAACTGGGAGGAGGGGGGGTTACTGTAGAATTATAAATGAAATAATGATATAATTTTCACATACTTATATAGTCCTCAACAATTTAAGCAACGTATTTTTCTAAAATGAAATAATTTGAGAAGTTATAGGGCATTAAAAAGGTACTTTTTAAATATTAATAAACCAAAACGTTATTCATAATTTTATTAAAGGCTCAAAACAAGCCCCATCAACTTACAACATTTAGCAACTCCTTTTGCAGATTTTTCACTAATATTTCCTAACATGAATGGAGCAGTTACACATAAGCTTCCCACATCTGATGCTTCATATTCTCTTTTATTGAAGGTGGTGCAGACATCAACTTTTGTTCAACCAAGCCCTATAAAATGTAGCCTAAGGGTGTAAGGTCAGGTGAGTGGGATGGCCATAAAACAGGCCCAGCATTCAATCCATTTATACTGGAATCTGTTGTTTAATGATTCATGTGTGTGTCTTGTGAAGCGTGGTGGTGCTCAGATTTGCTGGTAGATTGTTTCCCATAAATTTAGAGGAACATTTTCCAAGAGAGTAGGTAATTCATTCCTAATAAAACAATAGTAAATTTCACTTGTGACTATGCCCTCAAAAAATTAAGGCCCTACGATAAATTTACCAAGAGTGCCACACCAAATATTTTAAGACCAATGATGCTGAAAAGGTATAGTTTTCATCCATTTGGGGTTTTCAGATGTCCAGTAGCATATGTTATGTTTGTTAATGTGCCCAGATGCATGTTATGTTTGTTAATGTGCCCAGTGTTAGAAAAAGCTGCCTCATTAAAAAAAAAAAAAAAAAAAAAAAACCACTACTACTCAATATAGTCAGCCATTCTCTGCAACAGCATCATGTAGCCATTGAAAAAACACCAACGAAGTTGATAATCTTGCTGTAAGAGTTCCTGATGCAAGTAGATAGAAGCATGGTGCTTTGCCACTTTAGTGTCCACTGAAGCAAAGAGGAGCTGATCCCACTGTCTCTGGACAATACACATTTACATATACTTGTGTGTGTGTATGTGGATCTACAGTTGCAGGAACATAAACAACATCTCTATCTCATCTTTCCCTTTTGTCATCTTCGTCTTATTTGATTCCTTATATTTACAGTTCTGTAGTTATGTAATCTTGTTTCCTGTTTGAATTGTATGTAACATAAGAATTCTATTTTACGTACTCAATACTTCAGATGAAAACCAAAATTTCTTCTGCATTCACCCATATTAATAGCAGGTTAACCTTTTTGTCAAACCATGCCATATTTCTGAGTGTACGAGAGCTAAATAATCATTTTTACCATATTGTTTTTAAGGTTTTAGGTGGCTTCAAAACTGCAAGTTACCAGAATTTTAGTATTATCCTTTCTTTAAAGTGGTTTACAAACAGCAGTAGGTATTTTTCAAGGTATTTTTCAGGATTTTATTTTAGAAAAAATGTTTGTTAATTTGTTGAGGACCACATAAATAGCTACAAAGTATACCATCATTTCATTTAAAATTCTGAAGAATCCCCCCCCCCTCCAGTTTTGCCCATGACAAGCCCTTTTCTTTTGTTTGTTCATTTGATTGGTTTATCCTTTACACCTTTGGTCATTAGTGTCCTATTCCACTGAGGATGTGAAAAAGGAATAATTCAATGGTAAGTGGAGCATAAGAGTATTAAATCAACTCACTATCTAATTAAGAATAAGCCAATAAATTTTGCTCAGAGACCTCTTCTTTCAGGCTTGAGGATCTTTTGCATGCCGTAATCTACAAACTGCTCTGCTTCCCTTCCAAATAAAGGCATTCTTAGGAAAGGCCCCTTCCTGCAGTAAGTTTATAAAAAGTCCGCATTTGGTTTTATTGATACATTTAATGGATATCGGTTTTTTTAACATTTTATATGGGCCATCGTGTTTATTGACTATTTTAATTGTTCAGTTTTTTGTATAAAAATATTACTTTATGTTTAATCACAAAAAGATGCTTTTCATGAAGAGACATCAAATAACTGTTCCTTACTGGGCCCTGAAAAGCTGGCAACTTTGGATGGTAGTAATGAACCCCAAAAAAGAGAGAGGAGGAAGAGGAGGAGGAGGAGGAGGAGGAGGAGGAGGAGGAGGAGAAGAAGAAGAAGAAGAAGAAGAAGAAGAAGAAGAAGAAGAAGAAGAAGACGAAAGTGAAATTTGGTTGAATTTTGTGAAAAATATAATCTAATTATGTATAATAGGATTAGAAGTTGAAAAATTTGGTGATGTTACACTTGTGAAAAATTGGTCGAGTGTGATGTATTATATTTTGTGCTCAAGGAGTTGCAGATAATGTGATAAATATGGTTTTGGAAAATAGAAATTTCCCTTTGATGGCAAGATTTTGAGCTGCAGATATAGAAGGAAACAGATGGGGAAGAGTTTTTTGGAACTAGGGATTACTATAAAAGAGAAAGTGCCATACATTGCTGCTAGATTTGATTTTAATACTTTCAAGGCATCAAGTGGTTGGATAATTGCTTTAACACATAATCTAGTTCATGAAGCTGCTTCTGGTGAACCAGAAGCTGGTTAAAGAAGTTTATAATGCAAATGAAACTGGCCTGTTCTTCAATCTGCTGCCAAACAAATGCTAATCAATGTCATGGTGGTACAAATTCATTGCAGAAAGTGATTGATCCTTGCTTGCAATGCAGATAGTGTCAACATTACTTCCATTAGTTATTAGGCAAATATAACATGCCAAGCTCTTTAAGGGAGTCAATACATTGCCAACTAAATAAAAGGCCAATAAAAGATCCTAGGTTATGATGGAATATTTGATTATCTCCATCTACATTACAAATGGCTGCTAAGAACAGCAAAATCTTTCTGTTTATCCACAGTTTTTGGAGGAAGGTTGGTTAAGAAATTGAGAGTAATGAAAAGCAACAATGATTATGTATAATTAAGATCATTGTAAGACTAAGTTAAAGTGGAGTAATATGAGTGTGTAGTTCGGCTCAGTCATACAACGATCTTAATTATATGATTAGCTTCAATGTAAAAAGTTCCCATTAACATTTCTAGTTAATAATTACATAGTTTTAGAGATAAAAGCTGTTTAAGGTTTTTACAGAGGATTGAAAAAGGAATGCTAAAGGAGATAATGTTGAAGTGTCATGAAAGAGGGGAAAGGAAGAGCATGATTTGATGAGAACTACGTTAATATCTGAGGGCATTAGGAGGTGCAATAAGCATAGAACACGTCCCTTATGTTGAACACACTTAAGAGGCTAAACATTTCTAGAGCACAAAGAAAGGAAGGGAGAAAAAAATGGAACAAAAAACTGGATAAAGGAATTTTTTAAAAATAATGTTTAATGCCCATTTTAACTACTTAGGCATCACAAGCGGTGGACACTAATAATACACGAGATAATAAGATAAATTGGGATTTTTTTAAAAGGAAGGAAGCATTCCAGGCCTAAGTTTACAGTACCTCCCTAGCACACGCCATTTATGACTCAGGAAAATCTGGAATAAACCTCAGAGAGGACGGTCCTCGTGGGAATCGAACCCCATACCTCCTGTTCATGAGTCCATGCCTTAACGACCTCAACCACTCATGGCGGTAATCTAGGGATGAAATTACTACAAGGATGTTTAAAAAATTAACAGCGAATTCACTGTATTTCATCAAACGAACACTAGGCATTTTTAACTTCCACCAAGGGAAGATAAATGCTTTGAGAAGGTGCTGACATTTACCAACAGATATTATGGCTTGCTGAATGGAAAGATAATTGAAACTAAATGGTAGCATCTTTAGCTGTGTCCACCATAGAAGTGCAATGAGCAGTTATAAGATTTTATGGCCAGAGGGTGTAAAACCTAACTTATTTAAGGATGTTGGAAAGGTATGGTGATAGTTGTATTACATTATGAGTGCATAGATGTGTTTAAAAGTAGACACATGTCTGTCATTGATAAGCAATGCCCTGATCATCCCAGCACAACCATTACTGATCAGAATGTAGGATGCTTGATGGCATGATTCAAGAGAACTGGCATATTTTTTTAGAAATTTTAGCGAGGAAACTGAGTATCAGTATCAGATCTGTTAATACCATTGCTACGGATGTTTTCAAGTACTGGAAACTAATACAAGGTGGGTGCCTACGATGGTCGCTAATGAAATTCTAAATTATGCATGTGCAGATTTTCACATTGAGATTTCAGATCTTGCTGCATACCCCATACAGCCCTGATCTCTCTCTTTCAGATTATCATTGTTTGGAACTTCTGAAGGACGCTTTGAGAGGATGACATTCAGATTATCATTGTTTGGAACTTCTGAAGGACGCTTTGAGAGGATGACAAAGTCAAAGAAACAATGTTTTCTTGGTTGAAGACATAACCAAAACATTTTTTTCGGAATGAAAAGTTGGTGTGAGAAATGTATTGAGAATGAGGGTGATTATGTCAAAAAATTATATCATTTGAATCAAATTTGAAATATATATTTGAAAAAATATGGTTTGCTGTTAATTCTTGAACACCCTTGTAGTAAGAATTTTTAATAAAATGTGATTATTAAATGATCTTTGATATTAAAGAAGTATTTAGGAAAGGTGAAACAAAAATATCGTGATGGAAAGAAAAAAACTAAAGGGGATGCAAATCAGCCAAGACACAAGAATATTTTATAATTTAAATTTTTTGATGAAAAGAGAAATTAAAATGGTAAGCAGCTTATAATTAAAATCAATGGCAAAATGCAATGTAATTTACATAATGTGCATAGAACAAATATCAATTGTAATGTACAGTACTTTGGCAACTTGGAAATGGTTTGAAATATGATTAAATAACTTTGTCAAAAGTAAGATAATGCTCTAGCACTGAAATTACATTTAAAATGAATATTTTCATCTTCATAAATGATTAACAATTTTTTTTTAAGATCACAGAACTATGAAAGATAAGACTGATATCGTTTCCTCTTTCTTTCCCTGATGAAATCATATTATTAAATAATAAAATGACATTAAATATGCCAAATTCTCCCAAGAAAACATAATTTTATCCAATCATTTAATTTGTTTCTACAGCTCCATTTAATGTATAGAACATAAATAGCTGGCTTTTTTTATCACCTCCTTAGAGAAATTATAATCTTATTCCGCATACTCTGGCAATCATGTTACCAATTAAATTACAAAAGCAAGTACAAATGAAAACAATTTACGGAAAGATAATAAAGGAAGAATACAAGAAAGAGGATGACAGGAGCCGTAATGTATGTATCATGTGTACTATCACTTACAACACTTTTTCTTCTTATCAGTGCCAGTAGTACTTGGGATGGGTTCTGGAACAGGTTGCTTTATATCTGAACTGGTGGAACTATTTCCGGCTTCACTAACACTGGATGCTGACATTGGTGTCATTGATTCCTCTTTGATAGCTGGTTCTTCTGCAATACCAAACAAAGCCTGTTCTAAATTCACATTCACCAGGAATGGAAAAGAAGTTGTTTTGGGGAGAGAAAATGATTTAATAAATTAACATTAAACTGCTCATAAATGTAATATAGGTGTAGTTCAATTACATGTTCTCAACTGAACCAAACCAATTTGCCTGGCTAATTTTCTTATGTTGCAGATGATGGTAAACTGAGCACTTTCTTCAGTAATATATCATCAGTTATTTTAATGAAGTTTACAAACTCATTACTATGTTTTGCTATCAATGAATGACTCAACAATTTACTCTACATATAATTTAAATGAAATATGTAATTCCAGCATAATTTACAATGGCTAATTATGTTATTAAAGCAATTATCCCTTTACAGTCATATTCTAATACTTGTTAATAATAGTTGATTTTTTCTTGCCAATCAACACTGATCAAATCAAGTACTGTTCAAACTGATGAACTACCTAACTGTGGACACATCACATTTACTCCACAGAAATCATAAGTTATTCTTAATTTAAAGTGAAGTAAATTTCAGTTGGCACACTATTCTGCAGGTTTGCTCCAACACACTTGTTACCATTATGACAATCTTAAGTCATGACTCATGAATAAGAGGTCTGTGATTCAAATCCCACCAGGGCCTTCTTCCCTGACGTTTTCTCCAAGTTTTCCTCATCAATGGTAAATGTTGGAAAAGTACCCTCAAATTGAACCTGGAATGCTTCCTCCCCCCCACCAAATTATTTTTATCATTTCATTTATCATCAGTATCAATCACCTGTATTGTTGTAAAATGAGCATTAAACACACAAACAAAACAACAAAAGTGGGTAACCAGCAGACTACATAAAAGCTCCATTCTGTGCACGTACCACAATTCTTTGCAATGTTACACAGAAATGGCAATCAATTTCGCTTATTTACACAGTTAACTGAACTAACTCTTATAAGTAACAGTATCAGTAACCATTTAGCCTATAATTAATAAACTACATCAAACTGCCCAGACCTTTACCTGGAGAAATCTTGATATTAGTAGTTTTCTTAAAGGATTTTTAAAGGAGTATAAACTGTAAACTGTATTCAGTATTCCATATTTAAGAATTAGGTTTCCATATAGCAACTACTTACAATAATACAAAATGAAGCTTTAAAATAGTTATGCTTCATTTATCTACAAATTAGTCACATAATTTCATTGCCATAAAGAGACTGTTTTAGTATACTGCTTTTTGTAGACTGCATATTTTAAATTAAAACACAGCTATGCCAATGAGTAAACAATCTACACTATTCAGAATGAAAGCATGAAAAACAACATATATACTGGAATTGAAATTTTATAATACAAAAAAGAAAATAAAAAAAAGTTTTTCTTTAATAACATTAATCAGTAAAAGCAGTTTTAGAACAAGAATAAGCAGAAAAGAATTTACTACTTAAATGTAAATTGGAACTTGCACAGTGAAGCTAATCATATTAATCATATGATATCATTGTATGATTCAGTTGAACTATACACTCTTAAAGCTTCACTTACTTTTCATAAATGTACGGAACCGGTTTCAAGAACATTTAGTTCCCATCTTCAGAAAGAAAAGAATTTGCTTTTCCAAATTATATAGAAATCAAGGTAGGAATGTTTATATCTCCATCCCACAAAAATCAAATATTTATGTGGAATTACCTAATTTGGCCATGAATATTCTTACATATATTAAGATCAATGTGTGAATGAGTGGAACTAACACTCTTTTGCTCCACTTACTTGTTTAAATATGTAGGACTGGTTTCACGAACCCTTCGTTCTCATTGTCAGCCCCTAGTCGACTGGAGGATAAACTGTTATTCTGTGGAAATGTGTAATCTGCTCTGGTGGAGGTGTAATGAACTTCAACTTTATGTTTTCATCCCCGGAAGTGTTGCAGTTCATTAAACTGTCTATGTATTTGTAAATGTAGATTTTCTCCCATGTTGTTAATTCTGTAGGTCCTTGCACTGATTTTAATAATTTTGTTTCATTCAATATGTTGTGGTTTTATGTCCAGAAATGATATGCCACTGCTGATTTTTCCAAATGCTTGTATTTTATGTTTCTGAAATGTTCTTTTAGTTGAGTGCATATGTTTCTCTTTGTTTTACCAAAGTAGATTTTTCACATTCTGCACAACAAATTTTATAAATACCCGCTTTTTTCTCTTGTGGAATATTGTCATTAACATTATCAATCAGGAGATTTTAACATTAATTATGTTTACAGGTGCCAACCTGATAATAAAATCTTTAAGAATATTCTGAATTTTTTTTAGCCTATGGATATGTGAATTTTTTAAAAAATTAGCTTATCTTTTTTTGCTGAAAGTGTTGTGGTTTCTTTAATATGTTTTTGCCCCTTGAATTTCTGTACCTTTTCTGTATTGGTTCTATGTTTTTGCCCCTTGAATTTCTGTACCTTTTCTGTATTGGTTCTTTGTTATAACAAATTTTAACCACTGTTCTTTCTATTCGTTTGTATTCCTTTAGGTATTCTTCTTTGCTAATTTTTAGGTCAATTAGCTGATGTGTTAAGCTGTTGATAACTGCATGTTTGTGCGTTAAGGAGTTAAAATTGTCAGCTTTGATATGATTATCTACATGTATATTCCAAATTCCAGATTTTCTTGACGTTTCATTATTTTTATGTCCAAGAAAGGTAACATATTATCCGTTTCAGTTTTGTATGTGAATGATATGTTTTTATCTTGTATATTCAGAAGTTTTATGGCATCATTAATGAATTTTTTTTAACTATGGCAAATATATTGTTGACATATCTGTACCATATTTTAAATATGTATGGGAAAGCTGAGTTAATGTGTGTTTCAAATCTGTTCATGAAGAGGTTAGCTAGAAATGAAGACAAGGGGCTGCCCATAGTAAGTCCTAATTGTTGTTTACAAAATTTGCCCTTGAAAGAGAAGTAGGATTAGTTTATGCACATTTCTGTGAGATTCATGTATTCTTTTATGTGTTTATCATTAATTCCATTTGTTCTTTACCAATCTTGCAGATAAATTAGAAGTTTATCTTTAGGTATGATTAGAAACAGCAATTCTATGTCAAAAGATATTAATATGTCAGAAGATTGTAATTTTATGTCCCTAATTTTGTCTATAAACCGAAATGAATTATATAAACTCCTGCTTTGAAATTTAGGCAGTGTCTTAAATCTATCAGCTAGCCATTTTGCTAAATAGTATGAAGGTGTATTGATATTGTTAATGATGGGTTGCATCATTAACCGGTTTTATATATTTAAACAAGTAAGTGGAGCAAAAGAGTGTTTGTTTGACTCGCACAATGAGCTTAATACATAGCTTCGCTGTGCAATGTTCCAATTGACAATTATAGTTTTAATTGTTGCATATATTTGAAGGGAACTGTATCAGGTGTTCTGGCAATGAGATAATAACTTTGCTGCCAGACACTATCACCCTCATTACTCATGGTTTAAACATGTGATGGAGATTATGAAAATCATTTTACTAAGATAGCCTTTCATAGTTTGGAAAATCACCAAATGAGATTTTCCAGATCCTTAAAATGATGGAAATCAATAGGATGTTTGTGTACCACATATTCAACACTTCACTTAGACTGTACTACTGAAGACTGAGATCCAGATGCCATGCTCTGTGAAGAACATAGCTGTTCTCAAAGCAGTGGCAGCTCATGTTCCAATTCCAAAGTAATCACCAATCAATTTGTTTATTTAAGGACTCTAACATCACAGGTCATCAGCGTAAATCACTGATCAAGCCCTGATATGAACATATTCAGGAGATTCATGTCCAGAAAGTTTAGACAAGACTGAAGTCTTTTCGTTACAGTACTGGGCATTTTTAACTGCAGACCTGAAGCAGTAGAGGGTTTTTGAGGTGCAAGCGATTACTATAGCACCAGAAAATGCATTTACTGCCAAGAAAGAAGTATTCATTATTAAAGAAAGCTATAACTGTCAAAATTATAAGTGCTTTTACTTCAAGAAAAGCTTTTGAGAGGGTTCCAAAGGTCCAGGGAAGCCACTATTTTGCATAAGCAATGATTTGGTGGGAGTGCCTATAATAGTGTCACCGAGTTCCATTTCTGCCAACAGGGACTGAAAACAATTATCAAAGTGTATGAAACTACTCTGTTGGAACCAATGGCAAATAACCTGAATATAAAGGTTCAAGAACATGCATTGGACCTTCTGGTATCATTCAGCTCCAGTACATAAGGTCTATCTAAAGTTGTATTGAGAGAAATGTTCTAAATTTTATTTGTGCTCAAGACTGACATTCTAGCAGTTCTAATCTGGACTACAAATTATGGTCTGTGCTTGATGATATGGTTTGCGAGAAAATGCATAATATTGTGAGTCTCAAGCAGTCCTTGGAGTCAGCAGTGGCAATGGAGATAGGAGTTCTCAATGGAGGTAGTGAGCACTGCTATAGAGAGAATTCATCAATTTGAGGCAAAAGGAGTCATTTTGAGGATTGATCATTTAATATTTAGAATACAGGAGAGAACAGCATATCAAAATCAGATAGAAAAGCATTAAAATATGTACAGTTAAATAGCAATCAAACCTTGCAACAGTATTTAGGGCAAGACTACATAATTGAGATCACTGTATGATTGAATCAAACTACACACTCTTATTATTCCACTTATTTGTTTACTTATAATATGTATATAAACAAGTGGAGCAATAAGAGGGCGTAGTTCGACTCAATCATACAATGATTTCAAAATACACACTTTTAATATATATATTATAAACAAGTGGAGCAATAAAAGTGTGTAGTCCAATTCAATCATACAATGATCTCAATTATATGATTAGCTTCACTGTACAAATTCTAATTAACTTTTATAGTCAAGACTACATAGCTTTTCAATATGCACCAGAAGTAAATTATTAAATTACAGTAACTTCTAAAATGCACAAAGCTTTAATAAATGCTCATTTAAATCTAAAACTCCAATTAAATTTCATTTGGGCTAATGAATTTAAAGGATTTTGCAAATATGTTAACAACGCTGAATTCCTTACACAGGGATTTCAAGAAAAAACTATAATACTATGCGGCATTTTGAATCCCATCGGTGGCAAGTGGCGAAACATGTCCAGCTGCCTAGAATCATACACCCATACATGCAGGATAGTTTTTACATGAGACTTATACCATTCATAAAACTAGTTTGGGGATTATAGAGTCCTATTCTAGCGGAGAGTAACAATTGTAATATCTTTGTCTTTGTGCAATTATCTTATAATTATACAGCAATTCATTAATTGTTTATGAGTATATTTCAAACCAAAAAATGTTTGTTATAACCTGATGCAATGTTATACATCATTTCACATAAATGGAGGAGCTAATAGCAAGTCCTAACATAGAAAGAAATGAGTGAACTATATAATTACACCATCATAATAATACAAACAGATGATCATTTCAATCATTTTAATGATATTTAATATTTGTAATGTATACAACTAGCAGAAATGGTTTTTAAATTGACTATGCACAGAGCATCTATTTTCTGTCGAGTGCAGTTTGGACAAAAGAGCAAATCCAAGTACTTTAAACTGTAATTACAACGAAACATCCTATTGCCTGGATTCTCTACTAAAGAAACAAGATCATGGTGAAAATTCAAGAACTGACAATAAAGCTAACAATTCTTTAATTCAGCAGAAGGAACCTCATTGACATTCATTGTAGAACAACAAGAAGTTTCATTTAAGTGACAAGTGCACCTAATGTAGATCACAATTTTTCACGCTTTTTGGTTCATAATTATGGGAATCCTGAACAGGTGCATCTAGTGAATATGGGGATGAACTGAAAATATGGATTCAAGTATTATCATTTACAATAAGAGGAGTCAATATACCATAAGGAAGTGGTGGTGGGAATGTATAAAATAATCTTACTTATGAATGAAACTATTTTTATGGTAAATACTGACTTATATCAAACACTCCATGTTAAAAAAGAACATTCATTTTCTTAGATACTTAATCTAGATATGCTGACTAAACATATAAATATAGAAGTTCAACTTACCCTTTATTGTAGTTGAAGTATCAGAGGTTGTACTGCCTTCTTCCATAGGCTCAGTCTTAATTTCAGTTTTTATTGAATCTGTAGAGTTCATGCACTTGCCACCACTTTCACTGCGATGATTCATCTCTACACTGTTTTCATTCATTGGAGGTTTCATATCCATCTTCATATCCTCCGGTTCTGATTTGATGTTATCCAATTTACCCTTAGTTGATGGTGGCGGACTGTCATCATCCTGTAAAAACAAAAGTAATTTGACTTTAATGATAAATCTTTTAATTCCACAATGTTTAACCAAACACGCTTAGCTTTTTTCTTAAAATAAAATACAATCAGAACTATCAAAGTAAAGCAAATAGGATAATTATTATGTTGTTTGAAGCAAATAACAAATTATTAATATGTTGTGATGACTCGAATTAAATACTCTTATAGCTTCACTTACTTATTTTTCACTGGGACATGTTTCGTGAACCTTTGTTCACATCCACTATTTGTCAACTTTGTTTCTATATTCTTATTCTTTTTTTTTGCTAGAGAAATATTACATTTAAGACAAGTACACTAGCTTATAAACAGCTGAAACAATGGCATTTATTTACAGCATACACCCAAGGTGATGCTGTATAATGCACTATTGTAACACAGGAATCATTGTACATATTTTCATTTGACAATAATTAATGTCTTTTAAAGCATCTACACTCGTCAGAAAATTCTCAAGAGAATATTCTCAATTTCCAGTGCCCTTTTTCATCTTTTTCTATGAATAAAAATTTATAATTCTGTAATGTGGTCTCACAAGATTTTTCTAAGTAGGCCAAAACTAATATCAGAGATCCATTTTCAAAAGTTTTTAACCCTCTGTGTAATATATCTGAGAGATACCTTTCCTGCATTTCTCAACATACTGACGACTGTTAATGTGAAATGTTTTCAAAACATAGTAGCTTCTTAAAATCCATTAGAGCACTTCCTTGTCCATTAGTGATTAGGTGCCTATTATTTTTGTTTCATTATCAAGCAAAAGAATGCACGAGATACATTGAGCCCACTCATGAACCTCATTGTTTTTCTATCCTTTGTTGCTATAAACAATGTTTATGTATACAATGTCACAGAAACGATAAGTAATCAATCTTCTTCAAAATGACGCTAATGACTTGTCAGGGAATATAGCCTTATTAGTACAATTTGCTGAAAATTTCTGTAAATCTGTAATGAAATTACTTTTAGTTTATATTATTGAAAAGATTCACTGCAGATTCTTGGCCACTTCTTGCAAATTTGTCCTGCATGCTTTGAACATCAGTTAATTTCACATTCCTTGTAGCATATCTTGAAAAGTAGCTTCTTCTTAGATTCCATGAACAGCTCTTACAAATTTATTTGTATTTTTCTTTGAAATGCACATAACTAAAGTCTTCCCATATATATATTCAAGGTCTGGTACAGATATGTGGATAATGTTTTTGCCATCGTGCATACCAGATACATAGAAGATGTTCTCAAACTCTTAAATTTAAAAGAAACAATAAATTTTACTGTGGAAATTGAAACTAATAATACTTTACCTTTCTTAGATTTGAAGATAATAAAAAATAATAACAAATTAGAATTTGGCATATACAGCAAAGATACACACACAGATAATTACATAAAAGCTATAGGTTTCAACCCTAGACCTCACAAAGAAGCAGCATTTAATAGTATGATTTTGAGGTTGATTAATGTACCACTTAAAAAAGAAGAATATGTGAATGAATACTCACATATAATACACACAGCAAAAGTTAATGGGTTTAGTAAACAAATGATAGATCAAAAAGTAAAAAGATTCAAAGGAAAAAAGAAAATCAAACAAATCACCACACTCAGCAATTTATATAAAGAAAAAAACTTATCAAAAGTTCACATACCACCCTTACATCAATCACAAATTTCCAAAAATATTCAAACAAAACATCACTTTGGCACCCATAAATATATACAGTGTAGGCAAATTACGAAATCTAATCAAAATTGAATCCAGTTCAAAAGAAGATAGTTCAGGCATATATAGGATCAACTGTAAGGAGTGTAATAAAGTATACACAGACAAGACCAAAAGAAGAAGAAGAAGAAGAAGAAGAAGAAGAAGTAGCAGTAGCAGTAGCAGTAGCAGTAGCAGTAGCAGTAGTAGTAGTAGTAGTAGTAGTAGTAGTAGTAGTAGTAGTAGAAGAGTAATTTCCTTTATATAAGCAACACTCAGTTGAACATATACTGCTATATTGTTTTTAGAAATAAAATAACGAACATTACAATATAAATAAAACACTAAATAATATCAATAATATGATTGGCTTACTGTGCAAGTTCCAATTTACATTTTAACTAAATAATATCAACAAAAATATTACACCTAGAAGTATTTTCAAGACAGCACAGAATCATAATTGTGGCTAGTATCTCTCAGATACATTGCACCTGATTGTAAAGTAGATATTGTGCCTGACAGAAGGTTAACGTTCAGATTTTTAGATAAGCTTGGTTCATTTTTTGCAAATTTCTCAAGTATACTATCAACTTCTTCCTCCACACTTTACCGTATATCCTTGGATAAATTTTCCTCTTTCAGTTGCATGATGGCTTCCAGCACAAACTTGCTGACAGCTTCATATAGCTAGTGCCTAAATGTTTCCATAGTGGTACTGCTAAGGTACATGAAACTAAGCAGCTAACAGAACAGCTGCTCAATCTATATGTTGCAGAAAAAATTTGTTATTTATTCTAATAGCTTTCATTTTCCTAAGAATAATGTGAAGAAAGCAAATTGTTGCGATAACAGAGACAGACTGTGTTTATATTGTCTTTGGAGCTTGTGACACTTGACCCACTTGATAGGAGCATATATAAACATATATTCAAGCAAAGTGTGTGTGCTGCACTGTCTCAATTCATTACAACCAGTCACCAATTTGAAGATGCTTGGGATTAGGTTGAACTTCAGAAAAAGAATGATAAAAAAGCTTCATTAATGTAGATGTAATAGCCATAGATACACTATAGTGTTAGTGCTGTTAATGCAAAGTAATGCCAGCAAATCACGAGTCATTGCTATTATGAAAGTGAAATAATAAGAAACATAAGCAGTAGTGCAGAATGCATAACTTTAATGATTCCTTCTGAATAGCCTGAACTACTTTAAATACAGCTAGAAAATTAATGATGGTTAGGGCAATATCTGATCTCAAAAGAACTGAATTAAAAACTCAAAATAATAAAAAATGTTACATAGTATATACAAGTTTGTGTACTGGATGAATTTGTGTGCTCCTACAGGGGGAGGGGGGAAAGGAAAATAATGTTTACTTGCTCGTCATGACTACAATCAAATAAGAGTATCCTCAACCTGGTGGAAAATATGTTAATTTTAAAAGTGTTCCTGATAAAGGTACCAATTATTTCAGTTGGCTTATTAATTTTATTAGTTTATTATTTTTATGGAAGATGGAAGATATTCATCATATGGAAATTGTTAAACTTTTTCTTTGTTGCAAAATACCCACAATTTATAGTTATAAATAGATAAGGAAGCAGTGTCCCAAGAAGTTGGAGAATAGCAATAGCAGCGCCAATATTTAAGTATAAGGGAGGAGTGAACATCTCAAATTACAGGGGAATTAGCTTGTTATCTTATTACATGTGTTATACACAGGGGTTTTAGTAGAAAGGGTGCAAATGTGGGCAGAAGAGAATAAGCTATCAAAATTTCAATCAGGGTTTAAGAAGATGAGAGCTTATAAGAGAACAACTAACAATATCTTTGTTGTAGATACATTGGTAAATAAGTATTTAGCAACAAAGAGGGGAAGATTATACATGTTATTTGTGAGTTTTGAAAAAGCTTTGACACAATAAACTGGGAAAGCGTTATGGGTAAAATTGAGTAAAAAGTGAATGAGCAATAGGTGCATAAAAATTACAAAATATATATACTTATGAGTTTTGTATAATAATGTCAAGTAACAAAGTAATTCAAATTATTCCAAACAATATAGGGAGGGTTAAGGCAAGGCTGTAAATTAAGTCCTGTACTATTCAATATGTTCATTGATGATATCATAGAGAAAATTAATGTAGTAAATAGTCATGTTCCAATAATTAACAATAATGCAATACCTGATTGTTATTTGTGGATGATCTTGTTGCACGATCAATATCTAATGTGGGATTAATTCAATCAATTAAAGCAATATCTACAAGGGTCGTTCTGAAACTAATGCCTCCTATTTTTTTGTGTTGACTTTGGATGTCCGAGCCAGATGTCGTTGCTGCAGTGCTAATGCTTGAACCTTCCTCTTTCATTTGCAGGTGGTTCCGTTGTTCTGCGGTAGTTGGGGCCAGCAGAGGAGTGTTCCAAAATGGAGTCCGATATGGATGGGCTTATAAAACAGAGATCAGAAATGTGTGATCAAATTTCTCACTGCTGAAGAAATTGCACCAATTGAAATCCATTGACACTTGCTAAAGGTACAGCTGACATTCAGGTTTGCACACTATTCTTTGGCCGTTATCTGCAGATCAGCACGGATGAGTTATTCAAGATGCTCTTCATTGTGAGATGTGACAGCTGTGCAGGGTCAACCGGGTTGTGGCTTGTCATGCACACTCTTTTCACCACTGCTAAAATGCCCTACCCATCACCTCACATTGCTCATGTCTAGTGTATTGTCTCTATACACCTTTAGCAAGTGTTGATGGATTTCAATCGGCGCAATTGCTTCAGCAGTGAAGAATTCAATCACACATCTCTTATATGCACGTCCATATCAGACTCCATTTTGGAACACTCCTCTGCTAGCATTAACTACTGCAGAACAACAAAACCATCTGCAAGCATTAGCACTATTCCAACGACATCTGGCTTGAACATCCAAAGTCAACACAAAAAAACAGGAGGTATTAGTTTCAGAATGACCCTCATAATTTTTGCAAGAAGTGGAGCTTGTGTTTTAATCTAAGCAAATAAAAAAATTGTGGTTTTTAAAAAGGGCAACAAGTTATGGAAAGCTGAGAAATGAGCTGGCAAGGAAGAGAAATTGAGGTGGTTCAAATTTGATTACCTAGGAGTATAATTAAGTTCTAAGGGTGGATGGAGTAATCAAAAGAAGATGATACCTAGCTAAAGGGAAGATTTTTTTGAAAGCTGTATGAGCATATACTATATTCCACTGTGAAAATCCCCGAAAAAAACAACAAAAAAAACAAAAAAACCAAACAAACAAAAAAAAAAAAAAAAACAAGAAAGAAAGGAAAAAAGAAAAGAAAAGAAAGAAAAAATAGTTTGAGAGAGTATATGGGGCAGTGGTGGAGGCTAATTTGAATTTGATACACAGAAACTTCTGCAAACAATATTTAGCTTACCAAGCCTTGCCAAATGGTATTGCTCAAGTAGAACTAGGAAGAATAGGTAGGGAAAATTACGGAGAGCAAATTGAAATACTGGTTTACAATTAGAAGTTCAGATGAACATAGTGTTTTATATCAGTGTCTGGTAGTTCAGCAAAGCCTTAATCAAGATGCACTTGGCTTAACAAGGAAAAGGAAAGTGAAAAAATTGTATTTAGGGACATGTGGAGAGCTAGGGGAGCATTAGAAGGGGTTTCTGGAAAGAAATTTGGTTAAGAATTGAAGATATTGAAATAAAAGAAATATTTGCTAGTTTTAATTTCAAAACATCATTGGGTGTATATAGAGAAATGAAAGGAGTTTGGAACAGGGAAAATTATGTTGAAATATGTGATAAAGCAGCAAGAGAAGGCTTTGCATGTATAAGAACAGGGATTGTGAAATTGAAGGGTTTCAGAGTAAGGGGAAAGTCAGATAAATGTCTACTGTGTAGCCAGAAAGACAAATAATTGGCATAATAATTAGAATGTAAGGAAACTAAGTTTGTGAGGGAACGTAAGCTTTCACAGCCAGAGTTGCAGATATCTTTAGTAATATTTGTAACTAAGCTTCTTAGGGAGAAGCTGGAAGTGCAGAGATGGTCCAATCTACCAAAACAAATTACAGGGAAAAAGACGTTGAATGTTAAATCAAGAAAAAGCATGGTGGAAATTGGATTTATTTAGGTAAAGTATGAGCAAAATGGTTAAAAAAAAAAAAAAAATTAGTAAGCAAGGCAATGAAGAAAGTGCAGAGTGTGAGATGTTAGATTCAAATAGTAGGAAGGGCCCTATAACTTAGCAACTGCAGTGTTTGGGTATATCAAGCCCCAGGAAATACAGCAAAGTAAGGTACTGAAGTATAGTGAATTATAATTTGCTAAATTATTTAATAATATTCAAGATAATGTAGAATAGTATACTGTTGAAGTTGTGTACAAACAAATGTGACTGAAATGTGTTTGATTTAAAAATTGTATATGCATTTGTTAAATAAAAATTCTATTCTATAAATAGTTATTTTAATTATACAAATAGTTATTTTAATTATACCACTTAAGTGTTTAAAATTCCTTGAACCTAAAATTCTGCATATTATGAGTTTCTATTGCCTCTGGCTTTGGTATGATGCTACTACATATTTTGGAACATCAGAATTGTATGGATCCTGATTCAAATGAAAGAAAATCTCACCTTTCATAATTTTAATAGCAGTGTCCATTATATTATTCCTCCACAGATTTTTTTTTTAGGGGGGAACATTACAGCAATTGCACATATGACTTCAAATATCTATGTTTTATTCTATTAATCCCACAGCCCAAATGTTTAGTGTGGTTCAAAATTGCTAGCATAATATGCAATATCATGCAATCATATGTATAATGAGTTTTCTTGGGTTTGCATTTAAGGGTAACAATGTGAAATTATTCCAAGTTTGCTGTGTTATAATAGTTTCTTGTGTACTTCAGGTCTTCTAAAAATATGGTATCTTTTGTTACCGATAACATAAGATGAACATGAGTATGGGTTTCATCCAATCTGTGTTATTCTGCTGATCTTATGAAAGTTTCAAGTTTATTCCCAGTTCAATACATGAATAATGCATTTTTGGTTTAAAACTGATACATATGCTTTTCTATATGCACAATTTCATCCCCTCCACAACTTTGGAATGATCACCAACTTGATCTGCAGTCCTGAATGAAGAGAGATACACTTTAAATACATCCCCCCCTTTTTTCTTTGGATGAATAGCACACAACATTTTCCTTATTCTATAATGCCTAACTGAGAGAAACAGTTCAATTTTTACCACTGCCTTAATTATAGTCACCCAAATAGCCATTAACATGCTTGTTTTTCCAATTCTCTTGTCAAACATTTCTAAAGGACAATAAAGTCAATAATTTTATCACTGTAAATATCTACTGCAGTGCAGATTACATATTTAGCACAAAAACCACAACTATCATGCTGGCCATCCCCTGCTAGCCAAACTCATAAATTGGATTTTATGTTTATCAATGAAATGCATTTGCACCTATAGTGCTGTATGTCATGCTGATGACTTCATATGCGTCACACTTTTTTCACAACAGAGAAAGAATTTAAATATTAATAGTAAATGTTTCCACATCATAATGAAGCATGCTCCTTTTTTACTTTATCACAAACAACTACCACCTTTTCTAGCAGAGTTATTCATGAATTCATTTGAAACAAATATCACAAAAGCATTCCCTTTAATTTTCAAGTCATGGTATAGGTATGTGGATGACATTTTTGCAATAATATGGAAGAAACACTCAATAGATGCCCTGAAACTTCTTAATTTGCAACATGAAACTATACAATTTACCATAAAAGAAGAAAGAAATGGTTGACTACCATTTCTAGATTTAAAAATTATAAGAAATGGAGATTGTTTGAATTTTGGAATTCACAGAAAACTATATAAAAAATGAGAGTTATGACCCCATTCCACATAAGTATGCAGTGTTTCACAGTTTGGCACACAGATTGATGAATATTCCACTCACAGAAGCAGAGTACAAAATAGAATACAAACAAATAATAAAGACAGCTATAATCAATGGTTTCAACAAAGACACAGTGATAAAAATTATCAATAAATCTAAAAGACAAAAGGGGATAAGAGAAGTTTCCACACTGAAAAACACAAAAGAAGAATTCAAATTCAAAAGTTTCAAGTACCATCCAATCTACCACAACAAGTTAAAAAAAATTTTCAAAGAACATGGGATAATGTTAACCCCAAAGAACAGATACAACATCAAAAATTTATTAGGTTGCACAGTAAAAGACTCCATATCAACAGCACAGAAATCAGCAATTTATGAAATAAAATGTGCAATTGTGATCAGAGCTACATAGGCAAAACAAAGAGAATGGAAATTCGGAGGAAAGAACATTTTAGGAATATTTAGTTTAAGCACGTGGATAAATCAGCAGTAGCACCTCACTTATGGACCAAAAACCATGAAATAAAACCAGGAATTAAATTGCTGAAACATCTTCTCAATCCATTTGATTTTATCCACTTGGGGAAAAAAAATTATATTAAAAAATAGAGAAAACATAATGAATTTTGAGTTTCCTCCTATGGATGAACTCAGCAATTTCCTACTTCAACCAACAGAGGACACCACAGGAACACCCGAGTGTCCAGCATTCGTTTTGAGTAATGGCGGTTCGGTGAGCAACTGAAGATGGGATAGATTCTTCTGAAATGCATCTTATTTTTATGTAAGTAAGTGGAGTTTAGTGTAAAAAACGAATACCCAAGTTTAGGATAAACTACCACTTTATTACTAGAGTATTCACTTGGACCAAATGAAATATCATACCTAATGTTACAAATGATATGTCCATGTTATCTTCACTAATTTCATTACCTGTTTCACTTTCACAGACACTGCAATAGCACTCATTCCCCATTTCGCATTGTACAACATCCATTGTTGTGCCTTCATTTCATTAATTTTTTCAGCAGCCACATTCATTGTCATTGAATCTTGAAGATAAAATATTAGTTCATAAGTATTGAAACTTGCATTTGCTGGCCTCCTCTCTCACTTTTTAAACTATTTTCTTTCAGATATAACATTTTAACCTTTTTGGAAGTTCTCTCCTCTTGTAGTCCTTTCAAGTGGTGAGGGAATTATTATTATTATTATTATTTTAAATATTTGTGGGATTTTTATACCAAGAAGTCTTTTTTTTAATTTCACATGAAACTCCATTTTTTTCTTTGAAATAAATTGATTATACTAAAGAGACTTTACTTCATACAAAATTAGCTTTGATTATTTTCTTTATATATGCAAATATAGAACAGATAATCTGCCTTTATGCGATGAAAGTAAAAGTTTTTTATTTATGCTTGTTTGCTGTGATTGTTACATCCAAAAACACTGCAAAATTTTGAACACTACATTTATTATACGTTGAGAGAAGAGGAGGAGGAGGAGAGGGAGGAAGAGGAGGAGGAGGAGGAGGAGGAGGAGGAGGAGAAGAAGAAGAAGAAGAAGAAGAAGAAGAAGAAGAAGAAGATACTCCAATGATATATTTATCTATGAACTGAGTGACATGGAAGAAACTATAAATAATAATATGCTATGCAATAACAGTAACTCAGGATATTGGATTTGCAAGACACATGTAACCAGGTATACGGACAACTAAGGACTTCTCTGGAACTAGACCATGCAAAGTTCTGATTTTTTTTCCCATTAATTCTTTTTTACTTTTTTATTTATACAAGCAATATGTAGATACTGCTCCTCTCAAATAAATAATGGGAATCAATTCACACTATCAGAAATATGAGAAAGGAGCATCTTATTTACAGAATGAAAAATAGATTATAAGTTATTACTGCTGCTTACAAACAAAATATAATGTTATGAAATGCTTTACAGAAGTATTCATTGGTATTTCCAGTCAAAATCAATCCTGACTTGAATTATCATCTTACTAGGATTTCAGTTTGAAAACTCGAGACATTGTAGAAGTCGATATCATTGCACGATTCAGTTGAACTACACACTCTTAAAGCTTCACTTACTTTTCATAAATGTATGGAACCGGTTTTGAGAACATTTAGTTCCCATCTTCAGCCAGGCTAAAGTTCAACGATCATTCGTTGAGCTGTGGGAATGTATATTCTGCTCTGGTGGCAGTGTGATAAACTTGTAGTTTATGTTTTCATCCCCGGCAATGTCGAAGTTCATTATGCACATTTACAATGGGCAGCCCCTTATCTCATTTCTAGCTAACCTCTTCATGAGTAGATTTGAAACATACATCAACACAGCTTTTACATACATATTTAAGGTATAGTACAGATATGTAGACGATATATGTGCCATAGTGAACAAAAAACTCATTGACGGTGCCTTAAAACTTCTGAATATGCAAGATATGAACATATCATTTACATACGAAATAGAAACAGATAATATGCTGCCAATCTTGGATATTAAAATAATGAAATGCCAAGATAATCTTAAATTTGGAATATATAGGAAGAATACACACGCAAATAATCACATCAAAGCTGACCGTTTTAACCCCACAGCGCACAAACATGAAGTAATTAACAGTTTAACACACCGGCTAGTTAACCTACAAATTAGCAAAGAAGAATATTTTAATGAATACAAACAAATAGAAGAGCAGTTAAAAATGGTTTTAAAAAAGAACTAGTACATAAAAAGGTGCAGAAATTCAAGAGACAAAAACATCAAAGAAACCACAACACTTTCAGCAACAACAAAAGATAAAACTAATTTTGAAAAAATTCACACATCATCCATGGGCCACAAAAAAATTTCTGAATATTCTTAAAGATTTTAATATCAGATTGGCACCGATTAATAGATTTAATGTTAAAAACTTACTGATAGATACTGTTAATGACAGTATTCTAAAGAAGAGAAATCAGGTATTTACAAAATAAAGTGTGCAGAAAGTGAAAAAATCTACATTAGAAAAACAAAGAGAAACATAGGCACATGGTTAAAGGAACATTTCAGGAACATAAAGTACAAGCAAATAGAGAAATCAGCAGTAGCATATCATTTTTGGACACAAAATCACAACATAAATAAAGCAAAATTATTAAAATCAGTACAAGGACCTACGGAATTAGCAACCTGGGAGAAAATCTACATCTACAAATACAAAGACAGCGAAATGAACTTCGACATTGCCAGGGATGAAAACATAAACTACAAGTTTATCACACTGCCGCCAGAGCAGAATATACATTCACACAGCTCAACGAATGATCCGACAGTTGAACTTTAGCCTGGCTGAAGATGGGAACTAAATGTTCTCGAAACCGGTTCCATACATTTATGAAAAGTAAGTAAGACTTTAAGAGTGTGTAGTTCAACTGAATCATACAATGATATCAATTAATATGATTAGCTTCACTGTGCAAGTTCTAATTTACATTTAAGTAGTAAATTGTAGAAGTCATTTAAACCTTAATGATATATAACCATACATTCAAAAAATTATCACGTCTTTCATGACTGAGGTGAAGTATGGGCAAATCATAAGCAGCAGATATTAAAGGCTGTTCAGTGAAATATGATTTAAGTTAGTGCTATTTAGTTCTTTCATAAGTCCTTGGAAAACTATATAATGCTTTCTCTTGGGTAAATTTATGAATACTTCTGTGTCATTTAAGGACAAACTAAGATATTTTCAATTAAATTAGTGTCTTTTTGAATATGCAGATTTTTATCAAATTTTAAGATATTTTCCAAGTATACTTGTTCAAACAGGTGTCCTGACATAACTTTCTCATTTTAAATTACTGATTTACTGCAGCAACATAACGTGTGATGTAAGACAGCATTCTTAAGTTCGTATATTATATGACCAAAAGTACAACAAATAGTGCAAACACATACCTGGTTAAGTGCTGCAGTGATTGCTGCCATCTGGCTGGATATGCTGGATGATGAACTTCTGACAAGGCTTGCTCTTTCTGCACTTGACATGCCTTTCCCAAGACTGGCCAAATGTTGCTGATGGTTGATGGTAGCAGTAGCAGTGGAGGTGGAATTGGTGACGGAATTCGCTGTGACCGAAGCGAGACTGCTCTGCAGGGTTGGCTGCTGTTGCTGCTGAGTAGCCACAGTTGTGCCTGGTACAGCTGCTATTGTGGGCTGCTGCAGCAAATTTGGAGGAACTAAAGATGATGTTGTGACTGAGGACGCAGCCACTGCTGTGGACTGAGGGAGACTACCATTTGTGACGTTAGGTGATGGAGAAGGTCCACCAGTTGTGGAGACAGCAGCTGAGGTTGGAACTTGGGAAGAGTGCGAGGAAGCGATTTGTACGACATCTGATGTCGATGAAGCAGTAGAGGATGGAGTTGAGGTGGGGGGTTGGAGAGGAACTCTATTACCAGCAACTGTTGTCGATGTTGAAGTGGGAGGGAACTGGTTCTGTAGACCAAATGGCGATGCTGCTGACTGGGGCTGAAACACAAAATAGCATTCAATTTAAATTTCCATTTCAAAACTTTTATTGGCACAGCTTAACAGGAGAAATGAAAATGTGCTGATCTTTATCAGTTATTTATAAATGAAAGAAAACTTAGCAAACAAAAGACAAACAGATGCCCTGACTCTTCCATCCCTACATCCCTACATCCCATCCCTACATTAGTGCATTAATTACTTGAGATTATTTTCTATAGTCATATCTAGCTGTAGTGAATTCCAAGGTTGAGTTATGGACATAATTACATTTTCATATGACTTATATTAAAAGGGGTGTTAAATATGTCAGTGTTTGCCTGGAGAGTTCAGTTCCAAGTTTTGAACAGCAAGCATCAAGAAATCAAAGTATAATGAGCTTTCTTTAGAAAATAAAGTGAATACTATCAATAACATTGTGTTATCTTTTGCAAGCAGACCTGGTCAGAAGTACAGCTCAGGAAAATCAACTGTTACAATTTGAAAAACAAGTACAAATTATGAGTGCTCTGAATACAATATAACTTCAAAAACGTTGGTTATTTGATTGAGATGACACTGACCAAACATTATTTAAACGGTTACTCTTCACAGAACTTAAGGAGTTACTCTCAATGGATCTGAGTTGAACACTATAGCTGAACTGCTAGCCAAGATATTGAACAAGAATTAAGTATTCATGTAGCTTTACACATGGAAGGAATGAGGTAACATGATAGTTGTGAAACTAGGAAGTTAAGTCATTGATAAAAAATTAGCATCGAAGTGGTTGATTTTAGAGTGGCAAAGAATTTGAAGTTGCCACTCACCTTAGAGCACCTTCAACAATAACACTGAACTATTCTATTAATGCTGAACTGACATTCAAGGTGAAAGGTGAAAAATGTGTTGATGGCAATACATTGAAAAAACTGAATATTTAATGAGTCTTAGAATAAGGTGTGTTCCAGATATTTTAAAAGCATCAAGCAGTTTTTAGTGAATTAATAGTTCAATAATAAAGCCTGGATGATATTACCCATATTAAAGAACAATTTCAACAGTTGCATCAAGAGATGAAAGTGAAAAAAATGAAAAATTCTGCTTCTGGTAGAAAACCACCCTTCTCATCATTAACACCCAGATGTTTTAACTACATCATGCCAATCCGTCAACCGATGGATTAAGGTGTGATTTGTCACTTCAAGACTTAAATGCTTCATTTAATCCACACCTTGGGATTACAAAGCAGAGCATATAAAAATGTTTTGCATGCTCTATGTTTTGACAGCAAAGCCTGGAGAGTATGGCAACAGAACTGTTTCCAGAAAGCTGATTTGGCTATTAGATGTGTGACATTAAAAAAAGTGGATGATGTGTCTCTTAATGATTTGATTTGGAATATTAATAGCTATTCCATTGAAGCATCAAATTTTGTTGACGTTGACTCTGAAGTTTAACAAATGAAATTCCATAATACTGACATAAAAGATACTTCTATCATGGAAAAAAAAGTAGAATGAAAATGACAATAAAGAACCTGTTACAACAGTGACAGTAAACAGGCTGAAAATTACAATGAAGAACCAGTTAAACAGTGAGGACAGTGTGTGCTCACTGCAGATCACAAATGCATTTGCACGACACTTTCTGAAAAGTGGTTGGTGTGTTTTAAGAAAAACAAAAGTGACATTTTGCATCAATATGTGACATGGATGAAACATAATTCTCCAATACACACCCAAATCCAAGCAGCAGTCTATGCAGTGGACAGAAGCCGGTTCAGCTTCAAAGAGGGTGAGGACGGTGCCATCGATGTGAAAGATCACGGTGTCGGTATTTTGGGATGTGAAAGGAATTTGTTAATTGACTATCTTGAAAAAAATTGTTTTCCATCAAGACAATGCACCTGCCCACAAAAGTGTCTTTAGCAACAGGGAGATTATGGAATCTGCGCTATGAAGTGCTGGAACATCCTGATTGAAGGGAGTTCACCACATATCCTACATTTAGTTTTTGAATTGTATTGTATTGTATTTTTAATTATGCTGTTCATCATTTTAACCCTATTTCCAAGATTTGGCTCCCTCAGACTTCCACCTATTCTGAAAAGTGAAGAAATTCCTCACTGGTCAGCACTTTTCATCCAATCGAGAAGTCAGTGTGGCTGTATTGGGTACTTTGCAGCACTTTCAGAGGAACACTACAAAGAGGGGATAATGGCACTGAAACACAACTGGATGAAATGTAATGATATTAGAGGAGATTATGTTGAAAAATAAAATTTCTTTGAAAGCATAGTCATTTTCACTATCAGGCCAAGAAATTTTCAGACCACCCTCATACACAGGAGAAATAGAAAATATAAACACATGGAAAAATAACCAATAGCAGACCATTTCTGGCAAAAGAACCACGAGTTCCAAAACGAACCAAAAATATAAAAGCTCTTCAAAAATGCATAGAATTAAGTGTGGGAAAATATATTCATAAACAAAAAGAGGGAAATTTTAGATTTGATCTCCCAAACAATAGTAACCTCATCACTAAGTTCATAAAATCCACAGCGCTACATCTTAATATCACATGGGAAGCAGACAATAGAACTATGCTGAAGATGAAGGCAACAGCCTTTCAAACGTGTTCAAGTAAGTGGAACATACTTAGTTAAATGTCAGTGATTTCCTCAATAATAGTTATATTATTAATGTTGTCTTCATAAATTTCCTTTAAAATGTTGCCATTACTGAAATGCTATTCAAAATATCTCCTACAAAGTAGAATTTGAAGCAATGTGTAAAGGAGCCTGTAACACAAGATATATATATGTTTAAGTAAAGACTACCTGAATTTGACATCACACTATAAAATGCAAGTTGCTTAACAAACAACAGGACGAGTTTTGTCATCAAGTATAGTTTCCATGTTCAAAACTAAAAACAGACTGTAGTACTACTACTGCACCTAGTATGAATTCCACAAATGACCTGACATTAGATACCACCACTATTTTTCAATTACTTGTGGTTTTTAATATCTGATATCATGATGATAACTACTAATTACCTGCATTGCAAATCATCACTGAATCCTATAACAGGTTGGCAATATCATTAAAGAAAATAAACTGCATTCTTAATTAAAAATGTTAATTGGAACGTTCACAGTGAAGCCAATCATATAATTGAAATCATTTTATGATATAGTCGAACTACACACTCTACAGAATTGGCAACATGGGAGAAAATATACATTTACAAATACAGAGACAGTTTAATGAACTTTGACACTTCCGGCGAGGAAAATATAAACTTTAAGTTCATCACACCTCCTCCAGAGCAGAATACCCACAACACAACGAATTATCCAGCAGTCGGAGATTTGAACTGATGATGAGAACAACTGTTCTCGAAACCGGTCTACAATAGTGACAAGTAAGTGAAGCATAAGAGTGTGTAGTTCGACTATATCATAAAATGATTTCAATTATTGCATTCTTAATTATGACACTCTAGTCTTTAAACACTTTACCTGTGTCTGCACTGTATCTGTACTGTTCGCAGCAGCAGCAACAGCTGCAGCAGCAAGACGGGCTTTCATTAGGCTAGGGAATTGCTGCTGCATCTGCTGTTGCTGACTAGGGGCAGCAGGACTGCTGGGCACAGCTCCAGCTGTCGTCGTGGCTGCTCCTGTACCATTGTTTGCTGCATATTGACTAGCTGCTGCCACCGCTGCTGCTGCAACATTCGTCACTGCTGGAGCAGCAGATGCCACAGTCATGTTCGGTGGACCCTGAAAAACAGTAAACTTGTCCCATTTTGTTGCTTACTAAATGACATGCTATGAACATTTTCCATCCTGAGTTATCATTCAATTCACATATATCTGATATGTGTAGCTTTATGTATAATAATGGATTACATAATGATTTCAGTAGAAGTTCTGACTGAAGCAGTATATCATATGAACATAAGCCTTGCAATAGTAACACTATTTACCTCACTCACTTTTAACATTACTGTCAACTACTATGCTCAATATAATGGACTGCATATTAGCTTTTTCTTGTTATTTGTTTTCTGAATCTAACTCTTCTATTAATTAAATGCTGAAATAGAACAATTCTACAGTGTAAAAGATTGCTATGTACTAATGCTCTACTTCACTTTATATTTTTCTGCATAGCATGCTTCAAGAGCTCTTGCTCCATCATCAGTAGTAGATGTATAAAATGGAGAAATCAAATGGTTTCAAAAGAGCTGACAAAGACTGTTCAGTGGTGGAAATTCAAAATTCATAACCTTACCTTTGTTAATGGTTTCTCTCAAATTATATTTATAGACCTTAATAAATTGGTTTCTATCGAGATACTGCAGCTACCAATTTATCCATCTGTTTATTCTTAATACTTCAAAAATGATCCTATATTGTGGTCTGTATATGCAATTCTTACAATTGATTGTTTAACATTTCTCTAAGTGAAGAAAAATATGCAATAGAATACCAATATATCAGTACTCAGCAATGGCTTTGATGAGAAAATCAATAAATATAAAAGATTAAAAGCTTTCCAAGAAATTAGCACTCTTTGCACTAAAAAAGAAATTTTTTTTAAAATTAATTACCTTATTTAGACACACAATAAATTTAGAAGCATTTTTAAAAAATGTGATATATTTGGCACCACATATATAACATTAGACATACTGAAAAATGCAACTAGAGATGTAATCCCAGTTGCCAAGAGTTTATAAAATTTACTGCCAGGACTGCGAGCAAATGTAGAAGAAAAATTAATGTAGAATGTAGATGTAGAAACCAGACAAAACATTTTCAAAACATTACATATAAATGAAATGAATAAACTGACATTTGCTGCAGTTTTTGACCAAAAAAAAAAAAAAAAATCAGTATCTCACGATAGAAGCAAAATTAATGAAAACTTTAAATAATCCCATGAAGTTAACAATTTGGAGAATACGTTAATTCTGAACAACAAAACATTAGGTTATGAATTTCAAAATCCCACTGTTATAGAACCTTGGACAATCTGTACTGGCTCATTAGAACCACCAGATGTCTCCATTTCATTCACTAACAATGTTAAGTCATCTACAGCTGATTATAGAAACAGGGGACCTTGAAAACATGTTCTGCAGAAAAATAAAAATGAAATATACCATTACTATGCACCAATATTTTTTTTTTGAAAAGTTCTGTGCTTTTCATTAGTACAAAAATACAGAATAATCCCTCTTTTACACTTTCCAAGATGGGAAGAAAAAAAAGGTATAAATCATGTGAAATTATGTACATAATGTTCTGAAAAAAATAGGTAAATTTATTACTTAATCCTCAATACCTCAAATAAAGATAAAATAAAATATAATGCTAATTAATTTTGATACTATGATGCCTTTGGAATTCTATTTCAGTGGCCCAGATGATAATGAAAATATATGTAATATATTCTTTTAATTTGTTTATATTTCATTAGTATGGAATAAAAACAAAAACAATTTTCATTCTCTGGATGAAACATTTTAATTTTTTGAACTATTGTATTTATAGCATTAAAATGCCTTCATTCCAGATAGAAACCAATAAAATCACTGATTTCTTCTGAAATGTAGTCCAAGAATTAATTTCTGCTTACATCTTTTATTTCTCATGTTCTTTTGCTTTTCCAGTAATTAAGTTTTTCAAAATTATTTTAAACCCCCTCTATAGAAATAGGTATTTGCATAAAATGTTTACGGAATGTCGGAATCCACACAGTGAAACTTTTGTTAATCTTATTTTGATTTAAAGTAAAACACTAAAAATCATGTCGTCACATTAAAACTCTCTTTAAGTTTCACAAACACACTTATAAAAGTAATTTTGGTACATGTTTCGTGAGGTACATTCCTCACATTGTCAACCAAAACGACGACTCAATAATCCAAGTAATCCAAAATTACTTTTATAAGTGTGTTTGTGAAACTTCAAGAGAGTTTTAAAGTGACGACATGATTTTTAGTGTTTTACTTTAAATCAAAATAAGATTTGCATAAAACTTCCACTGCCACACTTGCCTTAAAATTGGTAGGCATCACTTCACTACATCAACCCCTTCCTCTTCATTGTCACTGTTGGAAGAACTATACATTCCACTACATACTACTCCAACCTCTCTACTCTGCAGTTATCTCAGCATTATCCACTTGCAATTCATTGATTTAGTTTGGCTGAAAAGTTTACCATAAAGCATGAAGCAAGTTTTCTTCTTTTACCTCTGCTGGCAGCTGACAATTCCTATGATTCTTGAAAAATCTTCCTTTCAGGAAACAGTTTGCAATTGTGGTCTGCTTCACATCCTTCCATGATTTTGCAATGAAGAAAAACACATCCAGGATTGAGACATTAAAGAATCCATCAGGTACAAAATTTGCTGCACCAGGATTTTCTGATAAGTGATTTAAAAGCATATAGCACCCCTAAATCAATAGACTGCAGCTTGCTTCTACAGTTACCAGGCAGAAATTCTAATTGCACATTTCTTAAGTAAATATCTACGGGATGTGTGAGACTAAATCCAATGAAAAGAAACATCATTCCACAATGAGTATACGTTCAGAGGAACCAAATGCTATTGAAAGATATCTGAGGTCATCCAACCTTTATCATTGCCAATGTAGACAGTTGGTAATGATTTCAATTTTTGAAGCAACAACACTTTTTCCATGTTCGTATCACAAAAGGGTGGAACTTATAAGACTCACCAACACTGACTTCCAATATTCCATTAGCCTCATTTTGCTATATCTCTTATCATGGTATTTACCCCCTTTGAACAGTGTTGCTGGGCAACACCCTTAAAATTTGAATAGTTTGGGATTTTCACAGTGAAATATGGTATCATATAACAATAGGAACCGTGCTGAGAATGAAGGAAATTTGCCTATGAAACATGTCCAAGTACGTGGAATAAAACTAGTGAAATTTGAGTGACTTCATCAAAAATAATTTGTTATATGACCAATAATTTGTCCAATTTCATCTACATCAAATATTCATGGATTTGTATTTGCTAGTCAGCTCCAATAATCTTCCATTTATACAATATTCACTAACTGCAAAATATAAAAGCATGACTCTGTAAGGGCAAGTGGAAGTTCTGGCTTAAGGTCATGCCATAGTTTCTTCACTTGGCCATCATGCCAGGATTACAAAATGCATTTCTGCAATACCATTTTTCTTTGAGTTTTTCCCTTGACTGTCTTGGTTCGGTGTACATTGCAGGAAAACAAAATGTTATAAACATAAACTTGAACATTTTAACACAATGTGAATACAGAAAAACTGAGAGGACCTACAAAAATTTTGTAAAAAAATAAAAAATGAATATAGGAATATATATGCAGGGAAAGTGTTAAATGAAGATAAAGGTTTATAAAAGTCAGAGTCAATAACATATATGTCTTTGCGACATTAATACACATAAAATCTACTAATCAATGAGTGTATTACAAGCCTGCAGCAATACTTTCAAAACCGAAGTATATTTTCACGAAATACATTCATACATTTTGAGATTAGCATTTCCTATGTGGCTGAAATTATCGGCTTGTATAGCGCTTTAAACCTAGTTTGACAGCAAAGGTACTGCAGCATTACTGTCAAACTATACATAGGTTCAGAATTTCAAATATTATCTTACTTGTGATAATGTGGGACCAAATGATGACAATGTCACCATATTCCCCTGTGATGTAGCGGAGGTACTGTTTGGACTAGGCCCTGGAGGCCCTACAACTAAATGCTGCTGTGGTTGTCCAGGCTGAGGTTGAGTTTGTTGTGGCTGGGGCTGCTGCTGGAACTGCATGCGAGGCTGTGCACTTAGTCCTGGAAGCCCATGGCTCATGCCTTGAAAAAGAATATTTTTTCATTCAAACTAAACCCAAAGCATTTATATCAGCAAAAATATTCTTGAACAATGCTAATAAATCTGTGAATGAAAATGTTGCAATTTTACTTAAGTTCTGCCATTCCTACTTTTAATTTAATACAAATTTTATTAGGCTTTCTTGCCAACAGGATTGGCGAAGTAATTTACTAGTACTGTACATGGCATAGAGAATAAATTTTTTATGCAGAAGTAAACTGAATTTGTCGTTTATTAATAATATAAGAACTATAATTGAAATTATTTTATGATTTAGTTAAACTACATACTCTTAATGCTTCACTTACTTGTCATAATATATAGAACCGCTTTCAAGAACATTTCATTCTCATCATTAGCCTGAGATTTTAGCCTGGCTGATAATGAGAACGAAATGTTCTCAAAACCGGTTATATACATTATGATAAGTAAGTGAAGCATTAAGAGTGTGTAAATCATACAATAATATCAATTATAGATTGGCTTCACTGTGCAAGTTTCCAATTTACATTTTAATTAATACAAGAACTACTTTAGTTATATTACATTTTGAACATTAATTTTATTATGTATTTCAGCAGGGAATAATTATTATCTAAAGATTGTTTATACAGCCAAATATTAATGGATTAAAAAAAACTATTCTTTCAGATCTACACACCTTTTACAGTAGTACCAGTATTTACATAATGGTAATTTATTTTCATTTAATTTCAAAACTTTAAGAGTTAAAATTTAATTGTACTTAAAATTGTAGAAAAGAAACAAGTTTCATTGTAACCCAAACTGCCATGGTGGCCGAGGTCATTAAGGTACTGACTTGTGGGCGGGAGGTCTGGGGTTCGAATCCCACCAGGACCGTCCTCCCCGACTGGGGTTTTTTCCAGGTTTTCCTCAGTCCTCATAACTGGCAAGTGCCAGGGAGGTACCCAAAACTTAGGCTTGGAACGTTTCCTTCCTTAAAAATAAATCCTTTCCCAATATATCATCAGTGTCCACTGCCTGTGGTCCCTCAGTAGTAAAAATGGGCGTTAAACACTACTCAAAAGAGAGAGAGAACCCAAAAAGATAAATTGCTAATTGAATAAAACATTTAACTGCTTATTTTAAGAATATACCTTATTTTACTTCCAACATTTTTTTTTTATTTGGTTTATTTATGGATGCTCTTTAACATCTCCGGTCATCAGCGTCCCATTCAACTCAGGGCGTGAAACAGCCGACAAATTTTGCTGAAGCCTCTTCTTTCAGGCTTGAGGTTCTTTATCATGCAGGGACCCACATTCTTTACTTCCTTTACACTCAAAAAAAAAAAAAAAAATTCATTAATCCTGGCCAGGTTTGAACCTGCAATCTTGGGTTTAGCAGGCAAATATGGTTACCACTATACCACCAGGACCGACTACTTTCAACACTGAAAATATTGCTTGTTAGCACTTTGACATTATTTAAATTTTTACTGAAAAAATGTTATGCACTTTAAATGTTTAAAACAGAATTGCCAGTTGACTTTCTGAACATCCTTTAATTATAATAATATTCAACTTGCCTTGCAACTAAATGTGAAATATACTTGAAGCAATTTATTGGAACATTCCAATTCTTAGTTACTTATGACTGAGTTTACGGAAACAGGCCAATTAGAAAATCCTGAATTGGGCTGAATATACTGGGATGTTCAGTAACCTTAATGCAACTTCTAATAAATTATGTTGTCAAACAGCAAAGTATCAGAATGTTTACAGCGATCTAATCCCTTGCTTAATTAGCTGTCCAAACTTTCCAGATTTCTCTAGATTCTGTTGATAACTGGTTATTTCAAAGGTTTTCTAAAATGACTTCCTCTATTTCTTCATTATGTTTATCATTTAGTGTTTTAGTCCCTGGTAAGAGGACCTAAACCATCCCAACCTAATAACATTCTAATAAAACTTATTGCTCATAATGAAGTTGTTCTATAAATTATTTTTGATCCATAAACTGTGGCAAGTAATCTGAGTACTATGGCAACAAGACTGTACATATAATTAAAATCACTGTATGATTAAGCTGACAAGTGTTACATTGACAAGAAAGTTCAATAAGAGTGTGTGGTTCAACTCAATCATACAATGATCTTAAATTATATGTTAACTGTACAAGTCCAATTAACATTTCTAGTTAAGGCTGTAAACATTTAGTAATTGATTTTTTACATTTTATCTACTCAGATAGATCAAGGTCCATCCACAGTATCTGTAACAGTTGCTCATGGTATATATGCATATTTTTGGCAGAAGTTTTTAAAGTTCACTGATTTTATCATACTGGATATTGCAGCCATAGAAAGCTGTAGCAAGAGCGAGACCTATATCCTGCCATGTAGAGTCATCCATTCGGCCAAAAAAATCTGTTATCTGTTCAAATAAGTGTACTTACGAAGCTGTTGACATCTGTTGTTAAGCTATGGAAGGTGTAGAAATTAAAAGAGGTAAGAATAAGAGGGGTTCAAGATTAATACTATCTTTTGTGAGATGAGGATGGGAGACTCAACTACAATGCTAACATGGTTAACAGGAACTGAACTGAACTTTAGCCAGGCTAAAGATGGGAACTAAATGTTCTCAAAACCGGTTCCATACATTATGAAAAGTAAGTGAAGCTTTAAGAGTGTGTAGTTCAACTGAATCATACAATGATATCAATTAATATGATTAGCCTCACTGTGCAAGTTCCAATTTACATTTAAGTTTAAAACTGCCTTGTGTTAAAGGTTTAACTAGCAGTTTGAAACTGACAGTCATAAATCCAGCTGTAGATGTTGAAATGATCTTTTAGGAGATATAAGTCATTCATAACAGAGAAAGGGCTGTAAGATGTAGTAAATTTGAAATTTTTATACAAAAGGGCAAATTTTACAATGTATGAATGCAAAAAATGGCCATCACAGGACTGTAGATGAAATACGAGAGAGGTTAGAATACTTTGCGCCTCTGCTCCTTTCAACACTTCTTGCATGAGTCATAGTGTTTTAATTATTCTATGCAAACAAAAGTACATTGGAGTGCATTCAAAAGTCTTTAGGTTATGATACCACCTTCTCAATCTGTGCTATTTGCAATACTCTGGATCTGTAACCATTGTTGTAAATTCTTGGTAGAAGGCAGGAGTCTTAGAAAAGTTATCTCTTTCCCCTTATTCCATCAATAAAAAAATGAAATCCAATGTAATACAGAGTTAAGAAAACAATTTAACCAAATGGATGAAAACCCAATTTGATTTAAACAATTTGCCTAAGAAACTATTTATACAAGTTCATAGAAAAAGAGTGGACACACATTTAGGCTGATGGCTCTAGATTGGCAATAATCTTAATAATATGACTGGTGCAGGAATATTCAGTAAACTGCTTTGTTCTTATATATTCATTGATTCAAACTCAACTCATTTTGATGATGAACTTGCAGCAATCAATTCTATATTAAAACAACTATTCTACCATATTAACCTCTTCAATAAAGCCATCATTTTCAGATATTTTGAATCTAATCTGCAAGCCATTAATACTAATACCAGTGCAACAAAAAGAACTATTGAAATCCATCAAAGTATTAAATACTTACAATCCCTTTATAAAACAATAGCTCTGTAATGGATTCCTTCATACTGTGAAAATTTTGGTAATGAAAAGGCATATTCCTTAGCCAAAAAGATACAATGATTCACCAAATCACAAATACACAAATCAGTATATTTTTCAAATTTTCAGTCACTCATTACATATGGGATAACAGTATGGGGAAATAATAGTGTATGAACAGAATATTTAAGATGCAAAAAAAGGGTAATAAGAAATATGACGAATCTCAAGAAAATGGTCAGTTGTAAAGAGTGGTTAAAAAATTACGAATCATGCTGCTGCCCTGTATATATATTTATGAGATAATTGTACAGGTGAGAACTAATTTATATAAATTCAATAAAAGCTGTAAAATACATGATTATAATAGTAGGAAAAGTTCACAGTTACATGTTTTCATCATAAAAAAATGTATGAACGCAGTTTCAAGTACAATGGAGTTCCATATTTACAATAAAATTCCTAATAAAATACATTACTTCCCTCAAAAAACTGCCTGAAGATGTATTTGGTACAAAAATGTTATTATGCAATAGAGGAATACTTGACTGATAAAACTGGTGATATGTATAAATATGGAAGTAGAATGTATGCAATATAAATATGTATGAGTGTAAATGATATTGACCGATTTATGTTTTTATTGACATGTTTTATTTTTATACCTCTTGTAACTCTTTTGATACTGGTATTTTTTATTATGTTTATATGTAACATTTTTGACAATACCACATCTTGTAAATATGATAATGTGGTTGAAATAAATTAAATGAAACGAAATTCATGTTCATCTCATCACCCTTCAAAACTAATATACATTTAAAGAGAGAGAGAGAGAGTAACAAAATATATATGACAAATTAACTCATGACAGTATGAGTAAATAATGGAATTTCCTGCTGAATAACAATTTAAAAAAATATTTACAACTTGCCTGCAATTGAAAATGGTAGCCCTATTTTTATATATAGGACATGATTGTTTGGCTACATATCCACATAAATTAAATGTTTTTCCTATTACAAATTGCATGTTCTAACACTCTAATGGATATGACTCATCTCCAGATCTGTCAAAATTTAACATATAGATCTCTCATTTTGCTACTGGAACCAAGAAGGCAAATGGAAGAACGTCAATATGCTGAGCATTAGAAACCAACCAAACAGAAAGCAAACTTTATGACAACACATACAAATGTTGTTCTTACCCTGTATTAGTATGCAAACCAAGTAATTTATCAAACATTGTCATATGGGGGTCTGGTGGCCATACTATATCAAATAAACACTTATAGAGAGTTACGGAACAACACGTAATTTGGAAAGTTGTAAAATACGTCAAATGGAAAATGGTCAGGACATGCACTGAGGAAGGATGAAAGTATTGTTAAAAGAGCTTTTGAATGAAATCCTCAAGAAATAGGAAGAAAGAAGCCGACCAAGAATAATGCGATGCAATAAAGTGTGAACTGTAACTACGAAGACCAGGAAAAGTTGAAAGAAGCTTAAGACGTTCGCAATCAACAGAGTCTAATGGCAAACTTTCACAAAACACCATGTTTGGCAGAGTAAAAGGAACTGTTCATTCTCAATTTCTACTATAGGGCCACGGTCTTTGGCAGATATTCATATCCCTTCACTTGTCTTCTGCCTTCGAGGCACATGAGAAGTTAAAAGTATTACAATATTTGTGTAACTATGTTTTACCAGTTTCACTTCTGCATTACTCGTTATTTTATCTACATTGTTCCAAAGTTACTTTTATTTTGTATTTATATCTTGTGGTGAGGGTCAGTAGAAAAGTGTTGAAATGATCCACTGTAGATCCACTTAAAAGAAATGTGGTTATGTGGAAGCCTCATTCTTTATGAGTAAAATGGTACCAATTAGATCCTCCCCACTCATAAATTCCAGAGTGTGAGAATAAACAACCCCTCCTGTGCATAGGCAGCGCATCATTATGATACATCTGGAGAGAAAGCATTATTGCACTATACGATTTAAAGTGTGGTTAAACAAGTCCCAAAGCCTTGAGAGCTTGCAACAGGTTTTTGGGGACTTTGCTCCTCTAAGGCCATGATTTGCAGAATTATAAAAGGGGGCCAAACTTCATTGCAAGATGAGAAGAGAAGTGTACATCTGGCAATGGCTGTGACTGAGAAAAACATTGTCACTGTGGAAAAAATGGTACGCAAAACAATACCGTAATATTTATGGAAATCAGACAGCCTTTCAGATTGGATTGCCAGCAGTATCAAAAATCCTGTATGATCATCTTCATGTCAGGAAGGTTTCCTTCCATTGGGTGCCCCCCAATTTGATAGAAGGCATAAAAGTGCATCTGCATCGAATGATGAGAAGAAATGCTGCAGAGATTCCATGGAGGGAGCTCAAGATGGGTTTCTGATGTCATCACAGGTGATGAAACAGGGATTTACCAATTTGACAGAGATCAAATGACAGTCAGCAGTTTAGATCTTTCCAGATGATGAACCAACGAAAGTGAAGATGGGCCAAAATATTGTAAAGAAAATGGGAATCCCCCCCCCCCCTCCAAAAGTGGCCATGAGGCCACAATTCCTCTGAAGGAGCAAGGCTCAGAGGTACACCATAGTATTACTGCCGAAAGTTTTCGACAAGCTCCAAAAATGTCATCCAAGGAGAGAACTGAAAGGAATTCTGTCTTATTAAGGCCTCCGCTCACACACCTAACGTCACCATCCAGTTCCTGTAGTTTTCAGAGGTCAGACTCACCCTCCCTAGTCCTGACCTGGCTCTATACGATTATTTTCTCCCCAGTGGTAAAAAATCGTATGCATGGAAAGCAATTTACCAGCCCTGAAGAGGCTGTGGCTGCATATGAAAATGAAATTTTCACACTTGAGGAAAATGAGTGGTGGCAGGGGTGCTTTGATAAGTGGTTTTGAGGATGTATAAATGTATAGTGTGTGGCGGAGAGTATTTTGAAAAGGTGCAATGGTGAGTCAACCACTATCAATTTGATGTGTATCAAAACTTTCAGTGACCCTCATATATGCTTAGATATAACAGCATAAATATGAATAATGGTATTATATGCAAAATGCTGTTCTGCTAATGCCAGTTTACAGGATGAGTTAAATCACTTTATACAAATTATACAAAAGAGAGTCAATCACTTTATATAAATTGCACAAAAGAAGACAGTGCATGTTTTAACTGTAAAGGTTTGTAGTAGTAACCTGATTTCCGTATTGTTTCATTCAGAAAGCACTTGTTGGGAAAGGTAGCAAAAAACAGGGCTTGGGCACAGAAAGTGTCATGTCTCTAACTGCTGCTGTGATAGTATTTAACAATGGGGTAAAGTGTCAAAGAAATATTTTTCTATTAAAGCATTATTTCAATAGAAAATCTATAATCTATAATCTTCTGCTAAGTTCAGAAATGAAGCACTGGCCAGAGTGTCAATTAAGGTGTTGCTAGAATTCTCTTCTATTAGGTATGTACAGGCAATGGAATGTTCCATAGCATTGTTGGACACACGATGAAATGTGTGGATAAATGCAATTAATTGCATGGAAACACTTTTTAAAATATGCTGCAGAAGGCTACATATAAGTTCTGTGATGATGTTGCCACTATAGGTTTCCTTTTAAACTGAACACACTGAATATTGCATTTTATATTCCAAACCATCTTGTGTTATATTTCTAGAATGTTACCTTCAAATTCTATTTGCCTGGCTCTATCAGATTATGAGGCTCATTCAAATTTAAAACAGACTTATTCTGGGCCAGGGCCATAATGTAGTTAAGTGAGAATGTATGGAGGATGGGATTCAACAGATACTTCCACTTGGTTATCCTTGCCAGTAGCATCATGTCTGAACAAGGTGTTGCACCATCCATAGCACAGCAGATAATGCTTTTTCTAACCAAAACAGGAGTCAAACAGACTGAAATTTTTGTCCACACTTCAGGCGCAGTTTGGAGAAGTGTTTGACTGGCATAAGAAGTTCCTAAGCAGTCTTGATGCTGTGAAAAATGAAAATCATACATGTCATCCTCAGATGAGCACCACTCAGGACAACATTCAGGTTGTTTCTGATCTTGCAGTCAATACCTAAGTGTGCTCAAAATTGCTTTAGAGGTAAGCATAGACTGTACAAGTGCACACACCATTCTTTCTGAATAACTAGGATTACAGAAAGATCAACAAGGTGGGTCCCATATCTCATTATTAATGAAAGAAAAATCAGTTAGAGGCTTGAGAAAGGTGAACAGTTTTGACCCAAATTATGACCTGTGATGAGATGTGGGTATACCACTACACTCCTATTAACAAGAGAAAGAGTATGGAATGGAGAAGATGATGGTCTGATCAAAGCCGAAACTTGCCTGTCAGCCGAAAAAGTTCTTGTGACCATATTTTGGGACTCTCCAAAGGCATGTTGCTCACCAATTTCCTTCAAGAACAAAGGAATGTGAATGAGGTATATTATTGCAACTTGTTGAATGACATGAGAGCCGCCTATCACAACAAAAGATGCCAGCAACTCATTTATGATTCCGTTCTGCATAACAATGCAAAGCCCCACATACAGCAGACATAATCCAGGATAAATTAAGGAAAATTCACTGGGCACTCCCTAGAACACCCTCCTGATTTATTCCCTTGTAGTTACAAGTTACAAGTTTGAGCCACTGAAGGAGGCATTGGGAGGCAATAGATTGCAGAGGCAATGCAGAGATTCAGTAATTTGTGTGCAATTGCCTGTTGAGTGCCCATTTTTCTTTCATGAGGGAATAAAGAAACTACTCATTCTGTAATGAAAATGCATTTCTGTTGAAGGAAACTATGTAGAAAAGTAATATGGTATGAATAAATTTATTTTTAAAGCATTAGGTTTATTTTTTTATGATCATCATATATTGTATTTCCAATACCTCAGATGGGTGTGCTTTCAAAGACTTCTGACTTACCAGGAGAATGGCTGTGAAGGCTGGAAGGGGGTGTGGCCTGCAAATTTGGAGCAGTTCCAACATTGCGTGTGGTCACAACACCAGGAGCTCCTGGTCTCATTTGCCCTTGAGGCTGAACTTGCTGCTGTTGTTGCTGCTGTTGCTGCTGCAACTGTTGTTCTTTACGTTTTTGTCTTTTTTCCTCTGCACAGAAATGTAAAGAAATCAGAGTACTAAACCTAAACCAATTACACTACAAACTAAAAAAGGGAGGAGAAGAAGAAAAGAAAATAAAAAATATACTGTACTTACCTAGTTCTTTCTGAATCTTGTAGATCTTTTCAGCCAACAGGTGATAATATTCTGACTGTTGAAAGAGAATTAACAAAATAAATTCATGTTGAAACAGTTATGAAAAAACAATAATTGGAAAATATCTTAAAATGCAGTCTCTACTTACCCTTGAGTTAGCCATTTCATACATATCCCCTTCAACTTTGCGAGCATAAGCAACTAAATTGTGCATTCTCTTATCAAGCATAGCCTGAGGATCTGGAGTTGGGAAAATTGCCTGCACCCTAGCAACACACAAAAAACACACAATTATATAGCACAAATTGGGTAAAACAGTTCTACAAGCTTTGTATTATAATAGGCTTAACAACTTTTAAATGTTGAAACAGACATTATTAGCAGTATTAGAAAATGTTCTCTTTATGTTCTTTGCAGCTAATACAATATTATGTTATTGCAACAAATAGAATAATAAACTTGTTTAACAAAATTATTTTTCCTGTACTAGCTGTTCAAACATAGTTTATTTATAAATAAGTTTTATTTTTATAACATAATTCAATTGCCAGTAGGGGAATTATTTATATACTTTATTACAAAAATGTTATTTTTATTAAACATTTCAGAAATTGGGGAATTTTATGTTATAGTATGTGATAGCCAAGAATATTTATTAGTACTTTCACTACACTCTGATTAAAATTAGCACGAGAGTGACAGTTTAACATTTGAGGTGCTATAGCAACAACCAACAACAGAACCTGTTCTACTGTTATGTCACTGCAGTGTTGCTAACACTACATGCTAAAAATTAATCACTGTTTACTTTGAAAAGTTAAGATGTGAGTTAACCCTTTACTGCACAACTTAATTTTTTCTTGATTTTCATGCAGAAAAAAATATTTTAGGGATAATATATAACCACAGGATCATAACAACTTCATCATTTTATTTTTTGTAAAAACACAAAGGGTTTTATACACATTTAAAGGTAAACTGCTTTGAGGATACACCATACACACGAACTGCTTATTTGAAGTTCAAGTCATGGTGTAGTGTGGAACTTCAGAAAACAATTTGAAGAGGGTGGTAAGCACAATAACACATTTGCTGTACCTTACATTAGAAATTCCTTTACAGCCAGGTCTTTTATATGGATTTTTCTTTTCATTAAGATCTGATAATACTTCATCCAGCCGAACATCGCTTGTGGGAATAGGAGTAGCAAGAACCCCTTTTACACTAGGAAATGTACTTGCTTTCAGATGAAGACTGCTTTTGGATGCCCAATGTTGTTCTGCTGTGGACTAAGGGATTTATTTGCTTTCACAAAGCCTTGACCAACACTAATTTTCAAATCTAAAAACAGTTCTTCTGTAGCATCATGTCCATACAGGAACCAAGCATTGACTCACAATAAGGTCCATTAGACGAAAAAAAATCCTATGATAAAACTTCTTAGAATGTACTGTGGTACGATAAAATGCCACTATAGAATCCACCAAATCAGCACCCTCCATAAACTTAAGCACCTTACCAAGGCTACAGATCTTTCTTTCTACTAGTGCCACTTGTAATGAAATTGAACAATACCAGTTGTCAAAATAAATTTTATAATTTTAGTTGATGGCACCACAGTTGCAAGCCGTAGTACTACATTTCCAGTGACACTGTTTGTTAGCTCAGGGGGGTGGATTTCTTTGGCCACAGAAAGTTCAAAATTATACACTAGACCCTTTACATCACAGATCACAAACATTTTATACCCACACTTTTTGGGCTTTTTAGGGTTAAGTTTTCAGCTCCCTCCTGCCTTTGAATTTTGTTAATAATCTGTTCATCAGCACTGTATTTTTCACAACTGGGAAGGACCTTACAATTGGATACCAAATGATCAAGTAATGGTTCTGATTTTGTATAAATAACTTGAGATAGTATTGCTTCCAGGTGCATAGTTGTCACGAAAGTGTAGATTTTTCTTTATTGCTTTAAACCTATTGCATGACATTGTGTCAGCAATAAAGGAGACTTGAAATAACCTGCTCCAGTATAATTTTGTAGCCGGTAGCTTCAAAACGGACATACCTAAAATTAATCCTAGCCATTGTTCTAATTCCTGAACTGTCAAATACAGTGCTTTATTAGGATTTTGCTTTATTTGAATATTTGTTGCTTTCACAAACTAATATTCTTGGGAGCTCAATGCTAACAAACATCCTGAAATAATCTAGAACTGAAAAGAGCTAAGTTACTAATGTACCTGTTCATGCTGGGTTATTCATTATATAATTTACCTCTCTGTCTCAAATATAAATGGTATCTACATTCTCCCCTCCTCCTATTGTCATTCTCTTTCACTTTATTCCTGGGCCCATTGAAGGAACATTTGCTTTATTTTCTCCCTCGATAAGATCTTTCTTATCATTGGATGGAGTAACTGTATCTAATTCATATTCACTGTCTGTCTCAGGAATAAGTACATCTTTGTTTTCAGATCTCAGCTCATTCAATCACCATCACTTTCGCTTTCTAAAGCAGAATCCTCACTGTCCTGTGGTGTTCATATGCTAATCCTTTTGCCGTAAAACATTGAAGGACCAACATTCTTCATGATTCCTGAGAACAAATAACATTTCTAGTAAAGAGTTTGACGATTTGTATGAGCACGCCAATGATTTTACACCAGTCTATCCGCATACTGTCCTGCATGGTGTTGCTTTGAAGGGTGCAAACACTAATAACTTAATAAAGTAAGAGTGTATTTTAGTTTTAAAGTGTATGTACATCTCAAGATAAACAAGATGATTTACCTGTTCCAGCAACAATTTCTGTTTGGTTGTAGAATCTGTTTTAGTTACCAATATCACACTACAAATTTTGCTTACACATGCATGTTAACTATGCTGCATATCAAGAAAGAAAATCTTTTGCCGCTCTCATTGCTGCAAACAAATTCTATCACCTTCATATTGTTTAGAGGCAGGTAGCTTGGGATTGTTGCCTGAGATATACACCATTCACAGGGACTTCATTCTCTTAGAGGGGGAAAATAAATAAATAAATAAATAAATAAATAAAACTTGGTTTTAAATTAATCTGTCTTCTAACACACTCTTATGCTTCACCTACTTTTAAATACAATGGGACCGGTTTCAAAGAGACATCCTGTCTATTTTCAACCAATTTGACGACAAGTTGAAGATGGAGAGGATGTCTCTACGAAACTGGTCCCACCGTATTTAAAAGTAAGTGAAGCATAAGAGTGTGTTAAACAATAGATTAATTATAATTTACATTTAACAAGCTTCACTGTGTGTGTTCCAACAGAATTTTTTTAAAAATGTCTTATTTTTCAAAAGTTCTTAAATGAAAAACTTGGTTTGTTGTTTTGAGGCAACACCATGCAGTAGAGGGTTAACACTTTCCCCAATGTAGTGGATTAAATTCATAGACTTTGATCCAGTGCAAGGATGATGAGTTTAGAGATGGAGTCATAATCACAGGCATAGATACTCTTGCCAAAATACTTATGAACATGCCTAATAAATGTAATTTTAAATATAGTCTTTCAATTCCCCAGTAGTTTATAAGCAGGAGCCATCTTGTTGTTTCATTTTGTTGTTATATCATCATTTGCACCACTCTCCTAAATAATGTTTTCTGCAACACCATCCTTTCATAATTACATTCCTAAAAAAGCTAAGAGCACGATTTTAATCAGATATTTAACATTTTTCTATGTAGTGTGAATTACTTAAAGACAGCATACTGTTTTCAAGACTATTACTTTCTTTAAAATTGGCACATTATCATGGTCTCTTTGGCCCCAGGCTAGAACTACCATGTGTGCCAGTACAAATAATCTAAATTATTACATCATATTTCTTCTCATACCTCACCAATCTATATATGAATAAAATGTATTTATCATCTACATACATTCTGTAAGTTTTCTTGATTATGAAGATGAGATGCTAAGCATATCATCCTTAGCATTAAACAAATCTACTGCTAATGAGGCACACTTGACTCAGATAGCATTTACACCTGCGCCCTCCATGCTTGCAATTTCATACATCCCTGACAAATTAATCACAAAATATTCAGTCCAGGTTGGAAGAGGGAAAGCTTGCAGTATATTCATACTCTGAAAATATTTCGACTATCAGAGGAATTTTTCCTCTAATCAACTTAATAATGGCATTTTACTTTTTCTTTTGCTATCAAAAGGAACAACAGTACTTCTCAAAGCTTGTCCTTTTTTAGTTAGGGCTTATACCAAGATGCATTTATTAATGACTTAAGAATTTTGTAGATGTATTTTTAATAAGACAATTGTTAGAAATTTTCAGTTTAATATCCTAATTCACATGTTTCTTAAATTAATTGAATTTTACTTTGGAAGCTATAGACATCAGAATGGTTAATATCCTATTAGCATGTATTAAACACGTTCACACTCATACCATTTACTTATACTAAATTAGGACATTTTTGCCATCAATTAATAATCACATGTTTCTATTTAGAATCATAAAATCAACAGATCCACTTCTTTTTTAATAGGAATGGTTAACTAGAGTTCCTTCATAGAAATGAGTGTGACCAAATAGGGGTCACAGTCTTAAATTTAGTATGGTTCTGTGTCTTTTCTAATGCCATATGTCATGAAATAAATATATTTACCATATATTTATGTCATGAAATAAATATATAATACCTCCTAGGATCAAAACTAAAAGACCAGTTACCAGCAGTAAAGAAATCAGGAATATATTCAATAGAATGCTCGGAATGTGAACTAAAATATATAGGAAAAACTAAACGAAATTTGATTACCTGCAAGAAGGAACATTTTAGGAACATTAAGTTAAAACAAACGGAAAAGTCAGCAGTAGCACATCGTTATTGGAGCCACAACCATGAAATGAACCCAGAAATAAAACTTTTGAAAGAATTAAACAATCCTTATGACTTGTCAGCATGGGAGAATATTTTCATCTTAAAATACCGAAAAACAGCAATGAATTTTGACCTTCCACCAGAGGACTACCTCTCCAGATTCATCTCACAACCACTAGAAACCACCACACAGAAATTCAATAACCTGCAGAGGATCAATCAGAACAGTGGGTCAACAGCTGACGATGGGAACGAACAGTTCTTGAAACATGTCCTGTTTTTAAAAACATGTAAGTGAAGTGTATAAAAATTACCCACAGTGTATCAATCAATATTTACTGCTGTTCTTTTATATAAGAATGCTTCTCTCTCTCTACTACTTTTGCTAAGGATTGTCTCAACCCTTTCCTTTTGCCCATACCTTCACACTTCCTGTAATTTCCCTTTCTTATTAATTTTAAAATAACAAAAGACACTGTTGTAATGAAATTAAAACAGAAGATTTTACTTATCGATATTAAAAGCTTGCGAGTTCTGCTGAGATGTGCTTTTCAATACAATATAGTGTCTATAGAGACAATACAGCAACTAATAATCTGTATGTTATCTTATTTAAATTCACAAGTTCCCATATGTGATAGTGAGGAGCATAGGATGTAAACAGCAGTGCACTCACTGTATAATGTTGGCGATATGAGTCTCTCACAGTTATCAGATTGCATTTTGAAAATATTGAACTACCATGCATGCTGCAAATTATAGGGCTCATTTGTGTTATTCTTTTAGTTTTTATTATCTCTTGACCTTATTTATTTCTGTTTGTGTCATAATATTATAATTAAAAGTAGTATATGTTCTTCTATGCAAGATTTGTAATATGAAGTAACTGGATGGCCATTCTTTTTTTAGTTGTGTATGGCAGTAGGTCCATAAGTTTCCTGCCTTGCAAATAAGGATTATTGCCTTCACAAAACTCTTATCTGGTATCATATCTTATCTGTTAGGTAAATAATTACAGCTGTAACTTCTGCTCTGCTGTGTTCTGTTGTTCAGATATAGTTGCATAAAGGCCATTTGTACAAGATTGTGACATGTTCAAAATGGAGTGTCAATCTGTGAAGTTCTTCACAAAAGAAGAACCTACCCCAAAAGAAAAACAGTGATTGGACGGTGTATATGCAGAAGCATCCCCCTCATATTCTACCATAAAAGAATGTGTCTTAACTTTTTTTAATGGGTCAAGAAAGTATTGAAGATGAAGAGCGTGCAGGTTGGCCCTTGGAGGTGCTCAATCCTGAAAACATCGCTCTTGTAGAAGGAGAAATTATGGAAGACCAGCAACTCAAACCTAGAGAAATAGCAGTAAGCTTGGGCTTTTCTAAAACAACAGTCCTTCGAATTATTCATGAACATTTAAACAAGAATAAGTTTAGTGCAAGATGGGTGCCTAGATTTCTTTCCTTAGTCCAAAAGCAGCAATGAGTCAACTGTTGTCAGGCATTTTTGGAGCTCTGTCCTGGCAACGAGAGAAGTTCTGCAAACCCTTGTTACAGGAGATGAAACTACAGTCCTCTACTATGATCCTTTGTCCAAAGAATCAATGTAGTGGCGTAAACCTGGCGAAACACCACCTCTAAAGGCCAAGGTCACTCAGTTAACCAAGAAGATCATGGCCACAATCTTTTGGGGACTGTGAACGAATACTCTTCATTGACTTCAAGAGAACAACACTACAGTAAATGGGAGTACTATGCTGGCCTACTGCACAGACTGTGCTTCCATCAAAGAGAAAAGGCAAGGAAAACTGAGTGGTGGTATGAGCCTTCTTCATGACAACTGGTCTGTGCACACAGCTCTTGTTGCAAAGGAAGCTGTGAAAAAGTGTGGCTTCGAAGAGATCAACCATCCACCTTATAGCCCAGATCCAGCTCCCAGTGACTATTTCCTCTTCTCATAACTCAAGAAGGCCCTTGGAGGAATGAAATTTATGTGTGACAATGAAGGGATGGATACTGCTTATGCCTAATTTGCAGACAAGACTTCTATTTTTGGGGAGGGACTGAAATGTTAATTCAAAGATGTGAGAAATGTATTGCAATAACGGGTAACTAAAAAGTGGAATATAGTTTATAATCTTTATCATGCCTAGAAAATGGTAAGGTCTGAAACTTGTGGTCCTACTCTTGTATATACTAGAGTAAATTTGCAGGCTGTTGATAGTGATCAACGGATGCTGAACCTTTTGTCCAAAGTAGAACAATGTAAATAGATTATACATATTGTTTAGTTACCCTTATTGTTGCTGCCACATAGTTGCACCAATAGGTATTATGTGTGGCATTTCCGCTCTGCTCCACTCACAATTGTCAATCCCTTGTTTAAATCAAACTATAGTATGCAGATATATTCAGTCACAGACTTATCACGAGGGCCCCTTTCCACTAAAGTATAGTGCAATACATTTATAGGCATATTAGTACTTTAACTTTTGACACTTGTAAATGTCAGTAAAATATTATAAGTGACTTCATTTAAGAGCAAGATAGGGAAACAGTTGTTTGCCACATGTTGCCATACCTTGAATTAGATTATGTTGACTCCTTAGTAATAAATTTGTATTTTTAATGTACAGAGCAGATTACTGTTATTCCTGCTAAATGGGTCTTGTAGTTTTTCTCAGAAATGATGATAATTTAAATACTATATTATGCATTTGTCAATATTCAAGTGTAATAATCCACTATGAGATGACAATCACATATGACTACTTAGGAGCATCAATTACAGTCGCTAAGAGGTGGCAATATAATTAATTGAGGTTCCCAATTGGGCTTAGTCATTCATTTTATTAGTCCATTTGATCATTTATGCATAATATTGTTTGGCAAACACATTTTCATTATAAGCAAAAAATTTGGAAAATGTATCAAAAGATATCATTTTAGAAGGAAATGAAGAATGGAAAGGAATTGTTTTCATGACATGTAGATAGAACCTAAAAAATATAAACTAAGATGCTAGATTGAAATACGAATTTGAAACAGGAAAAACTGATGTCAATCATAAGCTATACTTTAATTCTACTGAACCTAACTTTTTCCTTGTATTTAAATATTGAATTAACTTGCCTTTATTCATATTCCTACTGTAACCATTATCATTACTTTACATATTTAGGTCAGTTGCAGCAGTCAGCAAAACTATTAAAAAAATATTAAATTCGAACTAGTATTTGAAACTATCAATATTCCTACACTTGTAAGTATGGAATTGTAAAGTACAAGTGTAACAGAAAACTTTATGCAATAGAATTCTACTACTAACTACATGTTGCAAGTCCATACACTTTCAATATATCAGATCATACTTTTGTGGAATAGGACCCAGCAGATAAAACACAACTGGCAGAGAGTGAGCTTTAGAAACTAACCATCAATCTTATGATTTCATACAAAATTCTGAAAAAGGAGTAGCTTTATTTTCATTGTACAATGTTGACATGTCATAGTGTGGTTAATTTTATGAGCCTTTATCTCTGAGAATGCATAAGAACTTATTGGACCAACCGAAGATGGAGAAGTAGCAACAATTTTCTTTAAACATAAAACAGGCTCAACCCCTGTAAGTTGAGACATGAAGAAGGGCAGTATAAACAAAAAGTATTAAATAATTGCTTCCATTCTTTTAATGTTTTTGAACAGATTTGTATCAACAAATGTTTCAATGTGGAAATCATTAGTCTATAAAGAGAGATATATATAGCACACTATGAAGAAGTGTGATTTAGGAAAACACAAGCCAAAACTAGATTAATGATTCAAGTTGTGCTAATGTGTATGATCTCTTTTGCAAGGCCATTCATTTGATTGCCTATATGTTTTGGGTAGTACCTACTGGGTGCATTTAATGAAAGAGAAATATGGTACAAGATAAATGCAAGGCAATCTAAATCCCTAAGAAGGCAACGATCTCCTATCTGGCTTAAACAATCTTGCAAAGAGATTCAAATCCTTGCCCAAACCTAATCCAATCTAACACGAATTATTTATTATGCATATAAAAGAATTGATTTACAAATGTTACAGATAATTTTTCAAGTCCTTTGTCCCTAACATGTCTGCTTCTTTGGGAACCATCAATCATTCTAAAATAATATGGTATGTGGCATAAAACAATGTTATAATTGTATGAAGTATTATGAAAATATAATCACATATGTGTATTACTTTTAGCTTTATTGTACTAAACTGCATATTAACACACTGTACTTCAGGTTCTGCATATATGTGTATACATCACTTGTAATGATCTTATGAGCTAAATATACATGAAATATGTGTATTACAATTGTAGCTTGATAAAGAGTAAGAATTTTACAAATATTGTTTCCTGCAATGAAGTTTTAACCAGACCTGCACCTACACTATAACATTCAAAAGCATGCAATATTTTCATTAAAAATTCCAATAAGGATAGTTTGAACCTTCAACTTACAATTTATGCACAAGATGGTTACGAAGATCTGGAGTAACTGATTGATGCCATTCCTTGGTTCCCTGAACAGGGGTAGCAGTAACTTGTCCTGCTTGCAGAGCAGCAGGAAGTTGTAAATTTTGTAATCGATTGTCCATGCCAAGCTGTAACAAAAAAGTATTTCATTATGGACCGCTCCAAAAATAGTTTAAAGAAAATAATATAAGTTCAAGTTCTAATTGGAACTTGTACAAAACCTAATCATGTAATTAACAATATTGTATGACTGAGTCTTAAATTACACACTCTTATTGGCTCCACTTACTTGTTTATATTTAGAATTTTTTTCACAGACCATCATCCACATCCTCAGGTAACTGTTGGCTGGTAGATAATTCATGGTTCCTTTGAAGATGCATATTCTGCTCTGGTAGAGGTGTGATGAACTTAAAGTTTGTTTTCATTCCCGGAAGTGTTAAAGGTCATTAAACTGTATCTGTATTTATATATGTACAGTTTCTCCTGCATTACTAATTCTGTAGGTCCCTGTGCTGGTATTAATATTTTGTTTTTTTTTTTTCATTATGCTGTGGTTCTCTGTCCAGAAATGTGATGCCACCACTAATTTTTCCATTTGTTTGTACTAGAGTGGATCAAATATAAATGAGCCTGTTGTTACAAACATTTTATGAATAAAAATTAATTGAAATTAACGTTTTTCTTATTTTTCTACTTAAGTCACCATCTTATCTATGCATTTGTTCCAAAAGATAGGGAATTTTTAATGCCACTTTGAAAGAAAATACAAGGACGGATGTGGAACCAGTTGCACATGAAGTATTTCACCTCCCTGTAGGTTGTGAAGCAGTTACACCAAGAGGTTCTTTGAGTGGATGGAATATGAAGAAGTTGCAGGGCAAGAGATCCAGACTGTAGGGTGGATATGAGAGAGCAGCCCAATTCATACTGATCAGTGTTTGTTGTGTTGCTGCTATAATGTGTGGTCTAGCATTGTCTTGCAGAATCAACATATTTCTGATTGCACTACTGCATCTTTTTGACTGCAAGGTTACTCAAACTTGACTGAGATCACAGTTGTAGGCAGCATTAATTGGTTCATAGTTTTTGGAGAAAATCAATTAGCAGGACACCTTTCAACTCCCAGAACCCCTTGGCCAAAACCTTCCCTGCAAACAGCCATGTCTTGGTCTTCATCAGCAGTAACTCGCCACTCCTCCACTAGATAATGGCCCTCTTAAATTGGTGGTGTAATGGTGAACCAAATCTTGACATAATAATTTTGTCCAAACAGCATCAACTTCCTCTTCAAAGTGCATGAGAAGAGTACAAGAAATTTGACCTCGCATGAGCAACTGCAGAACCCAACAACCTGACACTTTTCATATAATCAACTACATCCTTATGATTGATTGGACATTCCTATAGCTTAGAAGTTCTTAAGAAATTGCAAGCATTATGATGCAGCAATCCCCTTCAATGAGGTCAAAAATAACTTGGATGTTCTGTGGCATAATGCTGGTGTGGGTGGGCCATGTTTTTAACACATTCACATCCTTCCTTAAATTCACAGAACCTTGTTTCACTAGGCCCATGAAAGGGTCCTTTCTCCAAACTGTTGGGAGTAACTGATGGCGAATTGCAGCTGCATAAACATTCTCATTGACAAGAAGCTTTATTATTATGCATTGCTAACAACTGGATAAACCTTTCTCTCGTTCATCACTACAGCAACTGACGGAATTACGCTAGTTCCCAAGATCACAGGTGCCCTTCAGAGACCTCACTACACATATGCATATGTATACAGGTATGCAGTTTAGAAAATCTTGTTATATTTGATCCACCATCATATTTAAGGTGCCTGAAATACTTTTTAACTGTGTCTCTATGTTTCTTCTATCTCTCTCTTTTTTAAGAGAAACATAGGCACACGGTTAAAAGAGCACTTCAGGAATATTAAATACTAACCAATGGATAAATTAGCAGTGGCATCTCATTTTTGCAGAGAACTATGACATTGAGAAAAAAGCAAATTTAATAATGAACACAGGGACCCACAGAGTTAGCATGAGAGAGAATATCTACATATATTTAAATACAGAGACAAATTAATGAATTTTGACACTTCCAGAGATGATAACATAATCTTTAACTAAAATTGTTAATACGAACACTGCACAGTATAGCTAAACATATGTTAAGATCATTGTATGATTGAGTCGAAATAACTCTTTACAAGTGGAGCAAAAGCATGTTAGTTTCACTCAAACAATCATCTTAATACATAAACTTTAAGTTCATCACACCTCCACCAGAGCAGAATATGCATCTCCAAAGGAACGCTGTGAATTATTCAGCAGTCAACAACTGAGGATGCGGATGATGGTCTGCAAAACATGTTCTAAATATAAACAAGTGGAGTCTTTAAGAGTGTGTAGTTTGATTCAGACATACAATAATCTTAATTAAATAATATAAGCTTTGCATGATACAGCTCATTAGTTAGGCAATTTCCATTAAGATTGCAGTATATTTATATGTAATCGGCTTATCACTGCTCTCTAAATATCGGTAATACACTAAATGCTACAACCAATGCCTATATAACAAAATATTCAGCATTACAAAATGTTTAATCTTCAACTTTTTACCATAATATTTATTATTAAAGTGTTTTAATATACCAAAATGGATTTTAAGAAAAATTCCAGTACAAATAATGTATATTAAAAAAAGTATAATTCATTACCATATATAAGAATTTATGTTATTAATATTGCAATTACTGTAACCACCACCAAGTATTAATAAGGCTTTCACTAGTCCACTCAGACATAAGCAGCACACAAAGAATACAAATGAGAAGTTTGTTTGTTAGAAAACAATGTAAACTAAAGCAAAGCAACAGGCAATTACTTGGAGACCCATTATTTCTATAATTGTTTAGAAAGAAAAATGAAACTCCTTCCTTAAATATGGTCATTTGCAAAAATGAGTTTTATGTGCAAGTTATTTTTTTATTCTTTGTGCATAAATAAATGTCATGTATTGCAATTTTAAATAGTATTTTAACATTGTTTCTTGTACCAGTCTTGGTTTATGGATCTTGCAATATGACTTTCTAATAAACATGGTATCTCCAACTTAAGTATTGTTTATATATTTATATTAAACTAATAACTTATCCTATATTAAATTTTTAAAAATTTGCTTTGCATTTTTAATATTAATTCATCTATTCTTAAATTATGTACAAATGCCACAGCCTATACAATATGTGGGTTTAAGTTATTTTGGAGAGAGGAGGTTTTTGAGGAGTTTGATAGTGCACATATTTACAGATAAAGGAAAGACACACACACACATTTATGTGTGTGTATATATATAAATTAACACTAATAATAAAAGTAGATAAAGATAAAACACAGAGAAAGAGTCACACTTGAAATTGCTATATTTCGAACTACTGCGAGTTCTTCAATGGCAAGAAGCTAGACAAGTGAAGGTGATAAAAGTAAATATTGAGTATCGAAGGTAACGTTATGCATGGAAACAGATGAAACTAGATATGAGAGTGTGGGAAGAAAAAAACTTATATGTAAGATTTAAACCAGGTGGTATACGCGCTTTATGTAAAAATATAGCAGCCATTTCTCTATCTCTGAGTAAACTTTCACAGTATTGTGTAGGTAAAGCATCAATAAGAGTTAGACTAAAAGCATCATCAAAATCCTTACAGTGAGATAAGGCATGTTGGGCAACCGGCAAGGGAGACTTGGTTTTAACAGAACGTCTATGATTGTTCATGCGTAGCGAAACAACAGTAGAAGTTAAACCAATATAAAATGCTTTACAAAGCTTACAAGATAACATATATACGACATTCTTGGAAGAACAGGTAGCAAATGAAGAAATGTTGAATTCCTTGGATAAATTAGGGCTATGGAATGATTTGCACGGCCCTAATTTATCCAAGGAATTCAACATTTCTTCATTTGCTACCTGTTCTTCCAAGAATGTCGTATATATGTTATCTTGTAAGCTTTGTAAAGCATTTTATATTGGTTTAACTTCTACTGTTGTTTCGCTACGCATGAACAATCATAGGCGTTCTGTTAAAACCAAGTCTCCCTTGCCGGTTGCCCAACATGCCTTATCTCACTGTAAGGATTTTGATGATGCTTTTAGTCTAACTCTTATTGATGCTTTACCTACACAATACTGTGAAAGTTTACTCAGGGATAGAGAAATGGCTGCTATATTTTTACATAAAGAGCGTATACCACCTGGTTTAAATCTTACATATTAGTTTTTTTCTTCCCACACTCTCATATCTAGTTTCATCTGTTTCCATGCATAATGTTACCTTCGATACTCAATATTTACTTTTATCACCTTCACTTGTCTAGCTTCTTGCCATTGAAGAACTCGCAGTAGTTCGAAATATAGCAATTTCAAGTGTGACTCTTTCTCTGTGTTTTATCTTTATCTACTTTTATTATTAGTGTTAATTTGTTACATTGTTAATAGTGTTTCTTTATTTTTATGTTTCATATATATATATATATATATACACAGAATAAATCAGAATTCGACCATGCAAATTCCAAGGATGGCAAAGAGAGGAAAGACATTTTAAAACAGGAAATTTACACTGTTTGGGGCCAAATTTCAAAGATATTTGAAAATGAGAACACTGAATGTTAGTAATAATAAGTTGGCATTAAAGCAAAATATATTTCTGAATAATAATTCAAAATGTTAACTTTCACTCCCTTGTTGCCTTATGGGGAAAACCTTGTTGCCTGAACTGTTAGGACTCATTGTCAAAAGATCTGGTTATTGATGTTTTGGCAAAAATTTGCTTTAAGCACCGATAACGATGTAAAGTAGTTCTTTGTAAGCTAATTAGAAAGGGAGTCTACCACTGTGCATTTGGATGATGTTGGCTTCACAAAAAATGAACCCAGATTCATTCTTTTATTTCCTCTCTCTCTTGCATTTTTCTTTTCCTATATTGCTATGCAGCATAATTTCAGTATATATTTTTAGGTCCACTAATAAATCTTTGTTTAGCTCTTACACATGTTTCCATGGAAATGTAGTCGTAATGAATTATCTATATAGGTTAACTGTGACTACAATCATAAAATTGTGCATGTTCAATATCACATGCAGTGCTTACATATACTGAAAGCTGACTGTTCACTACACCCAGTCTTAATTCCAGGAGGAACAGGTAGAGGGAGATAGCAAAATTTTCAGAGCTTCAAATGGTGGCACATGCCATGCTACTCAAGCTATGGACATCCTGCAAATATTGCAGGACACATTAAAGAGAAGTGTTTGACATTGCCATTCAAGTTTTTGTAGAAAAACAAGAATCAAGATTATTCACTTGCGAGCTGGCAGACATGCACTGTCATTATGGGAAGGCTGGAGGACTTGCAACAATAGCTGTTCATTTATACCAGGAGCAATATCCAGATAGATGACATCCTTATTATTTGACATTCCAATCTACCCACCAGTACCTGAGAAAAACTGGATCTCTGGCAATGCATAGACCGGATATTGGTGCAGATCGAACATGTTGCACCCTAACCTTCAAACAGGAGGTGCTGGACAGACTTCAGGCTAATACGGAGTCAGTACCCATGCAATCACATGTCGTAGACACTAACACAAGTGTGTGGCAGGTCTTGTAAAGAAGGGCTCTACCCAGTACATCTTCTGAAGGTGCAATTGTTGAGCATGACAGTTGCTTTTCAGTTACATCTTTGTAACTGGATGTTCGAGGTTCATCATGGTGAAAAATTTGATTTTCTCTCCTTGACTTGCTCTTCACTGATGAACCACTCTGGCCAGAAATGGGTTAATTCTAAATTAATGAAACCACCATGTATGGTATTATGAAAATATCCTAATAGGGACAAGCTATCAATGGAGGTTTGGCATGAATATATGGGCAGGTCTAATTGGTAAACATTTAATTGGTCTGTACCATTTTCTTTGTGGCTTAAATGGGACGTGTATCTCCAGTTCTTAATCCACATATTTTGTATATTTCTGGAAAATGTCCTCTAGGCATATGCATAAAACAAATTTAACTCAATATTTAATAGCAATTATATTTAACTAATAATATTCACTTTCAAACATAAAAGATGGGGCTCCTCCACTTTAAACATAAATGTGCAACACCAGTTTGACAATATTTTTTCTGGCTACTAGATTGGAACAAGAAGTCCTGTAGCCTGGCCCCCATTCTCCCCTGATATTCTCATACACTCTAGTGTTTCAATTACTTTTAAAATATGGTGGGACCGGTTTCAAAAAGAATCCTGGACCTACTTGACGACTGGTTGCAGAAACTATCTTCTAAGAGGACTTGTGACTCCATTCTAGCAGTACTTTTATGAACTGGAAATTTGTATTGCATTCCCCAGGAATGTTGAAGTTCATAAAATGATCTTTATGTTTATAAATGTAAATCCTCTCCCATATATCTAACTCTGTACGTCCACGTGCTTCTTTAAGCAACATTATTTCTTTTTTTATATCATGCTTACCTATACAAAATTGATGCGCTACTGCAGACTTATATTTGTTTGTACTTAACTTTCTGAGATGTTCTTTTAATTAGTATGTTATAGAATTAGTTCCGCCTGGGAAGAACAATTGCAGTGCAAATTCAACAGGGGTAGTTTGATGATTAGCTGTCAGATTCTCTATTCAGGATGGTTCCCTATGTGTTCCAGCATTATGCAGCCAACTTCTAACCATTTTATGTCCTATCTATAGATACACGTGTATCACAATAGTTAAGAGGGACAGAAAGGATTCTTTCTGAAGTGGGGAACTATAACAGCATAGATTCTCTATTCAGGACGGTTCCCTATGTGTTCCAGCATTATGCAGCCAACTTCTAACCATTTTATGTCCTATCTATAGATACATGTGTATCACAATAGTTAAGAGGGACAGAAAGGATTCTCTCTGAAGTGGGGAACTATAACAGCATAAACATTTGGAGTAGTCATTTTTGGTCTTTCAGGTTTGTGTAGAGAAGAGTCCATATTCTTTTGCCTAGAACCACTTGATCCAGTAACAAACACAATCCTCTCCTATGTCTATACTAAATTCTTCTTAAGGAACAATAATACAGCAATACATGATTTTGGAACTTATTCACATAATTATTTAGATTTGCAATAAAGTTAAATGATGAAGCAGCAAGGTTCTCATTTTTCTTTCTAAAATTACTTCCCCAATCCTTTAGTATACCAAGATAAAATGCAAACCATTGCTCACTAAAACAGTTCTCTTCCCAATGACTTACTTGCTAACAAATAACCTTTTGCCCTACCTTTCTTTGAATTTGTGATGCAGAAAACATTTTAACACAAATGTACAATACAGTGATTACAAATTATAATTTTTCTATTTAATAATCAATTCTGAAATTACATTGGTTACCCAGATTTCAACTCCATAATTTACTGTACAGACCAGGTCATAAAACAAGAAGAATGTATATCTAGAAGAGGAAAGAATTCAAAAGCCATCATTAAATAACAATGCAATACATACTGCTCCTCCTTGCGTCTCATTTGACAGGCTGAACATGTTCGCAACAGTCTGTTGAATATTAGCTGCAGCTTGAGCGGCTGACGATGCTGGGCCTTGCTGTCCTGGAGGCTGACTTGGATTTGATCCTGGATCACTACCCAATGGCAATGACACATTTGGAGCAACTACTTGCTGTGAGCTAGCAGGAACTACTGACGCCTGGGACTGACCTGGAACAACATCTTTTTAATTCTTCTAGCTGTCAGTTTCTCTGCTTGCCTGTTCCAAATAAAAATCTTCCAGCAATACAAATGAGAATAAATATATTTTAAGTTTTGACCATGAGACAATAGTTTTACTCTTTGAATAAAAGGCACAATTGCAACAAGTACATAAATGCTCAGTCCAAAGTTTGCCTAGGGTTGTGAATGTTTTATTAATGATTTAATTAGAAATTCAATTTGAATATTTGGAATTAGTTCAAATCTGCAGTTATGGCAATAAATTCCTACTCTTATGTCTATAATATTGTCAACACTACAAGGAAACAAATTTATGAGTTTATGTTAAGATTATGTGCAAGTTACTAAAGAGAAACATTTTGCATAGTATTGTTTAGCAATAATCATGCAACCAAATATATTATGTATTCCACCATGGATAAATTAGCAGTATGAGCTGCTTGATGAAATATTTTCACCACAGTTCAGTGCCATTGGTAATATTGCCATATATTTGGCTGTAGAATTAGTAACTATGGCTTATGACCTGCAAGTTCTCAAGCACTTTGTGATTTCTATATTTGAGGAAGTGTATGGAACTATCTTCATAAACTGGAGCAGCTTAAAGAAAACACCCTAACAAATCTGTCCATTACTGTAGAGAACAAATGTGAATGATGGATTCGCAAAAGTTATAGTTTTTGTGCCATAGAAATGGGCAACTGTGAGGAGGTTTAGCTACCAAATTTTCTTATAATTTAGAGTGTGAGTTATACAAGGAATATTGAAATAGTTTCTGCATACAAGCCAGATATTATGATAATATGAAACCACTACATCCTCTCAAAACATTCTCCCTCAGTCTCTATAATCTTTGGAAACAAGAATGGAATAAGTGGTACCATTCATTATCCTCAAGAATCTAACCTCATCTTCATATGCTGCTACAGCACCTTTCTGGACTTGAAAATCACTTCCCCCATGGTTCGTTCTTCACCAAAGATAACAGGAAAAAGTGGCAGGGTGCAGCTCAGGATTTTAAGGATAGGTCCGTAAGTTTCTGGTCTAAACATTTTCTAGGTATGATAAAGACAAAAACTATAATTCACTTTTCAATTTAGTTAACCTTTATTGCAATGTATTTCTCACATCTTTGAATTAACATTTCAATCCCCCTTCCCCAAAACTTCGTCACACTTAAATTTCCTTCCTCGAAGGTCCTTCTTGGGTTTTGAGAAGAGGAATTAGTCACTGGGGTCTAGATCTAGGCTGTAGAGTGGATGGTCGATCTCCTTGAAGCAACATTTCTTCACAACTTCTTTGCAACAAGAGCTGTGTGCACAGGCATGTTGTTGTGAAGAACATACCACAACCGCTCAGCTTTCCTCAACTTTTCTCTTTTATGGAAGCACGTAGTCTGTGCAGTAGGCCAGCATAGCACTTCCCATTTACTGTGGTGTTTCTCTTCTTGAAGTCAATAAAGAGTATTTCTTCACAGTCCCAAAAGATTGTGGCCATGATTTTCTTGGTTGACAGAGTGATCTTGGCCTTTAGAGGTGGTGCTCACCAGGTTTAAGTCACTCCATTGATTCTCTATTGGACAAGGGATCATAGTAGAGGACCATAGTCATCTTCTGTAACAATGGTTTGCAGAACTTCTCTCGTTGCCAAGGCAGAGTTCCAAAAATGCCTGACAAAGATGGCTCGTTGCTGCTTTTGTACTGAGGAAAGAAGTCTAGGCACCCAGCTTGCCCTAACCTTATTCATGTTTAAATATTCATGAATAATTCAAAAGACTGTTGTTTTAGAAAGGCCCAAACTTGCTGCTATTTCTGTAACTTTGAGCCACCAGTCTTCCATAATTTTTCCTTCCACACGAGCGTTGTTTTCAGGAATGAGCATCTCCAAGGGCTGACCTGCTAGTTCATCTTCAATGCTTTCTTGACCCATTCTTTTATGGTAGAATATGAGGAGGATGCTTTCCCATATACACTGTCCAATTGCTGTTTAATTTGAAGTCCTTCTTTTGTGAAGAACTTAATAACAGCTAGACACTCCATTTTGAACCTACCACAATTTTGTACATGTACATACCTTCTTTATGCAACTGTATCTGAACAACTGAACACGTGGAGCAGAAGTTACAGGTGCAATTATTTACTGAACAGATAAGGTATGACACCAAATGAGGATTTTGTGAAGGTGATAATCCTTATCGGCAAGGCTGGAAACTTATGAACCTAACCTCATAACAAAGCTCTCAGGAACCTTCTCAAGAAAGTAGTAGCACTGGCCATATGGGCAGGGGCATTGTTAAACTGCAGCTTGATGCCTCTAATTCAGGCTCTTGGGCATTTTTCAAACACCAATTAAAAATTTTTCCAGAGACAAACTGTTGTGTGCCACTTAGGCAACCATCCAGGGAAAATGTTTTCATGTGGCTGCTAATGGAGAAATTATCACCACAAATCTTGTTGAATTAAAAGTAAAACTACTAAAATCATGTTAACACATTAAAACTCTCTTGACGTTTCACATTACTTTTAATTCAACAAGATTTATGATAGTTTCACTGTATGGATTCCTATATTCATTTTTAATTTAATTATCACCACAATTTTCTTCTCCTCAATATTTGTTCTCTATGTTTTTGTTAGTGGTGTCATCTGGAAAGATCCTAATCAATCTTTTCCACCATTGTGTGCCACTTTAGCAACAGGAGAAATGTTTTCATATGGCTTCTAACGGAGAAATTATCACCACAATTTTCTTCTCCACAATATTTGTTCTCTTAAGTTTTTGTTAGTGATGTCATCTGGAAAGATCCTAATCGATGATTGATATATTGTTTCTGGATCATATTAATATTTCATTAGCTGTTCAGAAACATGTCTCCATTATTGTATCTTTTTCTGGACCTTAAATAATATGTAAAATTTTTATTAAACACTTTCTGCTCCAAAATGAAGGAGGCCCCTAAATTCTTATAGCTCTTGGGGATATTTTGCAACTTCTTCTCCACTGTGGCGATGTTTTCTGCAGTTAATGTCACTAAAGGTCTTTTGCTTCTCTCTTTTGTCTTTAAAAGATAATGGTATCTCTGAAATTGTGCAAACCAACTGTATGCTGTTAAACATGAAATAGCCTTTAAGTCCCTCAAGACAATATTTGTTTAAGTTGCAATAAATTAATGCACGATAAAGTTCTTGGCCCAGCTCTACAGTAAATTACTGGCACAAGTGCTCCTTTCAACCCACATTGTTCAGGCTGCATGGGTGGCAGTTGGAAGAAAATTGATTGAATTACACATCATAATATGGCATATATTATTGTAAAAAGTTAACTTTCTGAAAGTCCCTTGTTTGAGGTTCCACTGGAGCAACTAGTTTAAGTAAGAAGACATTGGCACTGCTTGGGGTCACATCACTAGACAACTGACTTGTAAACTGATGCTTTTAAATGTCACTCTGTACATACCAGGATAAAGCGCAGTAATGGATAGTAACTGGTCACATGCAGAAATCACATGCTAAGAGATTGGATCCAATTTCAGGAACTGAACAATCAGCCAAAATATAGAGTCTTGCACATTTTGTCTTTAATACAAATTGTCCTTTGATTCCTGTATACCGAGTGATGTTGAGATGACTTGTCATTTTCAATATTCTTGCATTGTCTACACATATTACTATCATCCTTATTGTCAATGAAATGCCATGAGTGGCTGAGGTTGTTAAGGTACAGACTTGTGAGTGGGATTCGATTACCACCAGAACCGGTATCCACTGCCTGTGATGCCTCAGTAGTTAAAATGGGTGTTAAACACTTATCATAGTCATTTATGCAATTTGCATCATTACTTGTGCAATATTTCCTTTGTTGTATTAATGTCCTTTTATCTCAACTAAGTACAGACATATATTTTCTATATTTTCCTACTGAGTCAATCTCAAAAGATAAGATAACCTTCAATGAAGCAAACAGAACTGATACTCCCAAATTTCAATTTACAACTTGCTTTGAACCAATGCCTTTAGTAAGCCCGATAAAAATGTGCACTTGTAAGGGCAGATGATGTCTCATTGAAATACATGTGCATTCTATCAGTATTTAATATACGAGAGCCATCCAGAAAGTAAGTCCCAATCGCGCCTGGAGATGGAACCACTTGTCGGATAGAAATGCGCATGCGCAGGAGTAGAGAGGAAGTATGTGGGAATAATACAGTAAAATTTCAGCCTTGTGACGGCCGTGATTACCGCGCTGTGCTAGGAGAAAATGGCTGTGCTGATATTGTCTCCTGCCAACTGCGAGGTTCGTGCAGTCATCCGAGGTTTGCTCGCTCAAAAGCAAAGTCCTGCAGAGATCCATCGCCAATTGTGTCGAGTGTATGGACACGACATTATGGTAAGATGATGGTGCAGGCAGTTCACTGAAGGACGAACCAATATTCACGACGACGACCGTAGTGGCCGACCGTCCCTGGTGACGGCAGAAGTATTGGAAAGTGTGCAGCAAGCAATTGAGCAGAACCGGCGCTTCACAATTTCAGAACTCTCTTGTCAATTCCCCAGATGTCTCGCTTCCTTGTGCACGAAATTGTCTCCCGGAAGTTTGACACAATTGGCGATGGCTCTCTGCTGGACTTTGCTTTTGAGCGTGCAAACCTCGGATGACTGCACGAACTTCGCAGTTGGCGGGAGACAATATCAGAGCACCCATTTTCTCCTAGCACAGCGCAGTAACCACGGCCGACACAAGGCTGAAATTTTACCGCATTATTACCACATACTTCCTCTCTATTCCTGCGCATGCGCATTCATATCCGACTAGCGGTGCCATCTCTAGACGCGATTGGGACTTACTTTCTGGATGCCGTAATAGCAATAGGGATCTACATTCTATCATTATGTGGTATATCACAGAACATTGTATTTAATTTATCAACAGAGATAAATGTTATTGCTATAACAGTGCCATATAAACAGGTAATTGTACTAATTTGCATAAAGGATACAATAGAGTCTAGATAATTCATCATTTCATTAACTTGTCACCCACTAAAGTCAACTAACACTATTATTTTCACTTTCTCATATTTATTTGGAAGCCATACCATAGCTTACTTTTCTAAACACATTTGTATCATAGTACTCTGAAGTACTAGGCTGGTTATAAACAATACAAACACATTAATAGCCACTTTTTGGGTAAATATTACAAATGGACAACCATAACACTGAATTACTTCCTAATGCTTTTTCTTTGATTACTATAAAACTTTTTCTTTCCTTATAAGGCAACGTAATCCACCAGATACCCTTCCTTTATTTTGAATTTTTACATCATTTACACTAAGAGTCAATCCATGGTATTTACATATTAACTTTCCATGCTATCCATGCTTCAACCACTGCTATCAAATGTCCTACTTTCAATACTCTTAGGGATTTCACCACTGCACACTTTATTCAATAAACCTTCAAAAGTCTTACTATTGATAATTCGAATCCCTCTACTGAGTTTTTACTTCTGAACCTATATTAATCCAATTTTATTTGACTTCTCATGTGTATTTGTCCTTCTCCCTTTGTGATTTTTTCATCTTTAACCTCGAAGCTGTTTTCTGCTTTTGTAGAAACCACACTTAAGTTATCAAGTCTCCCTATGTCTGCATCCATTGCATCTCTCTCTCCATGGTCAAGCAGGTGTTGTTTGTTGGACTCACTTCATTGGTGACGTCACTGGCAGTAAATAAACTTCTTCTCTCCTCTGAGTCAAAATATTTAGAACACTCTTTATGATTTCACATGAGATTTACTCAGGACATAAGTGAAACCATAAAGTTCTTTAAATATTTTGACTCAGAAGAGATTATTAATGCATGTTTCATTTGTTCAATTCCAAATTGAATATTGAGATTCCTCTCTCCTTTTTGCGCCATAACCCTGCCTCTCTCCTCTAGCTGGCTGGACTTGCTTCATTGGTGACATAAGTGAGGATGAATAAACTTCTCTCCATTTTGGCACCATAATCCTGCCTCTTCCCACTCCTTCCTCACTTGTAAGTTGTTTTCCCTCTCTTGTTACAATGTGCTGGCAAATTTTGTTTCCATCCTTGAATCCACAATTCACTTTCTTTAACGATCACACTTTTCCTTCTTCCCTTGCTTTATTTCCCTTAGCGCTATAGAATTTCTCTCTCATTGCTCTTTTCCCAAATCCTCTTCAATAAACATTTTTGTGTCTTTTAACTTCTTGCTGTTACTTGATACTTATAATTTAAACATTATTGGTCTTGTTCTTTGTCCTTTTCTTCCAATTCTATAGCAATCAACAATCTCCCACCCTACAATGTTCAGATTCAGTTTCTCTTGTACAATTTCTTTAACTTCCTGCCATGTTTGTCATCTCTCTTTTCTTCCACTCCAAAAATTATTAAATTCATCCTGCTATTTCTCCCTTGCATACCTTCCAAGTATGATAATCTTTTCTTGCATTCCATTAACTCCTCCTTAACCTCTTGTTCAAAAAGCCCTATTATCAATTTCAGCTCTTCCATTCTGCTTGCCATACTTTTTCAATTCTATTCTCCATATTCTTTATTTCCTTCATTTCTCGTGTGATATTTTCCAACATCTTTCCTGTTAGTTGCATTGTTGGTCCCATTTCTCCGTTTTTGACATAGTAAGAAAGCATAAATAAAATGCATAATTTAGTATTGCAAGATTGACAAATGACATCAGGTGTTTAATGGAAACATGCATTTTATACCACAGTGTATGTAATATTTTATTTAAATAAACTGAGACGATAAAAAAGTAAGTGCAGAATAAATACCATGAATAATGATGCTCTTCATAAATGGCTGAAAGTCAACATTTGTATGATACTTTTACAACATTTTCAGGCAAATAAATTTGACTGATTTGGAACTGTGAATAAGAGTTCATCTCTATGATTCTGAAACAAAAATAAAAAGTAAGAAATAGAAACATAAGTGTCTCCATCCTCTTAAAAAATTCAGGGTGCAGTCATCAGCAGGTACTGAGGCTGTCTTTTTGGTACCTGCATGTTATGGTTATTTGCACAGAGGAGGTGCAACAACAGGACAGTATTGTATAGATTTAATTTCAAAATTACAAGAAGCAATTGAAAACTAATATGTTGGAAAGTTGAAGCTAAGACTAAGCTTCAAATACATGTCTCGTGTTGAATTACTACTTGATAAAACATGGTTTGAAATGCATGAACATTTGATTACTCTATAAATATAGCTTTTTGTAACATCAGCCTTTCCTTTAACTGAAAAAAAAAAAAACTTTTGTAAGGAATTTTATCAGCTAATGGAGACTCATGGAAACTTTTAACAGTGGTTTGCAGTAGATGGGCAACCCTTCTTCCAAATAGCTATAGAAATGATAGAGGTCTATCGAATATTGAAAATGAGCAGTAGCAAGCAGCATAGCTGGTGAAGAAGAGGGAATCTACATGTGATGTATATAAAGATAGTCAAATGACATGGGTGCGCCAATTGTCATGAAATATATATGTGATGTATCATAAGCAAGATCAGTTGATCTAAGCTTCGGCCTGGATTTATTACCAATGTAATAAAATGCTATACAGCAGTTAATTATTAGAACAAAATTGCACAATGCACATGTTTAACAAAATCAAATGTATTGATCAGTGATATAACATAAAAATACAAGAAGCAAATTCCCTCTTCCTCTGCTGCTCTAATGCTAGATATTAGGAACAAACACTTGTGAGCAAGCAAGGTTTATATCTGTCCCATTTGAAATACCTATGATAAAGCATTACTGGGAGAAGTGCCTCAGTTTTCAAGGAGAGTATGTTCATGAATAAAATAAAAATAAACATTTTACATGAACTAGAAATAGGTCACAAATGGAGCATAGGACCAATTCTTATATACCAGCAAGCACTATGAATATAGATAGGTATTTCTCTATTACCATCAGCACATGATTGTTCCTACTAGCCAGTATAATAATTTGGGAACAATTTAAGAAGAAAGGAGGAGGAGGAGGAGGAGGAGGAGAAGGAGAAGGAGAAGAAGAAGAAGAAGAAGAAGAAGAAGAAGAAGAAGGAGGAGGAGGAGGAGGAGGAGGAGGAGGAGGAGGAGGATGGGGGAAAAGGAAGGAGAAAAAAAGTTGTGCGAAAGAAAAGATGGTAATTTGTCTAGGTATGGTCATTACATTTCAATTAACTTCTTAAAGTATCAGTCACCAATATTAAACTTTCATATTTATCAAAACTGGTTCTATTTGGGGGGGGGGGAATGTCATGAGTCAATAGGATACATTTCTTAATGTAAATACAAGCTCCTAAACATAAAAAAATTAACCCTCACCTTGAGTATGAGGTGTAAGCACTCTAACAGTGCCCCCTGGTCCTGCAGCTGTGTTTGGTGTGGTTGGCCCAACGATGCCCACCATGCGAGAATGACGTATTGTATTTGCGGTGGGTGGCAGGAGACCTGGTGCTCCTGTTGTGGGACACTGGATTCCCAGTGCATCATATGCCCTTCTCATGTCTGAGGGTGATGGGTTAGGCTGACTATTTGGAGCCTGATTTGAAACAACTATAAAAAGTGTATTTATTAATGAACCCTGCTTTCAGGAACATTCAACTCTGTTGCAATATATATGCATTATTTATCCCAAACAATAACATGATAAATAATTTAAATAGATTCTGAAGCAATTTAACAAAATTCTAATTAGTCTTTTAAGAAATTGCCTTCCTGATTCAAAATGTGTTTATGAATTAAATAAAACTGGAAAGAGAAATACAAATTTGCATGTCTTAGAAGAGAACAGTAAAATGAGAATGCAAACTAAAAGATAGTTGAACGTTTTTCAACATATAATATTAAAAATTGAACTTCCACTAAAGTATTTTAAATAGTTCAGTTTGGCATATCTGAAAGAGCAATAAATTTATTTTTATTACACAAAACCAAGCAATTCTCTTAAATACCTATTGTGCACAAGAATCACTTGAATGTGTGAAGGCTATTCATAACTATACTCCTCAATATTTGAAACTTATTAAATATATATTTGTGCAATTTTCAATATACAAATAAAAATATACACGAGCATTTAAAAAATAATTATATTTGGACAATGCTATGTATTAAATGAATTCCTTATGATTTAAGCACTTCTGCACTTTAAACAGATTTAATGTATAGAATAAAGCTATACACACTTCCATTCAAAAAATCAATAAACGCTCAATTTAATTAAATAAGAGCAAAGAATCATAATGCTTCTTATCCATTTGATGAATTTTTGAATAGTAGCAATAGCAATTGTTATTACATTATAGGAGAATGTAATACCAATTTCCAGTTTATAAAGAAAAAACACCACCAGGACGGAGCCACAGGTCCTCATAGATGTTAGTTTCTCACACTAGTCATCAAGTTGGTTGAAGATGAAGAGGATGTCTCTTCGAAACCGGTCCCACCATGTTTAAAAGTAAGTGAAGCATAAGAGTGTGTTAGATGACAGATTAATTATAATCTACATTTAACCAGCTTCACTATATGAGTTCCAACAGAATTTTTTAAAAATGTCTTATTTTTCAAAAGTTCTTAAATGAATTACGAAGGTATTCATACCACATAGGAACACACTAGGAGAAACTGACTCGTTTGCCAAATAAGAAAATGCAAGATTTACACATGAGAGATTTTAACAACTTTTATAACTTGAAGAAGGATATTAAATACTTCATAAAACTTAAAGGAAAAAGTACACTTATAGCTGCAGACATACTTTTTTCAAAATTTGTCTCTTAAACATCACATCTGCCCAACATTTGTTACGAAAATAGTTAAATATAACCGTAACAGTAAGGAACAATTAGCAGCTGAAAAGAAAGTAATCCATATGGAAAAATCAAAACATATGCAAAATTAGCCGACATAGATTTGAAATTATATGATATATAGTTGAGAGTCGCCAAAAAGTTAGATTATGTCATTTGGGACAACTTAATAAGGAATGCGCTAGGGCATATAAAAATCATAGTATAGAAAAAAGTAAATAATCAGAAAAAGAAATTTGCAAAATTGAAAAATTTGCAGATAACTAGTAAAAAAACAATACAGAAACAGAATATTGTGGTAAATTTATCACAGGTAAATTTTAATAAAGAAGAGTTATCTATGCTCAATATGGGTTTTAAAACTGGTGTAAACTTCTCCAATAATTTTTTACTTATATGTAAATTGGAACTTGCACAGTGAAGCCAATCATATTAATTGATATCATTGTATGATTCTGCAATAATGTTGAAGATTACATAGTTGATCTGGAAATTGCCATGTAAGGTTTAACTAATAATGAGAAAGAAAAGATTAGAATAAAATCAGAGGATGCTCTTAAAAGAATTAACAAATTAAAACCAAATAGAATTCAAAATTACAGTAACATTATTACCTCACTCAAAGGAAGAAAGGTTATTTACAAAAAGGCTGATAAAAGGAATAAAATAGTAATACTGGACAAAGATGATAACATTGACAGAATGTTACAGTTGTTAAACAAAAAAGAATATGCCCATGTCAAATTTAACCCATTAAAAGATTGCACAACAACTGTGAATATATAGACTTGCACTATAATGCCACACATAGAAAAACGTAGTTTAAAATACAATAATTCTAATATAGCCAGAATATATGGGTTACCTAAAATCCATAAACCGGGGAAGGGCATGAGACCCATTATTAATAATATAAATACCCCTACATACTTTCTAGCAAAATGGCTTACAGACAGATTTACAGCTCTACCAAGGTTTCAAAGTAGAAGTATAAAAAACTTGTTCTAGTTAATAGAAAAAATTAAAGATTTTAAAGTTCTACCCTCTGATATTTTTGTGTCTTTCGACGTAGTATCTTTGTTCCCAAGTATTTCAACTGACAAGCTTTTATCGTTTTTGAATGAATGGTTAAAGGAGATAGGAATTAATGAAGCTCACAGGAAATACTACGTTCACCTTACTAACATTTGTATAAACCAGTCATATTTTACATTTGCAGGAGAGTTCTATAAACAGAAAACAGGACTCATAATAGGAAATCCTTTGTCCCCCTTTCTGGCAGATTTATTTATGAGTACATTTGAAACTCACATAATTTCCTCATTCCCACATTATTTTAAATGCTGGTACAGATATGTTAATGACATTTTTAGCATAGTGAAAAAAGAATTTAAGATGCTTTGAAGTTTTCAAATATACAAGATAGGAATATATCCTTCACACTGGAAACAGAAACAAAGGGAATGTTGCCGTTTTAGATATCAAAATTAACAATAATCATAGAAATTTAGAATTTGGAATCTATAGAAAGGATACGAACACAGATAATTATATAAAATCAAATGGGTTTAACCCCATAGCTCACAAGCTCTCAATTTTCAATAGCTTAACACACAGACTGGTGAATTTACCAATCAGTAAAGAGTACAAAAAAGAATTTGAGAAGATACAGGAGATTGCCATTATAAATGGTTTTAACAAAAATTTAGTAAACAAAAAACTTAATAGATTCCTAAAGAAGAAATTGATCAACAATACCACCACACTATTAACTGAAAAAGAGACCGGTTTTTAAAAAATTCACCCACCATCCAGTAGCTATGAATAAATTCCAAATTTTTTTTAAAGATATTAACATTAAATTGGCACCTGTTAACAGATACACTCTGGAAAATGCTTTAGTGGACAACAGTTTTAATAACATTCCACAGGAGAAAAAGTCAGGCATGGATAAAATAACATGTAAACAATGTGATAAGATACACGTTGGAAAAACTAAACTCAGGAACGTTAAGTACAAACAGATTGATAGGTCAGCAGTGGCACACCATTTTTGGAAAGATAATCACGACATAAAAAGAAAAATAAAGTTACTAAAAGAAGCACACAGACATACAGAATTGGACACATGGGAGAAGATTTACATTCATAAACATAGGGATCATCTTATGAGTTTCAACATTATAGGAGAATGTAATATCAATTTCCAGTTTATAAAGAAAAATCACCACCAGGACAGAGCCTTGCAGTTTTTCCAATATTCTGAAATTTGTTTTATAGACTCAGTCCTTTAGAGCACCCCATAAAAAGAAACCATAGGGCATAAGTTTGGGGATTCAAATGGCCACAACCTGTATTAATTACCATGTCACCAAACACATCACCAATTACATATAATAAAATGTGAGCTGCATGGGGTATGACCCTATCTTGCTCAAACATTCATACATTAATTGAGGAAAAAACTGACTCATCAAATCCTTAAACCAAGGGAAACAGAGAAATGAAATGCAATAAAACAATAACTTCTCACTGTTCCAACACTATACAGACTAACAGCTTATCAGAAGCAATACAGTCCTTAACTGTTCAAGTGTGTTGGTATGACCTGCCAGTTTTGGGCCCAGTCTGCATGGAGAAAAAATACAACAAAGACCCAAATAGAATAATATCAAAACACAGATGTATAGCAATCAATGATGTTAATATTGATTCTGGAACCATAATATGCCATTTGGTTAATTAACAAAATTAATAAATAAAAAAAGTGCATTACTACAAATGACTTCTGCTTGCCCTGCCATTACATTACTTCAAAGCATCACTGCATGTATAAGTCAATACAAGGTATCTTAAGCACAAGAGCTAATTTGAATTAGGTCCAATTGCTGAGATCACACTTACCATTTGGGTTATTTCTGTTTTTGTCTGCCTGCTTCAGGGGTAGACAGACTGGACAATCTGACCGTGTACAATGTTTCCAATGTGAAATAATCTGACGAGATGAGGAACAATGTGGTACAGAACAGGATTTACCTGCCTGACATGTGGTCATGTGGTTTAGCACATTTTTCATAGTTTTACAATGTGGCAGCGTACACTGTAACAAAACATATAATCATTTCATTTCATGGAATTGAATTATGTGGAAGTACTAGTATTACAAATACGAAAAGAGCACTGATATTACAAAAAAGATGTTTTACAGTATATGCACATATGGTTTATGTTAAAACATGTACAGAGATTAATGACGAATGTAGAAATCAACACAGTGAAACGATCTTAAAATCTTAGATAGATTAAAAGTAAAACTACTTAAAATCATGTCAACACATTAAAACACTCTAGACGTTCCACTTTTTAAAAAAAGGAGTCATTCATAGGTGACAATGTGAGCAAGGTCTCACAAAAAATGTCCCAGTTTTTTTAAAAAAAAAAAATGGAACGTCAAGAATATTTTAATGTATTGACATTATTTTAAGTACTTTTACTTTTAATCCACCTAAGATGTACTTAAATCTTTATAGTAAACAGATACTTACAGTGGTAGGACTATGTGTAGAGAGCCAGAATATAATTGAACAACTCTTAAGGTTTGATTCAGGGGATTTATTTCAGTATTTTCTTATGAGGAATGTATGCCCATAAAATTCTTGTTATCCAGTACAGGGCACTAAAGTTGTTCGCAGAAACAGAGTGCAGGTGAAGAGTTTACAGTGTCCAAATGCAATGTGCATAACTGGCAGAAACAAAAACAAGCACTTTTGCACTATAAAAAAACCGGGGAAGGCCTTGCACAGCTCAAAAAACTGGCAAATATTCACCTACTAAAAATTAACATTCGAGAATCAAATCTATTTATGTAACTATGTCAGATTTTCACAAATCACAAGTGATATTGAATAAGACATGGATAGCATTTGTGGTACCTATGCATACCATATTATTTAGGTTTATTTAAGGATGTTCTTTAACATCTTTGGCCATTAGCATTCCATTGATTCAAGGCATGAAATGACTGACAAATTTTGCTCACATGCCTATTCTTTCAGGCTTGTGGTTGCTTTATGTGCCATAGAACTCTGAAATGGAATCAATGGCTTTAATTTCCTTCTAAGGAAGTCATACCCTAAAAAGCCATCCACCATGATCTGGTTTGAACCTGCAACCTTGGGTCTATATATAGTACAAGTATGGTTACCACTACAGCCCCAGGACAAACACATTACCATAAAAAATTCCAATTAGGTTTTTTTTAAATTAGGTTACATGTACTGCATTTCTGCTTATTTTATATATTACATACTTTGCATCCTTGATGAATAGGTAGGTAGTTTTTGTTTTCTTTTTAAATACATAAGCAATCTGATCGCTAAAGTTGATGTGATCAGTTGCTACAATTTATTTATTCTTAACATAATGGTTGAGTTGTGCATTTGAACAAGAAGAAAAAGAGGAGAGGAGTAGGGGAGAAATAGAGGGGAGGAGAGGGGGAAGGATGAGGAGAGGGGGCAAAGGATGAGGAGAAGAAGTGATGATTGTGTGTTTAAATATAGCGTGTTCATTCTGTACCAAAGAAAGGCTTACAACTGTTTTCCTAATCAGCTGAATGTTCTCTCATTGTTTATGGTTTCAAATTTGTGTAGCGCAAGAGCTTCATATATGTCACCAGCCAATGTTTCATTTACTACCACTTCAAGACAGCTATATAATATTGGAGGGGAAACAAGTACAGTTAGTGAAAGAAACTAATGTAATGAAAGGTTCTGAGCTAAAAATTAAAGTTTTGATGAGCAAAATACACATTCACTATATACTTGCCTGATTGCATCATTAAATGAAATTGCAACAGCCTGATCTAGCATTAATGATATTTACAAGAGGAAACTGACTCCATGGGAGGAGATTGTGGCAACATCGCATGTCTCTGAATGTGCAATATATTTGAGAGCTTCATTTTTTTTGGGGGTGCTCTTTAACATCTCAGGTCATTAGCATCCCATAACAAATCACGGCATGAAATGGCTGACAAATTTTGTTCAGAGGTCTCTTTTATCAGGCTTGAGGTTCTTTATCATGCCCTAAATGTACGACACGGGACCCAGGCCTTTACTTTCTTTCCAAAGGAAGTTATACTTAGCATTTTTATGGCCGAAAAAATCTATCAGTCATGGCCGGGATTGAAACTGCAAGCTTGCATTTAAAAGGCAAGTATGGTTACCACTACACCACCAGAACCAACTTTGAGAGCTTCAAGGTGAAGCATCATCCCATTTGACAAGTACTGTAAAAATGGATCAATAAGGTGGCCATCATTATTTCCAGACTTAAAGCCAATCAGCTAAAATCAACAGCATTGGAGAAAAAGATGCAAGGCATATTGTGATTATAAGGGGCACACATTATTGAACAATTTATTTGAAATTGTCAGTGTTCATGCTCATTTTTACTTTTTACTTGTTTTTAATGAATAAATGAAAGGATTTTATTTTAGCATATAACATAATTAAATTTAAATTTCCCCCCCTACTTTTATGACTAGTTTCTTAATTTATATCAATAAAAAATTATACATTTTCAATAAATTGTCATTTAATTTTGCCAATTTAACTGCTTACTGAACCTTTGTCTTTGGCTCATCAGCAATTTCTTACTGGAATATCCACAAGATTTAGATTTAGATTGAACTATTCCATTGAAATTAAAGTTTATTACAAATTTTTCATGTAATAAACAAAAATGTCATAATTGTATAAGTATGAAACTTTTTTTTGAGCATGGTGTTTAACGCCCGTTTTTACTACCAAGGCACTACAAGCAGTGGACACTTGGTGATACATGAGTACATAAGATGAAATGATACATTGGGAAAGAATTTTTTTAAGGAAGGAAACGTTCTGCAAAAAACCTCATTCAGGGAGAATGGTCCCGGCAGGATGCGAACCCCAGATCTCCCCTCATGAATCTGAGTCTTAATGACCTTGGCTACCTGTGGCGGTAAGTATGAAGCTAGCTCTCATAAATATAAACAAAATTAATAATATTTTTTTGTTTTTTACAATTTCTAATTTGCATGTCTATTAAGTATTTTAACATAAAAATAAAACCAATTTCACAAACAAGTAAACATATTAAAATCAAAGTACATAATTTCCCTTTCCATGTTCTCAGTACATATAAACTTATACAACTGTTCATTAACTTAAATTTCCCACTTCCTCACCCTGATTTTATACAGTTGCATTCCTTCTTTACCCCATTACAATTAACTCCGGGTTGAATATGTAATGGGGATCAATATTCACTCCATAGTGCAATTGTCAATAATGTTGTTTCCATTTATCTTACCCACCTTCCATAGCCATTTTTGTCTCACTTTGCCTATGTATTTTCCCAGTTCCTTAATATTTCCGGCTGATTTTAAATTTAAAATTCTTCTGCCTCTTATTTCATTTGGTAAATTTTTCCACTGTCATAATAGGAACTGTTCCCTCCAAAACTTAGTTTGCTTACATTCTAATATACAATGCCAAATGCTATTTGGTTCTTCACACATATTGGACATATCCCCTTAATATATCCATTTTTTATTCTACTTAAATATATTACTTCTGTTCTAAACCATGCCAGTCCTTCCCTTCCTGCCTTATTACAGATTTCAATATATTTTTCTCTTTCCTACACATTTTTTAGTGTGCTATATAATTTCAGAGATTTTTGGCATTAACATTTGCCTATATTTCCTGTTTTTCAATATCCTCAATTCTTATTATTATCATCTCTTTCCAAAATCCTTTTCCAAATCTTTCTCCCTCGTACCATATTGATCCCATGCCCACTTCTTGTAGAATATTTTGTAATTCCTTTCAATAGTCATGGCAGATTGTGTGTGTTTTTAAATAACATAATCACAAAACCTGGGGTTTGTGGACTTATTATTACGCTTTCATATTTGTGTTTATGTTTAATAAATCACTATGGAAACTCTTATTTCATAATCCTATTTGTTTATATCAATTGTCTGATTTTAAATGTTAACAGGCCCCAAAATATTTAACCAACAGTAATGCCTGGTATCTGTCCATGTAAATGATCTTACATACAATGTTATGACAGATGGTAACACATTAAGAGCCCAAGCAGTTGAATTTGTTTTGTCAAAGAATCTCAGGAATAAACAGTTCTATTACAAAATTTACAAGTAACAAATTTCATTAGTCCCTTTTCATTCTGCATATTTCTGTAATACAAGGACGTTAACTATAGATACATCAGCATATATTCTATTTCTTTTTCTTTTAAACTTACCTGCCACACTTCCCCATTTGCCTGACTCTCTCTACGCTGACATTTGTGAGCATGAAGCAAAAGAACCAGCTGTTGCTGGATGAGTTTTCGCTTTTCTGGATCCGCTGTGGATGTTGGAGCCGGAGGAGTTGCTCCAGGTGTCCCTCCTGGAGCTCCTCCTTGTGTGGCTGTTTGAGGACCAGGTTGTCCCCCACTTGGTGCACCAGACTGGGGTTGTGCAGGGGATGGAGCTGGAGGTGTTGCCTGCTGTGCCATTCCTCCTTCATTTCCACCAACTCCAACAACAGAAGGACCTCCTGCAATATGTATTGTTTAGTTATCTATTCTCTAAAACGTGAGAGGGAAGACAAACATTTCATCACAAATTAAGTTGAAAATTACAAAAAGAAATTAACTACAACTAATGGTATTTCTAAATGTCACTCTAGTGACAATTTACTGATTAACTGCTTTGCCAAGCACTTTGACCAAACTATTGCAGAAGGACAACAAAGCCATTCTTTGCATAAAATGCCATTTACTGCAGTTGCTCCAAAAACCAACACACAAACAACATTAAAGGATGGCATTTTTCTAATCATCCATTTCATAACTTTCCATTTTGGTACAGCTTTTCATGGGTTATGGTGACGATTTTCAGCAATTATCAAATACGTGCCTTAATTTTTTAACTATTAATATCCTATGCTGATTCCATATACCCTCAGAGCAATAAATTTTGGTTATTATACAACAAATTATGTACAATATATAACATATTGTGAGAGAATAAATACAAGATACAAGTATAAGCTTAAGTATGACTGGAAACTATGCCTTTTACTTTTGTTACTACCTTCAGACTCAAGCCTTAGCTAAACCACAGGCCTGGTTTAAACCTAAACTTATTTGCAGTTATGCATTAGAAATACATGCTTTTAAGTTCATTTTATGGGAACTCCGCACCATAAACAAAGCTGGTAATGGAGTTTAATAAGGAGAACAAGCAAGTCTAAACACTTTATCCTCTCTTAACTTTTAAGAGTTACTAGAAAATAATAGTTTTTCTTAAAACATAATGGTACCACTGTTTAATATTTTGCAGTGGATGTCTCTACTCTATCCCTTTATGAAAATTCATGATACTGGAAACATATTTTACCATTTTAGCATGGTTGCTAACTACATTTACAACTTTAAACATTACCGGCCATATACAAATGAGTCAGTATTAGGTGACACTAAAACTTCACTAACTGATTAATTCTTCAGAACATGTTTCAAGAGCATTCGCTCTCATCTTCAGCTGGAGACTGACTAACTCTAGCAAGTGACATAGTGGCATCTGGTGGTTCCATTAGATAACAGAACAGTAAGTCCATAGGTGGAATGTCAAAATTCATAACTCTATGTTTATTTTTTAAAATATAAATCTCTTCCCATATTGCCAAATCCTTGGGATTGGTGGTGGCTTTTAACAGCTTGGCTTTTCTTGCAATGTTATAATAGTAAGTCCAAAAGTGATCTGCAACCGCCAATTTATCCACTTGTTTATATCTTAAATTTCTGAAGTGTTCTTTGGTCCTTGTCTCCAAATTTTGTATTGTTTTGCCTACATATATCTGATTACACTCCAAACAATCTATCTGGTACACTCCTGACTTCTTGCTGCGTGGAATAACGTTCTTTTTGGTGCTGTTCAGAAGCTTTCCAATACTAAATTTATTTTGTGCAGCCAAACGTATATCATAATTTTTAAAGATTTTCATGAATGCGCTGTTCGCCCACGGATGACATGTGAATCTTTTAAAAACCACGTCCTTTTTTACCGTGGAGAGAGTTGTGGTGTTTTTAATATCTTTCTGTCTTTCGAAATGTCTGATCTTATCAACTAAAGAGCTGCTGAATCCATTGTTGAGGACTGTTTTGATGACATAACGGTATTCTGCTGAATATTCTTCTTTGTTGAGTGGGATGTTTACCAATCTATGGACAAGGCTGTTTATAATGGCATGTTGGTGTGGTTTCGGGTTGAAACTGTTATTCTTAATGTGATTATCTGTATGTGTAGGTTTCCTATATATGCCGAATGAAATTGTATCATTTCTCCTGTATATTTTAAGGTCCAAAAATGGTAAATAACCATTTTCCTCCAATTCCATAGTGAATTTAATATTTTGGTCCTGCAAATTTAGTAATTTTAGGGCATCTTCTGTTTGTTTTTTTGGTACTATTGCCAGAATGTCATCCTCATAACGAAACCATGCTTTGAAGGTTAAAGGGAATGCCTTAGTAATGTGTGTTTCTACAGCAGTCATGAATAAATTTGCCAGAAATGGAGAAAGGGAGTTACCCATAGCTAAGCCAGAAATTTGTTGGTAAATTTTCCCATTGAATGTAAAAAAGTTTTAGTTTATTGATATAATCCTCAATTTCTTCTGCTGTCAACGTTATACTTTTTAGCCAATTCTGGAGATTTTGGAGCAGTTTTTTTGTAGGAATACTAGTAAACAAAGAGAGCGATTGCTCTTGAAACATGTTCTGAAGAACCAATCAGTTATTGAAGTTTTAGTGTCACCTAATACTGACTCATTTGTATGTGTAACAACTTCACTGTTCCTAACTTCTTTTAAGATTACAATTACCTGCCATTCTTAATTAGCTGGTGAGATCAATTTAATACTCTTATGCTCCACCTACCATTTTCAGAACATGTTTCACAGGCCATTGCCTGCATTATCATTTATTCTTGTCTTGATAGCAGAGGAAAAGGGCAGCAATGTATTAAATACATGAACGCAAGTTTACCCTACATGCTTTGCATCAACCTTTCATTAACAACATTACATAAAAATGCATTATTAGAAGAGAAATAATGTCCTTATGAATTATAAATTACTAATTGTTCTACTATATATTCTTACCTTTATTCCTTACAATTAATATAGCATAATTACAAACTTGGCAAGATATAGATTTAATGAAAACAAGCAAGCAAATAATATTACAAATGGAAGCACATTGAATAAAAAGCAATGTAAGAAAACAAAATTAAATTAAATGTTCAAAATGCTTTCCATCAGTACACCCATGTGCTTGGCACCCACAGTGTTCATTTGATGTGTCCACTGTCTCCCTACTTGATGGAAGGACATAATCTGTAAGCCTGACTGCAGCAAAAACGTTAAGCTTTGGCGATCTTCTTGTCAAGTATCTTAGTATAAGCAAGTTGCTGCTGATCTTCATATCTACTTACTGGCCAATGGTAAACCTTTCCATTATTAATATTATAAATGTTGAATGCATTCCTCCCCATAGTCTTACTGCAAAAACAAGTTCTTTACTAATGTTGCTTACTTTTTTAATCTTTGTTAGCATCATAATATAATAAGTTAAGCTTAGTGATGCCAAATCTATACTCTGCATCGAATCATCAATAGTAGCACCAATATAGGCAATATTACTGGGCCATGTGAGAAAGAGAAAAATAGCATGATTGGGCAGGACAAGTGTAGCATAACGTAATCTTGTGATAACCATGTGAAACATACAGTCACAGTGGAGGAACAGAGGTGACCTGTTCTCTTCCCAAACAAGATGCAAAACAAGAGAGCAATATAACTATTTATAATACAAAATCTAGGGTCAGTGGAAAAATGCATATGTAAAAAATAACTTAACTTTTATTGTACAGAATTTATCGCATAGTTTACGAGTCATCAGAACTGAGATATTTACATACTGCAGTTCATCTCGAACCAATTTAAATTCTAGAATGTGTGTCCATGTGCTTTCATTCAAAATTGTTATAATTAGAACAATTTTGAAGCTATTGCTTTTAGAAAAAAACACACTATTCATTAAAGCTGAGAGTACTCCAAAACTTAAAAATATATTTAAGGTATAATAATGCTTGCAAATTAACAATGGATTCAAATTTTTTATACTATTGCAATATTACATCAGTACTTTGATTTGAAATTTTGTTATTAGAACAAACTCTGCAATGAGAACTTCATTTCACTGGCCATTGTGGTTATCAAAGCATAAGATTTGTGATGCAATTGTTGAAGGCCTTACGAGAGATCTGAGGTGCAGCTGTTGAAGGCCTTCCATAGTAAGGTATTTAAATCCTTTGCATTCTGTATAAGATTTCTTATTCTTTATAAGACAACTTTCCTCCATAGAAAGTATAAATAATGTAGGCGTTCAATAAAGTAATAGATGTGAAAAAATGTCAGATGCCATTTCCTGATTTACTGTTATTTATGCAGTAGACATTCCACATATGCATGTTTACATCTATGTTTTCATCAGAATCAACATCCATCAAGTAATTGCTTATCTGTAAACTCATTCACACAAAATAAGCGAGTCATGCAACTTGCAGTGATGAGATTATTGGAATAATGTCATTTCTAAATGTATGTACTTTGTTAGCTATTCTTTGGAATTTGAGAATCACTTGGAAAATTAACATGATAGTTACTTAATGAATCATGAGATGCTACATTCAAAATGCAGCCATTTCCCTTGATGTCACATTTGAATAGAAGAGCATTGCTCCCCGATTAATATGTTGACCAACTATCCCAATTGAGAATGAAAAATACCTGGTCAATAAAGGTAAAGTCAGTCTTTAATATTCAATAACTGCACACTTTAAATTTCTGTGTTACTATATGTACAGCTAATTCAGTATAACATTTTTTATAAGTCAATATATTGTATTATTGAAAATTAACAAATTTATATAAACCTTTATATAATTTCAATTAGTGACTTATATTCTTTAACCCACCACCCTAGAAATTAGAAATCTGTTTCATTTTTTCTTTCTTAAGTAGGCATGCATTTCATTGTTTAAGCAAAAGAAATGTAATGAAACTCCTCCTGCTCATTAAAATTTTTTAAAAATTGTAAAAACTTTAAAAAAATTGTCATATGGAACTAACACAGTGAATATCACATGAATTAAATCTGTTGTCTAACACTCTTCATGCTTCACTAACCTTAAAAACATTTGGTACCGGTTTCAAAGATACGTTATCTCCATCTCCACGACGTCCACGGCTGAAGATGGAGATAATGTATCTTTGAAACCAGTACCAAATATTGTTAAAGTTAGTGAAGCATGAAGAGTGTTAGACAACAGATTTAATTCTCCTCTTGCTTGTAATAAATTATTTGTAATCTCTTCTAAGTAGGATATTTAGATCACACTTTATGGTTTCACTTACATGAGATTTACTCAGGACATATGTTTCTTGGAACTTTTTCCTCATCATCAGCTGTTAAATGTCCTGTAAGTGAAACCATAAAGTGTGTTCTAAATATCCTACTCAGAAGAGATTATTAATGGGTGTTTCACTGTGTTTGATTCCAAATTGAATCAATATTTATATTATTTGTATTTATTAGATGAAGAAACTAGTTCTGATTAGGCATCACCACAAGCCTATAATAGCTAGAGCCATTCAATCTTTGAAGCAGTATAATTTTGCAAACATAAGTTATTCACGTAAAATTTTTCAGGTTACTTACCATCAAAATACTTTTGAGTTTTGAAAGAACAGCAAAGAGTATTTATATGCTCTATTTCTGTTTTTTTCCCCTCCCATTTTATTTAAGGACACTCTTTTAACATCTCAGGTCATCAGCATCCCATTCCATTCCGGGTGTGAAATGGCCGACAAATTTTGCTCTTGTTGCTATCAAGTTGGTTACATTTCAGTAATGTTCTTCATTTAGGATAGCATTCATGTTCTTACACAAAGTGCAGCAGTTGTCCTGGATTATTTTCATCCTGAAGAAATGATCTCATATGCACTCAGAGCGTAATTCAACAACTCCAATTTTTTTTCATTTCAAGATGTTTGAAAGTCCTCAGATCTTTATTTGGTTTTCCTTTAAATCTAGACCATTGAGATGTTATAAAAAAAAAAAAGAGAAGGCATAATGATTTTCTAAGTTTCCCATTTATAACAGCATAAAAATTACTCACCTATAGCTCCAGTTGCTCCAAATCGTTGTGCCTGGAGAGCAGCCATATTAGTCCCTACCCTTTGCTGTGGTGCAACAACACCTACATTTGGAGCACCAGAGCCAACACTCACTGCTTGTGGTCCACTGGTGGTTCCTCCAGGAGAGCTGTAGCCATATGGACTCCCAGCACCCATAGACTGGCTCATCTGGTTCATAGTGGCCATGTTGGGTGCCTGCAACATCCACCATACTTTGTACTGCAAATAAAAGTTATGCACAAAATATATGAAATTACAAGACACCAATGTAATGATAACCAAACTTAATAAGCAAGACTAAAATGTTAAAAACTATCCAATGAAGCGCCAACTATTTTTAGCAGTTTGGCTAAGCATTGTTTCCACCAGATTCATTAAGAAATAACTGAGTCATAGACTTAACCAATACTAAATCTTTTAAGTCCCCAGAGTAATCAACTTATGGCGCAAACCTCTGTTAAGCATTATTTAATTTTCATTAATAACTTGCTTATTTAAATAGCACAAGTGCAATGTAGTGCATGTTATCATGGAATGGCTTAAAAACAAAGCTTTACAGACAGAATTCCTTTTTATATAGTGTATTTGTTCAATTGCTGTACTCCTGTTGAACAGTTTTACCTTCTCCCTACAAGGGAGAGGGAGGTATGTGTACTACAGTCCATGTAATTTCACAGGTCCTAATTTACTATTACTTACCAATGCTCTGGCCTCTGATACTAAGCTCTTGAGAATATTTTTTATGTTAAGTTTTTAGTTCAGTTGGCTTAGTTTAGCATTTTGTGATTACACATAACAGGGTCCTCATTCCATTACACAATTGGAAATTTATTTTGCCAATGGAAAGTTACTTCATAATGGCCTCACTGCCTAACAAGGGAAATCATGTTTCACAGTCAGAACTCAAGAGCATGCATTTTTTGTTTCTTTCATTATTTATTAGTAGTAAATTAATTAATATTGTACTCACCAAACACAGTAGATGGAAATGCCTTTGCTGTGAAACATGACTGAATCTTTTTGAAAAGAATTTGAGACATTCATCTCAATTTATCATTATTGTGAACTGCATTCCAGATATTTTGTTTCAGTCTCCAGATCTCAAGGATTGTTAGCTTACACGATATTTTAGAATTCTACCCAAATATAAAAATTGCAAAGATTTAAATCAGGAGATATTGAAAGTCACAAACCCAAATTAATAATTGTAGCTCTTCCCCATTTTCTTTTTTATAGATGATAAAGAATACTTGGAGAATTTCTGAAGTTGCGCAAAATTGCACCATCTTGCATAAAATAGGTGCACACTTCTTCTGCAGGGTAAAATTAATGGAAAATGAACTTAGTATCTTGTTTATGTACTCATGAGCATTAAGTGTATCTTGTTAAAATAGGGGCCCGATGATTCAGTTTGCACTAACAGCACACTGCATACCTATCTTTTGGTCAAAGTGGACTGCATGCCTATCTTTCAGTCATAATTTGGAAGTCTAATTACTGAACCAAAATTGACATCACTCCAGTACCTATTATCTTGTGAGCTTACATATCCTGAGAGATTGAAATCACCTTCATCTGTGAAAAATATTACACTAGGATCAAGAACTCCTTCATGCACAAGATCGATAAACCAATTACAGGACCCCAATCTTTTATTATGTAAATGTAACGAAATGTAAAGCTATTTAAGGAAAGTTAAGATGAAATGGTTGAGGCAGATGAATAAATAAATAAAAGATAATAAATGAACAGTAAATAATTAAAAAATTACAACTTATTTCTGTGCATCAATTCAATATCCTAAAAATGAGCAAGAGGGAAGAACTGTTGATTGTTCATTTGGTTTATTTACGGACGCTCTTTAACATCTCAAGTCATCAGCGTCCCATTCAATTCAGAGCGTGAAACGGCCAACAAACTTTGTTCAGAGTCCCCCCTTTGCAGGCTTGAGGTTCTTTACCGTGCCATAAATGTATGACACAGGACCCACGGCTTTACTTCCCTTCCGAAGGAAGCCATACTTACGATTTTTACGCCTGAAAAATCCATTGATCCTGGCTCGGTTTGAACCTGTGATCTTGGGTTCAGAAGGCAAGTATGGTTACCACTACACCACCAGGACCGACAAGAGAGAGAGAAGGACTAGAAGAAATATTTGTAATTAAAAACACAAAATAGTACAATGGTGTTAGATTGACTTTATAACTCTGTACATTGTATTTTTATCTGTATTTATTAAACTGAGTAATGAATAAATTTAAAGTGTCAATTAATTAATACAGCTTTGCACAGCAATGACACTCGCTAATCTCATCATAATTCATAAACAAAATATTTTTCACAAGCTGAAATATATTCCTTTTTCTTTGCCAGCTTATTAACATTCATTTGCAGAATCAGGAAATTACATATTCAGGAGTTATTCTAGGTTCTAAACTTATCAAGGCTAAAAAGAAGACCATGCAATATCCAAATCACTTGGATCAGTAATGATATTTTACAAAACCATATGGGCTGAAATATAAGTGAATATATCATTATACACTGTGTAATGAGGTCTAGAATTCTGTATGCTGCATTGATTTGGTGCCTAGAATAGAACCTTTATCTGCCAGACCTTATTTCTGTTTGCTTGATTGCTGAGTCATAACAGGAGTAATGAGTGTAACTACTGTTACTTAGTAAGAAATACTACTAGGGCTTACTTTACTGCACATTTTTGTTTGAAAGAAGACAATGGCTGGAATTGGAAACTTAATAGGAAGTTTGAAACAGAGAAGTAGATTGATTTTACACATAAAGAAGTGTGTACAGTAAAACTTCGATTCATTGTTTTTGGAGGGAGACCAGGTTAAAAAAAGATGGGGAAAACAATGGATATGGGAAGTACATAAAGCTTGTTCAAAAATAAACAAAGTCAGTATATAAGCAAAACACTATATTTCATGTCAATTTTACATGTTTGTTGTCAGTCCTGGTGGCGTCGTAGACCCAAGATAAACAGCTCAATCCCGTCCAGGGTCTATGGATTTTTTCAGGCATAAAAATCCTGTAGACCCAACATCAACGGCTCAATCCCGTCCAGGCTCAATGGATATTTTTCAGGCATAAAAATCCTAAGAATTGTTCCTTCAGAATGGAAATAATGCAGAGGATCCTGTGTTATAGATTTACGGCACGTAAAAAATCTCAAGCCTGAAAGAAAAGGCATCTAAGCAAAATTAATCAGTCTTTTCATGCCCTGAATTTAATGAGATGCTAATGAACTGAGATGTTAAAGAGCATTTGTAAATAAAACAAATCAACAATTTCTCACTTCCTTTGAAAAAGGTCATTAATTGACTTTGCTTATTCATTGCTTTTCTTTTCATATGAAACAAATTTTCCACATTCGACACATTCTTTTGCTTAATACTGTCCATACTATCATTGTTATGGGCATAGAACATGCTCATAATTTCACACACTCTCAGAACTATGGCAAACATTGGCATGACTTTGGCGGTTGCATCATCTTCCCCCTCTTCCTCATTTCCCTACCCATATCACAAACATTTGTGACTCCTGCCATTTTACCATTTTATCACATACTTCATCAATGCTTTGAATGCCACATGTGACAATGTCCTCGTCCACTGCATTGCAGCTTCACAAGTATTGGCAACTACGGAGAGCTAGGTCACACATCCCTTGATTAAATGTAATACTAACTCCTGTTAATGCAATGATCAGTGCTTCAATTATTCCATTTGAAAACAATTGTTCGAGGACTGAATTTCTTTGGGACTGAACTTTTTGAATGAATAATGGTAAAAAATGATACTTTGAGGAATGATGAATGCACATTTTATTTACATAACATATAAGATAAACACTGGAGACTGCATAAATTGAAAGATACATTAAAAAAAAAAACAATAGATCCAGGTTCCACTGTATTAGGTGACACTATACTTTACTCACTAATTAATTCATTAGAATATGTTATAAGAGCTTTCACTCTCATCCTCAGCTGGGGAACTACAAACACTGCCAGGTGATGATGTGAACTCTGGTGGTTACAATATAAAGTGAAACAACAAGTCTATTGGCAGACAGTCAAAGTTCATAACATGCTTATTTTTTAAAATTAAAATCTTTTCCCATATTGTGAATTCCTTGGGGTTGTTGGTAGCTTTCAAAATCTGCAAAACCAAAGCATTAAGTTCACTTTTGAAACTGAAGGATATTTCCCATTTTTTGACCTTAAAATCTACAAAAGAAATTTTGTTTGGTACATACAGGAAATCCAGACATACAGATAATTACTTAAGAGTTATAATTTCAACCAACACCCCATTATTAACACCTTGGCTCATAGATTACTCAACATCCCACTCAACAAAGAAGAGTACCAGTACATTATCACTACTGCCCTCAAGAAAGGATTAAAGCAGTCTTCAGTCAATGAGCTCACACATTTCAAAAGATTTAAAGATATTAAAGACGCCACCACCTTGATAAAGAAGAATATAACTTTTAAAAATACCATCCATGGGCAAACAATGCATTCATGAAAAATTTAAAAAACATTTGGTATTGTCTTGAAATACTAATTGAAGCTTGTACAGTGAAGCTAATCACATAATTAACATGATTGTATGATTGAATCAAACTACACACTCTTATGGGCACCACTTACTTGTTATAATGTAGTACATGTTTCACAGACAACTGTCTGCATTATCAGCTAACCGTGGACTGCTGGATAATTTGTTATGCTTTGGGTGCATATATTCTGCTCTGGTGAAGGTGTGATGAACTTAAAAGTTTGTTTACATCCCCAGAAGTGTCAAAGTTCATTAATCTGTATCTGTATTTGTAAATGTAGATTTTCTCCCATATTGCTAACTCTGTAGGTCCTTGTACTAATTTCAATAATTTTGCATTTTTCACTATGTCATGGTTTTCTGCCCAAAAATGTTACTACTGATTTCTACATGGATTATTTGGTATTGTGTTGGCTGCACCAAATAAACTTAACATCTGGAACTTTTGAAAAAGAACCATTAAGGGCGTGATCCTGTCTAGCAATAAGGCAAGAGTGCACCAGAAAAATTATTTGGAATATAATTAGAAATATACATAAGGAGAACAATAAGAAATTTAGAGCCAAGGGCAAAAGAACATTTTAGAAATGTAAGATAAACAGATGGATAAATTGCTAGTTACAGATCATTTATGGACATAAAACCATATTATCACAAAAGAAACCAAATTGTTGAAAGTTGTCAATAATCCTCAGAATTAGCATAATGGGAAGATTTTCATTTTAAAAAAATAAGCACTATGTTAAGAACTTTGACATCCTTTATTTGACTTTTTGTTTCACTTTATAGTGGAACCAGATGTCACATCACCTGCCAGAAAACCAGTCACTAACTGAGTATGAAGGCAAAAGCTCTTGAAACATGTTCTGACAAATTAAAATCAGTGAGTGAAGTATAGTGTCACCTAATATAAACTATTTATGTTTGTAGAAATATTAAATATTAACAATAGTTGGTGGATATGAAGTGGAATACGATGTTACTGTCTGTTCGGCATTCTAATAAAGATACAGCAAACCATTCTCACTTATCACTTGGAGAAGGAAGCACTGGTCTACAGATAGCCTTCTGCCAAAGAAGATATATATTGTTTGGTATACTGATGGCTCTAATTATCCAATCATTAAACTGAGGTTTTTTAACAGCTGAGAATGTGAGTGAGGGTCCAAGAAAATGTCCCGAGTGAATCCTGTAAGCGTCAAAAAGAGCACTCCAAATAGTTTGACTCAGAAGAGATTAATAATGCATGTTTCACTGTGTTAGATTCCAAATTGAATTAATATTTCAATTCATAAAGCCAATCATCCATGCTTTATTGGTGTGATACTGCAATGGCAATTTCTTGATGCTCTTGAAACCCCCGGTTTACTTGGCTTGCTAAAGATTACAGGGATACATTTATCAAATCCATGAATACTTGTTGCTAATTTGCAGTTATGCTGGTACCACACAGCATCCAGGTTACTATCTGCTAACCATTTCCCAGTCTTCCTATTGTTTACAGCCATGACATACATTTTGAAGTTTTTGCTTATCTCCCTCCCCATTACCCTCTTTTACTAAATCAAATTTATTAAGGACATGCTAAATCCAGTCTTTTCAAAAGGGCTACTCTCTTCTATAATTCAAAGCTTCCCTAAAACCTTTAATTTTTTAAAAATTACACATAAGGTTTTTAAGTTTAAAGGCTATAAGGACATTACTGGATAAATGAAAATTTAATGGTCAGTTAATTTTATTTTCTTAGTACATAAAGTATGCTTGATTTCCAATCAACAAGACTAAAATTCAAATTTGGAAACAAGACACAAAGAATAATGATTGAGAAATGAGACTAACAAAAATAGTATAAGAAACTTTAAAGAAATTAACTCTTAACTATAGCTAATCACAGGAGAGTGCAATTCAAAGAAACTTAATAGTACACATAAACAAAAAGAACACCTTTTATCATTAAGGATGATCTACATATCAGGGTGGCATTCCCACTAACATTTTGCTGCAAGTAGAAAGTTAAAACTACTGTATGGCCACACAAGATTATACTAATAGGTTACCGAGTTATTTTGGCAAATATTTCAGGAAGATATGGTACACTCAGTTCCAAAAGCAACAGCAGTTATGTGGAAGTGTTCCTGCCTGCAACATTAAACGATTCTTTACTCGAAACTATAGTTTAGAGTTCAAGTTAAATTTAAAGTTTAAATTTGGTACTGAAACTATAAAGTATGGGCTAAAAGTGATTTACGACTGTATCATTTGATCAGAGAAAATAACAGCTTCAGGAGGAATAGACAAAGGTTCCACAGTAATTCAGATGCTACAACATAGCTGAGGTTGAGTGTATTTCAATAATGTTCTGGGATAATTTTTCTGTTTTACATTAGATTTTTAACAATAGATTATCCTATGAAGACAGTTCAAAAATGTTTTTAATGTTTTAAAATATGGGCATATCTTATTGAGCTTTATCTCCCTTGGACTAATCATTTTTCTGCGATAACTGGTATTATGCAATTTGTTAAAAAAAGTCCTATTTACTTATAAAATTTTAACATACTTAAAATTTATTTATCAATTATAATCTCTCTTGAAGTTAATCTTAACAGTCCCGATATGCAATTTGCTTGATAGCACATCAATTTTGGTATGCAATTTTTATTTAAACTTCAATTTAGGCAAATATCTGATTCCTTTTATGATGGATTTCCACCTTGAAATAAAAAAATGTCTTAAGTTGCTAATTCAGGGAGTATTAAGGGGTGGAAAATGATAAATGTTTTGCACAAAAGTTGCAAGCAATCAATAATAAATGCATTGCTATATTGGAAAATCCATGAACTGTCTCCCCACAGTTGAGGCTCTTCCCTCTCATAATTTCTCAAAAATATATGGGGAATTGGTAATTTCAAAGAATCATGTCACAGAGCATGATTATCCTACTCAAAACCTTTCTTCTTCATTTGCATGATCCAAGAGTTCCTGACAGATGATGCAGCTGACCTCAAGTTTTTCCATCAAGATTTTGTTACATTATCCATAGGAATGTTACACTCTTCAGCAATTTTTCATGCAGTAACGCATAAATTTTTATGGACAATCATATCAACTTTGGCCACATGAGCATCATTAGCTGGCATTGATTAGCATAATGCAGATTGGTCATTAACTATGGATTCCCAAACGCTTTTAAATCACTTGGCATTTATAGCACTTACTACAATTTAAATAAGGATAACCAGCAAGTTTTGAAAAAAGGATTACCAAGTTTCATATTTAAATGATGTTAAATGTGCTGCTATTGAAAGTAAGCCATTTCAATTATCTCAAATGAGATAACATAACATTGCATAGCAAATTGGAGATGTCATCAAGGCCTCACTTACCCTTGACCTATCAGAGCTAACAATTACATTTCACTGACATCCCACAGCTACAGAATTTAAAAAATTTGGTTATTTTCATGCAAATCTCATTTTTAGAAAAAAAGGTTTTTCCAATAGAGAACTAAGGAACAGTACTGTAAGCCTCAGGAGGGGATAATTCAAACTCAATAATTCTACTTGTTCTAAAACTCCAGCTCAAAAATGTAATGCTCCCATAGCAAAGCATAAAAGTCACAAACTAAATGTGTAATTCAACAATGTCTGACAGTTTTCTATTCAATTTTTCAATGTCATAAGCATTACTATATTTACATATAGGTTTCTACAAAACCTACATGATGGGAAGAAGATGAAAAGAAGCCTACCTGCATACGGGGACCCTGTCCAACACTAAGTCCATGCACTTGATGTGGAGACTGCCCTCTAACTAATTGCCCCTGCTGCTGATGTTGCATGGCAGCTGCAGCTACAACAGCTCGAGCCAGAGGCCCATTTGGCATTCCCTGTGCCACTCCATGCTGAACTGTATGGTGAATGTTCTGTGGTCCCCCACCACCTGCACCTGCACCCATCATGGATGCCACTGCAGCTGCAGGAAGGGGCTGCTTGTTCAGAGTGTTGGTCACAAGACCTCCCCCTACCATGCCACCACCTCCACCAATTGGGTTCATGGGGCTACTTGTCATGATCATTCCCCCTCCATTGCTTGGTAGGCTGCTCATCACCGTTGAATTGCTGATGCTTGCCATGCTCATCGTGCTCACCTTTACAGAAGTAAAAATATTCTTTTATCATACATTTTATAAAACTTTATTCTTAAAAGTTCAGATTTTGATCTTCTATTACATGAAAGATCATGGAAATCAAATATTTATTTTAAAACACCTCTATAGCATAATGGGTCGGTAGAGAAAGAAATGACACTTTTTCTATTGTTCAAGAAACAGCAGAATCTAAAGTTCTTGTCACAATTATTTTGTTTAGTGTATTTTTTTCTTATTTATTACATTCTCAATAATGCATACAGCTTTACACATTTAATTACCCATACACATGAGGCGAAGTAATTGAAAATGTTTACGAATTCCTTTTTCCTCTCAAACAGTTCAACACTTTTTTTTTAACCTTATTGATTTCAAAATGTTGTTTTTATTATAAAGATAAAAGTTTAATGCATTGAATGTTACTATTTAGTTAATAGTAAATGAATAGGAAAATTATGAAACGATTGGCCACTGCAGTAGTTATTCATAAAAATTTATGTAAATTCATATTTAATACTATGGTCTCACAGCCCAAGTTCTGGCCCTTGCATCCTCCATTTTTTCCTATCACTTGCCAATCTCCTCCAAGCCGCCATCCCTAATAATATCCTGGAATAATATGTCCTGCGTCCATCCATCACTTCCTTGGTCTTCTGACTTGCCTCTTATCATAAATCTTCTCCTCCAGCACCTTCTTTGGGATATTATGTTCCTCCATATTCGATATACATGTCCAGAGCATTCCAATCTATTCAGTATAATATCAGTTACAATATCTGGAACTCCGTACAGTTTGTACAGCTCCTGGTTGTATCTAATCCTCCATTATGAGGTCTCTTATACTGCCCCAAAAATTCTTCTTAAAAATTTCCTTTCAAACACACCCAGTCTCTTTCATCTCTTTAAGTAGGATCCATGTTTCCCATGCATAAGAAAGAATACTTCTAATCACCATTTTATATATTCTAATTATGTTCTCCTAAGCAGATTATTTAAATCTCATAATTCTAATCAATGCAAAGTAAACTCTGTTGGTTGCTGTTATCTGTTTTTGAACTTCAATCAATCTATCATTATTGCTAGTCATGATCATTCATATCCCTAGATATTTGAACTTATCCATTTCCTCAAATACATTAATTCTCAAGCTAGAATCTATCCTTATTCTCTGTCTACCTTTGGTTCGTATCATCAGCTTAGTTTTTTCTTCATTAATTTGTAAACCCACACTGGCCGCTCTCTGTTCCAGTTCTTTTATACTCCTATAATTGCTGTTAATGTCCGTCCCATTATATTAAGGTCATCTGCATATTCCAAAATTTGTATACTCTTATACAATATATTATTATAATCTATCTTGGTCGGCTTAACCACCCATTGAAGAACAATGTTAAAAAGCATGGGTGCTAGACCATCTCCTTGCTTTGGCCCAGTATGAATACTAAATATGTCTGTTTCACCCCCACAGATCTTAACTTGGACTATGGAATCTGCCATCACCATCTTAACAAGTCTTAATTATATTTGGGTGGATCACTTGCAGACGCATGACCCTATATAGCTTTTGTATAATAACAGTATCATATGCTGTTCTGAAGTCTATAAACAGATGGTATAAATCTATATTGTACTTCCACAACTTTTCTGATCCTCCTTTGACTGTATAAATTTGGTCAATTGTCACCCTAACCTCTCAAAAATCAGCTTGATATTAACCTACAATCTCATCGTAGTGTCATACATATTTAACTTGCTTTTTTTATATTTCCTTTTTCTGCATAAACACTCTGGCTTGTGGACATGCCAGGTTCAGCTGCACCAGAAATTGGAACAAGTTTTGATTAAATGGAATATGTGTTAAGACAGTTTGTTTATTGTTGTATCCTTACTATTCCAGAAGCAGCAGTTTCATAAACACACTCCTTGTAGTGGGAAATAGCAAAAAATTCCTTTCTTATTTTGCAGTAAATCTCTACAAGCTGTAAATTACAGGTTCAATACTGCCCATGGATTTTTTTCAGGCATAAAAATCCTTTGAAATGGAAGTAATGTTGTTAATTTACCTCAAGCCTAAAAGATGAGGCCTCTGAGCAAAATTTATCAGCTTTTTCAAGCCCTGAATTGAATGGGATGCTAATGACCTGAGATGTTAAAAGCATCCATTTTAGAGAAAATCTATGAATAATATATTCATCTTGCGCATGTTAATGCAAAGCACTCTTTGATTAACTTTTTCTGGTTTTCCATCAGATAGGAGATATAGTTAAGCAGTATCCTCATTTGCCCCCTTCTACCCCACAGCCTCGTAGCATAGATATATATGGTATACAATGGGCCTTCCATAAGTTCTTGGCCTGACAAAGAAAACACAGAGAAATTGTTTTCTTTTTTTTTTTAAAAATATAGTCGCCTTGGAAATCAATACATTTAGTTCAACTTTCTAAAATTTTAATATCCCTCAATAAAATAAGATTTAATTAAAATGTAAATTGCAACTTGCACAGTGAAGCCAATCCATATAATTAATATTATTCTACGATTTAGTTCAACTACACACTCTTAATGTTTCACTTGTCATAATGTATAGAACCAGTGTCGAGAACATTTGGTTCTCATCATCAGCTAAAATTCAACTGTCGGATAATTCGTTGAGCTGTGGGAATGTGTATTCTGCTCTGGTGGCGGTGTGATAAACTTGCAGTTTATGTTTTCATCCCCGGCAGTTCATTAAAACTCTTTATATTTGCAGATGTAGATTTTCTCCCAGGTTGCTAGTTCCACAGGTCCTTGTACTGATTTATAATTTTGCTTTATTCACTGTCGTGATTTTCTGTTCAAAAATGATATGCTATGCTGATTTCTCTATTTGCATGTGCGTTATGTTCCTTTAACCATGTGCCTATGTTTTTCTGTTTTTCCAATGTAGATTTTTTCACATTCTGCACAATTTTGTGAGTACCTGCTTTTTTCTCTTGTGGAATACTGTCATTAACATCGTCTATCAATAAGTTTTTAACATTAAGTCTATTAACTGGTGCCAACCTGATATTAAAATCTTAAAGAATATTCTGAAAATTTTTTGTAGCCCATGGATGATATGTGAATTTTTTAAAAATTAGCATATCTTTTCTTGCTGAAAAAGTTGTGGTTTCTTTGATACGTTTTATCTCTTCGAATTTCTGTACCTTTTTGTATACTAGTTCATTTTTAAAACCATTTTTAACCATTGTTTCTTCTATTTGTTTGTGTTCATTAAAACATTCTTCTTTGCTAATTTGTAGGTTAACTAGCCGGACCTATGGAACTAGCAACCTGGGAGAAAATCTACAAATATAAAGACAGTCTAATGAACTTCGACATTGCCAAGGATGAAAACATAAAGTACAAGTTTAATACACTGCCACCATAGCATAATACACATTCCCACAGCTCAATGAATTATCTGACAGTTGACTTTTAGCTGATGATGAGAACCAAATGTTCTCAAAACTGGTTCTATATATTATACAAGTGAAGCATTAAGAGTGTGTAGTTCAACTAAATCACAGAATAATATCAACAAAAATAAGATTTATCCAACTGTGAAAAATAGTCTGTCTCAGCTTCAACCTCATTTTTTGATGTTAATTGTCCACCCAGCAATTTCTTCAGGTTTGGGAACAAAAAGTAATCATTAGGATTAAAATCTAATGAATATGGCAGATGTGGAGGCACTTTGAATGCAGTTTTGCAGCAAAAATCCCAGATATGTGTGAAGGAGTATTATCATGATGAAAGAGAATTTTCTTTTTGGCAAGGTGTGGACATATAACCTGAATAGCTTCCTTCATTTGGTTCAGTAATGAAGTATAATACTCCCCGGTGATGGTTCTGTCTTTCTGGAGGTAGTCTATGAGCACCACATGAGAATCCCAGAAAAGGTAGCCATGACTTTTCCTGTAGATGGAATAGCTTTTGCTATCTTTGGGGCACTTTCATCTGTTGTCACCTCTGTTTGGACTGCTCTTTCATCTCTGGCACATAGTGATGAATTCTTGCTTCATCTACTGTTACGAAATGGAGAAATTCACTGGAATTGCATATAAACAACTCTAAACACTCTTGCAAATGCATTTTGGTACAAAGTTTTAACATGGCACGGAGCAGAAAGCTTTATCATATCCAAAACTTTGTGTAAAATATAATGGGCATGGCCTATCAAGGTCTTTGCAATATCAGACAACTTGCATACCTTTAATCAGCAATAAATGAGTACAGTATTGTGAATTTTTGTCAATCATAGCAGTTTTGGGACACCCTGGGTCCTCATCTTCTTGAATGGATGTATGACAACACTTAAATTCAGGAACCCAGTTTTAATAACAAAGGGAAAAAATACTTTAAAATGCAATCTAACTCCTTTTGTATTTCTGTTAGGGTTAAACCCTTCAAAATGAATAGTTATTAATTAAAATTGTAGCATATTCTCAATTTAAAGCTGAATTTAATGAATACGTATTTCTTTAAAAAATACATTTTTACTTAAACTAATTTATTTACATTTGCTTACCATAGATGACTGTAATCCAACACCCTGGACACTATTGGGTATTGACATTGTTATTGTACCAGTGGGACCCCCTGGGGTATTGGCTAATGAACTAGCAATGCTGCTTGGTAGAAGATTCCCCACCATTGGATCGCCCACAACCACACCACTCTTGCTAACAGAGACATTTGGCGGTGATTGTAAACTAGGACTCTTGTTACCTAAAGCACCTGCTGCCAGCACCAGTGAATTGGCTACCAAATTCTTGTTTCCCTAAAACAAATGTAACCATTTACACAATTGATAGCAACCTCATTTTATAAGGAGTTTTTTTCTAACTGATAAAGACAAAAAGTTAATTCAAATTTGCACTGGAGGCTCATGCAATATTCAATGCAACCAACACTAACGAAAGCATCACACATTTCTCTTTAAAAAAAAACCATAGATAAATAGGTTGTTCAAAGGAAGGTGTGACACATAACAAAAGGTGTGACACATAACTACAATAATAGCTAATTTAAGCTGTCCCGGCATTACTACTTGGTGAACAGATTATGAGTTTCCCATGGGTGTCAAGTCAATGCTGCTGTGATGTTGGCAAAGGCTAAGGCTGGGAATCTTAACAAGTTTTGTGGGAGTGCACCATCAGTATGAGCTAAACAACTGTTAAAACAAACATGTACAATAGTATGCTAAGGTATAGCTAATAATAGGCCTAAGTATTCAGTTCCACAATGAGTGTTTATTTACAAATCATATGTGCACACAGAATTGGCTCATGCAATTAGATCATTCAAAAAATATTCCCTGATGACTGAGTTACAAACCATGCTGCTATTTATAAATAAATCAACAAATTTCTAGAAACAGGAAAAGGATATGGACGAGAGACTAGGAAACAAACTTAATGGAGTGGAGCAGTAACTAATAGACATCAAGGGAGTGTTAAGAAAGGAAATGCAAGAGATAAGTAATAAGATACAAAATGTCAGAAGCAGGGTAGATGTGTTGGAGGAGAGATATCATAGATTCAACCTAGTTATAGCAGGAAAGAAAGAAAGGACTTGGAAATTGGCCACAAGACATAGAGAGATTTTAGAAGAGAAGCTAGGAATGGTGCTACAAGGCTGGGAGATTAGGGATGCTTTCAGAGTGGGGAGATTAAGAGAAGCTAGATTAATAGTTGCCAGATTTTCGTCCATACAGTTTGTATATGAAGCAGCTAAAAGGAGTGGATATTTATATTAACAAGGATTTATCAGCAGAGCAACGGGCTTTGAAGAGAAATTTAATACAACAAATGAAATCAGCTAGAATGGAAGGGAAACAGCCTTTATAGGGAATCTACAATTATGGATTGATGGGCGCATGGTGGCTGTGCGCAAAAGCGATATGAGAAACAACAGATCACAGGAGCAGGAAATGATTCAGCTGAATACATTGGCAATCAGAGAGATGGAAAGCAATTCTGAAGTGCAAAGGGCATTCGGAAATCAGCTGGTATCGAAGGTTGGATGGAAGGGGCGGCATTGACACATAGGATTGGTGGTAATGAGAGGATTACATCACAGGCAAGCCAGGGAGATGATGCAGCATGCATATCAAGAATGAGTGACGTAAATGAGGTTGGAATGAATGGAATACTACCGCAAGGGAAGTGGAAAAACAAACGACATGTGATCAGGTAGATAGAGGGAAGATGGCGTGGATGCAAAATAGTGGTATGGCAAATGAAGGCATTATTTCGTCACCCAATGGGAGTTTGTTGGTCGTGGACAGCAACAAAACAGGAAAGTTAAGAGATACAGCAGGAATTGAGTTGCGGAGCAAGAAAGTGTTAGATAAGTTTAGAAAAAGAACAGACTCACAACAGCAAAGAGAGAAAGGGAGGCGGTTAGGGTTCTGGAACTGTGAGGGTTTGAAAAATAAAATTGATATGGGTAAGTTGAAGCATTTGCTAGAACAGGTAGATTATTTGGAGGTAGCAGAAACTTGGTTATGAGAGGAAAGTACAAAGATAAATTATTTTATTATGTTGGTTTAAATGGAGAGTCGGTAGCAAGAAAGGGGAGAGCATCAGGTGACATGGGCCTCTTTGTGAGGAAGTCTATAAGGAAAGTAATAAGAGGTACTCTGTCCAGTATAAAAATGTCTTATGGATTATATTGGAAGATTAAGTTGATAAACGACAGTTCCATACGCCTAGTTGTGGTGTATAATGCACCTAGTCCCTCGCAGGCCATAATCCAGACTTGTGGAAAGTTCTTGAAAATGATATAGAGAGATTAAGAAATAAAATGGTATCATTTTATTGGTGTTAAATTTTGTGGATCATTGTATAATTACATCATCAAAATATTGTCATGAATAGGTTGTGTGAATAGAGTCATTTATGACTGTTAGTTAAAATAATATATATATTTAAATATAGTTATGGTTAAAATTAAATATGATATTTTGTGTAATAATAAAATGAGGATGAAATAAATGTCTGCTGGATATTCCAGTAGTACACTACTGATGAGCAGGGGACGGTATATGTAGTGAAGAGTAAATTATTTGTTTAAAATGAAGGTTTGATGTAATTACAATGTATTGTTTGAGTAAGGATTTATAATGGCCAACACCTACAAATTGACCAGGGCCAGAATTAGGTGGTTGCCATTTTGTAAAGTTTCTCATACATGAATTTAAAAAAAAAGGGGGGGGGGAGTGCTTCAGTTAAGAAGATGACACACAGTGCCCAATGAAAAAGTTCTCAATGATATTAGGCATTGCATACAAAATCCATTTAGAAAATCTTTTCGGCACCTTGCTCAGGAATAAGGAATTTCCTACAGCTATATAAGAAGAGTCACAAAGTTACTAAAGTTAAAAACATATGATGTAATGCAAAAACTTAAACCTGGTGTTCCTCAATGTAGGGTTAGGTTCTGGGAATGGATTGTCAATAATGTGCACAACATTTTTGATTAAGCTTGGTTCCATCTGCACAGTTATGTTAATATGCAAAATTACCCATACTGGAGCTCCATAAAGCCTATCAAGTTGCACAAGGACCTCTTTATTTACAAAAAAATAGTAATGCAGTGTACAGTGACAGAATAATAGGTTCAACTTTATTTTTAAAATACAATTAAATAGTGCTAGATATAAGCAATTAATTTGGCAACCATCCTGTGCAGAATAAATTGAGAAGGAACATAGTTTTATATTTTTTCAGTAGTACTATGGCAGCTCATACAACAAACGTTTCAATGCATGCACTTAAGTGTAGTTGGATTGTTGCTAGTGGTCATTGGGGATGCTGATATTTTATTTTTCATGTTTTCCCTAGCTTCCCAATAAAGAGCTTCCAAATTAAATTTTCATTTGTTACTTAAGGAAGTGTTTGATCATAGAATAATTATGAAGTAAGTACATTTGGCCTGACCACTTCCTTGATCTAATTCCATTTGTCCATTATTCCTTGGGCTAGAAAAAATAAGATAAGGCATAAAGGATAAGTCCACATACTGCAGAGGAACTGAAGATTAACATCTGTCAAGAAATAAATTTAATTTTTTAAAGAAAATTAAGTGCAGGATAATTTTATTAGTCAATGACAGGCAGTTCCAATATCCCATTGGGTGACATAAGTAGTAAATGACTTTATAAGTTACTTTTTGTGATATTAGCCAGTGCCTCTAGTATTGAAATGTCATTACGTAAAGTGCAAACTCATGTTGCCATATGCTGCAAATATAATACATGAAAAATCCATATTCTACTTCCCTGTAATACAGAAATTTATAAACTTGTTGCAAATCCTGTTTCATAAAAAATCACATTTATCTTAAAAAGGAGTCTTTAATGTCCCACCAAAACTGCCAAAGGATTTTGGGTTAATTCCCATTTGATGTATGGTGTTGAAAAGTCCTTAGGGATAAATGCCACTGAATACTTGCCTTAATAATAAGAAAAACTTGTCTAATTTAACTGAGGAATAAAAATCACTGAAAGCGACTGAACTAATCCATAAATATCAAGCCTAATGGCTGCTATTCATAAATTCTTGTATGCTGATTGTAGCTTGGACCCTTCATATACTGTTTTTGTTTACACTGTCAAAAATATAAAGACAAATCACATTAATGGCACATTTAACTTAATAAGAATGCTCTTGTATATTTATATATGTTCTCTGATTTAGGGGTTGAGTATATCCATATACAATCTCCTGCTATTTGAGCAGTGAGATTCCAGTATAATTAATTTATACATTATGGTCTCATGCATCTAACATGTAAAAAATTTGCTATTTAGTATATTGCTTTAACAAGAGGGGGTATTTACCTGTTGCTGCATGAGGTGATGTGATAGCTGCTGCTGAGTTAATTGCTGTTGCTGCCGCTGTGGATCTGGCTGTGGTGGTGGTGGTTGCTGCTGCTGATCCACTGCCCCATTTTGCAGCCCTGGTCCCCCAGCACCAGCTTGAGGCTGTTGCTGCTGCTGGCCACCCGGACCTGGGCCTGGACCAGGTCCTGTGGCAGGTGGCTTACTACTTGCTGATGCTGATGTCTCCACTGCACTTCCCCATGACCCAGAAGTCATCAGCTCATCAGGCAGATCATTTTCCAAGTCAAACATATCCATGTTCGTAAACTGATCTGTGTAAAAATAACATTTCACATTTGAGTAAGTACTTCAAAAAGGCTTTCATCATTTCAATCATTTTCCCATTACCAATTTGTCTTTATTAGCTGTCTAAATTCAAAATGAATGTCATTCTTTGAAACTAAAGCTGCAATTTTTGGCAATTCTAACATGCTACTGCAAACATGCAGTGTGGTAAACTATCAATCCATAAAGATGCAAAAACTTACTCCGATTTAAACACATACCTACTATTTTCTTAACTAATACCTCACCACTTTGACACTGTAATCATACAATTCAGACTATAGCAGAAATCCAGCTACTGGATACCGTATGCATGACAATTTGAAAGTAAACTTTGTACATAATCTCCATGCACAGCACCATTATTAACTGAATGAATATAAATATAAAAAATTAGGACACACAATTTTCAACATGATCACTGAAAAATATTGAATTTTGATAGATATTATAAATGAGAACTAGGTAAGCTTAAACCATCTAAATATCCTTAAGAAACACCATTTCTATCTACACTAGCTTTTCTCAAATGTTCAAACTTTTATAAAATACTGGAATAAGACTCACCATGCACATTCATAGTACGAACCTACAAAAGATTTTTTTTTAAATGTTGGATTCAGAAAATAAACCATTTCAATACTATTTATATTGTGGCTTATTTTAACCTATTCCAAATTTATGTGTAAAAATATGCTAGCAAAAGGACAACTTATCCTCATATCTCGGCAACAGTTGCCATAGCAAGATGCATAAAAAAATAATTTTTATGACACTATTTTCTAATATTGCCTTATAACCAGTTCTGGTGGCAGTGGACAATGATGAATCCCAAAAAGGAATGAAATAAACAAATGAATAAATAGGAACAAAATATTATAATTTGTAGATCTGTGTGAAATGTCCTCAAACTAAGATTGTTGTGGCATTGTAAATGCATGATCAATTTTCTAATCAAAGGCAATGTTTTATGTTTCTCTTGCTACTTTTCACTTTATTTCATGTTACTTATTTGAAAAAGATTTTATCATCATTCTTCAAATATTAAAAACAATGAGCTATGAAATTCCAGAACAAATATGATAGATGAAACATTCAAATATGTACATAATGCAAACTTTTTAAATCCTTTTTCAATTATATCTATCTACTAGCTCAGCACTGATTAAAAGATAATCCAAATATTGTACTATAGTATTATGATGCAATGTAAAATACTTAATAGTTTCAATTACATGCTCTTTATTTTCTGATATAAACATCTGCTAGATTTTGCTTTCTATTTTATTTATTCATAGTTACTTTTAAACACACTGCATACATCTTACCAATACAAAGACCTTGTAACACTCTGTCCACATGCTTAAAAATGAACTTGAATCTGCTAATGTCAGAAGTTACCCAGCACCTGGTTTGACAGATTTGCAGCAAAATTCTAGAAAACTTCAGATCAGATTTGTTTTTACAAGTGGTTCTACACAAGCTCCAATGAATAGAGGAACACAGCAGATGACTCTCTGAAATTTAATTTTGGATCCAAAGCATTAACTTATGCTGATTCTATGAAAGCTTAAGGCTGAGTATTATTTGCAAAGTAATAGTGTTGAATTGGTAAACCTAGAAGGCTATAAATCAATGGAAATCTCAGTAATAACAAAAATAACAATAGAGGTTATTTTCCATTTTTACTGCAGATTGTCTTATACATTGTAAGCACATAGAGAGATAACTGCTGCAGCTGAACTGGAGTTGCTTCAAAATATTTAAAACTTTTGTGATCTTTTATTTTAAATAATGCTCATTCTTAGGATATTATAAATTTCTAGTAATAATCTACAAGAATCTTTACAGTCTGAATGCTATGAGGTTTCACTTGACAGCTCCAAATAAAGCTGGCAAGGCACTTTCTTCAACAATGACAATGTCATGAAGTTTACTAATGTTTTTCCTGCTTTTTTCACAGCTGTTGATGTAGGAGTATTATGGACCATTGTAAACTTGTAATCAGTAGCAATAATTTTAGATCAATTTCTTTATTTATTTTCTCTTATGTCCATATTACTGCTGTTATAGTATTTATTTTTAGTATCTACTTATATGCTTTATAGATATTGCCCAATGTCTTTCATCTCCCCAAAATATCCATGCTCAAATTTCTCCCCAGACTAACTCATAATTAATGGAATTATAAAAAATATCAGCTGCTCCTTCTTGTAAAAAATATTATCTATTCTATGCTTTCTTTATTTAAATTGCAGGCATTTCCAGTTAAGTAACAATTTGACAAAACTCCTTCCCTTCCAGTTTCTCACTTTCAACTGATCACTAAATTAATAATCACATTGGTTTAGAAGTGAATGTGCATTTTCCATTTGTTCAAAACCAAAGTAGTCACTTAAATTAGGACGGTCAAGTGACACATTATAACAGCCTAATTGTAGTGTTCATCCAAAAGATGATCTGAGCTAGCTTAATATGGTTCTATAACCAACTCATCCAGACATATCTATAAGGCTTAAATGACAAAGACATTCTTTTTAACATATCAAAGCTTTTATTTTCTGAACTTAAATTCCTGAATTTCATACCTCCACATCTTAGCACATTCCAAAATTTGTGCACTGTCTTACTCTATACTGATTGCATCATACAATACAAAACATTAATACAGTCTAGTTAACTTCTTTACTAAACAATTCTGCTAAATGTATGACTTGTGATGTGCATAATGTATGAGCACTAACATCCTGAGCTAACCTCATTATGGAAAAACACAGCTCTACTTATTAATCTACATCTTGCTATATACAGACTAAATTACTATTATCTATCGTGATGAAATTTTCTTTTGATGTAAATTTCTAGGTGCACATGCTCCAGTGTGTTGTAACTGGTTAACTGGAAAAATCAAGCATGATGCTTTCCCTTCAAAATAATATAGTTTCACAATTAGCTCATTGCATCATGAAGTACTGAAGTAACTAAGGGATTTTATAGTCAATTAAGGAGCCCATTAAGTCAAATAATGGATTAATATAATGCTAATCATAAAATTTTATTTCAATAATATGCCAAGATAGTCTTGCCAATTAATCACACCAAACACAAAGGTAAACTGTGGCATAATGCTCTACACTTTTGGTTGCTACAAAAAAAACACAATCAATATCAATCACTTCCTTCAATATTTATTAATTTCCCTTTTACTTATACAGAAATTATAAACAAATTTCACTGTAAGTTCAATTGTGTTAACCATATCATATTTACCTTATACTTAATAGTTAAATAATAGGGTTGGTGAAATGCATATCAACTATGTTTTATTACATAGTTCACATTGTTAATAAGTTTGAAAGAACAGCCTAAGTTTTGTAGGTGACATGTCCTGGAGATGTCATCTAACTATTGAGTGCTGAGTGAGACTTAAAGCAATGCTGCAAAATGATTATTTACTACATATAAAAGTCACAGAGACATACATAGCCCTGTGTGCATATGGCTGCACATTTTCAGTGTGCCTTCTTATGACTGAGGCAACTTCAAGAAAAGTGATTACAAATATGGTCAAAAACAAATAGTGCTGAACAAACAGTTCAACACAGAAATATCTAAGGTTTGCAATGATTGAAATCACAAAGTTACCATTTGAATTTACTTGGTATAAATAACGCATTCAACGCATGCAGGGAATATGAAGAGACAGATGCCATACAAACTGCCAGAAGGGCAACAAGCTGCATAGCACTGGGGCAGATCAATCATTTTGTAAAAGGTGCTATTTGAAAAAAGTTAATATAATGGTCTTTAACAATGAACTGTTGACATTGGATTAAATGCTTTTTCTTGTCAAGAGTGAATGTGACCATCAAAATTTTAAAATAACTACATTTTACATATTATTATTATTATTATTAGAAATAGGTTTCACATTTTCCAAAAGAACTGAAATCAATGTTCTAACTGACCGGGAAAATACAGTATTGAAAATACAGTTATCTCATACATGTGCTCCAGTTTTGGGCAGAAGCCACACATTACATTATTTAGATAAAACCTGAATAAACAAGGAGACTAAAACTGACGAGTATAAAATATGGGAACTGGATTTTGTGATGATAGTGTTGTTGACATGGTCATCATTAACCTGGAGGACAGTTCTGACTCCAATATGAAAATTGGATTGTCTTCAGAGAGTTCTGATTTGTGAGTCACACCCTTGTCAGGGCTTCTGGTTAATATTAAGTAATTTTTTGTAAAATGTTTGTATGAGAAAGGATATAAAATGTATTTCTATTGTTTGCTGTCGAGTTTCATTATGAATATTTATTATTTTTCTACATATTATAATTACAGTTTTACAATATTCCCTTGATATTTGAGTGCTTGTTAATTCAGGATCCTATACAATTAACACCCTGATTGTTGGGTACATGGATCCTAAGTCACTCTAACTAGATATATTATCAAGTGAACTATACATATACTTCCCTAAAGGTGATCTTTACTCATTGTTACTTTATTATCTTCTTCCTTTGCCTTGATCACTTTTCTCCACCACTTTTCTTTTACTTTCCCTTCATAATTTCCAACATGATTAAAAATTTTCGTTCTTCTAATCCCAAATTCTTTAATGCAATTTGTATGCAAATTATTCCACTTCTTGTTCCAATTTCCTCGCTCCATCCTTCAGTTCCTGCACATGCTAATTATACAGTACAAGTTTTTGTAACATACACTAGACATTCTTTATCAACTCTCACCCCACCTAACATTATTGTTTCTGTTCTTGCCCATGCCATACCCTCCCTTCCCATTTTGTCTCAAACCTAAATATATTTTTCCCTGTCCCACTCTTTCTTAAAACTCCTATAATATATCGGGGTTCTCTTATCTCTTAGGCTACCAAATATTTCCTGTTTCTCTTTATCATCAATCCATGCTTCACTTTATTCCCCATACCTTCCCCATTTGGCGACTGTAAACTAATTAGCTGTCCCAAAACAATTTCTCTTACAATTTGAGTTTTATTTGTACTATTATATCCTTAAATAGCATCTTTTGAAAGAGGCTGCAAGTGAGACAAGCAGTAAGCAATATGCAACAGACTACTTTGCATGGATTGATGCAAATGCAGTGTTTACAGTGAAAGGGTATGGATAATAGTAATAATGTAATTTCATAGCCTCAGTGGATGGAAAGCTTATAAACGTGTTAAAAAGCAAAAACTAGCGTACTGTAAAAGTTGAGGTAACACATAAGAACAATATCTTTTAAAAAAATTAAGGAACACATTTTGCATAAATACATTTCCAATTTTAACAGTGCAAATTGGTAATAATTTTACTCTAAATTTCTAATACATTAAAAAGCACATAAAAATATACATATATTTTCTTTCTAATCCAATGCAGCTGTTTAAATTCAGAGACCCAAGACTCAATGAAATGAAGGCACATAAATGCCACAAAAGTAGGTAATATTCAAAATGTATACTAATTTAAAATAGCAAGAAGGCCAAACCCTCTCGTCATAAAAACAGGACTAAGCTTATGCAGTTCATTTATTACTTTCATTTAGCATAGATGTTGAAATCCAGATACATTCAAACCTACTCGTCATACTGTTCAGCTTATACATTTGCTCCATATAGAGACACATAATAAGAGAGAGAATATTTGTTTTAATCATTTGCCAGCACTATTACAAACAAACACAATTATCTGCAATGGAAGGTACTGAACAAAATTCAATTAATTTATGAGCCTATCAGGATCCAAATTGGTGCAAAATGATCATTACAGCTGCTCATAAACCATGACATTATGCACTGGATGGATTCATGCAATACAGTTGCTTCACTAATCCTTTTATTTCATATCATATTCATTTTACACTTTTTTTATAATGTTTAATGTTTTGTTCATCAGGTAATAGCAAGAAATTTACTCCAGAACTGTAAATCCTACAAACCAGTTATTAGTAACTCCATAGTGCACTTTCGGCATCGTTAAATCTAAAACTCTTATAACATAAGTGCATTATATGAATTGCTTAGGATAAAAATTGCTTTATGAAATGCTTCTGCATCGAGTAACTGCTTTTCTGCAATTTTTTTATTGAAGTACATGTCTTCTTGATCCTATGGGTAACAATAATTACAGTATTGACATGTTTCTACAATTTAATACCCTTTTTGTAGTATAGTTACTATTAGGTACACTTAGTAATGCAAAACCAACTTTACATAATGTTTTATATTTAATTTGCCTACTTGTGCAAAGAACTGCAATTTTGCCTAAATTTTCATCCATTCTAAATCTACTTAAAAAGTGTTTAGGAAAAGCACCACATTGGTAAGTTGCAAATTCCTCAAGTTTAATCTTTGATGATTATGGAAAAAAAGTTTCTATGTGAAATATTTGCAACTTCTGCATGCTTGCTCCAGCAAGATCAAAAGTAATAAAGCTTCCAATTGTCGAGAGCTCTATTAATTGGCTGAAGAAGAAAAGCCAACTGATACTAATGTAATTATTAATACAAGCAGTAGCCAAGTTAACTGTAATTTCTTCAAAAATGTAACTATTTCTTCCTTTGCCTCACCTCGCATATGCCATGCATTGTAGTGCAGAACTTATTGGTCTTGCACTAGCATAGAAATAGTGATTGGACGGTGTAAAAGAATGAGTTCTACTGTAAAAGAATGAGTCGAGAAAACAATGAAGATGAAGAGCATGCAGATTGGCCCTTGGAGGTGCTCACTCCTGAAAACATTGCTCTTGTGGTAGAGAAATTATGGAAGACCTGCAGCTCACACTTACAGAAATGGCAGCAAAGCTGGGCCTTTCTGAAACAACAGTCCTTCGTATTATTCATGAACATTTAAAGATGCATAAGGTTAGTGTAAGATGGGTGCCTAGACTACATTCCTCAGTCTAAAAGCAGCAACGAGTCATCTATTGTCAGGTATTTTTGGGGCTCTGCCATGGCAACAAGAGAGAAGTTCTGCAAACCATTGTTAACAGGAGATGAACCTATGGTCCTCTACTAGGATTCCTTGTCCAAAAGAGAATCAATGAAGTGGCGTAAACCTGGCGAAGCACTGCCTCTAAAGGCAAGATCACTCAGTCAACCAAGAAAATCATGGCTACAATCTTTTGGGACTGTGAAGGAATGCTCTTCATTGACCTCAAGGAGAGCAACACCACAATAAATGGGGAGTACTATGCTGGTCTACTGCACAGAATATGTGCTTCCATCAAAGAGAAAAGGTGAGGAAAGCTGAGTGGGGTGTGTGCCTTCTTCACAACAATGAACCTGTGCATACAGCTCTTGTTGCAAAGGAAGCTGTGAAGAAATGTGGCTTCGAGGAGATAAACCATTCACGCTACTGCTCAGATCTAGCTCCCAGTGATTATTTCCTCTTATCAAAACTCAAGAACCTTGGAGGAAGGAAATGTAAAGTGTGACGACGAAGTGATGGAAGCTGTTTATGCCCATTTGGCATACAAGACTTCTGACTATTTGGGGGGGGATAAAAAAGTTAATTCAAAGATGCGAGAAATATATTGCAATAAAGGGTAAATATATTGAAAAGTAAAATATATTTTTCATATTATCATAGGCCAGAAACTTATGGTCATATCCTGATATTTAAACATGGTCATTCCTTTACATATCATCACAACATTTTTCAGCACTTTTAGTGAATGCAATGCAATTTTAAAACTGTGTGAAAATTAGAGATACATTAATTTGAAAATAAAAGAATTAAATTACAGCCATTTATACATGTAATCAACAGACACAACTGGCACAATCAGTAATGGCACTGTCTATGTTTACCATGCTCAATAGAGATTATTACTGTAAAGGAAAGAGTAATAATCTCTTACTCAAAGAGTTGTCAATTGGTGCACATAGAAGGAAACAATTTACATTACTTTCTTTTTCTTTTTAGAAGCATAATAATTTTGCATTTTCATAATTATTTCTCTATTGACTTTAATGCCATAATAGTCTAGGTAAATAGTTGGATTTACTACCAAGAATAGCTGGTAGCTCTTTAATCTACTCACAGCCAACAGTTTAACTCACTTTTCAAAAATATTACATAGAAGCTCTAAAATGCTTTAAGTTTAGCAAGTCTAAATTATATGATTTCCTCTTGTTGAATATTTTTACACAAAAGCTTCAATACTCTTTAGAGAAAACAGGATATTCATAACAGCAATATTTGAAAATAAGACCACATATTTGCAGTGTCCTGTGTACAAACCTTACCCCCTAACTGACTGTTAAAGTTATGCTTAATTACTTAAAAAATTTTTTTTAAATTTTTATTTATTTATGGACGCTTTTTAACACATCAGGTCATCAACGCCCCTTTCAATTCTGGGTATGAAACGGCCAACAAATTTTGCTCAGAGGCCTCTTTTTTCAGGCTTAAGGTTCTTTAACATGTTGCAAATGTATGACACGGGACACACGGCTTTACTTCCCTTCCGATGGAAGCCATACTTAAAAATGTGTTTTCAATAGATAATTTGAATAAAGCTTTCATCATTGTACCAGTATAGATTACAGGTATGAAAAGTATATTTCCAAGAATGATATTTGCAATCCCTACTACATTTCTTTTCAGTAGATATTAGCTTTAAATAATATAAGATGGAGTACCAAATTATTATAATCTCTTAATAGGTATAACCAATTAAACTGCACAGATTTATTACAACAGAAATTTATAAATAAAAATTTGCCTTATAGTGGGTCGATATTCTTCAAAAATTTTCCAACACTAATAATTTATGACACATAAGAGAAACTTTATACACACCAGTAAAATTGTGATGACTATCAATAACAATTATTTTCTTATAAGAATTACATTAAAAGGCAGAAGCAACAAAAAACTGAACAGGATGCATGTTGTTATACATTCCCTCTAGAGACTAAGTAATTTCCATCATTATTGCCAAACCCCAATTACACAGAGTATTCCTCAAAACACTGGTGTTGCATTCCATGCTCTGTGAACAATTCCTTTAAGGAGGCTAGTTAAACATGTCAGGAATAACAGCTCAATCATAAAGCTTCAATCCCTTTGGAAAGCAGTGATATTAAATAGATTTTGGCGATAACGGTGTGCTGAGCACCTTTGGGAAGTAGAAGTTATTTGTATAGTTAAGATCATTGCATGCTTAAGTTGAACTACACACTCTTATTGACTCCACTTACTAGTTTAGTACATATTTCACAGAAAAGGTAGATTTTCTCCCATATTGCTAACTTTGTAGGTCCTTGTAGTGATTTTAACAATTTTGCTGATTTCTCCATTTGTTTTTATTTTATGTTCCTGAAGAGTTCTTTTAATGTGTGCCTCAAATGGGGAAATCAGCAGTAGCATCTATTTCTGGACAGAACATCACGAGACAGTGAATAAAGCAAATTATTAAAATAATTACAAGAACCTAAAGAGCTGGGAGAAAAATATACATTTATAAATGCAGAGACAGATTAATGAACTTCAACAATATTTCCAGGGATGAAAACATAAACTTTAAGTTCATCACACCTCTCCAAAGCATAACAAATTATCCAGCAGTTGACCGTTGGTTGATGATGCAGAGGATTATCTACAAAACATGTACTAAATTTAAACAATGGAGTCAATAAGAGTGAGTAGTTCCACTCAATCACACAATAATCTTAATTTTAACTTCACTAGGGTGAAGAGGTTTTTCCACAAAATTGTAATGCATTTAGACACGTGGTTTAATAAGGTGCAAAAAGTAAATTATGTTTTTAGAAAGTAGAAGCAAATGATATCCCTGTTAAAATCATATAGATGCACAAATCTGTGGGAAGAATTCCAGGATAAAGATTTTGGGAACATGGAAGGCATTATATACTCTTATCTATGAGACATTTTAGTAAATACTAATAATAAATAATGGCAATAAAAGATATAAAGAAACATAATCCACGTACGTGTTACTAAATGTACCTGCATAAGAACAAAGACAAATTATACTAATAGGCAAGTTAATCTGATATTATTATTATGTTACTTCTGCCTGCTGGTTTACCTCTAAGACCCCTTATTCCTGTCAATGCCTATTAAAGGATTCGAAGGTAGAACAACATGAATAATGTCCATAAGGTATAACTACAGAACAATATGTTCATAACATCTTATGTCAACAGCTGTGAACACCACCACCAGTGGCCGAGGTCTGGGGTTCGAATCCCTACAGGACCGTCCGCCCTGACTGAGGTTTTATCCAGGTTTTCCTCAGTCCTCATAACTGGCAAATGCTGGGGAGGTACTCTAAACTTAGGCCTGGAACGTTTTCTTCCTTAAAAAAAAAATCCTTTTCCAATATATCATTTCATTTCGTGTATCACCAGTGTTCGCTGCCTATGGTACCTCAGTAGTAAACAAGGGCGTTAAACATCATTCCATTAATAATAATAAAAAAAAAAAAAAGAAAAAAAAAAGAAAGAAAGAAAAAAGAAAAAAAAGAAAGAAAGAAAAAGAGGTGTGAACAAAAGGGGAAAATGCCATAAGCTATTTGCCTAAATTGCACAATATGACAAAACAATGTAAATGTAAAAAACTGGCTTTTCCATCACAATGAGACAGACACAAATTTGTAAAAACAATTGGTTCATACTTTAAAGCTGAGCGTCTAGTAGTTTATACATACTGCAAAATTGTCTTACAGATTCTGTATTAATTTTTTTTGCAAAATCCTTTTAAAAGCACCTCTTTTAAAAACAGTGTTTAATGCCTATTTTTATTACCGAGGCATTACAGGCATTACACTGATGATATGGAAATTTAATGATCAATTAGGAAAGGATTTTATTTATGGCAGGAAACGTTTAAGGACTAAGTTTAGGGTACCACTCTGGAATTTGCCATTTATGAGAGCGGGAAAAGAAGGGGGCAATCAACCGGAAATTTCCCAATCACGAATCCACGCCTTAACAACTTTGGGCACCAGTGGCGCTTTTTTGGTAATGGAAAGCTACAACTGTTATATCTTTTTATACTAACACATTCCAGGTTTGCTTTTTGCAGATGATTTAGTAGCAGCTGCAATTACACATGGGGCTTTAAAGATCAATAAAAAAAAATTATATTTAAAAAAAAGGGAGCATATTTAGCAGAGATGACAATGGTGGCTAAAGAGGAGTGAAACTGAAGTGGTAAGGAAATTTGATTATTTGGGGGTAAGGCTGAAGAGTAATGGAAAATGGACAGAAAAAGGAAGAATGGACTAGGGAAGGGAAAATTAACTACCAATAGTATAAGAGCATGCTTGAAAAAAAATCCCAAATATAAGTGTATGCTGGTTAGAGAGAGTATATTCGACTACAGATGAATAGAAAATTATGCATAAGATAGAAATATGGGGATAAAAAAATGGCAAAAAAGTATAGGTCAGATTCATAGAGCAGTCTATAAAATGCTATTGGGGTTACCTAGAGATGCACCCAATGGAATAGTCCTCATGGGACTAAGAAGGATGGGCCAAAAAGATCCAGTAATAAAACACACAGTGAAAGAACTGGTAGGGGGCACAATCAGTGAAGGAAGGAAATATTCTCAGACTGCTTTGGGGGGGAGTGCAAAAAATGGGTAGATAGATTAAAGCATATTGTAATAAAAATTGGTTTGGGAGAGCTGGATAGTTTACAGTCACAAAATGGAAAGGGGCATGGAATAAAGTGAAAGTAAGGATTGATATAGAGAAACAGGAAATATTTGGGGTAGCCTAAGAGATAAGAGTCTTCTGATATATTATAGGAGTTCTAAGAAAGAGTGGAACAAGGAAAAATATATTGAGGTTTGTGACAAAATGAGTAAGAAGTGTATGGCATGGACACGAACAGGAACAATGATGTTAGGTGGGGTAAAAGTTGACAAAGAATGTGCACAGTGTCTGGTAAGGTAGATAACTTGCAGTGTATATTAGAATGTGCAGAAACCGAAAGATGGAGAGAGAGAATATTGAACAGGAAGTGGGATAATTTGCGGACAGAAATTCTACCATTAAAGATGTTTGGTATTAGACGAAAATAATTTTTGAATCAGTTTGGAAATTATGAAGGGAAAGTAAGAGAAAAGTGGTGGACGAAAGTGATAAAGGCAAAGGAAGATGATCACCTTTAGGGAAGTATCTTCATAGCTGACTCAATAGTATGTATAGTTAAAAGTGATGTACAATCCATGTACACAACAATCAGGGTGTTAGTTGTATAGGATCCTGAATTAACACGCATTCAAGGACCAAGGAAATATTGTAAAACTGTAATTGTAATATGTAGAAATAATAATAAATATTCATAGTGAAACTCAACAGCAAACAAGAGAAATATATTTTATATCCTTACTCATACAAACATTTTACAAAAAATGACTAATGTTCATTCATTCTTTTTATACTATGCATTCAGTTCAATCAACTGCCAGCAGATTGATATTTCAAATTTGTTAAGTTTTCCCATTGCCTGGCCAGCCGGCTGTACCTATTTCATAGCTTTATTGGACCCTTATTAATCCCAAGCTATTTGATAACTCTTAAAATTAAGAGCTTAGTTGTTTCTGAAACATAGGCTAACTCAAAGTTGTCTGTGAATGCTTATACACCTATATGCATTTTTCTCAAAAGTATTCAGACACATTTTCATTTAAATGAAAGAAAGGCATTTGAATTTGGCCTACTCTTGGCTGCTATTACAACTTCCATTCTTCTGTTAAGGCTGTCCACTAGATTTTCCCAGTTTTCTAGAATTATTTTGCATTCTTCCTTAAGAACATTTAAAAGGACAGGAATAGGTTTGGTGTTTCAGCTAGCTATTGGCATACCAATTTCCAGTGATGTCTATTGAGTTAGGAACACTGCTCTATGCAGGCCATTTAATTTCTCCAACTCTCACACCATCATTACTAAATATATTTTCCTATAAATGGGACCAGTATCCTGTTAAAATAGTAGAGAGCATTCATCAAACTAGTGTAAGAACTGCCAGTAATTATGCTGTATCCCATAGCAGAAAGCCTTCTCTTTGGATAAACTCAAGGGCTTAGTGAAGACCATAAAACCAACCCATATGTAACGATAAAATTTAATTAGACAACACAAATTAGTATTAGCATTCATCTGGTATCCTACAAAGCCAGACTAGTCTCTCAATTTCATTCATATGAGTATAAGTCACCATTGCAGAGAAGCTTTTCACTGTTCAGGAGTTCAAAAGCATCAGTCTTTAGTCCAAATGAATTGATTCTCTGAATTGCTAATAACAGGCTTATATATCGCCTCCCAACCTTAGAAACATAAGTTTTTGTAGCTCTCAAAAATACAGTGCTGGTATTTGTGTGCTTCCAGAGGCATTTTCAAACTCAGAGTTTCACCTAATGACGTAATTTAGCTGCACTATTCTCTTCCTGTGTTCCTTTCTGTCATAGATGTTCTGCATGTTTATATTTTATTATCCTTAACCCTTTCCATTTAACATTACCTACAGTTGATTAGAGAATCTGCAGCAGTATAACATTTTTCATATTTACTGGCAAGTTCACTTTCTATTATCATTCCACAGTGAAAGCCACTGAGTTCTGCTGTCTATGCTTTTCTACAGATAATGACTTACTATGATGTTACGATCGTTCATTCTTCTTCCATTTACTTCTGCCAGAGATGTGGCATATGGCATAAACAAAACTACTTTAAAGTAGATGTGTCTGAATACTTTCAACTATAAAGTGTTGGTGCTTTGATGGCATTAGTGATCATAAAAATGGTCACGATTATAAAATGGCAGTAGATTTTTCCAGCATAAATTATATAATAAACATTGTTCAAATCCACCAGATTCTGAGTGTACAAGATTATCACTTTCGTCTAAAAAGTAACATACATTCCTAGTATATCTGCTGATTCCCCCATTGTTATCACTGTTACTTTTGCACATCAAAGAATGAACAGAATATTTCCTGTTTCTCATATTACTAAGAAGATCTCAGAATGCCTTTGTTAATACATACAGAATAAATAAATAAAGTATTTATTATCACTTACAAACCTGATCTACATACATTAGCACTAAACATGTACCGCAAAAGATTGCAGAGAAGTGACATGCCGTCTTCCTGAGTTAACTCTTGATACTCATTCCTCAAATCAAGCAACATAAATAAGTAGCTGGATAATACTCTCGGTTCCAGGAAAAATGGCTAAATAGACTTGTCCCACACTGTAAGAGTATAGGGGTTGCAATAAAATATGAACAATCTGAGATAATTAATGGATATCATTGTATGATTCAGTTGAACTACACACTCTTAAAGCTTCACTTACTTTTCATAAATGTATGGAACCGGTTTCGAGAACATTTTGTTCCCATCTTCAGCCATGCTAAAGTTTAACTGTCTGAGATAACATTTCTTCTCAACTACACAAATGTTAAGTGAAAATAGAGATGGATATATATAACAGATATAACTTTCTACATCTGACAGCAATATAGCAAATACTACATAGGTCATGATGCCTTTGACTTTCATGACTATCCCAACCATATTAAGTGGGATTTGTCAACTATCTGTTTCAAGCAAATTTGAAACTTAAAGTATCCAATATTATTCACTTGTCATTTAGTAGAAAATATTCATAAGTGAACTAGACATAGACTATCCAGTTAGTTCCATTTATCTGATTTTTTGATTTGGTTTATTTACGGACCCTCTTTAACATCGCAAGTCATCAGCATCCCATTCAATTCAGGGCGTGAAACTGCCGACAAATTTTGCTCAGAGGCCTCTTTTCTCAGGCTTGAGGTTCTTTATCGAGCCATAAATGTACAACACGGGACCGACGGCTTTACTTCCCTTCTGAAGGCAGCCATAATTAGGATTTTACACCCGAAAAAATCCATTGGTCCTGGCCAGGGTCGAACCAGCAATCTTGGGTTTAGAGGTCAAGTATGGTTACCACTACACAACCAGGACCAACTCCATTTATCTGAATAGTGATGTCTGCAGTAATTATTTCTTACACATACACTAAAAAAGCTTAAAAGAGTGAATAATACTTTTAGAAAAATCAAGTATATCTTTTGGCAAAAGTCAATGAATATACTGCCAGTCAAAATTTTTCATAAAATTGGTAAAATTTTGGATTCTGCATAAAGTTTACATGCTTGCCCTTGTTTTGACAGATAACACATGAGTACCATTATAACACAAACATGTGTCAGCATCATTAATATATGTATTCATCTCCTCTTTACCAATGGAGCAATGTATGTCTTCGGTCCAAATTTGTTGGAACCACTGTACTGTGAGTATTCTGAGACAATGTAGCCAATTAAGAATGATTTAATTAAATTTTACTTACAAAGCTATAGACAATGGAGTGGTAGTATATCCTATTAGAATTTATTAAAAATATTCACATCAGCTGTTGACTGACTATGGATGGGAGCAAATGCCCCAGAAACTTTCCTAATGTTATACATGTAAGCGGAGTTAGCGTGCACATATTTAATAAATTCTAATAAGAATGACCTGTAAAGTCATTAATACCCCCATTCAATGAATTGTTACTACTTTTAAAATAATTACATCACATATTGCAGCAAGGAGAGCCTTGGTTTTTTAAGTTACTTTATTATTTTATTAACATTATCCAATAAAAAATTTGTTTTCATTTGCGAAAGGTCATAAGCATTGAATTTAATCAACTGTTCAGTCAATATATAAATTATATCATTCTAAGAAACATTCAAAACATTTAAGATTCCTATAATAATCGCTGATGCAATAATCAAATTAGGGAAAAAGAGCAAATTCCTGTAATAAAATGGTAGAACTCATGATAGTACTAAAATGCAAGTGGAACAAAAAGAAGTCATAACAAACAGATTTTAGCAGGGACAGAAAGATTTTAAGCAATGAAAAAATCTCCTTTTAGGAAATTATTCATAAGCATTACCTAGCTGCATTGAGTTCCAGCTAGTGACAGATGAGGAGGAAAGGAGGGTTATATCTGCTTAATCTGAGTCATAGCTGGTGATAGTTTATTTTGTTTCTGCTCAATAACAGTGCAGTTTGTTAAAGTTGTCTATTTCTTACACCAGGTCCTTTTCACTTCCCTGCAGTCATCATATTAGTTTGCAGTAAGAAAATATTGCTGGAACATTACAATTGTGTTTGTACCTTCTGTTGGTATCCCTACACCATTGTGCTGTTGTTATGTTTTGCTACGAGTCAAGAGTGTTAGTGGTACAAATAGGAGCAGATGTAAACAGTTTGCAGATCTCCTATAAAAATCGACAAATGCAAAATAAGCAGATAATAAATGAATAAAAACATCTCATTTTCTTTGGTATACATAAACTGGACACTTGAAGACTGGAAACAGGGACTTTGAACTTATTAGATAATCCTACCTGAACAGATGCCCCTAGATGGTAGTAACACAAACATAAATATGGAGGAGGGTCTATTATGGTTGGAGTCTGTTTTTGATTCAGAGATTTGTCTCGCAACAAAACAACCATCCTAAACATGCCTACAAATTGTATCTGGAGAAACAGTAGCAGGCACAGATAGCAAAATTTATGGAGTGGCCACACCAAGTCTCCAAATCTAAAACCAATTTAACTATTATGAGAAGAACTGGATCACCAGGTGAGGTGGGAATGCTGATGATGATGTTAAAGTTAAATAAATCAGGTGTGGTAGATATATCCTATTTCGGAAACCACACTGGAAGGATATCATGACGATTGGTCATAAATGCCAAGAGTGTTAGAGCAATTTCAATTAAAGATTGATTTCAATAAGAAGAAAACGTGAACTTCCAATGCTAACAGTTGCAACTTCCTTTTATTTTTTCCTTTGGATTTGCCCTGAATTGTACAAGTGGAAATATTAGGCCATCACTGATGTGTAGTAAATTTTCAAAATCAAGGTAAACTATATAATAAATTTTAACTTTTCTTTCCCTACTCTGTTCACTGCACAATCTTAAAGAAAAGATGGCTGAGTATCACCCACAGTGATATCCAATACTCCCTATTAAATCTTCTATTTATGAAAACTATTGAAGAGGAAGAGTTTCATTGTCAATATCTTAGCACTAATTAACAACGACAACAACAACAATAATAATAATGTTCTATTCATCTAAAGATTGTGCCTCCATGTGTGACCAAGGTCATTAAGGGATGGACTCATGAGCAGGAGTTCTGGGGTTTGAATCCTACCAGGATCGTCCTCCCTAACTGAGTTTTTTTCCCCAGGTTTACCACTGTCCTCATAAATGGCAAATGCCGGGGAAGTACCCTAAACTTAGGCCTGGAACATTTCCTTCCTTAAAAAATCCATATTTCATCTCAGTTATCATCAGTCTACATCACCTGTGGTGCCTTAGTAGTAAAACTGGTGTTTAACACCAATTAAAAAAAAAAAAGCTAAAGAAATAACATACCATTTCCCTGCTAAAGCATGAATTCCTCTAAGTATGCTAAGCATTTAAATCTACAAACATTCTGCATGATTAAGTGCAAATTCATTTTGTTTACTGGTACAGTATTACAGTCAAGTCATTTTCATTATGAACCATGGCATTAAAGGAATCAATAGCATATTGCTATAAAATGGCAACAACCATTATAGTGTATCCAAGAAAGCTGCAGGTTAAAGAGTAAATCATACAGAGCATTTGTGCATGCACTAAAATCTGATGTTATTCTGGTGTAGAAAATTATTGTCATAGTACTACAGTATGTGGTGGTTAAATCTCTAACCTACAAACGAAGAGGACAAATATTCTAAATCTTTGGTCAAATTGGTAAAGTTGTATATCAAAGGCCAATTTTCAGGAAAATGTTTTCATCTGGATACTATGCTCATGCAAAGCAAGAGTATTCATTCAGTTTTATATACATTGGCAAATGTGTATAAAAATATAATTGACATAAGAGCTTTAACATCACATTAACTTCCAACCAAAGAGAAATTACTTGCATACCATTCATGGATTTCAACAGTAACAGAATAACAGCAAACAAGCCTGTGTCTAAACCAGAAACAAGAAGGATGCATGATGATGGTTCACTTTTTACTTTATTAAAAGACAATTTAGTTTCTCATGCTGACAAGAGGACTTAAGCAAATGGGAATAAAACAAAACAAAAACCAGAGTTTGTCGTCTCCTTAAGCTATGTAGCAATTATCTTGCCAGGATGAGGGAAATCCCTATAAAATCCTCAGCCAGGCAACTTGTCTTATGCATACGAGAGTAGGTCCATAAGTTTACCACCTAACCATTTTCTAGGTATCATAAAAACAAAAACTATATTTCACTTTTCAATATAGTTACCCTTTATTGCAATACACTTCTCACATCTTTGAATTAACATTTCAATCCCAAAAAAATAGAAGACTTGTCTGCAAAATAAGCATAAACAGCATCCATCACTTCTTTGTCATACTTAAATTTCTTTCCTCAAAGGTCTGTCTTGGGTTATCAGAAGAGGAAATAGTCACTGGGAGCTAGATCTGGGCTGTAGGATGGATGGTTGTTCTTGAAGATACATTTTTTCACAGCTTCCTTTGCAACAAGAGCTGTATGCACAATGCCATGAAGAAGGTGTATACCACCATTCAGCTTTCCTTGCCTTTTCTCTTTAATGGAAGCACGTAGTCTGTGCAGTAGGCCAGCATAGTACTCCCCATTTACTGTGGTGTGGTGTTCCTCTCCTTTAAGTCAATGAAAAATATTCCTAAAAGATTGTGGCCATGATTTTCTTGGTTAACTGAGTGACCTTAGCCTTTAAAGGCGGTACTTTGCTAGGTTCACTCCATTCTTCTCTCTCATTGCCATAACAGCACCAAAAATGTGTGATAACAGATGACTCGTTGCTGCTTTTGCACTGAGGATCTCGGCACATATCTTGCACTAACCTTATTCATGTTTAAATGTTTATTAATAATTAATTCAAAGGACTGTTGTTTTAGAAAGGCTCAACCTTGCTGCTATTTCTGTAACTTTGACCTCCATGGGCTGACCTGCATGCTCTTCATCTTCAATGCTTCCTCAACCCATTCGAAAAAGTTTGGCCCATTCTTTTATGATAGAACATGAGGGAAATGTTTCCCCATATACACTGTTTAATCGCTGTTTAACTTCATTTGGACTAAGTCCTTTTGTGAAAAACCTAATAACAGCCAGATACTCAATTCTGAAGCTGTCAAAATCTTCTACACATAGCCTTCTTTATGCAACTATATCTGGACAAACGAACACAGCAGAGCAGAAGTTACAGCTGCAATTATTTACTTAACAGATAAGGTATCACACCAGATAAGGGTTTTGTGAAGGGGATAATCCTTATCTGTAAGGCTGGAAACTTATGGACCTACCCTTGTATATGAACTTGGATCAACCACTAATAGCTATGTTTGAGCCATTATGCTGGACAACTGGAAAAAGAATGCATACAGAGGAGAAAATATAAGCACATTTGTTCTATCACTATGTTGGAAGTACTGTACCACAATACAAAACAAAACTCTGTGAAAGTAAAGGTTATACATTTTTTTTAATTATACCTGTTAATATTTTTAAAAATTGCAACTAATGAAAGGAATGCTACTGAAAGTACAATTTAATTTTTTTCAGTGTTAGTTCATATATGTTAAAAAGAAAACTGCAATTAATTCATTTTGATGCAAATTATATATTTTGAATAATATACATGTATTTTTTAATCCTTGTCACATGCAATTTATTAGGAAATGTTGAAAAGTTTGAATTTGTACACAGGAGCAACAACACATGACATGCTCTGGGATTGTCCTTCAGTCCTGGTAAAGTTTTCTTACCAAGCCATTTGGGTTCTAATACCTGAGGTTTGCAATGGGTAGTCCTTATGTTCTCCGTGCTACCGTTACCTCATTGAGCAAGGCCAAGGAGGCTTTGCTCATCTCTACATCATCAATAAGTTAAACATTTTCAGTTGTATTCTTACAAAAATTTATCTTCTTTACTTCATGGATTACATTCTTTATGTATGATATTCCTTTTAAATATGCATTAAAGTGGCTTATGGGGTGGTTCTTCTCCAGTACTTTAGTTTTCTCTGCCACTCATTCCACCAACTGCTACAGCATTGCGTCATTATACTACCAGGCATGAAGATCTTCATAAAGACATCTAATGGTTAACAATCATTATTAGCCCATAGCTGAGAGTCAGAGCTTCTTCATTCTGAAAATTCTTTCCATCAGCCTTCAATGTTAGTGCTAATGATAAACAAATGAGCAACTATATAATATCTGAATTGGGCACCACAATAATCCTTTTAGGTAATGTGCAGGAGATTGACAAACTCCATTATCAAATGAAATTAAATAAAGAATCAAGTAGACTTGCTACTTGTTTACCACTAGCTTTCAATGGTTCTATGCCTGTGAGATCTAAGATTACAATGGCAGATTTAATATTTGTTTTTTATTGCTGAGGGAAGGAAAAATAAAACCTCTTTACAGAAGATAAAGGCTTGTATAACAGCAGTGACATATTTTATTTCTTTCTTGAATCTAAGTATGAATCCTTTTATATCTTTCGTTCTAAGCAGCATCTCTAAGTGAGTTGTGATAAACCATTATGGAAAATAAAATAGAAACACATTTTGATTAACTTGAGATAAATTTTATAACTATTCTTTCAATCAATTCAAGTAGCTTGAATGAGCAAATGTCTCCCAGTTTTATCCACAGCCGTATGAAATCGCCACAAGAAATAACTTCAGTAACCAACTTTTCTACTGTATTAGCATCCTCAGTCAGTTCTTTACACCTAGAGTGACAAATATGTGGTATCTTGACAGAGTATTTTGTGCCACAATATATTCTTGGGGGGGGGGGGGGAGCTTAAATAGTGAAAGTAATGAACCCTGACCACTCAATGAGGTGATAGGCAATGCAATAGATGACCAAAAAGATTGAATCATAGTTTCTTTAGGTGCTAAATCATATACTAATACAGGCAAAGACAAGCACCTCAGATGGTGAAATGAGTATGGAAACAACAACTGGTGTAGGTAGTTTCTGCCTTCAAAACTGTTACAAAACTTTTATACTCAACATGGTATTATTTAGCTTGAAATGCTAATTGGAACAGGTACAGTGAAGCTTATCATATAATCAACACCATTGCATGATTGAATCGAACAACACTTTTTATTGGCTACACTTGTTTAAATTTAGTACATATTTCACAGACCATTCTCCACAACCTCAATTAACTTTTGACTGCTGGATAATTTGTTATGCTTTGGGGATGTATATTCTGCTCTGGTGGAGGTGTGATAACCTTGTTTATGTTTTCATCCCTGGAAGTGTCAAAGTTCATTAATCTGTTTCTGTATTTGTAAATTTTTTCCCATGGTGCTAACTCTGTAGGCTCTTGTACCGATTTTAATAACTATATCGTGAATAAAGCATTGAGAAAGATTGGCATATGGTTAAAAGAACATTTCAGGAACAGAAAACATTAACAAATGGAGAAATCAGCAGTAGCATCTCAGTGTTTGAAATAAAACCACAACACAGTGAATAAAGCAAAATTATTAAAATCAGTAGAAGGATATACAGAATTAGCAACATGGGAGAAAAATCTACAGACAGATTAATGAACTTTGACACTTTCGAGTATGAATACATAAACTTTAAGTTCATCATCCTCCGCAAAGGATAATATACAGACCCAAAGCATAATGAATTACTGAGCAATAGACAATTAGCTGAGGATGTGGACTAGTCTGTGAAAATGTACTAAATTTAAAAAAATAAGTGCAGCCAATAAGAGTACACAGTGATCTTGATTATATGGTCTTATTATTTAAAAAAATTAATAAACAAATAAAAACTAAACATAAGCAGTCTATTGCTATCGTCCAACATTCTGAAAAATTTTACTGCTCCTTCCTTTAATTAATTTTGTTTGTACAATAATGTATTTTGTACTTTAATGACTATGCACAATTATTTTGCAGTATTGAGTAATAAGCTAAAAAAAAAAATGTTTAAAGGTGCCTAATATGTCCACAGAGGTTTAAAGGAAGACTTATTACAATCTGCAAAATATTGCAACACAGCACAGTGCTGAATAAACTTATTTAGGATTCCTTTTAACATTCCTCAAATGTATAGCAGCTATGTTACTGCTTGCTAATGCTTTACATGTGTTTCTGTTACAAAGTTTTCAATTAGTTGATACAACATCCTGTATGATATTTAATATTCTAATAATACTGCTTATATGGATATGTAATGAACATAAATCATATATTAATATTCAAACCTTTAGCACCCACATAGTCCTTAAATCTTTGTGCCCATTCATCAACTGCATTTTGCGACTCTTCAACAGGCAAGTTCGCTGCTGCCTTCACAAAAGAGCTCTTCAACCTGGCAACATTTTGGTATCTCTTCTTATAACTCATATCCTGAAGCACAGGCCAGAATTTGTAGTCAAGCTTTAGGTCTGCACTATGAGAAGGACAAGCCACTATGTGTTGCAGACACCTTATGTGCTAGGGCAAAATCTGTGAAGGATACAGTTCTGACCATGAAAGAGGGTGTTGAGTCTGTCCATCACTGTCTCCTAGTATACTTGGACTGATGTTTTACCCCTTTCTTGCAGAAATGATACTAAGCTGTGCCCTCATAAATCACACCCAAATACATAATGATCTACATAACAAATTATTATTGAGGAAATTACTCAAATTTCACTAATTTAGTTCCACTTACTTGGACATGTTTCAAAGGCGGTTGCCTTCATCGTCAGCATGATCCCAATGGCCACTTCCCCGCGTGGTATTCAGATGTTGCTCCGTAGATTTTATGAACTTTGTGATAAGGTTACTGTTGTTTGGGAGATCAAAATCAACCAAATTTTCTTTGTTTTTATTTATGAATGTATTTTCCACACTGTCAATTCTATTGGTTTTTGAAGAGCTTTTAAGAGTTTAGGTACCTTTTGGAATTCGTGGTTCTTTTGCCAGAAATGGTCTGCCACTGCTGATTTTTCCATGTGTTTATATTTTACATGTCTCATGTGCTCCTTAAACTGTATGGAGATATTTCTTTTTGTTTTGCCTATATATTTCTATTGCAATCTTTCCAAGCAATTTCATAAATGCCTGATTGCTTTTCTGGAGGAATTTTGTCTTTTGTGTTTGATCAGGCATTTTGAAATTGCTTGCAAAGATTGCAATATGAAATATATAGGCAAAACAAAAAGAAATATCTCCATACGGCTTAAGGAGCACATGAGACATGTAAATATAAACACATGGAAAAATCAGCAGTGGCAAAACATTTCTGGCAAAAGAATCACGAATTCCAAAAGGTACCAAAACTCTTAAAAACTCTTCAAAAACCAATAGAATTGACAGTGTGGGAAAATATATTCATAAATAAAAACAAAGAAAATTTGGTTAATTTTGATCTCCCAAACAATAGTAACCTTATCACAAAGTTCATAAAATCTACGGAGCGACATCTGAATACCACACGGGGAAGCTGACATTGAGATCATGCTGACGATGAAGGCAACCGCCTTTGAAACATGTCCAAGTAAGTGGAACTAAATTAGTGAAATTTGAGTGATTTCCTCAATAATAATTTGTTATGTAATACAATATTTCACTGTGAAAATTCCCGCAATTAAAAACTACATAATGATCTACTCTGGATCATTGGAGCCATTTTGCTAGCTTTTCAGGAAACTGAAGTGTATACATTTATCATTTTGAGCACTGAAAGTTTCTTCCACACTGAAAACATTCTAACCAGTAAAAAGGAATTTTTGGGGCCTATTTGCTGCAAAAAGCTTAAGTGTTTTGCTTTTATGACTCTGGCACTTCAATTCATTTATGAGGTGTCCTTTGTGTTGCTTAAGTATTTATTAACATGTGAGAGATGATATTCTGGATATTTTTATTTGATGATCAATCAATGACTTCTTACCAGGCTCCTGAGCACATGGGCTGCCATTGCTTTAACCAATTGTCAATCTGTATTGTGGATAGCTGTCCTTGCCTAGGACTATTTTTCTTAAATATTTTGAGATTTTGGAAAAATCTCACCTGCAGATTTTCCTACCTCACGCAATACTATGACAGTTACACAGTTTTCATAATCACACCAGACTACAAACAACTTTATTCTTCTGCAGCTGAAAAAATGTGTTATTCACATATGACGAATGTGTTGCCCTCTATAAGCAAAAGTACAGTCATCATCAAAAGTTGTACCAGTATCTATGCTAAGACTAGGGAAAGTATGGGAAAAACCAAAATAACCCCTCCCCATTCTACTGAATTTGTGTCTAATGTTCTCACTTTCCTCTAAACAGTAACACACTACCATGAGATACTTCCATTTTTTTTTGCCAACGTCAAGTTTATCTCATTCAGATAATGAAACAAAGGAGCGTATGGATTAGTTGTTTAAATGGCTCAAAGGTAAGATAATGTTTACCACTGTAATGAAGCATGTTCCCCTTTCTCCTCCCGCCAAGTACACACATATGCATCTCTGCGTGTGTGCCTGTGATGACCCAAACCGCTTTTATGCTCATGCCATATGAATGGCAACAAAGAAAAAATCATATTATACTGGCATTGTCACTGTTAACCTTTGTGCACCAAAGATTGAGCAGAAACTCTTGCTTCGTGCTATTATATTTGAGGGGTTTTAATAAATAAAAAATGAATAAATTATTCACTGTCACATCCTCACCACTGTATTGAAAGAGACTGCACAGGCATGACATAGTTTTCCTGAGCAAATGCTGATATAGCTCATTCCTTAAGCATACCACATCAGTAAAAAATATAATCGACATCTGGATAACTGTAATCTCAGCTCCAGGAAAAAAGACCATCAAGGCTTGTCCCGTATTATATACTTCACATCAAGAACTGGAGAGTGATCATACTATATGTTAAAAAATCACAAGATTGTAGATTTGCCCAAACCACCAATTTGATATTTTTACATTAATTTATATAATTTATAAAGATTTCTATACATAAATTAGTCACAAATAATTTGTTATTTCTTGAACTAAACAAAAATTGTCTTACCTGTCAAGTAAAATAAATAATTTACAGTTGGTAGTAGGGTTTGCTACTGATCGTATTTACACATACTCATACAGATTAATGTTGCTGTTGTCCAATGGTATATAGATATTGTGATCTCATTTTCCCTCTAGCTTTCCAGTAAAGCTCAGAAATGTTGTTCCTTCAAACTCCTTTGGAATTGTTAACATGGCGTATTCTTCAGCACTGCATCGGGGTCTTTGATATTGCATACTTATTAAATGGAGTATAGTTTAACCTGTAGTATGTTCCATCTCTAGCCGGAGAACAACTATTATTTTTATTGGCATGTTTTAGAGTGTTCTTTCTAGATTTATATTAGTATACTGTTTGTTTTCGAACAATTGTCCGGCAATCTTATGCTCTCTTCTATAATGAAGAGTTGATAAATGATACCGGTTTTGTTCTAAGTATTCTGCAAATTCTTTACATACACTAGAAATGTATGGCTGCAGTCTATGAAATATGCATGATTTATAATTATAAAGTTCAAAACCACTTAATTGTAGTTGAGTAGATTAGTGCCTTCATGTTCAAAGTTAAACCATACTGGCTTTCAAGGCAACAACCAATAAACTAACTAGATTACCATTTATTTGAGCAGTATCAAAACGTTTTGGTCTTTGTTACCTGGTATACTGTTTGCATGTGTACAACCTGCAATGTTTCAAATTCAGCAATTTCTTTAAATTAAGAGTGAATTTATGAAGTCTCATTAAATTTCTGAAACTGACACTTTGGAAATAAAAAATCTTAGTCTCTGATTCCCAATAGACTTAAGAATAAGATAGCAGTCCCTGTTCAAAACTTATCAAAGAATGAAATTATTGCTTACAATACCTCTAAACACTCTCGTAAAAAATGTGTGTTACAAAAATAAAAATGTATGTTCAGAGAAAAGCCATCCCCCCCCCTCCCAAAAAGAATACTTTCAAATACATATTGTAGTTATTAATAGTTATTTGATTTATTTCAGGAAGCTCTGTAACATCTCTGGCTATAGTGTCTCATTCAATTCAGGGTGTGAAACAGCAGATAAATTTTGTGGAGCCTTTTTGTTGGGATTTGAGGTTCTTTTACATGCCATACATTTTTCACTTGGAACCAATGGTTTTACTTCCCTTCCAAAGTCATACTTAGAATTTATGCTCTAAAAATTAATCAACCCTGCCCAGGTTTGAACCATGAACTTGGATATAGAAGACAAATATGGTTCTACCAGGGTCAACTACACATTGCAGGGCAAACAATGAAATGAACATATATTAATGTGTCCTTTTGCAGTCCCCTGAAATGTCAGAATAGCAACAGCATTTTACACTTTTTTTATAACAAGACTATGATTTCAGAAATTTACTACAGATTAAAGTAATATTAGCAACTACATACTAGAACTAATCCTTACTTATGATATGCACTGGTACACTATTAATTATCAATACTGTGAATATCATTCATAGTGAATAAATGGTCAATTGTATGATTTGTTAATGATCACTAACTACAGGCAAATTTAGTTATGTCCTAAACAGAGCAATATGAGACCCTGTAGTTTCCTCTTTCACTTATTAATAATTTGTTAAGAATTCTGTCTGAAATGGATCCTATTTATTCAGATTTTTGTAATATACCAGTTCATCCAAAATGGTTATGAGACAAGGACTGGACTGGAAAGCTGCTGCTCATTACTTCTGACAATACATTGATCATCTCATGGTTGCATCCTTTTCAGTAATCGGTTTGAAAAATGTTATCTTAGAAATCAAGAGATGATGTGCAAATTGGGATCTTAAAGATTAAAATTTTGGTATTTAAGGAGAGATAGATAATCATTGGAAAGTATTAATATTAATGTTGTAAGGAATTTTACTATTTGGGATTGCTGTTAAGTTGAGGCAGGCAATTGGGAAAGTCAGAAAAGGATAACAGGAACAATTGGCAATAAAATTGATAAGGAAATGTTTCCTTCATCTATGTATGTAATGTGGTTTGAGAGAATATATAGAGCTTTAGTGGAATCTAGGTGGGCATATAGAATAGAGGTATAGGGGGTTGGAAGATAGTTGGAAGGAATGGATAAAATGCTAGCTATGTTTTATAAAACAATATCTGATATTTCACTATTTCCAGCCAATGTGGGTCCCTTGTTAGAAATGCGAAAATTAGGTGTGCGAGGCTGGGTGACTGAAGTATTTTGAAACATTTGTGTATAATTCAACAGATTCCATGCGGTGTTATTGTGAAAGAATGTCTGAAACTTCAGGATTCTATTTTAGGAAAAGCCAGCTGGGTGAGCAAGATCAGTGAATAAATGTCATGGCATGGAATAGGAGAGATGAATTAGGCCTTTGGATACCAGTTAAAATGAGATTTGTGTATATAGGTAGACAAGTGATGTATGTTGAAATGAGGGAGAAAAGTTATTTGATGCAACATTGGGAATTCAAGGAGGATAGTAGCAGGGAGGCATATATTAAATTTTGTACTAAGAAAGAAAAGGAAGGACGTTGGCTTAGATTAGGAGTTTGGAGATTACAAGATATAAGAAGAAATTTTGAAAAGAATGTTTGTCTAATCTGTATGGGAAAGTGATGCAAATTTGAAAGGAGTTGGCCATAAAGAATTTTGGGGAGGGGGGGCCTTCTCAATGAGGAATTTAGGGAAATATTTATGTAGAGTGGATGACACTTTAAGAATGGTCAGGTGTAGTTAGATCATGTTTTGTCATAGATTTCAATAAATATATCAAATATAACAACTCTATTTAAAATGCATTTCTTGCAAGGGACTTGACAATATTTTCATACATCTAATTATATTATTTGTGAGTTTACATTGTATTTGACAAAGAAAGTTTAAAGGACTTGCATAGGAAGTGTTTCCTTGCAGGTTCATAATGAGGTGTATGATATGTTTGTTAGTGCTTCTGTTTACGGAAATGACTGAAAATAAGAGCAATTTGAAGTCAAAGATATTCCTTTTTTTCTTTCTTAAAATTCTGAACGAAACTAAGTAGTAAAACTTAAATGATTAATTTTCTACATAAGGCACTAGTTCTTAAGCCCACAAATGGGTACTTTTCCAGTCAGAACATTGGAATCAAGAACTTGAGATATCCACCAAGAATTTGCCTCGAATTTAACACTTACACTCTGTGTCAACATATTTGATATGTTGACACAGAGCTTTCTGTATATATCAGAAACAATGTGTCATTTCTTTACCGATTATTGCTTTCTAAATCTGAATTTAAAAATGATAAAAGAATTTAGATTAGCTCTACCATTGCTTCACAAAATAAACTATATAGATGTAATGTATACGATCTTGCCAATAAATATTGTCAAAGCAATTGAAATAAACTGTAGTAAATGTTTTGGCAATCAGATCACAGATTTAATAGCAGACATTATTGCCCCTCATTTTTCAGTTCATGTGCAGCATAAATCAGGTTTAACCAAGTATGGGGAGATTATGAAAATCTTGATGTAATACTAGTTCCTTCATAGGGGTTTGAAAAATCACAAGCAAGATTTTCCCAGATTCTTTAAAAGCTGGAAATCATTAGGAAGTTTGTGTACCTCACCATTCATTACTCCACTGAGACTGGTACTGTTGTTTACCATTTGAGACTCTGATGCTCACGCTCCGTGAGGACCACTGGTGTTATCAAAGCAGTGGTGGCCTGTGTCAGCAGAATTCAATTCAGAAGCAGTGATAGTCCAAGATTAAATATATCCAGGAGATCAATGTGCAGAGCGCTTAGACAAGACCTTGGATTGACGGCTTTACATCAAGCACTGGGCATTTTTTAAGCACAGAACTGAGCAGCAGAAGTTGTTGAGATGCATATGGCGCTGCAATGTTATGCTAATAATAATCATAGAAAATTTCTTTTCACTGACAAGAAAGTATTCAATAATAGGAAATAAACTACAATAGTCAAAATTACAAGAGTTTAAGTCTCAACTTCACAAGAAACTTGTAGGAGGGTATCAAAAATCCAGAGAAGAAACCACCCTTCATAAGCATGATTTGGCGGGGAGTGAGCTGAGCTATGATGGTGCAACCAATCTCCATTATTGTCAAAAGGGGTTTAACCAATCGCATTATTTGATGATCAGGAGTCACATGCAGTTTTTGGCAAATAAATCATATGAGCTCAGCACGAAATGCATTGCTCTATTTAACTGCAAGTAGTTTAGATTCCTTCTAATAGATGTCATTTGTATATGCTCTGAAGTGAAATGCTGACATGTGGTGTTTTAGATCCCCCTGTATGACCTAACCTATAGCGTCTTGACCAAGGAAAAAGAATCCCTTTCTTTATCCTAAACTTAGTTGCTCTTGAACTGTCGTTACTCGAAACGATGGCTAGACAACTGGATGTTCCTGTGGTGGCCTCTGTTGGTTAAAGTAGGAAATTGCTGAGTTTACCCATAAGAGGAAACTTGAAATTCATTAGATTTTCTCTATTTTTTAATATGAAAATTTTTTCCCAAGTGGATAACTCCAATGGGTTGTGAAGATGTTTTACCAGTTTAATTTCTGGTTTTATTTCATGATTTTTGGTCAAAAAGTGAGCTGCTACTGCTGATTTATCCACCTGCTTAAACCGAATATTTCTAAAATGTTCTTTCCTCCAAATTTCTCTTAGTTTTGCTTATGTAGCTCTGCTCACAATCTGCACATTTTATTTCGTAAATTCCTGATTTCTGTTCTGTTGGTATAGTCTTTTACTGTGCATCCCAATAAATTCTTGATGTTGTATCTGTCCTTTGGGGCTAACATTATTCCATGTTCTTTGAAAATTTTCTTGAACTTGTGGTAAATTGGATGGTAGGTGAATCTTTTGAATTTGTACTTTTCTGTTTTTCAGTGTGGAAACTTCCCTTATTCCTTTTTGTCTTTTAGATTTATTGATAATTTTTATCACTGCGCCTTTGTTGAAAACATTGATTATAGTTGTCTTTATTATTTGTTGGTATTCTATTTTTTACTCTGCTTCTGTGAGTGGAATATTCATCAATCTGTGTGCCAAACTATGAAACACTGCATATTTATGTGGAATGGGGTTATAACTCTCATTTTTATGTAGTTTTCTGTGTGTATTTCTTTTCTGTAAATTCCAAAATTCAAACAATCTCCATTTCTTAATTCTTAAAAAATTTCTCAATTTCTTAAATTTTAAATCTAGAAATGGTAGCCAACCATTTCTTTCTTCTTCTATGGTAAATTGTAGAGATTCATGTTGCAAATTAAGAAGTTTCAGGGCATCTATTGACTGTTTCTTCGGTATTATTGCAAAAATGTCATCCACATACCTATACCATGACTTGAAAATTAAAGGGAATGTTTTTGTGATATGTATTTCAAATGAGCTCATGAATAACTCTGCTAGAAAAGGTGACAAAGGGTTTACCATAGTTAGGCCTGAAACTTGTTGGTAATATTTTTTGTTCAAGCTGAAGTAATTTTGTTTAATGCAAATATTAGTAAGTTTTAATTAATCCTCTATTTCTTCTGTTTTTAAATTTATTGATGTTAACCATTTCTTTAGAATATACATAAATTTCTTTGTAGGTATGCTCGGGAATAAGGCTTTTACATCCAATGAAACCATTAAATCTCTGGCCGTAATTCTGCAATTTTAAGTTTTTTGACTAGATCAACTGAATTTTTATGTTCATACTTTGGAATCTCTTAAAAGAATTGAAGACTTTGATCACATCTTTTTGCTACCTAGTATGTGAGTGAATTGATATTGTTTATTATTTGTTTCATGCTGTTATCATTTTTATGTATTTTAGGTAGTGCATAAAGCCTGGGTAGTACTGGATTACTATGTGTGATATTCTGTTTTTCAGTAATGGATAGTGTTTTGACTTCATTTAATGTTTTGTTTAACATTTTATTGCATTTATTGAGCAGATTTTTTTCAATTTGTTTGTAGTCTTTTCCTTTTAACACAGTTTCAACTATATTTATGTATTTTTTTCGTCTAAAATGGCTATTTTATTACCTTTGTCTGCTTTTATGTATATCACTGATTTTTCTTTTAGTTGTTTTAATGTCATTCTGTAGTTTATTGATTTCTTTTGGTTTTTCATGTTCTCTAAATCTTTTTTGCATTTACTTTTAACAAAATAAATCTTTTTTGCATTTACTTTTAACAAACTATTTTTCCCTTTCGTTTAGTTGTTGAGTGGATATGTATATGTCGGCTATGAAATCATCTACGTTATCTGAGAAATCTATACAAGTTTTTAGGCCTTTGTTTAGGAGATTGATTTCATTTTCGGAAAATGTGGCACTCAAAAGATTAACTGCTTTTTCTGTTGTGTGTGTGCGTGAGGGTGGAACCGTTTTTATTTGGTGTTTTTGTAAGTTCTGCAGTTTCTTTTATAACTTCTGGTTTTTGTTTTTCATTTGTACACTTAAATTTTGATGTAGGTGGTGGTGTAAATTTTCAAGTTTCTTACTATGGATGAACTCAACAATTTTCTACTTAAACCAACAACGGCCACCACAGGAACAGGAACATGTCTAGCCATCATTTCGAGTAATGGCTGTTCAATGAGCAACCAAAGATGGGAGAGATTCTCCTGAGACGCGTCTTACTTTTATGTAAGTAAGTGGAGTTTAATGTAAAAATGAATACCTAAGTTTAGGATATATTACCACTCCATTGTCAACAGCTTCGTAAGTACAATATCCTTTCTTTATATTATTTCAATGACCATACGTAGCTATCATGGCCACGAAAACATGTGGTGTGGATGATGTTTTGAGAAAACATATAAAGTGTATTAGACAGCAGTAATACAGTGGTTTTGAAGAAAGCTCTAATGATAGCGATAATGAATCTAATGCAGAAAGTAGCAAGGAAATTTATGAAAACAATAATGACACACCAGGCTTTTGGAAACATAGTCCTACAACACAGAAAACAAGTCAACAATATTAGTAAGCTTATGCTTTAGTATTGTGCATGCAAATTTTAAGGATTACCCTGATCCCATCTTCGCTGCTAGTGATTTAAATCTGTATACTTGTTAGCTGAGAAGGTATTTAAACATGACATGACTGGTTAAGACAATTGCAAAAGTTTACAAAATAATTCTGCTGGAACCTGTGGTGAAGAACATGAACACATCTTTGTTCAAGAACAGGCATTGGAGCTTCCTGCAAGATTCAGCTCCAACCAATACGGCAAGATACACCAATACTTAGATCACGGATTCAATCCTAAGCCATGGATCCCTTGCTATAGATATACAGAACAAAAAGAACCTCAAGCCTGAAAAAAGAAGCCTCTGAGCAAAATTTTTCGGCTGATTTATGCCCTGAATTAAATGAAGTGCTGATGATCTAAGATGTTAAAAAGCATCCGTAAATAAATTAACTAAAACCTAGACTTAGAGATTTGGCTTGGGAGAAATCTTCCAGATTTTATTAAGTGCTCAAGGTTGGCCTTCTAGTAGTCCCAACCTGAATTCCATGGACTAAAAACTTTGCTTGAGAGTATAGATCACAAGAAAAGAATTTTGAGTCTCAAGTAATTCTTGGAGTTGGAGGTACTGTGCTGCTATAGACGAATGGCCTGAGATCTTGGTCTTATGTGAGGAGAAAAAGGTAAAAACAGGTAAAAAAATGTTATATGTTATAAATACTTAAATCCTAACAGTAATTAAAGCAAGAGTAAGTACACACGATTTAATTTATATTTACATCATAGTGACTGCCAGAATATTTTTCTAAAACTGATAAACAATATGCACAATATAACTTGGGACATCAATTGCAAGTATAATACTTCATTATATTCAAATATCACATTCAGATAACTGTTTAACAATGATGGAGTTTTTCCTTGGTAACATTTACTCACACAAGAGATCATGATGAATGTGCCTGCCATGTTCATTACTGACAGAACCAATATTTAAACGAAAATGTAAATACAACAATGCAAACAATATGATCTGAACACTACACTTCCCATTTCTGCATAACATAACAGCATGTTTTTCCTTTATAATTATCAGCTTTATGACGGAAGAAAATTGTTTGATATACTATCTTAAAAACATTCCAAGTTTTGTTTTCTCCAACACACAGCACATCAACAAAAGATCATGGAAATCTATGAATCCTCTCTACATTAGCCTCTCTTTAAAGTAAAACATACACTGGAAAAAATGAAATTCTGCACCATTACAGTCCATGGCTTTGGAGTTCTTCATAAATCATTATTTTGTTTGCAAAGATGATGGGTGTATCAAAGTATGGTCAACTAGAAGTGGGCTCGCAATGTCCTTTATGGCCACTCTCTCCTTTTGAAATGTGCCACTGCAGATGAAACAACAGTACTTTATATGGCCTAGCTGAAATTCATGCACTAGGTTACTATTTTCATATCATTGTGTATCAGCCAACAATGTCCCTCCTGGCTGATATACAAAGGTGATTTATGCTTTCATTCCATTTTTTACCTATTTTCCATGCCCAACTGGAAGAGGGCATAAATTTGTTACCACCATGTTACAAAAAAAGCTTTAAGACTTGTCAGGGAGGAGTCAATAAAGAGCTCCCATACACATGATTTGTAGCTAATATTGTTGTCATAAGTAGCATCACTGCACAAAATAAAATTACCATACATTTTGAAGAATGAAGTTAAATGCTGATGACAAAAAAATGGAACACAATGAATTATCTTTCCAGAAATTCCACAGCAGTACCTGGGCCCCAGCAACTTAGCTTTGTTTTCGACATTCTGAGGTAGTGTACCAAATCATTAAGCTCATTTTAAACAGTTATTTGAGGTATTTGCCATCTGTTGCCAGGATGAATTCTGGAAGTTTATATGTTGACAATTGTGCATCGTCATGAGCTTCAATTGCATTTTGTTTTTCTATAGAATTAATTGAATATAATTCTGACTGCGGAGTTGGATTTCCTTCCCTATGAAGTGCAGATCATTGTGCAGATTCAATATCACAACAGCTTATCATCCATTTTTCCTTCTTCAAATAAACTTCACTGATTGAAGGTACAAGGCAAAAATAGCAGTTATTTGTATGAAATAGAAACTCCCTTGATACCATGAGAATTTTGAGTATTTCTTACTTTCAGCCATTGATGAATCTCTGCACAGTGGTCACAATCTATGTGGGGTCCCTTGTTTTATTCCAGTCAAAAAGCTTACAACCAAAATAGCAGTGCTGGCTGTATGTACTAGCGAAAGGTCAATTAACTTTTGTGTAGCATATAAATGAATGCTCCACAAACGTCATAAAATTTTTTAAACATTATTCACACACTTGCAAGGCATTTTACCCTAAATATGCTCACGTATTGATAAAACTGGAGAAAACAATGCAAGTAAAGCATTCATATTCAAACTGCTTGAATCTAAACAGGAAAAACAACACAGGTGGCTGAGGTAATTAAGCCATGGATTTGTGAGTAGGCCTGCAGTTTGAATCCCATGAGGACCTTCAACCCCGAATGAGATTCTTCTAAGATTTTCTCAGGCCTCATCAACGGCAAATTCTATGCAGATACCCTAAACTTAGATGTGGAACAGGTCCTCCCAAAATTTATTTATCATTTATTTTATTTCTCCATCATTAATATCTACTGGCTTTAATGTCATAATAAAACTGGATGTTAAACACTTTAAAAAATCCACACAGGAGCTGGCAGAATGCAAATATGTACAAACAGTATTAGGTGTTGACAAGTGTCTTAAGGCAAGACCTCTGGTGGAATTTTCTTCTAAGCAATTATCAAGGAGTACAAATGTTATATCTCTCTCAGAGAATAGATATAGAACAGTTATTTTAAATTTTTTTTTTTAAAAAAAATTATAACTATATAAAAAGCTTTCTCGCTGTAGACCACTGTAATCAATTTATGTATAGATATGTCCCAGTGCACAATAGTTTTTTTTTCCCTCATGTCAAGATTGCTGTAGATCACTGTAATCAATTTATGTACAGATATATCCTAGTGCACACTAGTTCCCCCCCCCCCCATGTCAGGAATGTCTATTCCTGACATTAAATATATTAGCTAAATCTCTAGTGCGAGTTTTCCTTGCCCAACCTTCTACTTCTCCATTCAAAGTCAGATGCATTTAGTACTATTTATTCTATATACCTAATAAAAATGAGTGTTCTCCTTTCTCACCCTAACCATACCTGCATAGATAAATGCATGCGCACACATACACACACACACACACACACATATGCACTCCCTCAAACATACATGCATATACACATTCTACGTTCAATGTTTCTTTCTAGGCAAGCTATCTTCCTTCCTTCAGCAACCCATGAAGACATGTTCTATTATAACTTCCTGGTGCCAAAAGAGAAAGTGGTCTATAATGAATTAACTGAACTCAAGCAGTCATACAAAGCAAACGCATTAAAAAACTGTTCGAAATACATGCTGCACATTATTTTTTTTCTTCCCCAAAACTGAAGTAATATTTAAACTGCTACATCTCAGCAATGACTAGAGAAATCATTCTGCTTCTTTTAACAAACATGCAATAACCCCTACCTGCTAAATCAATTAACCATTGCTGTCACCTGAACAATCTATTCTTTGGTGACATTACCTTAACTATCACATGCCATTCAGCATTTCCTGCAAACTCTACACAACACAGTTTAGAAGTTCAAGACTAATATACTAAATTTAATACATATAAATACCTACAGAAGAAAAACAATCATGTAATAATTACAAGCACTGCAAAACCAATATGTTTATACCAACATCTTCAACTATAACATGAAGTACACTGCAACTACATTCTATACTTCTGTGCATTTTAAAGGAGTCACAAACATTCAAGTTTCATACTTTTCACTGTTGCAGATAAACATTCATGATCAAATTTATAACATCTAATTAATACACACACACACAGATGTAACCATGTTTAACAATATTTTGTAGGTACTCTTAATAACTCTTATAAATGCAGTTAATTTCAATAATGCCTTGAATATTGACAATTCATTTGCATCACAACTGGCTTTCAAAATCTCAGATTGCATAATGTCCATTCCATTAATTAATGGTATTAACATTATAATTTAGAAGCTGTATTTGACCATACACTTTAGTAACAATTTTGATTAAAAATGCAAACAATTTTGTTACAAAAACTAAACTGGGTATGCAATTATGGCACTAAGTCTAAACTATGTCTCATTGTTTTAACATCATTGAATTTTAATAATTAGGATCAACATTATAATGGCACCAAAGAAAATAACATTGGAAATTAAGACTGCAGGTTCCACAAACATCAGTTTTAGTTATTTTCCTGTAACCTGCTCTTCAGAGAGTATTGCACTTATTTTCATAGTATGAAAAAAGAAAATCTAAATTTTATCTATTTACCTGATATACTTATAAAAATAATAAGTTTAACTTAATTGGCCAAGGGAGCTTCTTTGCTAATTCATCAAATCAAGCATTGAACTACACTTAACTGGATAACATAGAAATGTGAAAAGTGCATTGGTAAAATATGCATGCAGTAAAGTGAAATGCTTTACATAATAACATATTCCAGAAGGTGAAATTAATTTATAATTATTATTTTGTAATCAAAGTATATTAGACTTTAATTTATATATGACCTATAATATAATTTTAACGCTAATTATGTCCAAGCATGCCTTTCATCATCAAGTGTTAGTTTCATATTATTGTCAAAATTTTCTGAACTATTTTAGAACAGTTATTGGCATATTTTGTACATAAATGACCTGTTCATTTATTACATAAGTTGTGAAATAGTTTAAGATTCTAGTTCAAGCCATTTTTCATGTTGTTACTGCGTCCAGTTCCCTTAAGATTCTAGCCAATACACTCCTTCCACAACCAACCTCATTATAATTTAACAAACAGCAACATCTTGCATTGGTTTTAATAACAAATAAAGCCATCCCAAAGCATTGATCAGCAATGTCAAGAAATCCCCCCATGAGGATTCTAGCTTTTTGGATGTAGAGGAAGTGGTATTGGGGTATAAATGAGATTTACTTCTCTTCTGTGGGTCCCAATGTTGTTGGTGTTGGAGTAGTTGTTGTTGCTGTTTGCCCCCTCCACCACTGTTTCCCAGACTTGGATCCAAGCCGAAGTGCATCATTAAAGGCGCCATCGGCACTGTGGAGTGGATTGTAGGTCACAGAGTATTAAGAAAAATAGTCTTGAAAACAAAATGCACTAACCACTTTCTGTAAAACATTATTAATGTTATGTTTTCAGAAAATGAATAAACCGAGATAGTGGGAAATGAAGAACTAAATAAAAGTGTTAGTAAACATGATTTTAGAGACAGCTTAATAGCTATTTATTTGCTAAAACAGAAATGCAATAATAAATGTATACAAAAGTGCAATGTAGAATAAATGAAATATAATGAAACATTTTAACTCATTGGCAGACACAAGGAAGGTTAAAAAATTAAACACCAATTACAAATGTAAGCAGAGCTAAGCCTACTTAAAGCACTCCATGCATTTACCATGCTTAAAGAGCAATAACCTACAAAGTGTTGTTTATACTGATATTACACATATGATGACAACAAGGCTAAGTAGAGGCATGCTGAAATCATTAACATGCATCTTTTGTAATATGATATTAAGTATTTTATGCAGGCTAAATTTTATCTTCCAACAGCTCAATACATGTTTATTTAGAGTAATAAAATTGGATGAAAACATGCAGTCAGTTATTAATTATCGTTTTTAAAAGAAATTTTCTTGGGCATTCTGTTATTATTTAAATCAATTCCACGACTAAAAAAACTGTAAGGGCCTCATAAACTTAAAATATTTCATCACCACACACACCTGGCCTTAATGTCAAATTTACACGGAACGCCTTCCTAACGCGTTAAAACAGCTGTTTTGTATGGGAAAAATATTTTTTGCTTTGGATTTACGACTCGTAATATTTAACTAAACATACCTGAAGAATCCGAGGTTCCTTGGAATGGATCAGTCATTTTCTGCCGCTTGCTTGGCGGCCCATCGACGAGATGATCGGCCATATCTCCCTGTTTACCAAGCCGTGCCTACTAGCCTACACAGTATTGTATTTAACAGAATTTAAATCGGCCACACATGGCCCATCAGAAATTCGATCACACAACTGAATCTTGATTACTACTGTGCCAATAGTTCGATGTTTGATCCATTCCTCAAGGCACATATTAATTATCCACAGTCAACGATGGGGCTTAATGAAGCCACAAACTGGCGGATGAGCCTACACAGTACCTCTCTCCATCTTCCGACGGAACTCACACAATGATCCAAAAGTAAATCACCCACAATTTTTCATCTTCAAACGCTTTTTAAACACAGTTCGTCCACGTAACATTACACTAATCACATTAAGTCACTAATAAGATGAAAAAATGCCCATTTACTGAAGTAAAATAACGATAATTTTCAGAATAATTCCCAAAATTTCCCACAGTCTGGGTTTAGCAAAATGGCGGCTGTTGATGAAAAGTTTTTCTACGCTTGTCAAGACTATTAATGAGCAGCCGTCGTTTCTATTGGTCAAGATGAACCACGTGACAGTCACAGGTGTCGGTATTGGTCAATCTTATTCACGATGATATTAATGACGTCACTCCCACAACCGAAGATAGCCGATGTGTAATTGCTCTTTGCGGAGTGAGAATATATCGGAAATGTAATGAATACATAACACAAAGCATCCGAAGTCTTTGGTATACCTGGAAGTGTTCCGTAGCAGGGCTACGTATAGTTTGCTTGCTGCTTGTGTAAATGAAATAGCTACCGGCGTTAAGGAGAAACACGTTACACAATGTATCATCCGTCTGTTATTAAAAGTACTTATGCTCTGCAAGTGTATGAGGAAAGTAAAAAGTACACTACCTAAATAGTGTTAAGGGTCACAGAACTTTTCGTCAATAAAGGATAAGAGATGGGTTAATTTATATAATTTTTTTTTGTTTATATGCCATAAATACTTATAATGATATACCAATTGGATGTTTTAAAGAAGAGAATGACAGAAATCGACAGTGATTAGCCATTCCTCAAAATCACTTGTTCTCATAACATAAATTTATGAAGAATGCAAAAGTGGAGTAAGATGCTTAAGCATTGGTTCAGTCACAGGCCATGAAAACAGGTGTTTTCTGTGTCTCGCAGGTTAAACCTCTCTTGACACACTAACCAAAACATAGCATTGTAATGTGACGTGCAGAATGTTTATGTTATTCTTGCTGGAGAGGCGGGAGAGCATTGGCCGTGAACGTTTGACAACACTGTCGTATCGTGCACCGATGTCACGTGGTTACACCAATCTCAGACTGCGCGCGAAGTGTGTGCAAGGTCATGGGCAGTTGTCGGCGTACCGCCAAAAAGGACGTTGTGTGGTAGACGGAATAGACGACAGACTTCTTTGAGCAGCCAAACCTTCTTGCCAGCCCTTTTCGCACATAGTGACACAACGCCGTCTGTGGCCTCTGTGAGTGGCGGAGTGCTACCGAAAGTAAACAAAATGGTGGATATCAAAAGGAGCGATCGATCCACTTGATTCCGCTGCGTTATGTAATGATGGCAGAGCACAGTACAAACGCACACTGCAGATACTGTGTGACCTTGAAGACTCGGATTAGAAAAAGGGGCTGAGCAAGTCTTTTCCTGATAACTACGTTCTCTTAATACACTAGTTACTAATTAATGTGAGATAAACGGCACAAAAACGGTATTCTATCTCATGTCAGCTATCAAGGATAATTCGTCGTGTTTCAGAAATAGCACTAGTCTCGTCGTTTAAATGAGTGCAGAGCGAGCGAGCTTCAAGGTCATTTAATGTACCGTTTTAAATATGCTTTAGATACTTTGCGCTTGATAAGCTGGGCTAAAGGATTTTAGGCTAGCTGTTCACACTGAAAATAAAGCTTGAAATTAACTTTCAGGATAAGCTGCTTTGCATTCCAAGTTGCCACTGTGCTGAGCGGCATGAATTAGCTACACACTTTCTACATCTTAGAGATTATCTAAGTCCAGATCTACTCCAATTAAAGATGCATTTGACCTAGACATTCATCCTTTTTATAATAATATTGACTTTTTGCTAGCGTAAGCATTCTACCTCGCGCTATTGCGAGACATTACTCAGCGCGTTATAATTACAAAGAAATCTCAATTTACTGAGTTTCCCACGATTCGTTGCGGCACAACACTAGCCAGTATCGTTTTAACTTCAATTTATTGCTGAATAGGGGATTGGATGCAGGCATACTTTACATGTTTCAGTACATACACTCGACAGTTGTGACAAAAACTTTCACTTTATACATTGCTTTGAGCTTTCCATCTCCGTTTATAAGGATATTAGTAGCTACTCTGGATTTCAAAAGCAAATAAAATTATAATTTCCCAACCAGAATTACAGATTATAAATAATGCTTATTCCAAGTGAACCTTCCTCTAAGCAATATGCATTTTCTGCATCTTATCTACTTCACCATACTTTGAATATCCATTATAACCTTTATACTTAATTGCTCACTGAAATTAAAAATGCTGCAAGTTTGCATGTTTTCCAAATTTCTCTGAGATAGTTGAAGGCAGAGCATTAAAAACAACAGTCCTGTATTATTTTCATACCTTGATATGTACCATGTATCATTTTCTTACCTTTTAAATTTATATCACTTGGCCTCAGGTATTTGAACTTGTAGCTTTATAATAAACATTAATAATTGTGGAGCACAGCAAAATATCAACAAACAAGAATTGCAAATTTGGAAATAAAACTAAATTCAAGATTTTACAAGAATCCTGCAAAAAGTGGAAAACATTAAACAAGGATCAAATTTTATTACTGTGATCATAATGAAAGGCAGCATAAGTGTAAGAAAGTTACTAAATAGCAATATAGGAAATTGTTATAGAAAAAATAAATATTAATATTTGTGCAATGTTAGGAACAAACTATAACTTTTGAGCCACTAACTAATTCATCTGGCAGTTTTCATAGCAAGCAATGTGTAAAGAATAGGTGGCATTGCCTCAAGATTGTGAACTATGTTGCCAAAAGTGCAATTGTACCATTTTTAATGTGTACTAAAAAGAGTAATCACTAAAGCCCCATTCCACAGAATACTCAATTTCTTAATAACCATTGGGTGCAGTACTTAAATTCTTCAGAGGCTAAATACTCTCCCATAGGTTTTCCTCTACATATCCTTGGGACTATTCTGCCTGGAGTTACAATTTTTTTTCTCAAGCTTAAGCAATGTGCTGGAAAAAATATTGAGCCTTTCAAGTTTACATTGCTAAATTTGGAAGCTATTACAATGATTCAGTGCAGCACCAATTGTATCAGGATGGATGATTGTTGAAAACACCACTCAAAGAGCTACAAGAGGCAGATGTGGTTTATGTATTTTTCCCACTTTGGCTTCACGGTAAAAACTTATTTGACATTAGTTTTATTCTGCTTAGCTCAGCACTGATTCACATCCATAGTAGCACTATACATTTATTGAAATGTGACTGAGCTGCTTTGATAGAGGCTACGGTATGAAAGTATGAAATTTCATTTGCATTGTTTCTTCATTGAACTTCTCATAAGTATATGTACATGCAGGAAACATAAAGGAACTTGGCTTTAGGGACTACAAGGAAAAAACATCACTACTAAAATGTATATATGTCTATTTTACTGATTGAAATGAAACCATCCAACACCAAATAAAATATTATAAGCTTACATAGTAGAATAAAAGTTGCTAAAATACAAACTGCCTTAAAATTTTCTTTCATTTGTTTTTTTAAAATTTAAGTCTAAGCATTTTTTTAACAAAGGCCTATTTATATGAAAGGAAATTTCAAGCTGACACACCCAAACAAAGCAGCCCCATTCACTGGACTTTCTAGTTATTTCACATTAAAAATGTGTGTTTCATGGGTTATTTTACTTTCAGTCTTTTAGCCCTGAATTGCATTTAATAACAATCTCTCCTCCTCTCTCTACAGATATCCTGTTTTCATTTTTACAAATTCAGAATAATGACAATCTTTTGCTTTATTCTTTCACCAGTGTATGCAATTCAGCACATACATACTACATTCATACATAAACACAAAATAAGTTTACAAAACACACAAGTTGCACGTTTACATAAGTACACAGAATGGTGAAATGCTAGTCCCACTTAAAACACAGCAAAAAAAAAAAAACAATTATGACTGGAACTGTCAAGGAGATAAAAAATTGCACTGATTGATACATTTATTATGCAGTAATGAATTTTCATTATGTGTCAACAACTAGTTATTTTACTCATTTAGGACACATGGCACTATAAGACAATGGAACATTCCTGGCCAAGTTTATATATTTTATGTCATGAAGTACACAGCTATGGATCTGTAGAAGACAGAAGCTCCATAACACAGAAAATATTTATATGCCATATTTGCACCATTTATAATCAAATTTAATCCCTACTAATTTGTTGTCTTTTTATTGTTAAGATTTAAAATACCTTAAGATTAACCTGCGGCATTCTTGCATGTCATAGTCAAAGCCTCTGGACTGATTTGTGCAGCTGGAAAATGTATCTGGATCCTGGCCTAAAGCCTTTACAAATATCATTATGCCAATTCCATTACATTCTTTTCTTTCCACATCTGGTTCTAGGGCTAGCAGTGGCATTTTGGCAGTCACTGATGATATGCTGTTAACATTATTAAATAATAATAATAAAGAAAGGACTATTAGGTGCCAATAGCTCCTGAATTAACACTACCAATTGAGGAACAAGTTCACCCTCTTGTTCATGTCAGCCTCTTAATGGCAACATTTCAAGAAAACTGTTCATTTTGATTCTCATATATGGAATGCAATGATTATCCATAAAAACCCATTATAATTAAGGTACCAGATTTGAAAAATTAAAACAGATTATATCTGGGCATGGAAATTGTAAAATTAAAGCCTTTAACAAAGGTATCTAAGAATTTCAGCCACTGCCTTTAACATAGGCCTATTGAAACATAATAGCAGACAGGATCTCAGAAGTACAATATAGATGCTTAGAATAATGAACAAACTAGCAATACATATTTAGTATTATTTTCTAATAGTATTTACCAAGCTTGTGAATCAAAAGAACTATAAAATGCTGCATACAAAATTTTACATGTGAAAATATCTCTTTATGTTACCAAAACATTCTTTTTACCAAATGGGATGCTTTTTATGAAGCAGTAGTTCTCAAAACTTGTGATAGATCGAGGATACTCCTAAAATTAAATAACCACCAAAAAGGTGTGGCAAAAGCAGGGGGGAATGTCTTATGATTTTGCATATATAAGAAATTCATCTTTTGCCCATTTATGGGGAGGGAAGTTGCCTTTTTGAATGCCTGTCAAAAACCCTCAGGGATTAAATAAATTGTACAAATGAAGCTGTAGATAATGGATAGTGTACAATATAAACTCTGGGGGATTCTACATCCCTTACAAGACCAAGTGAGAAGTGACTGTAGCAGTTTACTATATTTACAAGCTATAGTTACTAAAAGGTACAATGAAAGAAGCTCATCATGGCACATGGCTGCTGTTATTAGACTAGCATAACATAATATACACAATAATACAAAATAAATTTTATTAATGATGACAACCTTGTATTTATAGCAAAAATAGTGTTTGTTACAAGATTTGTTATATACAATCTAAATCAATGAAAAGTATTTTTAAAAGTAAATCTAAATGCCTGATCAGCAGGTTACTATACAAATGAAGATTTAATATTAATTTTAAGATGAAAATACTGCTGCATAAATTTTCTGCTTGTATTTTTTCTTTCAGTCAAACTATTGACTGATTGCTAGTGACCATTGGCAATGCTGATATTTATAATTTTTTTTCCCTAGCTTCCCAATTATTTTTCATTTTTTTGTTGCAACCAAGTTGACTGAATTTCATTAGATGTTCTTTGTTTAGGATTGAAAGTCTTTAGATCTACATATGGTTTCCCTTTTAGTTTTTGTTGTTCTTGTTCAGTAATTAATGTTTTTATGAGTTTCAATTTAGAAGAAAGTTCTTTGAAAGATGGTTTTAATTTTATTGTGGCTCCTTTTCTTTGCTAAAGTACCAATAATCTCTTCCCCTTTAATCCCACATGACTCAGAATTCATTTAACTATTCTTTTATATTTATTTTATTATTAGCCAAAAAAAAAATGCATAGACTATCTGCTCACATGTGTCATCAGATTCCATAATAATGTTCCCAGTGCCAGAATAAATCTTCGAGCATTGTGTTATCTTCCTCTTCAATATTGGAATAGATCATACTTCTTAACACAAAATATAATTGAAATTGGAATTGTAACAATGAAATGAATCACATAATTATTATGTTGTGATGAGCTAAACATTATTGCAGCTTCACTAACTTACTATTTCATTATAATATATTTCACGGACCTTTGTCCAAGTCAACTATTGGATTTATTGTTGTAATCCTTGGAAGACAAATGTTTGACTCAGGAGTACATCTGATGCATCTGAAATTGGTGTTTTCTTTCCCCAAGATACTGAAGTTCAAAAATGGATTAATGAACTTTATATCCTGGGGGAAGAAACCATCATCAGATGTTTGCCAGAGCCAAACAGTACGTCCTCCAAGGATTAAGACAACAGTTGATAAGTAGCTGATGATACAATCAAAAATTGCAATTAATGTTCTAATGAAATAGTAAGTTAGTGAAGCTGCAAGAGTGTTAAATTCAACTCGTCACAATATTTTAATTAAGATCTTAGTTCTTAAGCAAGAGCAATTATGTTCAGGTGTTTTCTTTAAAGATAATGAAGTTAAGAATCACTAGTGTAATGTCAATAAATGTGCTTTATCTCAAATAGTACCAGATAGATAAATAACTCTGGACAGTAGACAATATTAAAAAAAAACTGGTGTCTATAAAATCATGCTAACCCCTTGCCCTGAAGAAGCAAATATCTCAAGAATTACATTTAAATTGCCACTAGACTGTATAGCCAATATAACACAATACCAATGCACGTTTGCCTTTTAATATTATTCTGGGTGAGCTAAGTTCAACTTGATTGATTTTTATATTCTGGCATCATTAATTTCGTTGGAAAGTGGCATGGTGTTTACAGTCCTTGCACAGATTTGAATTTTTTTTTTTTAATATGTCGTGGTTTTCTGTCCAGAAATGTGATGCCACTGCTGATTTCTCCAACTGCTTGTATTTTACATTTCTGAAATATTCTTTTAAACATGTGCCTATGATTCTCTTTCTTTTTCCAATGTAGATTTTTTCACATTGTGCACAATTTATTTGATAAATACCAGCTTTTTTCTCTTGTGGAATACTGTCATCAACATTATCAATTAGGATATTTTTAACATTGAATCTGTTTACAGATGCTAACCTGATATTAAAATCTTTTAGAATATTCTGAAATTTTTTTGTAGCCCATGGATGATTGTGAATTTTAAAACAAAGAGAAACATATGCACATGTTCAAAAGAAATTTTCAGAAACATAAAATATGTTGAAGAATCAGCAGTGGCATCGCATTTCTGGACAAAAAACGACATATTGAAGAAAAAAAATTATTAAAATCGGTGCAATGACCTCCAGAATTAGCAACATGGGAAAAAATCTACATTTACAAGTACAAAGACAGTTTGATGAACTTTGACACTTCCGGTGATGAAAACATAAACTTCAAGTTCATTTTACCTCTACCAGTGATAACCATACTTGCCTTCTAAACCCAAGATCACGGGTCAAACTTCGCCAGGATCAATGAATTTTTTTCGGGGTGTAAAAATCCAAATATGCCTTCCTTCGGAGGGGAAATAAAGCCATGGGTCTCGAGTCATGCATTTACAGCACGATAAAGAACCATAAGCCTGAAAGAAGAGGTCTTTGAGCAAAATTTGTCAACCGTTTCACGCCCTGAATTGAATGGGATGCTGATGACCTGAGATGTTAAAGAGCATCCATAAATAAACAAGCAAAAAAAATAATCTACCAGAGCACAGCATAACAGTTTATCCTCCAGTCGACAATGGGGCTGACAATGCAAATGAAGAGTTCGTGAAACCGGTTCTACATATTTAAACAGGTGGAGCAAAAGAGTGTTAATTAGACTCAATCATATAATGATCTTAATATATGATCAGTTTCACTGTTCAATGTTCCAATTAACAATTTTCATTTTTATATGTTATAAATATTCAAGGATTGTACTGTATTTCTTTTCCCTACTTCCAGTACTGTTCTTAACACTTTCATACCACTACAAATTATTAGTTTCCATTGTCTAAAAGGTTTTAACAGTAAATGCTTGCATCCTCTACTTTTCCTTATTTCACTATGTTGCAATTGACAGCTGTTTTGATATTAATGTTTTCTGTTTTCTAGCATATAATCTCTCTATTCCACTTAATATATCCAAAAATCTCTTATCAAATGGCAGATATGAATATTCTCCGAGTAAAACTATGTTCTTGATTTATTCTGCATAACCATCTACTATGTGCTGATTCAAAAGTGCACTGAATTCTACATTAGAACAGGCACAAAAGAGTCATACTCTCGGAGTAAAACTATGTTCTTGTTTTATTCTGCATAACCATCTGCTATGTGCTGATTAAAAAATGTACTATCACTAGCCACTGATAAATATAACTCCAAAGTATTGATTAGTGCAGCTCCAGCTTGTCATAAATACTTATTGTCAGTATTTGTTTCTTGGACATTACTGCCAGATTGAGGCAACAAAGAAAGTGTAGAGTATGAGGGGTTACTTGAACTAGTAGAAAGGTCCCTATAACTCCGTAACCACACTGTTTGGGTATATCAGGCCCCAGGAAATACAGCAACTTATGGTAGTGAAGTAAAGTAAATTATCATTTGCTAAGTATATGGGTTATTAAATTTTGTTGGATCTAGTGCCTTCTGGATTTGCCAAAGGCAAAGGCACTGTTCCTATTTATTATACTTTAATTGACTTTTTATGTTAATTTTGTTATTAATATTTAATATGTAGATGTAGTATGTAGGGGGTTATTTGTAATAAATTTCAATTTTAATAGAATACCAGAACCCAAGTCTTCTGGAAATTGCTAATGAACCAAAGACAAGCATTCAGGAATTAGTTAAATAAGTACAATTAAATGAAAATGTATTGAAATAATATAGTTTCACAAGTGATGTAATTAGCTACAAAGGTGGGGATAAAAAAAAAAAAGGTAATTTAATTGTAATGTTATTGTTGAAATACATTGTCATACTGTCAGATCCTTTATTTTCATGAAGTGCTATTCTGGGGCAATTTTTCATATAGATGATTGCAAAATATGGATGCTATGAGAAAATACTGCTAGTGATTAAGAGCATGCAGCCAGCCATCAATAATAAATAAGCCTAAGTATATATGTGTGAGAAAAGAGAGACCTTCTGATGAAGACACTAATGCTAAACCTGCCTTTTTACATAATTTTTTGCAAACAGTTTCAGCAGCTGGTTTATGATAACTAGGATTATGTCCAGAAAAATATAACTCTTAGAAGCCCTTTATAGGATAACTGAAACGTTACATATAGTTAAAGCTATGCAGGCAGTTTATACGCAGTTAACAAACATAAAACAATAACAATTTAAATTTTTTTTAAAATTCATCCATGATATGGTTTATAGCAAAGTTTATAGCTTTTATAAAAATGAGAAAGTCGTTAACAGTTCAAATTACTTCATGGGTATGTTATCCTTAGAGAGAAATGTATGATTTCACAAACTATTAAATGCTGGGTTTCTGGTGCTATGGTTGATGGTTTGTTGTAAAACCAACATGGTCTATAGGAAATCATCAACCTTGATGCAACAATACCAACTTTCATAAGTTACAGAAAAGCATTGCAATTTTTGGGGGGAGGGGGCAAAAATTAGCCATTTAGCAGTTCAGAAGAGTCACTAATTGTAGTGATATGGAAATACCATACCATTACTAAATAGGTAAATTATAAGGGCAACTAGGTACAATTGTATATTTTGGATGAGATGTTTTATAAACACAATGTTAAAATAAAGGTTGGAATGGTAGATCTTGTTCCTGTACTCTTAAATAAGTCATGTCTTTTGGAAACAAATTGTGATTCACCATGCAGGAATAGATGGATACAGGGTTTTCATCTTCATGACTTAATGACTTAAAATTCTAAAAGAGATGATACACATTTAAAAATTCCTTCTAGTAAAATTGAATGAAAATATCCTCCTCCAATACAAAGTGAGTAACTGTTGATAAAGTTATCAGTCATAAATCAGGACCAGAATCACTAAATTATATATATCACAGAAATATGCTAAATAATATTTCAATATATTAATTATAATTTATTACAATAACTTACATGGAAACAGTAGACAACTTTTATTTTTCCTTTTCCAGTAATAATTCTAGGAACTACTTTTAGCATTCAGGACATATTTTGTCTTTTATGTAGTGACAGAACTGAATAAAATCAAATTTAAAACTCACTTTCACTTGGAAGTTCTGATTGTATTAATACCACATTACACTGGTTTTTAATGTTACTTCAGTGTGATGACATCGTTCTGCAAATTCGCTCCAAAATAGTATTTGAAAATGGGATACTCAGAATTATGGTTAATAACAATAGAAAATACTTGTGCTGGTAGTCTTCAGTAATCCATTACTTTTTTTTTTAATGTACACCCTTATCTTGGTATGTCACTTTGATCAAATCCTTTGCATAAGAAAAATCATGGAGATTGGGAGATTGTCTGTGTCCAAAACTTCTTACATATTTAGACATTTCTCAACACTCTAAATGCCATTGATAAAAGCATTTTGTTCTTAAAGAAAACAATCTTAAAGTACTCAGATAGTTTGTGCTGGAGAAATCAAAGGTAGACTCCAACTAAATTTGTGTTTCAGAGAAAAATTGAAAAAGTTTTGTTAAACTTTTCTATCCAATTCTGGTTTAAACATTTTTAGAGCTGCCATTATTGCATATTTAAAAATTTCATTTTGTCAGCCCAATATGTCAAATATCTCTGGCACAGTAAATCAACTACTTTCCATACTTCTGAAAGCCTTCTCAAAGATTCTTAACACATTTTGAAAAGAAAAGCATATAAGCTGTTTTACCGTAAACTTCTTTACCGATCTCATCTTCATTTTATGTCCATATCAGAGTAAGAAATTCTTCTATTCCCATACTTTTGAAATATGATCTGATGACAGACCAGCATTTTATTACTTTCTCAATGGCAAGCAATGATAGCCACCTTGTGGGCACATGTCTAATTACATTATTTCCAGTTTCAATAAAATCAAAAAATTCTTTCAATACATTTTGATAAATATGAAAAGTGACCATATACTTATAACACACGACAATCCTTAGCAGCATTATGCATACAATGTGCAGGACATCAGCTAAAATATTTTTATTTTGCTTCTTAAGAAGTTGATATTTACCAAAATTAACTTTTGCACTATTTACTCAGCATGCAGAGAAATAAATTAGGTCCAATTTGTATTCTGACAAAATATTTATAATTTTTTGTTTTATACACTGCTGTTTCATTATGAACTTCATAAAAGTCAAGAAGACAATCTGAAAGTCTGACTCTCAAATAAAATAATTATCAAATCCTGATAGAACAAGCTCTACACTGAAAACAGCTGAAATATCAGTTAAGTATTAAGGTTTCTCCTTTTGTTCGACCACTTGACATTTTATTTACAACCTTTGAATCATTTTCTTAACTTTAGAGAGAGTCAAGTAAACAATACAATGCACATTCATTTGTATGGTATGTCCATGCTAGCTCAGTGGTTGCTATTTTCGACCTATCATTTAGATCTTTTTGGAGACAAAAATATTTTGTATTAACTGTTAAGGGTGGCTCATGTTTACAATAAGTAGTATCATATTGAATCAATAACATCCCAATCATTATTATAGAATCTATGTTCAACTTAGTGTTGCCAACTTCAGAAATGTTTTAAACATCTGAAAAGATTTATAGTTTCATTCTTTAGACAAACAAATTTAATGAATGAATGAACAAATTTCAATTTAGAATCATTAAATGGCAAAGCAAATTCAGAAAACTAGATCAAAATCAAATATAACTATGCTCATAAAGTAGAACTCTTCATATAAACTTAATAGAGACTGAAATGAAACACTTCAAAGTTGGATTTGTAATAAAGGCACCATTAATTTTCACATTTAGCTTTATTTATATAAAATAGAAATTTAACAACTCCCCCAAAGTACATGGATTGCAGAACCTAACCTAAGGCATGTCAGCTAAGGAATGAAGATACCCAAGGCTAAGAATTGTTATGGAATATTTCATTAAGTAGCTAAGTAGACAGTGTTGGGGGGAGGGGGTGTCTTTGGCTTTAGTACCTAAAATAACTAGGAGAAGGTTTAACAAACAATGTGTTTTTCAGCAAGCAGCCAAAATGTGCCTGAGTAACAAGAGACTGCTCTTAAGAAACCAAGAGATATGATTTCATAATTATAGGTAATTCCCTAACAAAGAGAGAATCACTATTATCAGAGAAAAGCACAAGCCTAGATGGACCCTTCCCCCTATTTAAGAAGCACGGATGACTTTAATAGAGCAAAAACACCGATGAAGAAAAATTAGTTTCATTTAGTAAGTTTTTCAACATTTTCCAAATTAGATTAACAAAGAATTTGGAAATCCAAAAGTTCAGGAGGCAAAACTAAATGAATTACACTACATTCCTACGAGATAATGATGCCTTGTGTGCAGTTCAAAATCTGAAAATTTTATAAACATTATACATGGATGTATATTCTTATCTATATTATTCTAAGAAGCAGTCTCAGCAAAACTATCAAATAAGTTGCCATCTGTCAGCTATGCAGAGCTCCCTAGGATAACAGAAAATTATTTAGTAGCAAGGTCCTGTTGTTTACAACCCAGAATTCACCTGCAGTGAAAATAAGCAACAATGCTGGGTTTCTCTTCCTTTTCAGCATAATAAGAGTATTGTTTAGAGTAAAATAGACAATACTTCACTATCGGAGGAGGTCAAAATTTATGTTCCTGATATGAATATTTGGGGAAAATTCAACAGGATTAGTTGCAGCAGCAGAAGCCATTCAGATAATTACCGTTCTATTTTGGCCGAAGGTTTGTAACTTCAAAAAGAGATGATTTCTAATAAGAAAGCAAACTCAGTTTATCAAAAAAAATGCAGCTGTATATAAGCTACCCCAAGATATGGTGAGGCAAAGATCCTAATACCATATCATCTGTCAAGGGGAAAAAGAGTTACAGAGGAAAGATGTAGCAAAACTGCTAATATCTGTAGGTCACTCCAAACAGAAAGATCTGGATCACCGCACTAGTAACAAAATGGCTTTCTGAGACAAAAGAGAGCCTTTTCTGTTAACATAACTATAACCCTAAGCCTAATATCATGTCTTGGTTGCAATAAAGGATGTCACTTTGACTAATAAACTTTTTATAAAAAATATGAAAAACAAGTGAAAAATGTACAAATGGACTGAAAAACTGAGATAATCTTATTAACATTTTGCTTTGAAATTATTTAAAATATTGTAGGTGTTATCTTCTGGTTATTCCTAACAATAATCTTAAAAAGCATGTCTGGTTATACTTCCAATCTCTTCTCATCCTTCTCCCTTAAAATTAATGTTTCTGATCCATATAAAAGCATTGGTTTGGCAATTAATTTGTGCAGCCTTAACTGAATAGACTTAAAATATATTTTTGGGGGGGAGGGTGACTACACTAATCCAATTAAACTTAATCTTTGTTTATGGAGATTACATTGTACAGATAATAGAATTAACCTGTTCAATGTTTTATTAAATATAATTATTTTGGTTTTTACAGGTTCTTTAAATCTCATAGCCCATTATCTTGGATTTTAAAACTGAAATATCAAGTGCATATTGCAAACTAATTTTGAGTATTAAAGATTTTATACAGATTAATTTTGAGTAAGGTTATGTGCTACATCTTTCAAATAAGTAAAGGTAACTTGTAATCTGCACATAGCAGCATGGATGTAGATGCATTCCCTGACAATTGTATTCCTCTATCAATTTTTAATTTATATGTTAAATAATAAACAGAAAAGCCTGGCATCTCTGATAGTTTTAAGGGGTTTTGAAAATTAACTCTATTGGCTTTTCATTAAGACCTCTGATTTTGCATATAAAAATTTAATTAAAACCTTTCTTTATATTTTATGATATTTTAAAGTTTCCCAGGAGACTTGTCAGTTAACCTGGTTATATCCTCGTTTATAATCTACGAATAAAATATATAGTTGAAATTAAATTCCTCTCTGTTCTCTATGTCTGTTCAATTAAAATCTGTCCTCTATGTTCAGTCAGTGGATTTCTTAAAATTCCTGTAAATTTCTTACATAAGTTGCATGTTAGTTATTCTTCTATAGTTATTATTTTAATGTTTACTTTCTAAAGTATACTAAATCCCAATCTGCTGGGATCGTTTTTCATCTCAAATCTTATTGTAATACTCTGGTTTTTAGCCAACTTTCTGCATATTTTAGAAATCCTATTTATACTATTATCTATTCCTATCTATTTGATAGCTAATTCTAATTCTTATTCTGAAACTGAATTTAATTCTGCAATTTCTGTGCCCAATTGATCAAAGACATTAGTCCGAATATTATTGTTTCTTTATATAAATCCTATTTTAACTGGTTGAAAATAGATTTTATATAAAGAAATCACATATGTTTTACTCTGTTGATTCCGATTAAGTTTTATATTGATTATTTTGTGTACCCCAAACTTGGTGATAATGGTTAACCCATTCGTTCATTTGTAATAATAATATCCTAATTTTATTTTTTTATAATTTTAACCCTATTCTATCTGCCAGACAAACATTTTTCCAACTGTTTAAATTCTTGTCTTTTCACTATTCTGCTAAGTTTGTTTACTTCAGTTCCTTGCGTTTTATATACCATATCATCTCACCTCCCAACTTGCGTTGTTGTAACTTCTAATATGGTAATTTTTCTTAGCAATAGCTATTTTTTTATTCTAGATCTGTATCCATTTTATTGAGTCTGTATTTTCTTTGTACCTTGGCAGCTCTATGTTTAATATATTTTATCAAACTGCATCCCTTTTTTCCTCCAGAACTTTATTCAGTCTGTTTTTGTGCATATATTTTAGATACTGATAAATGTATACTTTGATATGTTTATGCAATTAAATGTTTCTTTAACTACAATATGTACAAGAAAAAATGTCATAAGCTGGTTGAAGCCTGTTATTACAGGTGGCTAGAAATTAATTAGTTCCTTCTTTCAAGTGTTATCTATCACATTTGGTGTCCACTTCCACTACTATGACTCTCTTGTGGGCCTGGGTTCAATTTCCAGTTGGGATGTTCTTTCCCTATGTATAATTTTTTTTCCTTGGGGAAAAAAACAAAACAAAAATGATGCTTACTAGATAACTGTCAACACTAATGACTCCAGATTCATTTAAATGATCATTTCATTCATTCTGTTAATCACTCAGAAAAAAATAATGTACACACACACACACACACACACACACACACACATATATATATATATATATATATATATATATATATAAATAAACTTTTATTGAGCTCCCTCTTGCCTAATATGTTATTTACCCGTTATCATTTAGAACCTTAACTGTGAAAATCTATTCACAATGCATGAAGAGAGATTTCTACAGATTCAAAACTGGTGGTACTGCAGTTCAGTATCATTAGTCATAATCATAAGATGAACATGAATTGAGCACAGAACAGCATGCAAAATTCCTGTAAATAATGATCAAACATCTACACAAGCGGAATTTTTTGAGGTACTAAAGTATTTTAGGGATTGTTTAGTTGCCTCATTAAAACATTAGGGGGGCGGACCAGTAGAATCACTTCAGAAAACTTGCTTAAAAATTAATACAGGACTAAGTTTTATCTATCTGCTCCACTTAGTTATGCCACTATATTGAAAACCTACCATTAAGCTCTGCAAAATCAAAATTAAACTAAATAAAAATACATGAGGAAAGCACATCATTTATGTAATATAGTGACTTGAAAACTGAAACTGAATACAACCTGTAGACTTCAGCATAGCATTAGTGATACTGCCATCATGTATAATATAGAAGCAAAGTGGTGCTAAGTTTATCCTTGAAGCTGCAGGATGTAAAGGGTTCTTTTTCACTGATAATCTGTTATGAATAACCATATCCTATCAGTATCTAAATAGGAAATCTACATGTTTACGCCCATCTCTCCAGAAATATTTAGCTTTAGTTGCTTAACAAAGCCATCTAAAACATATTACAGCAGAATTCAACCTGAAAGTTTTAAGAATTATGATTTTTTGAAGCAACGTAACCTTGATATACTAGAAAAGATTCTTAACTATATGCTACAACAATTTAGTGTATTAAAATGTAAAAGTTTCTTTAGATGTAAATCTATTCCTGCAAAGTACTGAAAATAAATAATAAAGCAAAATTTTATTCTTGCAAGCTGTATTACTAGCAACATAATGTACAAATCAAAAGGAGTACCAAAGATAAATATAATGCAAAAAATATTTGTAATGTTACTGTCACATACATGAAAAGTGAAATGCCATAGATTGTAAGATATTTACTCTCAGTTCACTGTAGAATGAAAATTGGATTTATGTAGTCAGAAATACAGGTAAAAATTACATGTTGTTAGACCAGGAGAGCCTCACTTACAGCAATCAATGAAAGAAAAAGCCTTTGTAATATTTCAGCTTTGATTTACATTCAAAAGCTATAAAAAAAAAAATTAAATGGGAGTTTATTCTTCCATAGCAGTAATAATATCACTGAAATCCTAAAGCCAGCCATCAAAGGAACAAACTCCACTGTATTATGGATACATACTAGTGCAACTTCTTTTTATATCTTATTGATTATACACGATTGCATTTTTCTCTTAATATTTCTGTATATAATCCAACATGATACATTGTTTCTAATTTAGAAGAATTTACTGTAAAGCACCTCCAGTAAACAGTATTCCAAGTACATTAACAACACCTTAAAACTCTTTCAAGAAGTAGTAGTGCTGGATGTTTTGAATTTTTCCTTTAAAGAAACACTGACCCAAAATAGCACTTTCTGCATTCATAATCTCAACACAAAACATGCTTAATGTTTATGGAAAATATGCCTTAAGATTAAATAATTTTCAAGATCCATAGCTTTAACTGGTTTTTTTATTTATTTATTTTCTGAGTAGTGTTTAATGCCTGTTTTTACTACTGAGGCACCACAGGCGGCAGATACTGGTGATACATGAGATGAAATTATATATTGGAAAGCATATTTTTTTTAAGGAAGGAAGTGTTCCAGGCCTAAGTTTAAAGTACCTGCCCTGCATTTGCCAGTTATGAGTGAGAAAAACCTGGAAAAAACCCCAGTCAGGGAGGATGGTCCTGGTGGGCTTCGAACCCCAGACCTTCCGCTCACAAGTATGCACCTTAATGACCTCGGCCAGCCGTGGCAGTTAGCTGTAACTGTGGATACTTACTGCTCATGGGATGTCAAGATGTCACCTTGTACAGTTGTGTCTGAATTCTTGTTACATATTATTGCAAATATAATTAAGTTCAAACTTTACAAAAAAAAAAAAAAAAAAAAATCCTGTCTATTCATACTCAATGAACAAATATTTTCTGTCTTTTTTTTTTTTTCTTAATTAGTAATCCCTAAAACCCTTATTATGAAGTATGTATGAAATATTTCACAAAGCACCTGTTGCCTCCAATAAAATAAAAATGTTGCTGTATTTTTTTTTTATACATCCATTCACCTGAAACTTAAAAGAGTTATTTTTCAAATGAATTGTGATCAAGAGTTGCAATTCCATGAATTAATATATTCTTTAATGCATATTTTAAGCTTTCATTATAACACACTTAAGTTCTAGTACATCTGAAGTAATCAGTATATTGCATACCTTAAATTATTCTAATAAATTCTAATTAAAATAATAATTGTGAAAATTAAGCTTAATTCACATAGTATTTAAAGAGCATTACACATGCTTCAGTAGATTTCACATTCCATTTCAGCCTGTACACCATTATTTGATAGATTATAGTTAAATGGTATTGGGTGATTAAATTTACACTATGGAAGCAGTCATATTTTCATTATATCATATTGCTTAAAATCTTTGAAGATATAAAGGCTATATATGAGCTAGCTTAATGTATGCACAAAGTTCTTTTTTTTTTGTATCTACTTTTTCAATCAACAATATTTAAATATGAAGTGATGTGCAGCAATGAGGTGAAAAATGATGCAACAATATCATCACTAATCTCTCCTGAATCAAAATATTCAGAACACACTTTATGGTTTCACTTATATGAGATTTCCTCCCTATATATCAGCTGAGTACATCTCATGTAAGTGGAACCATAAAGAATGTTCTAAATATTTTGACTCAGAAGAGATTATTAATGTGTGTTTCACTGTGTTGGATTCCAAATTAAATTAATATAGCAAATATCACTGTTTTCACAACTTGCTTAATTGATGGTTAGAAAATCCACAGGCAGCTGGTCTTAGGAAATGTGAAATCCGGCCATACACAGCTTCATAATTAAGTTACTAAGATAAAAGAATGGATTAAGAAATGTTCTAGCCAGTTTTTATCATAAACTAGAATATTACAAAAATATATTTAAATCAGCAACCCTTTAAGTCTCTTTCAACACACATTTAGGACCAAGTATATACTGCACATAGGCGCAGACAGAAAATTGAATGCTAGAAGATGCAAGTTCTCCACTATCAATGTTACTTAAAAAAATGTTCATAAGACATTATCTGTCTCACTAACAGTGCTTTTTTAAAATATTATGCAGCACTGAAATCTATTTGCTCATTTTATAAACACTATTATATGCTGCAGAAAATAAATGAAAATGTTCTCATTTCTCAAAGCATATGACAATTCTAAAATGGAATAACAATATAAAATCTCCTGCATTTTAACTTAGGAAAATTTGAGTGCTTTGATGTGTATCATTAGTCATGTATCAGCAAGCCCAGGTGAAGATGTGAGGCACTTTTAGCCTACAGCTTGAAGTACATCTAGTTTTCGACTCTTGATATGGCACTCTTACCTCAAAGCATTAACAAGTAGCAGAAATAGTTCAAAGTACAAAAAATTACTGAGCACCACTGATAGAAATAAATGTAGTTAATGTATTAAGATCATTGTGTGATTGAGTCGAACTAACTCTTTTGCTCCACTTGTATTTTTTACAAGTGGAACAAAAGAGTGTTAGTTCGACCTAATCATACAATGATCTTAATATGTGATTAGCTTCACTATGCAATGTTCCAGTTAACAATTTTAGTAGTTAATGTAGCAAATGCAGTTATTGGACCCTTACAGGTCCATGAATTTGTGTGTAATTATAGATTAGACATAAAAATACAGCAATAAAATTAGCATTTTTGCAGAATCAATAAATATGTATTTTTTTACAATTACAGGTGTGTCACACTCATTTAGAAATAATGCCCAGTGATTCGATAACAGTTGAAATTGATAGCTTCTGAAGATGGAAACACTGTTAGTCATTAAACAGCACAAAATGAGACTGGTGATCAGATTTCTGTACAAGAAAATGCTATTAGCTCTAGGAGTAATAAAAATTTGCATGCGAGGTTTTTAAATAATCTTTCACTTTATGTGTGACTAGCAGATTCAAATGGTGTATGTATTAATTAAAAACTGCTGTAAATTTTTTTTTAATTGCTTTCTTTACAGACACTCTAACATCTCAGGCAATCAGTGTCCCATTCAATTCAGGGCGTGAAACGACTGACAAATTTTGCTCAGAGGCCTCTTCTTTCAGGCTTGAGGTTCTTTTTCTTGCCATAAATGTAAGACATGGGACCCACGGGTTTACTTCCCTTCTGAAGTAAGCCATACTTGATTTTTATGCCCAGAAAAATCCATCTGGTTTGGACCCGCGATCTTTTATGAGGCAAGTATGGTAAAATAAAAAACAAAACAAAAACTGCTGTAATGAAATAACTCTTGGAAAAATAATGAAAACCGTTATATGTGAATATCATGGGTCTCTATTTTTTATTTCAGGAATACTTTTGTATGGGCCCTTAAGTTTTATTATTCCCACCCTAATTATGAATATTACTATCTGTATTATTACTTTTGTTACAGAGTGGAAAAAAGGCCATTGTAAACAGTTTGGTAAATGTGAACATTGTCCAAACACATAAGTAAATGTTGCAAACATTTTCATTTTACCAATTTTTGAGGTAATTGTTAACAATTACTTTAGGTGAAAATTGAAAATGTTCCTTCACGCTTATTTTATATGTTCTCTACTGAGCAATGTTCTGTTATCCTAGTTATCCGTACAAGAGAACAGCAAATTAAAAAAATTATTTATATGGTTTTTAGTTAATGTAGATTTGCAAAATTGTTTTATTCATCAATATATTTTCTTGTCAATTAAGATGGTGTCTTAAGAATCTACTTCCTTACTCATCAATAACAATTTTGTTTTGTTTTGTTTACTTGTGAAATTTATTTCAGGGCAATTTAAAGCCATGAAACTCCATTGGATACCTTCTACTAACTTTGATTTTATTTTAGTAATTGTTTCTTGGTGTTTACACATTTAACTAATAGTCTTTTTGATTTGAATAAAATTAATTTAGCATTACATCTACTTTATGGTACCATAGTGTCAGAAACTAAAAGATGTAAACAAGAGCAAATACTAATAAAATAGGCTACCACTGCTCACAAAATGTGCGAAATTATGAAATGTTTAAGCATTACTAAAGCTCCTTTATACACATACAGAAAAAATGCAACATTATAAGCATTTGAAGAACAAACTGATTCAATTAGGTCTACCAATATTTACCACACTGCCATGGTAAATAGGCACACTTAGCAGTAAATGTTGAGTAATTTATGACATGGGGAAATATAAAATAATTTCTTTCAGTTTTACATTTACCAGCAAAAATGCAAATGTTTACAATATCCACTAACTGTGAATGTTTAATGCATTTTATAAACTTAACCTTAACTTTTAAAAGAATTATAACTCATATGAACGCAAGAAACAAAAATAGTTCTAACAATTTTTCTCAAAATAAAAGCTTTAAAAAGTTTTCTGAAAAATACATATTTAAAGGTGTAAGAATTTGAAATTGCTACTTTTAATTAATGTGATATTAGATTACGTGTATTGCTCAATATGTTTAGGAGTAATAGGATATTACTATAAACAATATAATGTTACACACCACTATCAAAAAATGTGTGAAATACACAAAGTATGTAAACAAGTAACCATCCAAAAATCTGAATCACTGCCAATCAAGTTTAGCACATTATGTACATCTACTTCTTTTTCTGTATGTTTCCACCAATTTACAAGTTATTTTAATTTTGTTTTACTACATTAATTTTTTATTTTTTATCTTGCTGCCCTTCTAGCATCTTCCATTGACCTTATCTCATATCTCCTTTATACCAGAGGTTCTTTACATCTTGTACATGTTAATATGAATATGTACATTTAAATAGGGCATAAAAATTTAGAGCCAAACCTTTATCTCATCTTTCTGTTATGCTATCTTTACAAAAATTCTACATATTTCTACATGTGAAACTTAAATATAAAAATTAACTTATATATTGTTGGTTTTTCAACTAGAAGCCATTACTCGTAGCATTTTGAGTCACCTCTTATGAAATAAATTCTCACATAGAGAAAACCTTGAAGTCTCTGGTGTAACAGATGACAGTGTTAGTGGTTCCATGTTTGGAGGATATGATAGCTTAGTTGGTTAGAGCATCAGTGCAGAAGGCCAAGATCCCTGGTTTGAATCCTAGCAATGATCCAAAATTTTCCAAGTCTGATTCTTCTTTTCCAACTATTGCCCTACAGGTGGCTAGTGTGAAATCTTATATATATATATGCATCTTTACAAATCTTTTGCAATATTTCAATGCCTTTTTAACCCATTTTTAGTTAAAGATCCATTATTACTATAATAATAGCAATGATTTATGAAGCAGGGCAGACACTTTCAATACTCTGATATCAAATGTTGTTCATTTGTCATCTTGTTCTCAGGTTTCCTCTCAATTCTAATTTGTTTTCCTCTATGGCAATTACAGTGATATAAGCAGCCTTAATCAATTGTGATGCTCATTTTTCAGCAGATTTAAGGAATACTAAGATGCTTTGGAAATATTCAACTTTTGTCAAAAGAATTAAAAATTCAATATCTGTCAAAAGAATTAAAATGGAATTTTAAAGCAATAACTTAAGTACAACTATATTTTTTTACTGGAAATTTATGACAAGACAGAATATATTTTTATTAAGCTGTTAAATTACAATAATGCTGAAATTAAAACTAAAATGAAATGTTTATCTTATTTCTCTTATCAGCAACTAAACAGTGCATTAATCTTGCCTTGCTAAATGTAGTTATCAAAAACAATAAATTACCTTGTTTCAATAGCAAGTTGAAAATGTTAAGTAAATAAGTAAAATAGTTGGGGTTTGAAATTGAGATATTGCTTTGCCAAAGAAAATAAATTATATACCGTGCTATCTAAGGCACTAAATACCAAAATCTATGACTTCACTTATTCAAAGATTCCACCATTCCTTTTTCTCACATATAGGACAACTTTTTTGGTAATTTACTTCCAAAATTTAGGGGACTTAAAAATCTCAACCATTCATGAATCATGATCCTGGTATTTAAATTAACATTGGTTGTAATTAAATAGATAGAGCATGTAAATAGTGATGAATGAAAAATCTACTTAGGGTGAATCAAATGAAAACCATAAATGTTTGTAATATAATTTATTGAACAAAAAGTGATATACAACTGTACTATTTTTTTACATAGTCTCCTTGAAGCTCAATACAGGTCCTCCAGGCTTACAAATGGCATACATTCCTCTAAAAAAATAATTTTGGTTTTGTACACAGCCATTATGCATCTCCTGGCTTTGGTGATGAGTGACATTGCTTGCTTGCTCTCTTTGCTTTGGGTTAATGTAGTGTACACAGGTTTCATCTCCAAACAGCTCTTACAAGGAAATCAACTTCTGCTTTAAAGCGCCACAAAATTCACAGGCATGAACACGCGTCCTGTTTCAATTTTGGAGTGAGCTGCTACTGCTTCCATATTGCACACACCTTCTGAAATTGGACCACATCACGAATGACATGTTAAAAATTGTAGCTATTTCATCCACCATCACACAGCCACTCACTTGCTCCTTACATCTTCAACTGCTGCTTGGGTGTCAACTTGTACCTGGTGCAGGCAAGGAGCATGTTATTGAAGTCACACTCTAGTGTCAAACTTTCTACTCCACTAGCACCTTTGCTGGTGTGATATACATGCATCACCATGATGAACCTTCACGTACCAATGATTTTATTTGGTTTTATAACTTCATTGCTCAATAATAAGTGAGAGAATGCTATTTTTCTTTCATGATGTTGAAAGTGCAGTGACTGCATTTTTATTTGCACTATTCTGCCACCTAAAAACAATCTTTGTGACATTTGTAACTATTGCCAACTTACAGGCCAGTGGCGCAACATTTTGCATTTCTGTCACACTTTTAAGGTTTTCATTTGACTCACTCTCACATTATTTTGCACAGATAGCTCAGTTGTGGAGAGCATCCCAGTTTGCCTTTTTGTTTTCTCTCAAATGAACTTCTTTATGCCACCTCAATCAAGTAATGATCTTGATTCATGGGTTTTACCAATGTATTTTTACTTTCCAAAAATATAATAAATTCAGGATATAAGAACAAGACTATAACAGATTTCTTATTTTGTTTCTTCTAGAAAATAAGAGTCCATTAGTGGACTAAGAACAAAATTTACTAAAAAGGTAAAATATTTTAAAAAAAAAAAGGATGTTCCCACAATTTTTCTCTATTTCTTAAATTTATGTACAAATCTACTTTTATAATCAATTCCACCTTAAGGCTGCCTTACTGCATTTGATGATGCTAGAATAATTACTGTTAAATGAGCACTTAATACAGTGAACAGAATGAGGATATGAATTGGGTTTTAGGTACTTGGGCTACAAGCTTCTTGTAAGTTAAAATTTTATGCTTTAATACTAGGTGATGATCACCACAAATTCATTGAGGCAGAATGAGACAACCCAGTCATATGAGTATGGCTACTTTTCATTTCAAGCTTTTAATTACAGAATTTCAAACAGCACAAATGTTATGTATTATTATAACAAAGAAAAAAAGAAAGAAAAAACAAAAAGCATGTTGGTTAAAAAAGCGTGTTGCAACTTGCCTCTTCTGTGAAGTTATTCACACAGGTTCAATATAAGGATGTGCTGCAACGAACACTTGAAAAAACTGAGAATATAGCTTGCAACTTTGTTGACATTAATTCTAGTTTATATAATATTTCAAGTACTAATGAATAATAAAAAAAACCCTTCACATTTTGTGCCATTTTTCTCAAAAGTAGTCCTTTTGATAAAAACCCCCTTTGCTAAACAATAATCTTAAAAATACCTCTAACATTAAATGTATTAACGTTAATAACAAAAAAAAATTATATAACAAAAATACATCTTAAAAGTGCAAAACTTTCAGCCCAGTGGTTTGGATAAAAACCTTAATTTAATGCAAAAATTCTTAACAGCTGATATGTGCAAAATATACAAAACCTTCCTCATATAGCCCTTAATTATATTTAACCCAATGTTACTACTGCAAAATAAAAATTCACAAGTGCTACCTTAACCGATAGATATGCGCCCACCACCAATCACCCACCCATACATCTATACTATTTCTATACATAAAGAGGTTCTTTTAATGCCAAAACCTCTTTTTCCTGGACTAATCACCATACAGCAGATTTTTGGTCCTGATACTGTTAGGTACATGATTACTTTATATAATGCGTGCTGAGCACCATGTTTTTATAAAAAAGGTGAGCAATAAATTTGTCTAATTCTTTATGTAAATAAATCACAACCAATTACAAAAAAGAAGAGTCTATGGGTCTGGCCAAGGCCACTTATTCCACATGCCCAAACAGTATTACATATAACAATCTGGATGTACTTTTTTGGCATGCAGTGTGAGCAGTAGGTAACATCTCTAGATACAGTCAACCAATATGACAAATCAATACACTCAAATACATGAGTTATAACATGAAACACAATCATTTCTAAGCATAAAATGATTGTACTTCAGGAGTTCATTGCTATACCCTGCATGGTTAGGAATGTGATGTCATAATGCCATGTAGGGACCGAAAATCCACTGTTTGTTAATCTAAATCAAGAAAAATCAACAGCCAAGTGTATGAGAATAAGAACAATTTGCACAACAGCAGCCATATGACCATTTAACTGTATTTTGAAAATAAGTAACTTTCTGTACTGCCTGCACATTTTTCAGTACAATTTAAGCTTTTATTTTTTGACTTGTCTGAGCATATACATACTAGACCACAGTTCAACCTGGGAGGTGAATGAGAGATGAATGCACAATAAAGTGATGCTACTAGACTTTTTACTTCAAACAGTTGTATAATTCTTTGATTAAGGTTTACTGATATGATCCCCTTTCAGTTTTGTTTTGATTTATCTTTGCAGTGAAATTACATTTTCCATTCTGAGTATCATTATGGAACTACAGTTTAGGCAAATTATTGTCATAAATACATTAAGTGACATAAGAAATGATGCATAATTTCTTAAAATCCCAACCATTACATAGGCTACATTGTACCTCAAGGTGGCATCTACAGCAATGGGAAACTGCTAGAGCTAACCAAAAAGCACACAGTGTTAAAGTATATATCCTGTCAAAAAATTTCAAGCCAAATATGTTACTTCCAAATAAAAAGTTATGACTACTTCAAGGAGTATTTTTAATTCTGACATGTTTTCCTGATACATGTACTACTTCTGTATGCTATCAATGTGAATTGAGAAGAAATCATGGAACTGATGCAGCATGTATCTTAATTCACCTTTCAAGCTGAACTGCAGTATAGTCTCACGTTAATCGCTACATGATCAGTAATGGAGGTAGCTTATACTTTTCAATGCAACGATAATTGCCCTGTAGTGCTATCCTTTGTTCACTACCATTTCCAGCAAAATATCAGTCTTAAAATTATTTTGGGGGATATAAAACTAACAATCTTTACACTTCAATATTGTTTTCAGTGTGGCAGTGCACAAAAGTTTAAACAAAGGCAGAAGTAAAAATGCTCTATAACCAAAATGCACAATATTCTAAAATTTTCTGAACTTTCTGAAACAGCAAAACTGCCTGTAGCAACTACAGGTGCAAAATATGAGCATCACTTGGAAGGTTTACAAATGCAGATACTCAATTTTATCTAATCACTGACCATCAGAGATTATTTAGAAAAAATAGAAAATATGTAAAAGCTTTAGTTTTACCTGGTAAAAATTATCCTCCCACTTGCTGACTTTTGCTTCAGCATTAATATTCTCAAGTCTTTGTGATTTATATTAAGTTAAGGAATTCCTTAATCCTGGTGAGAGAGTACAAATGAAATTTCACTTGCATTCCATAAGTCAACTAACACCAAGATCTGTAAGCATAACTTTCATCATCTCCTAGTTCTTTTTTACAATATGTACATGGCTTGGTTGTGTTCATGACCTTCCTTTATTTAAAACAAAACAAAATGGGGAAAGTTTTGGTAATCATATTTTGTTCTTAAGCAAATAAGTGTTCTCCCTGCTCTCCAAACAATAAAATGCCAATAATGTTCAGACTTTCATTCACCTTTCCGTGCAGCAAACTGATACAAATGTTTAGTTTTAGAATTGGGACCTTTTTTGGTACATTTAAACAAGAAAGAAGTAGAAGGGTAGTTATCATGTGACAACTCGCATTGTAGCTGCTTACAAGCTGCTCAATCATCCTTTGACTTCTCTGCATTCTCTTGCTGACTTCCTTCTTCCTCTTCATCAGAGTAGTTAGTGGGCTCGTCTCCTGGCCTGAGGAGCCTTCCCACAAAATCATATTTTTCTGAAACCAATAATAGTTCACTTTTTCAATAAATAAGGAAAATGATTATACACTATTTCAGCTCAATTGTACTACTGAAAAGATACCTTTTAAGCATTTGTGACAGTGTGTGAACTTAACAGTAAATGCATATTTTTTCTAGCATACAGATTACTTCAATCTAACCATAATACAAATTTTCTTAATAGTTTTGGAAACTAATCATTAGATTCAGAAATAGAATTTTAACTACCACTCTGAAATCAGATCATTCTGAGTTTAAAAACTGTGAAACTTATAGAAAATGTAAATATTTATAACCTTTTATACAAACACTCAGAAATAAAAGAAAGCTGCAATTAAGGATTGTGCAGTGTTAATGAAGTTAAAAAAATATGTCGAATGGACTAGTTAATAATTTGCTTTGGTTCAGTTCCTATTACAGCAGGCTCTGGTTCTAAGGAGGACAAGTTTTAAACATTGTCTATAACTATTTCTTTGGTTTCATTGTGGATTAGAATTAACTGAAAGGTCACCATAAATATAAATTGATCATAGCGAAGAACCAGGAAAAAAATGTTATGATCCAAGACTCCATGAAAGCCTAGGTATGTATGTAATTAATTGAAAGTTTATTTTATACTTACAGAGAATGCATTAATTGCCCATCTATTGCTATCAAGCAGTTCTTTGTCAATGTATAAGTTTTTATTGCATTACTTATGCCTATAGAATAATTCATTATACAATATTATTCCTTTAATTTTGTTCCCAAGAGTGATTGCATATATGCTCTCCAGTAAGCAAATTTACCTGATTACCTTGTGGTTAAGCATTAGTTGGCACACAAGCTTGGAAAGACTATGATTCTTAATATCGGTTCCAAAAGCTATGAAGCCCAATTGGAATTTAGTATGAGGCTAGGTAGGAAACAAAACATGAAAACACGCATTTTGAGTACATTTTTTTTTTAATTTTATTACATAATTTATACATAATCTGAATATTGGCATTCATATCCTATTAAAATTTGCAATTTTCTATATTAAGCTGAATGAGCAACTTATATCCTTGAATAAATGCACAATACTGAATAAATGATCTTTAATATTACCAAGAAATGATATTTTAGAATGTTAGCTGTTGTTGGTATACTTTCATTTTTATGTTCTGCAAGTTGGATGCTGTTGTATTTACAGAAAGAGAACAGCATGCTATGCACTTTTACTAACAAAGCATTGTGGTGAAATGACAATCATATAATTAGAATTATCAAAATATCATATTTTGTCTTTGACTTCCACTCATTGTTATAAAAGTTTAAAAGTACTTCTTGGGCCATGTATTTTTTAAAACATCTTTTAGGGTGTCATTTAATTTGCTATATTCAGATATGGGTTTCGGTATTTCCTATTTTCTAAACTCTGTTATAAGGCTACCAAAATATTTAAAATGTTTGGCTTGTTCAATAAAATTATATCTTTCATAATGATTTATATTCTTTTTATATTATATCTTTGAAAAGCCATTATTTTGTATTTCACTGTCAAAATCTTCATATTATATAATTTAGCCAAGTCAGAGGACCTCTGCAACTTGTATTCCCTATCAGCTAATATCTGCTCATCAAAATAAAAGAATGCCTAGTTCTCCTATAAACTACTAGAAAAACATTTTTTGATAAATTTCTGGAAGTTACTAAAACAATCATCAAAGTCGACATAGATGCTCTTTTGTTCATAGATGATTGGAAAAACAGTTTGATCAAAACAAAAAAATGTAACTTATTTTATTGCCTTGCTCTGGTGGGCTACATTCCCATATCTTTTTATATTCATCTACACTAAGTTACAGGGATATTATGCAGCTTATTGTTGTTGTGAATAACACGCATAGTTGTCACTGTTCATGCCATTGGAAAGAGAGAGATAATGCAAATGGTAACAATAGAAAGTAAAATACACAGGAACTGCATATTTATTACTACAGTTATTAATATACAGTGAAATAAACAATAATTTGGGTGAAAAATTAATATAAATTATTTGTTTTCTCAGTGGGTTTACATGAAATTCAATATTCTTGGGATAATATAATAATAGTGCTAAAAATTAATTTTCATCTTCATTTGTATCCTCATATCAGTGTCGGTCCTGATGGTGTAGTGGTTACTATACTTGCCTCCTACACCCAAGAACACGGGTTTGAACCCGGCCAGGACCGATGGATTTTTTCAGGCATAAAAATCCCAAGTACGGCTTCCTTCGGAAGGGAAGTAAAGCCATGGGTCCGTGTCGTACATTTACAGCACGAAAAAGAACCTCAAGCCTGAAAGAGAGGCATCTGAGCAAAATTTGTCGGCCGTTTCACGCCCTGAGTTCAATGGGACGCTGATGATGTTAAAGAGCATCCATAAATAAACAATCAAAAAAAAAATCATATCACTGTGTACAAGTATGGTTTTTTGGGGCCTGATTTAATTACTGAGGCATCATAAGCAGTGGATACTGATGATAAAGGAGATGAAATGATAAATTGGAATCAGAATTTTTTTTTAAAGGATGGAAGCATTTTAGACGTTAAGTTTAGGGTACCTTCCTGGTCTTTATCATTTATGAGGCTGAGGAAAACCTGGAAAAAAAAAAATCTAAGTTCAAGAGGATGGTACTGGTGGGAATTGAACCCCAGACCACCCGTTGTTCACAAGTCTATGCATTATACCAATCTCGGCCAACCAAGGCAGTACAGTGGTGACTCGGCTCTCATTTTGTGTTTCCTATGTATGCAATTTTCCTGTGTCTTTTTACATGAACACAATTATACCATAAATTTGGATCTACTATATACACACATTTACAAATTGCAGTGCACACACTTTCACTCAGTGATGGGGCAACATTTCATCTCCTAAAATTTTTTAACTGGAAACAACAATGCTTTAGTTTGTGAAGATTGAACTATAAATTAAAAATCCTTCTCTATTTCTCCACATAGTGGATACTCTTCCTTTTTTACTTTTAATCCACTTAACCCTAATATATCTGCTCTACCCCAAGCAAATCCCTCCCTTCCGCTTTTATTACAAATATCTACATACTTTTCCTGTCCCCATTCTTTCTTAAATTTCCTAGTTCCTGGTTCTCTTATCTTGTAAAATATTATGTATTGCTTTCTTTCGAATACCATCTATCCTTTGCTTCACTTTATTCCATTGCCCTTGTCTATTCATTAAGTGTTGTTCCTTCACTTCATCTTTTCCAACCTCTTGGACTATTCTCTTTGGTTCAGCTAACCAACTTCTTTCCCCTTTAGCTTTTTCATGTATCTGTAAACAGTTTTTGAGTATATCTCCTTTTCTTGATGCCATCTTACACCAATACTTCAAAATACATTTAACTACCATACCTTTCCTGCCAACTCTGCCTAATCCCACCAATGCCATCCCAACACATTTTACAAAATGCTCTGTGAATATGGTTGATATACTCCCACCATTTCTCTGTACCCCATATTTCCACCCCCATACATAATTTTTGATTCAACCATTGCTGAATAAATTCTCTGGAGCCATTTATACTCATACTTGGACTCTTCTTTAAACTGGTTTTTACAATATTAAGTTAATTTTCTCTTTCCTAATACATTCTTTCCCTGCTGTGTCCATCTTTCATATTATTTAGCTAACCCTTAAATAGTCCAATCTCTTTACTACTTTCATTTCATTACCATCCAGTCACATTTCTCATCTCTTTTGGGTTTATTGCCTTTTTTGCACACCACAATTTTCAATTATTTTTAACCCCCATTCTTTACAATATCTTGATATTGTTTCTATTGCTTTATTTAACCCCCTGCTTGTTATTGCTACTGCTACTAAATCATCTGCCAATAATCGTGGGATATCTTTATTCTTAATTATAGGGCAATGTGTACTTTCCTTTCCTATTTCCTTTAATATGTCATCTTTAAAAAGATTGAATAATATTGGGCTTAGTTTGCATCTTTGTCTTAGCCCCATATTATCAGGTATCCACTCTGCTATTTAATTTTCTACATATCTAACAGAATGCATATTGTCAACAATATGAAGAAAACAAGTGGACATTTTGGAGAGTTTAAGAATAAGGGAGTTATTAGTAAAGTTGATATTTTCCAGCTTTTCTGAAAGCTTTCAGAAAGCACAAGATAGTTTGTATGAAATATTAGCTTCATAAATTCAAACATGTTGCATTACCTGAAAAATATAAACTATATAACACTATCCAGGAAGCCTGAAACAAGATGACAGATCATCTCTTATATTTTGGTAGCTTGCTTCTCAAAGATGCAAGGAATTGTCAAAAGTTGTGCTGAAGAATTTAAACCTAAATCTTCTGCCGAACTTGAAATACTTAATTTTAATTGGCCCTTTATTCACAGCATCACAAGAAACTGGCTCAGTTTCAAACAATCCAAGAAATTGCTTCAAATGTACTACATACTTAAGTTGTAAGACCATATCAGTGATGTAATTGGTTTGATTAAGCGTGTAAGAATGACAATTTTAAACATTTAAGGTGTATAACATTTTTTTTAGTAAAAGTTAAAACAATGACAAAGATTTAGATTTTCAGATGGAAGTAAAATCAGATAATCACGGTATAATAATCTAACTTTTTTCTCTTCTATAATTATATACAGTGAAAATATATTGAGAAATTTAAGCCTAAAGTTGTTGCTAAATTTTTGAAATTCAATTCATATATACTGTCATAATGTAAAGTACTAGTGCAAGAAGGTTATCACATGAGAAAGCACATATAATTTTTAAAAACATATAAAGGGTAGCTGTTTAAGTCTACAAAGTAATATAATAAGTACCTAGTTTTCATATTATTTATACAGAAAAAAATTAAGTTTTTTATGTCTGCATAAATAAGTTGGTTTTCTATATTTAGTAAACCTATAAGCACAATTTATGTAAAAATAAAATGAAATTACTTTGCCAACCTTGCAATCTGATATAACCAATATAAACTATAATGCATTAAGCTATTTGTGTTAATGTAAGTGAAAATTATAAAAAAAATCCTATATCTTAATTATTCCATGAACCTATTTTTTAATAATGTTAAATGCCCGTTTTAACTACTGAGGCATCACAGGTGGCATACATTGATGATACACAGTATTAAATGATAAACTGAACAAGGATTTTTTTTTTAAGGATGGAAGCATTCCAGGCCTAAGTTTAGGGTATCTTCCTGGCATTTGTCATTTACGAAGAAAACCTGGAAAAAACCTATTCACAGTTCTGGTGGGAATTGAATCCCAGATCTCCCACTCATGAGTCTGCGCCCTAACAACCTTGGCCACCAGTGGAATTCCATGGAGCCATGATGTGCTATTGTGAACTAATGAATAGTGTAACCTTCATATGCTGGCAACTGCATATGCTACCCACTCAGTTAAACAAGCTTAATTATCCATTACACTTCTTCCTCTTTAAGTTTTGGCACTCTGTTTACACTCTCAGCATCACAGCAAAATCAGCATTTTGTTTTTAAACAAAAAGTTTGCTATCTCTTTACACTAGTATAAAATCACCAATATTTTTCATTAAATGTATAAATAAGTAAATCAAGCAACTGCCAGGTCATGAAAAAATGCAGTTAATATGTACATTAAGGAAAGAAAGAAAAAGGAAAAAAGGGGGGTGAAGAACACTAAAATATAGAATTTACACACTTAAAAATTGAGGACTGAAAATTTGTTGTAGTACACTTATCTAAGTCGCTAAACATATCAGAAATTAAATACATAGCTTAGGGAAGGTACCAGTTTCATTAATAATTATTAATTACTGGCTCTAGTCTACAGGACTGGAGAATTTGTACAATGATACCAAAACTCGCATTTGGCAGTGATCATTCTTGCTCCACACTTTATTTCAGGCAAAGTAAATTAAAACTAATATGGCTTGATTTTAGCTTAGTCTGCTTTCAAAATTAATTTAAACTGAAATAATAAATACACCTTACAAATATTCAAGAACTACTAAACTTAAAATACAAATTTAATTTTAAGAACCATTTCTCTTTTTCCCCACTTTTTCTTCATTCCATATATATTGATCCATCCACAAAATAATAGCATAATCTACATATCCACAACTAGAACAAATGTATATTTTAATTACATTACATCTGTTAACTTTTTAGTTCCACTACATAAATCCTTCATGAAATACAAAAATATTGCCATGATGTGATAACCCCATCACATCAAAAGAGTGAACCATTCAACACACTGTATCAGGCCAAACTGCAAGTTGGATTTTCATGTGGTGTTCAAAGGCACCATTGCTAGGTCATAAATGGGTAGGGAAACATGAAATGTCTGAAAAAAAATGTATCCACTGGGGAAAGTAATTTTTCAAGAAATTCTTGCATTGTCGCTTTGTATAAAAAAAAGTACTGTTTCTGGAACTAAATTGTTATCATAAGGTGTATTTAAATAATATGCCTTTACCATCTCTGCAACTGCTATAAACATAAAAAATACTACTAGTACGACTTCTAAGCTTTCACAAAGAGAAACTGGAGTGTTTATATCTGGCCAACATGGTACAGGCTCAAATGATACAAGATCATGCCATGGCAAAAGTAAATGGACAGAGAAAGAAAAGGAAGTCACTTTTTCACATCTATGGGATAACACTAAGTTTAGATTTAGGCTTATCAATTTTTTATATAGCGTTTAACACCCATTTTTACTGCTGAGGCATCACAGGCAATGGACACATGAGATGAAATGGTAAATTGGAAATTTATGAGGACTGTGGAAAACCTAGGAAAAAACCTCAGTCAGGGAGGACTGTCCTGGCAGGAATCGAACCCCAGACCACCTGCTCACACCTTTATGACCTTGGCCGCCTGTGTCGGCATAAGGCTTTTTAACTGCCAAATATGTTATAAACTTTTTCTCTTTAATTTGCTACTTTCATACTGCAGATAAAAGATAAGGGGATTATACATTTGCTATTTTAAACATTGCATATTTAACATAAAAGAAAAGCAACAGTAACTTAAATCTGGAAAAAGGAAGTAATATTTTTAAGCAGGACTTAACAGGTTTTCAACCAAGTTTGATGTACAAAAATCAAACTTTCAAACATTTGCTTCTATAGCAGATTCAGATTTTGACTATGGAGACAAGCATGGTCACACCCGACACAGCTGATAATCTGCAAAGTCTTGCTTAAAATATTACTTTCTAATTCCAGATTTCCATTTCTATTGTTTTTTTTTTTTTTAAACATCTTTATGCTTTTCTGTTATAGGAAGTATGGGAATAGCAACATAATGAGAAAAAATGGATTATGTGAAGATTTGAAAAACCTTATTTATATACCAAAACTGATTATGATGCTATCCCACAGTTGTCAAATAGTGGGTGTCACCTTTCTTTTAATCTCCATTTATTTTTGTCTCTCGGCATGATCTTATAGTATGTGAACTAATAAATACATGTTGGTTAGATATGCATAACTCCAATTTCTCTTGGAGTTTTCAAAACAAACAAGATGGCAACAAGTTTAGTGGAAGATAGTCCTCATGTCTTGTTACAAGTTTTGCTAAGCTGGAAGCAGAATACTTTGTTACATTTTAACAGCGAACCATGTTCTATAATGTTTTAGAAAACTGTATTTTATTTAAAATATAATGTACAAAGACCTTTGAAAATGCATAACATACAAAAGAATATGTAGTAAAATGCAATGCATTTATTTATTTGCACTAAAGTTCAAAGTTAATATGGTTTGGCACAGAAATAGAATAAACATGTTCTCATAGGTTTTGAGTGTGAAAGAATTCCAATGAATTATAGTGATATTTTTAACAGCAAAAATCCTCATTAATACAATGTTTTACCTATCAATATGGTATATGGTAATTTTGTAGATTGATACTTATCAATCTACAAAATTAAGAAAGGTAAAAAAATAAATGAAAAAAAGAGAAGAGAAGTAAAAGAAAGAAAATAATTGGCTGAAAGATATAAACTATTTTCAAAATATTTAGTACCTGTAACAAAGGTTGTTTGTATTAATTAGCTAGAATCACTGCAAACACTAAGCCTTGAAGAAATACTACTACTTCCAGAATATCAGAAATGAGTTCCAATATTAATGAATTATTAAAAAACAAAAAAAAAACATGACTAAGCACTGTTCATCAGCTCTGCACGAGTATAAAGAAACTGTAGACACTGCTCATTTAGATGTTTCATTAGAGGTGTTGACTTCAATATTCTGGAAGAATTTATGGTCTCTCTTTTAACTGAAAGATTGCATTCTTAACACCCTGTAAATGATAGTTTGTAAGTTTGATTTGTTTCGGGAGCAATTAAGTATCAATTGCAACAGATATAGCCACCTTTATGACTAGTCATCATATTGTCATATTGGTTTCAAGGCAAGATTTATATAAGGAAATAAGATATTTTTATGTTCCAATTATTCAATGAAGAATGGATAATGGCCTTTGTTTTCATACTGATCTGTATGCTCATTTTAAATATTGGAGCATTTGCTTACAAACTGAACTGCTTTGCAGAATTTATGATGGTACTATAAATGCCTTTATAATCCAATTAAAGTTTTGGATACCAGTTCCAGAAAGCAAATTTATATCACTTCTGCCTTTTGAAATCTGTAATGAGTTTCCTTTAATGCCCAAACACCAATTAAGTTCTATAAATCCTGCTTGCCAAGTTTGAAATGCTATTTTACAATATTAAAGCAATGGATATAGAATTATTATTTTTAACAATCCATCTTAAGAATGGAGGAGTACCTAACATACACAGGTGAGAATGACTTGCAGAATGACCTACCCTATGAAATTGTGAAAATCCTGAACTTTAGCTGCACAAAGTAATGAGCCAAAGATATCTCAATATGAAAAATTACAGGGAAAGCACAATTACAATTTTTGACAGAAATCATACCTGTACACTCAATTCACTTCATTGCAATTTGCATTAATAAGAATATTTAAAGTTCCATTTACTACTTTTTAGCAGCATATCACTGAACCTCTCCTGAAATCTTCCTCAAATCCATTTGTAATACATCAAAGCATAAGAATGATTTGGAAAGTGTAAGAATTATATCACTCTATCTTTTATTCATTTTATTTGTATCCATCACCACTACCACCACCATGCATGATTGATGTATAAATCAATGAATTGGTTTATAAATCACACATATGAGAAATAGAAGCTCCTAAATGTTAAAAATAATAGCAAATCACAAGTGCCCTATTAAGATGTATTTGCCATCAAATTGGCAGTGGTGATTTGATGTCCAATGCTAATTCATCCAAGTTTCATAATCAATAGTACAGTTAATTTTCAAGAATTGTTAGTCTTGAATTTTTTTATAAAACATAATTTTTTCCAGCTTTTTTTTTATAATCAATTTTACATTAATTCAGTATACTACAATCGGTGGTGGTGGCTGCACCAGCGGCAATAGTGAGAATAACAATGGCAAGGTTAGTAGAATAAAAGGCAGGAGAAACCTAAATATGTAAATGTGCTATCAAATTAGACATTTGTTTTAAATGGATTAATACTTTTCTATTACTACAAAAATAAATATAAGAGAACTATATCCAATTATTAAAAATTATATTTTAAAATTAATGGTCCACAAAAATATTACTTTTAAGACATTCCCCTAAGCTAATTTGAACTATCTTCTGAAGAACTTTATCTTATCACACAGCTGTTACATAATTCTAGTCTTAAAAAGATGTGAGAAAAACAATTTTTCTCCTGGTCTTGCTAAATATCACAAGCCTCAATATGTCAGATTAAAATTTTAAGTGGGCTATTTTTTCATGAGCATATAATATCTTGCTCACTGCCAATGTCTTTCAACATAATAAATGAAATGACACAAATGGTTCTGGAGTTGGTATTTATCTTTACAGGGTAAGGGAAAAGTATGCAAAAAACCGTAACCAGGCAAAATGTTCTGACTGGGAATCAAACGGTCAACAAGCAATGCGCTAGCATCTGAGCCATAGCAGTCTTTTTTGCAATACCTGTTGATGCAAGGTGGCCTACATAAAAATATAACTGACTGGATACAAATTTTCTTTCCTTCATTTATCTGCTGCACAGGGATCTCATACAACCTAGTTTAAAGACTTTGCTAACCAGATCTCAGCATTATATAGCAAATCCTATTTTAATTACACGCGGAATTCAAACTCAGGTTCAATGAGCTTAAAAGTAACCATACTAATAATTAAACTTCCTGAAAACGCTACTGGTTACAACTTAACGAAATGTCTATTGTTTATTTATGTGAATCATGCCTGCTGCAAAATTAGCTGAAACAAATTACTTCCATTGTTCCCTTTCTTTCTTTCTTTCTTTCTTTCTTTATCTCTCTCTCTTAAGTACATTAATATTCTATGTAAATAATAATAATAATAATAATAATAATAATAATAATAATCATCATCATCATCACACAAGTTCATATGTGAGGTCCAATAGATATTAATACCTGACTGCTCCTGGCCTAGAAATTGTTGTGCAGCCAAAATTATTGCATATTATTGGTAAAGCTAAAATTTTCCTATCATTACTGTTCCTGTGCAGTTACAGCCTGAGTAGTCAGCCTGGTGGTCTAGTGGTAACCATACTTGCCTCGTACACCCGCAGATTTTTTTGGCATAAAAATCCTAAGTGTGGCTTCCTTTGTTATTTAGTCTCGTGTGGTAAATTTACGGCAAACAAAAGAAACCTCAAGCCTGAAAGAAGAGGCCTATGAGCAAAATTTATCAGTCATTCCACCATGAACTGAAAGGGATGCTGATGAACAGAGATGTTAGAGTGTTCCTAAATAATCCAAAACAACAGCAGCATGAGCCATTTGATATGCTAATGTCCTGAGATCAAGAAAGAACACTTTCAAGATATGATTGTTTGATTTTCAAAATTGCTTAAATGAGACAGTCACTTGTGCATTTATGCTAGGCTTTTGGGGACTTTTCTCCTTTAGGTACAACTGTATTCTTGTTGGTTTGGTGAATTTAAGAGATGATAATCCCTTAAAGACAAAAAGAGGAGTGGCAGGCTAACAACAGTAGTAACCAAAGAAACAATCTCATTTGTAGAATAAATGAGAAGATTTATGATTGAATTACAAAGATTCAGACTTGACCTGGATCAGTTTGACAAGTGTTTCTACCATTCTTCTTCATAAACACCTATGAATGAAAAAAAGGGTATTCAAGATGGATGACCCCAGTTTAGCCACAAAAGCTAGAACCTCTGCATGGTAGAATGGTGCCAAGAAACGCTTTAAAGATTTTAGTCTCGGCATGCATATGACATTGGCATGGATCTTTCAGTCTCATTCTGAAACCAAGCACCAATCTTCCATTTGGGTCTCCATGAAAGTCGGAGAGCAAGGTAGTGGTGAAAAGAAATTGTTGTCACTTTCTGCATCATGAGAATGCTTTTACTAACATTGGCAATAAAACAGTGCCATTTTTACTTAAATGTAAATTGGAACTTGCACAGTGAAGCTAATCATATTAATTGATATCATTGTATGAGTCAGTTGAACTACAAAGTTCCTTTTCCAAACTGATTTTCCAACCTTAAGAAGCCAATTGCACTCTATGAAAAGGAATTGGCTTCAATGCTAGAAAATTAATGGCATGGGTCTTCCAGAAATGGTTCCAGAGGATGGAGCATTGTATAAAGTGTCAAGGAGAATATTTTGTTTTTGTCATGAATAAAACTCCATGACTCTCATAATTTACAATGTGCCAATCCTCATAAGTTTTTTACAATTCTTTTACATTTACTTCTTTCAAAACACTTTCTTCTCTGGCAGCACACAAACTGAGCTTTGCACATTAATTATGTTAGGAATTTTCAAACTTACTGGTGATTTATAACATTTCCCTAATCCCTATCAATGAATAAAAGGTAGTCTACAAAGCTTTTCGTTTTGCAGAAAAAAAGCTTTCAAAGGCTAATGAGTTATATATGTAAACAACACAGAACTGGCCCCATAATTTTTTTTCATTCCTTTTCCTCCATATCTTAAACTCTTTCCCCCAACTTTTTTTCTTCAATTCATTTCACAAATCCCAGCATTTCTTAATTTCATTTTACAGCTATATTCTATTGCTAATACACATTAGGCTTAAACAACATACCATGAATGCATTCAGACTTATCTGACCTATTCCATAAATGTGCCAAACCTATTCCATAACAAAAACTAGTTATGTATAACTTCAAAAATAATTATAAGCATAAAGAAATACAAATAAATACGTGGTTTAGTAAAATACATGTCCACTGCCATAGCTTATTTGTTTGTATTGTCAACTAGAGGATCAGATCTGACCATTGGTTGGGACCGGATATGGTGTTTTCGAGTTTTTCCCTACCATGCCAAGTTAAATACTACCCACTCTGGACTCACTTGCATTGTTTCATTTTTCCTCCTTATCTCAAAATACTTTGCATAAAAATAAATATTTAAGTACAAATTATAGTTATGCAAAAAAATTTGTTTTGCTAAATATTCTAAAAGTAAAATTAACCATAAAACTTGATAAATTGATAAGTTTTTAAGTTAAGCATTTGTTGTGGTTATGATAAGTACAGGTATTTTTGTCTTTTCCAAAATGGTGCTGATTTTGGTTTGTAGTAAAAGCCATCTGTCACATCAGCAGCTACAGCTATTCAGTCATCTTAGAATACAGTCTAGAGCTTTCACAATGTTCATATATGTGCCAATGAAAATCACTATGCAATTTTCGAAATAAGGCACCAATAATAGTTTGGTATTACTCTTAAGGGCTGAAATAATTTCAGACAATCGGGCCATTTATACTATTGGGAACATTAACAAGAGCATCATGCCATACCTTTTTAAAGGATTATTTAAATATTTCATTAGTAGTGGGTTCAGTAAACCTAATGCATTATAAATGTTGTTCATACACGATGGAGCAGCACCTCATTTTTGTCAAGATGTTAGAGCAATTCTAGGTCAGCGATTCCCAAATAAATGGATTAAAGATTGACACCCCGGCTTGCTTGTTTTTCTCACTTCAATCCACTGTATTTGTACATTTGGTTCATTTAAAGACTGTTGTGCATTACAGGCATAGTAACAGATAAAACACTTTGCTTGAACTAGGATGTCAAGATATGGCACAACACATGAGAGTACAATAATCCATAATGGAGCACTCGGAAGCCTGCATTAGAGATCATGGTGGCCATTTGTAGAACTATAGATTAAGTTTTATTTTTAAAAAAATTAGGCAAACAAAAAACTAAGCAAAATTTATAATAGGTTTATATGAAAATGTTTTGCTTGTGTTTATAGCCTCTCAATTACCCAAATTATTTTTTTCCGATATTTCCCACATGCTAAATAACATCTTACAAATTAATTTCAATGCCTATATTTGATGCCTAAAATATCTCCATTCTGACATAGTCTCATTCACTCATACGTCAGTTGCTTCAGACTCACACGGATTTCTTCTATTTAATAAAAGTAACACATGTGACATTTTCTTTCATCAAATTATATTATATTCATCAAGTTCATGTTCCTGGCTGTGGTGATGCAGCAGTAAAAACGGGCGTTAAACAACATTAAGGAAAAAAAAATCAAGTCCAGGCTGACCAAGTAGATTCAGCATTTCACTTCTGCATTTTTCACACACTATGCTGCTTCAGTTTTTATCATGTATTTCATTTAAATGTGGAAAATGAAAAACTGAATGATAATTTCTTTCATCTGCATCAAATTATGTTATATTCCCCAAGTCCAGGCAGGCCAAGCAAATTCATCACTTCTGCATTTTTCACACGCTATGCTGCTTGTTTTCATTATGTATTTCATTTAAATGTGGAAAGTGAAAAACTGAAAATATTAATGAGAAACAAAAATAAAATAAGATTATGGAAAGTATACACACCACATGGTGTTTATTTCCATCTCAGTCATGTTAACAGTGCCAGGCGATCTTTACCAATCTTCATTGACTGGTGGGCAAAAAACTTTTTTTTGTGATGCAATTAGTTTGTTGTTTAAAGTAATCATTTGTCTTTATACATTTACACAATCTCCTAAAAAAATACTAGTTTTTATTAGCACGTGAGCACATGCATGATAATGTTGATGCATTATAAGTACATTTAACACATTATTGTGAATTATAAAGTGGGATGTAAATTCTATCTAATGTCGTCAAACACACACTCTTATGCTTCACTTACTTTTATAAATACGGTGGGACAGGTTTCGAAGAGACATCCTCTCCATCTTCAACCAACTAGACGATTGATAGGAGAAATTAACATCTATGAGTACCTGTGGCTCTGCCTTGATGTTTTTTTTTATAAACTGGAAATTTGTATTTCATTCTCCTGTAATGTTGAAATTCATATGATGATCCCTACGTTTATGAATGTAAATCTTCTCCCATGTGTCCAATTCTGTATGTCAGCGTGCTTCTTTAAGTAACTTTATTTCTTTACTGTCATGATTATCCAAAAATGGTGTGCCACCGCCGACCTATCTATCATTTGTATTTTAATGTTTCTGAGATGCTCCTTTAACCATGTTCCTATGTTTCTTTTAGTTCTTCCAACATATATCTAATCACATTCTTTACATGTCATTTTGTAGATGCCTGACTTTTTCTCATGTGGAATGTTATTAACAGTATAGTCCACCAAAGCATTTTTAGAGTGTATCTGTTAACAGGTGCCAATTTATTGTTAATATCTTTAAAATTTTTTTGAAATTTATTCATAGCTACTGGATAGTAGGTGAATTTTTTTTTAAAACCAGTCTTTTTCAGTCAATAGTGTGGTGGTATTGTTGATCAATTTCTTCTTTAGGAATCTATTAAGTTTTTTGTTTACTAAATTTTTGTTAAAAAACCATTTTATTTATAATAGCAATCTCCTGTATCTTCTCAAATTCTTTTTTGTACTCCTCTTTACTGATTGGTGAATTCACCAGTCTATATGTTAAGCTGTTAATAATTGTAAACCTCAGCAACCTTAAGCACAAATAGATAGATAGGTCAGCGGTGGCATAAGAACCTTATTCCAGGAGGCCTGTATCATATTCCAAAGTGCCTTCTCAGATGTAGGGAATATCTTCCATATCCGATAATTCAGCTTGTCCCATAATAACTCAATGGAGTTAAGATCAGGAGACTGAGCCAGTCACTCCATAATTTTCAGCTCTCCTCTCTCAGATGTTCTTAATTTTTGCACAATTTTTAGGTATGTTTCTGGTCATTATCTTGTTGAAAGGTAAAGTCCTGACCAATCAGATTCTTACCTGATGGGATGACATACCTGCTTAAATCCATTTTTATCAAGTCTCTCTTTAACGTGGTGTAGATCAACCCCACTGAAACAGTCTCATAACATTCCCCTCCATGCTTCACTGTTGGGATCATACAGTCTGGATGCATCTATTCAGTTGGTGACCATCTTCCATAAATTAATAGTTTGTTACCAAAAACCTCATGAATTATTGTACTTTCCCATGTGTTTATTCCATCTGTTTTTGTAGAAATATTTATAAGTATTATTTAAAAAATGCAAACAAAAAAGCTAAGCAAAATTTCCACAGATTTATATGAAAATTTAGATTCTTCAGTCCAAAGCATCTATTTCCAGTCTTTGATTGTTCACTTTTTGTGTTCCAAAGCCCAGCAATGTATTTTCTGTATATTTACCTCCCTAAAAAGAGGTTTCTTCACAGCTACCGTTCCAAACAGATTAGCTGCCATTAATCTCCTTTTTACTGTGCTATGGGAAGTTTTCCTATTCTGGCTTAAATTGAATTTAGCCTGAATTCCAGGTGCTGTTAACTTCCTATTACATTTGCTTTTGAATGCTATCATATATTGTCTTCACTTTTGTTTGTCACTGTAGGCTCTCACTTTTTTTTCTGTCACTGTTTGTCCATTTCCCTTAATCTGTATTCTGTCAGGAATTGACCCGGGAATCTTCAGTTTTGTTGCTATTTCTCTAACTGAATACCCTTCATTTCAAAGTGTATTCGCTTCTGAGTGTTTATCAATGCTCAGTTTCTGCTTTGGGCCCATATCCTAACACTAAATAAATAGTCATGAGCAAATTATAAAAAAAATGAATGAAAAAAAATTAAGTCTGATGGTCTTCTATTTTGCTATAAATAGTGCAATAATACATTACAAAATACTGTACCCACATTTTTATGGATGCAGGAAACACAGATTAATAAGCAAATGCTCTTAGTTTATCACAATGATACTGACATATTCACAATAGGTAACTTAATGCATCACTATGGTGATTCACATACTGCTTATCTAGACAGATGACTACAGTTTGCACCATAAACAACAAGGAGCTGTTGGAGTATCTGTTTATAGTGCTGACACATGTTAAGCCTTATAATACAATATGCTTATTAGCACTATAAACAAGAGCACTCATTAATGCTTAACACCAAAGGTATGTAATTTTTACAGGATATCTGAAAACTTCTGACCTGCAGTGTAGATCTTATTCCACACTGCTAGCTCCATGGGTCCATGTTCTAACTTTAATAATTTTGCTTTTTTCACTATGTTGTGCTTCTCTATCCAGAAATGAGATGCCACCACTGATTTCACCATTTGTTTATATTTAATGTGTCTGTGTTCTTTTAACCATGTGCCTATGATTCTCTTGGTTTTTTCCAATACATACTTTTTTGCATTCTGCACATTTATTTGTTAAATAACTGCTTTTTTCCTGGAATACTTTTATTAATATTGCCATACAGGAGATTTTTAACATTACATCTGTTTAATGGTGCCAATCTAATATTAATATCCTTCATAATATTTTGAAATTTGTGCATAGTCCATGAATGTGATATGTGAATTTTTTTAAAAATAATCTTGTCTTTTCTTGCTGAAAGCGTTATGATTTCTTTAATAAGTATTTACCTCTTGAATTTCTGTACTTTTTTGTGAACTACTACTTTGCTAAATTCATTTTTATTTGCTATTCTTTCTGTTTGCTTGTATTCTTCGGAGTATTCTTTTTTGTTTATGGATAGGTTAGCAAGTCTATGCATTAACTGTTGATTACTGTATATTTATGTGTTTTTGGGTTAAATCCATCAGCTTTGATGTGATTGTCCTGCTTGCATGCTTTTACTATAGATTCCAAATTCCAGGGTGGCTTGATGCTTACTTATTTTAATGTCCAGCATGTTATCTACTTCTGTTACATGTGTGAATGATATGGTTTTATCATGCATATTCGTAAATTTTATTGCATCATTAATGTGTTTTTTGTTAACTATTGCAAATATGTTATCAAAGTATCTATATCAGATTTTAAATATGTATAGGTATGCTGTGTTGATGTGTACTTCAAATCTGCTCATGACAGTTAACCAGAAATGCAGATTAGGGTCTGCTCATTTTAAGTCCTGATTCTTATTTATAGAATTTGCCCTTGAATGAAAAATTGGATTGATTTACACAAATTTCAGTGAGTTTTATATAGTCCTTTATGTGTGCATATGTAATTTTGAATGTTCTTAGCCGATCATTTTTTTTTATTTGTTTATTTACGGATGCTCTTTAACATCACAGGTGATCAGCGTCCCATCCCATTCTATTCAGGGCGTGAAATGGCCGACAAATTTTTCTCAGAGGCCTCTTCTTTCAGGCTAGAGATTCTTTTTCATACCGTAAATGTACGACACGGGACCCACGGCTTTACTTCCCTTTCGAAAGTTAGGATTCTTACGCTCCAAATATTCCATCCATCCTGTCTGGGTTTGAACCTGCGATCTTGGGTTTAGAAGGCAAGTATGGTTACCACTACACCACCATGACCAACAATTGACCACGACCGATCATGGAGACAAGTTAGAAGTTTATCTTTAAGTATACATGGAAATAGATTTTACGTTGAAAGATACTTAAGTATCAGTAGGTGTAATTTTATTATATATATACACACATACACACACATGTATGTGTGTTAAATATACACATATGCATGAATATTCACAGCTGGCATTTCAAGTCACTATAATTTTTAACCGAGGAAAAACACTTTTTTAATATTAATATGATGAATTTTGGCTTTTGTTCCCTTTTGCTTTCCTCCTTTCCTTTCTTTTAAGTGGATATAATAAATGCACCTCTTTCACATGAATTTAGAAACAAGAATTTTCTCTGGCCAAAGCAAATTTTTCAATGATGTTTTCAGTATGAAGTCTAATACTTATTTGGATTTATTGGGCTAAACTTAGTAGACTATATGATTCCTGGATGAAGACTCCTAAGGGTAATGCTTTCCACAATGCATTTATTTATGCTTGCTTCATTTTAGCTGCAGATTCTGGGGGAAAATGTCCTACAAATTATAAATAATTTTGAAGAACAATCTTTGGTGGAAAATGGTCTGAAATTGCTAATTTATTTTATTTGGTTTATTTATGGCTGCTCTTTCACATCTCAGGTCATCAGCTTTCCATTCAATTCAAGGCATGAAACAGTTATAAAATTTTGCTCAGAGACCTCTTCTTCAGCATTTTTATGTGCTGTAAATTTATGTCACAGGACCAATTGCTTTAATTTTAGGATTTTTATGCCAGAAAAAATTTACCCTGGCTGGGATTAAACCCACGATCTTGGATCTACAAGGCAAGCATGGTTACCACTAGACTTACAGACAGATTCCAATTGCTAAAAGTTTATATACGGGTTCCATAAGGCATCATTTTTAACAATGATAAATAATGTGTCCATAGTTAGCTCTAGTCATATAGTTAGATGCATATGCAAACATCAACTTTTTCTAACACTCATAAAGATATGGAACTACTTTTGTAGTCAGTTAATAACACATTGAAAGAAGCACAGTTATGGTTTAAATGTAATGGTTTCTTTACAAATGAAAATAGATACAAAACATACTTTTTCACTCTCAAAAAATTTGTAGAGATGCCTTATGATGGTAGTGAGAATGTTAAATTGAGAATAGTTCTTGATAATCACTTTTCTTATAACTGTGCCATAGTATTTCTATTTGCAAATTTGAAAAAAATTGTTTCCACACAGCATGTTCACATAGTATATTTTTCATTCTTTTAACATATTTTTAGATATGGTTTAGTATTATGGGAAAGTAAATTTTGACTATATGAAATACTAATGATACAGAAAATAGTTATTACAATTTTAACGAGCTCAAGAAAGATATCAAATTGGTTTCACGAAGTATGCCTAAAGTTATTAACCTATATATCGATGATGTATTGGCTTATTTAAAAGTATACATGTTTGTTATACATGAAATTACATTAACATCAAACAAGAAACATGGAATATAGTCAATATGCCTTTTTATATACTTTAAAAATCTTAGAAGTATTATAAAGTAGTAGCAATGAGGCATTTCAATAAACTTCATATGGCAATAAACAGCTTAAATTTTAAAATATTTAAACACAGATTCTATAAATAAATGAATTATGCTACTACCCTCTGCTGTCTCTGTGCGGAACTCCCATGCTTTGATCAGCCAAGGTGGCATGCATGCACACACACATGTACACAGATAGTATTATTATTATTATTATTATTATTATTATTACAAAACCACTTTTATAATTTACAGGAATTTTGAAAATGAAATTAAGGATACTATATAAGGATGGAAAATTAAAACTGTATGTGTATGTATCAGCTAGTGTCTTAGTTATTTTTCTTACAATTCGACACTTATTATGTTGTAATATTTGTTGTATATTTTAATTTGACCTGATGAAGAATACTGTAAATATTGTGAGTACTAAATGACTAATAAATATGATTATAAAGATTATTATTTATATAATTAAAAATATTGCTTTATTTGTTAATCATTTGTATTTATTTTTCTGTCAAGAGTCCATCAGCCAGTTCTATATGGTATTGTCTTCCTTAAAGAGAACATATTTTTCATACACAATTTATCAATTCACAAGGATAATTATCTGGCAGCATTTTAACAACAGAAGGACAAATATGTGGATTACATTTATAGGTTAAATTCCTACACAAATATGCATAACATTTATGCAAAATATGTATGAGAGGTGTATGACAATATAACCCCTTTTATGTAACATCTACCACTTTCAAGTAAGGGTGCTAATTTGGCATTTAAATGTTAAGATGTGTGTCCAGTGAAAATTGAAGCTGTCTCAGCCAATTGTTTTAGCTTCCATTATTAACATGAGAATACAACAGATTTTTCACCAAGTTTCCACCACCAATGTTTCATGAAAATATTATACTTTAATTGTGTGTCTGTTTTATTTCCAAGGTATACTGATATTCCTTTATCTGGTTTCTGCTTCTATCTGCTGTGTAATTTTCGTAGATTACTACTAGCAACATCTTTTTGTTTTCATTAACAACCCATGCCAATATCTGGTTCTTCAGGATGATCATTTTGAAGATGAGTAATGAATGTTGTTTATTTGTTTATACTAAATTTGCCCTCTTCACTAGAATGCCAAAGCTAACCGATATTCATTTTAATAATCTTCAAAAAATTACAATTAAATCCAGCTTCAAATCTATATTTCATTAACAATTCATATAAATAAAATTTATTGTAATCCATTATTCAACTTAATTACTGAGGAAAATATCCTTGGTAAAAAGCTTGGTCAGGCAGTGTGATGCAAGCAAGATTCTAACTTAAGGCCTCCATTTTTGCAGCTGACCCCAGACTGTTCTCACTCAGCCAGACGTGGCTATCAATTAATGTTCTGCAATAGGCTAAGACAGTAGCACTACAACACTTCTGTCAGCCTATGCTAACTACCTCTGTAATTCACGAAAGAAAAAAAAAATACTTCATACTGCTGATCTGATGAAGTATTAACTTATTCTATTACATAAATTGGCGATTTCCTAGCAAATGTCTACTAAATAGTTCAAAATAGGACAGTTAATTTAGCAAATGAGCACCACTTTCTTTATCTGCCTCAGCCCTTGTTTCTCAGTTAGTATAAAATTCTGTTTTTAAAGAATAGAGTAATGGTCTTTCTTTTGCTACCAATGTATCAGGAGTCCTTTATGAATAAAGTTTTAATTTTTAATTTTAGTGAATATACATTATGATACAAATCACATCCTATGAAAGTATGACCTAAAAACATCTAATTTTGTGCAAAGAGGAGATTCTTGAGCTTCCAATCAAATTAAACTTACCTAACCTTAATATCTTGTTAATTTCCCTGAAAATGGTTGCAATGTTTATTGAAATGCTTTGATTTCTGTCCTGATTCAACACTGCTGGAAAGCTCCAAACTTCCTTTTTATTTTACTTAAACCAAAGTTACATTTAAAAATTAGCTAATTTGAACATATATTTAATGCATATAGTAATCTTTGAATACAGTGTACCCATTTACTTAATATTTTACATGATGCACAGGGTTGCATATGGGTTTGTGGGGATGAAACTGCTGGAGTCAAAGGAGAGTATATGTTCATGGAACAGTAAATTGAAAAGAGGCAGCAAATGTTCCGAAATTTCACAAAAGGAACTATTTATGGCATTATACTGCCTCAGTCTGTGTAGTAGTGGGTTGGTCCTGGTGGTGTAGTGGTAACCATACTTGCTTCCTAAACCTAAGATCGTAGGTTAGATCCCGGCCAGGACCGATGGATTTTTTCCGGAGTAAAAATCCTAAGTATGGCTTCCTTCAGAAGGGAAGTAAAACTGTGGGTCTCAAGTCTTACATTTACGACATGATAAAGAAATTCAAGCCTGAAAGAAAAGGCCTCTGAGCAAAATTTGTCGGTCATTTCACACCCTGATTTGAATGGGAAACTGATGACCTAAGATATTAAACATCATCCATAAATAAAACAAAGTGTAGTAGTGGGTGCTAGATACATTTTCCTCTGTATTTTTTTCTCAGGTATTTTCATACTGCCCAGGTTTATTTTTGTTTCGGATGGGTGAGCAGAACACACTAACATTTTGGCCATCGATAAACAATTTTATGAATATGATGTAATTTTTCACAAGCAAAATTTTGTAGATCCAAAATGATGAAATTTGAAATTCAACACAAAACTTGTAGATGAGGGCTAAGTATAAGGTTAGGAGACAGTAAGGAATTTCTGATGCACCCTTCACCCTATCTTCACAAATTCCTGTGGAGAAATTCATTCAAGTATACAAATGTATTTGCATTATTTATCACATGCATTGAAAGTATATACTATGTCGACTAATTCTTGTCTCAAACATATTCTTAATGCCCTTTCGGTTACAGAGAAATTTATAAGTTATTGCCACCATTTCATCACTCTATCAAGCTACTATCTTGTACTCGACAGCAATAAGTCTTCAATGCAACCTTCAACCTTTCACTGCAATTGTGGCTAATTCCATGTGTTTGCACCATTAATTGTCAATAATGATTGTGTGCAATTATGTTGTCACACTTCTGCTATATAATAGGGAGGAGAAAAAAATGCGTGTTTTTACTCTGGTTCTTCATATGCAATCCATCCCCCTCCCTTGTGTTTTATCTGGGAAACAAAACAAATGAGATGGATGGATGATATTCAAAGTTTACATTTTCTTTGCTTTTATTTGCAAGAAACTTTAACTGTGTGCGTCAACCATCTCAATCTATTCCTATGGTCTTACCTGTCTTGTTGCATTTTGCATTTTGGTATTTCAGCTATATATGCTGTGCATTAAAATGCCAAGCCTAAGGATTTCCCCCATCCTCTTATATACACTGCTGCATTGGTCTTCTTATGGAGAAAAGCCCAAATTAAGATACATTACCTAGTGATAAACCCTATTAACCATAAATATACCCGAATTCACCTAAGAAACTAATTTTAATATCACCTCTGAACTGCATCTCCCATTCCCGTACCGAATCCATTTCCATTGTATTGAGATCACTCAAATCATCATACTCATCTTTAGAGCTTACAACTGAAAATGTTGCTAACCCTCGTGATGCATCACGTCCGCCAAAAGCAGAGTATGGGCCTCCTGTAACAAATAAATACCTTCGAAAACACAAAATCTAACCATGAAGCAAAAGAATACAAAGTAACATTACATCCAATTAACGACGTATGCATTTACTGAGATGTTCAAACATACTAGTTCACACAAAAGTGTCGTGAACTAGACAGATAAAAGTTTGTCAGCGTCATTCGAGCCACATATATATACCACTTAAAATCAGAAGTAACAACTAACCTGGACCATAAAATCGCTTTCCTTTCGTAACATCAAAAACTTTTCCATTAACAGCAACAAGGATTCGCCCATCTGGCCCTGTGCCATCATATTTTCTCAGTTCCTCTACTGTAAAGTCCCTCCTCAGTTTTGGCAGTTCTGGTTCAATTTGTGGTTCCGGCACCTTTTGCCTACTTCTCACAATTTTATATAACAAAAATGATATTACTCCCATTAGGGCAATATTAATAGGGCTTGTTATAATTTCTAAAAGTAAATTTGAAATTAAACCACTATATTCAGACGAACCCGTGCTGTCAGCCATCTTGACTCCTTTAAAGCCTTATACGACTTTTACGTCGTCATGCTCGCAAGCCGGTGGAATGCTGGGTATTTTTTATTATTATTATAATGTTATTCCTGTGTGTTATTCTCTCTCTTTTTCATGTATTTAATACGAGGTATTGTAAAGCCGTTAATGCATTTTTGATTTTAAAATAATGACACGAACAACATAAAAATTATCACTGTTATTAACGTGAAATTATGATGCACATTAAAAAAAATGGGACGCCTCTCGAACCAAAATGCGATTATATGCATTATGCATATGTATTGTTTGCGGATAATAAAATTCACTAACCTTGGGAGAAATAAATATATGGAAAGGCGCATGCTTCTATTGCTCTAGTACGTTAAAGAATTACAAGCGTTTAAAGTTTAAGGCAAAAAACAAAGGACATATTTTAAATCCTAAAACGTTCACGGCGGATCTCGTTCAAGGTTTGTCATGGTTCAAATAACGAAACCTTGACTTTGTGTTTTACCCGCAATGATAACGTGGTGATGTAATAATAATAATAATAATAATAATAATAATAATAATAATAATAATTAATGTTGCGACTTAAGGCTTTTCTATTTGATTGGCTTTTCTGTTGATAAAAATGCAGTTCTTACCTAGGTTTAATAAGCCGGCTTGATGTAGCAAATTTGTTGCAACTTAAGACTTTCCTATTTGATTGGCTTCTCTGTTATATAAAAATGCAGTGTTTATCTAGGTTTTTATAAGCCGGCTTGACGGTAGCAAATTTCATCAATTGGATTGATTTTTAATTTCTTTTACCAAATTCATTTGATGGCAATTGTGGAATAGGTGGAGAAATCCTGAATAAATTGCTGGGTGAAAGGCTGGGGAATAAAATGAACGACGTGGAGGAGAGAAAGTAAAATTGAAATGCAAAATATAATAGAACTTCAAGCCATCAAAACAAGTGCAGAATTTTTGGAAGAATGATATCGGAAATTTAATTTTTTGAGAAAAAAAGAGGAGTGTAGCCCATTCAGGAAGTGAGAGAGATTTTGGCACACTGGCACAAGTCACGCCTCCTTTCACGAAGGGCAGCGGAGGACGGCGGAGAAAACCGACGGCAACGAATGACGCAAATCTAACCCGATACAATATCCAGTGTGTTTTAACGAAACTTCCTAATTCATAACAAAATAAACACAGGTTCAGTTTTAGTCTCCTAACACATGAAAGTTATATTAGAATTAAGTAAAGTTTGTGCAAGAGGGATGAAAAAAGTAAAAATTGTTCTATTAAAAATAGTGTAGAACATTTATGAAAACTAAAAAAAAAAAAAAAAAATGGTAACATTTATTCTAAGAAAAAAGATTACAAATACGAAAAAAAAAAAAATACCCATGGGGAATCGAACTCGCGACCTTCACATAAAAAACGACGCAAAACGACGCTCTAACCTGTTGAGCTAACATGGTTTCATGCTCAGTTTGTAATCCCTGTGCGTTGTGCATTATAATTAATACTTTTTTTTAAATTTCGGGTCGGAGCTACTGACAGTCATGCAGGGACTGTCACTCGAGTTCATTTTTTATACTCATGTCTTGAAGCAGTTCTTTGCACCCTACCCTGCCAGGAAGCGAAGTTGCATCCGACATAAATTATAACAATTGCATAAATTTAAGCCTTGTTTATGGTATAAAGCCTGAGGCGCATACAATACAGTGTATAAATTATATGTACGAGTGATGCCTAATGGAAAACGTACCAATATTTAATAATTGATAATATATATACAGTAATATTATGTGTAACAAAGAAATATTTGTACACAGGAATGCTGTCTGGTGTCGCTGCAATTAGACTTAGACGCAGGGCGCCGACGTTGACAATGAAAAGAGCACACCTGGCCAAAGGAAATCAGAAACAATGGCTATTGTATACTTTGCTAGCTATAAATCCTTTTTTCAAAGTTGAAATTCCTCTCGAGCCTGTTAACGTGTGAGTGACACCACAGACCAGTGGACGCGTGTTCGAAAATCAACCTATCGGAAGCGAAGGTTTTAAAATGTTAATTGTTAGCGCGTGGAAGTGAGCTAGAACTCACCTAAGACAATCTGTAATTTTGAGATCTCAAAGCCCGTGGGTTTACTTCTGAAACTCTGTATGAGGTGAGAAAGCCACGCCACCGCGATTCGAAGACAATATATAATGTGTCCGAGAATTCAAATACATAAATTGCAAGGATTGTGAAGAGGACCTAGATAAGCGTTTTGAGATAGAGAACTTCTGATTCCTTATATAAACTTTTAAAGTTATGACGCTTTTTGGAAACTGATTTGTGAATGTAACATAAGTGTGTGAATTAGATTTTCATTCAGAATTTCTCACGCCCTGCCCAAGTACTTGCAAAAAGATAGTGTAAATTCACAGTACACTGAAATTTGAAAATTATTGGCTTTGCTACCTCGATAAAATTGTTCATTCTGCGAGGGTATGCACACCAATGATAACAGTTCATACAAAGTTAATTGCGCATGCGCAGAGTACCTATCATATCGCAGCTGAGATTTGACGTTAGAAACAGACTTTGTCCTGCGGCCGAAATTCCGAAAGGTAGCGGAGGAAGCCAAATTCTGCCCGAACGGCAGGTGAGTTATAAAATGTTAGTTTGGAGTTATGTTATTATTATTATTATTATTATTATTTGTTACACCTAAAACTTTGTTTAAACTTAAACTAACCTAACCTACGAAAAAGTAAAATTTATTCCATTAAAAAGATCATAATTGAGGGAGGAAAATGTTACTCGTGAGAGGTACGAACCCATGACATTCGCATTATTAGCATAACACTCTAACCAACTGAGCCGACAGGTCTACACGATCATCAAGGAAATTATTCACCTAAAGCAATCTCTACTACTGGAGTCAAAACCAGTCGGCTTTCTTCTCTACCGTTCGGGACTGCGGCCGCTTAAGGTAAGGCCATCTGAATGGTTAATAGGGCATTTTCTGCTTTGTGTATCAAATACAACATACTGTTTACATTTGCTCCGAAACATTGCTAACGAATTTTCATTTGCCAAGTTTGCTGATATTCATTTGATTTATGGGGAAGCAAGAGAATCTATAGCAGTATAGCGATAGATTTCCAGGAGGACATCAACCTTATCGCTCGACCTTCCAAAATATCCATCGTATTTGCCGGAAACTGGATCTTTAATAGCTCACAGACCCGATGCCGGTGCAAACTGAAGGCATCGTACTCCAGCCTATGAAGAAGAGGTGCTTATCAGGGTATGGGCGGAATCTTCCACCAACAAACGAGCAATTGCCAGGGCCATGAAAACGAACAAGTCCATTAAGAATAACTATTTCCCTATCACATGCTTAAGGTGCAGGCACGGCCTGTGGTGCCTCAGTAGTAAAAACGGACGTTAAACACCTTTCAAAAAAAAGTGCTTGCATTGGGGCGAGCGGACTTCGGTCCCAGACTACAGTTCTACAGGTGGGCCTTGGAGCGGCAGGATGAACAACCTGACTTTCCCTCGGTTCTCTTCACCGACGAGGCCATGCTCACAAGAGGTGGGCTAATTCTGAACCAAAGGAACAGTCATGTATGGAGTATGAGCAGCTGCATGCAGTGGTGGAGGCTGGTTAGCAGCACAAATTCAGCAACAATGTGTGGGCGGGCATCGTGTCCAATCAAATAATTAGACCGTATCTACTTCCTACATGGTTTAACGGGCACGTGGATTTTCAGTTCCTCACCAATGTTTTGTCTGTGTTTTTGGAAGACGTCCCTCTGAGCACCCGACGACAGATGTGGTTGCAGCACGACGGAGTCCGTCCCCATTTCAGCGTGAAAGTACGAGATTATCTCAATGGTGTGCTTTCTGGTCAGTAGATTTGAAGAGGTGGTCCTGTAAATTGGTCACCGCGTTCTCCGGACCTCAATCCCCAATTTTTTTAATGGGGACATCTGAAAATACTCGTGTACGCATCAGCAGTTGACACTGATTAGAAGTTACTGCCGGGTATTGGCTGCTTGTTATGAGGTTCGTAACAGTCCAGGTCTCTTTGACAGGGAGCGAGGATCATTTCTTTGCAGATGCACTCTTCGCAGGGACGTTACAGGCCGATATATCCAACAATATCTCTAGCGATTTCCGCCTTATTTATTGCACTTAAAATACCGTTCCCCCCCTTTAATTCTCCAATTTTCTTTTATTAAGTTTTCACGAAGGGTCAAAAGCTAGAATGCAGTTTACTTAGTTTTTCTTAGGTATTTGCTTTCATTCAGGTACATTTTTCCTTTACTCTAGAGAAAGTGGTTTATTTTTCCTTTTAAATACTTACTATGTCTACCATGATAGGCTAAAGTAAAGGAAACGCCTTCTAAATTCTATAATGTACGTACATTACTGTATGTACATCACAGGTCAACGAGATAACACTTGGATAATGGCTTAAATATGGTAACTACAATACAAAAAAAATAGAGTTATGGAGGTTCGAACCTCCTCCTCCATCATAATATTTAACGCTGCTGTACATAGAACGTTTTACCACGGCGCTATTCAGGAACAGTACCTGGAGTAAGTTAAACGACTGTTTTTTCCCAACCTCCTGTGCTGGTTTAATTAGTGGCGTGCTGACCATTGCCAGATTTTATGCTATTACATGAAATTTAAAAACCACAGCCCATATGTTCCCTATCTCAAAATGCTTATCTAGGACTCCTCTGCAATCCTTGCAATTTGTGTGGTTGAATTCTGGGACACTTAGTCTAAGGAGAAACATCTTCCTCTAGGACACTTAGTTTTCTAATGTTCTAGTACGCACTTGAAACATTTAGCTACTCATTCTCAGTATTCAATTTATAGCATTCACTCGCCCATTTTCGGCTTCTAGTGTTCACCCACGCACACTGAATTTCCAGTTTTCATTTAGTACGCAGTTAAGTATCCAGTCAGATAGTATGTCAGCTCTTTGGACGACGAGCTAGTTTTAAGCGTCATTTTCGAGTTTTGGCAATAAAGTTATTCTACGCTCAGCTTCAATCTTTTATTCTCGAGATTGCGATATGCACTCAAAATTCATTCAAGCAAAGATTCAGATTCTACTAATCCGCGAACATTCAGACTGTTGCTTAGAGTCAGCTCTTCATCGAGTAATCAGTGTTTGAGCAGTAGGCAAGGTTCGTCGGCTATGGCAGCGCACCAGAGGGCAAGTCATAAATTCTTGGTGCAATAAATTCATCGCGACGATTTAAAGTGCATGATACTTTGCGTCGCCTCCATTCTTCTCCTTTACCCCGTGACTACGTATGCACAAAACAGCAAATTCGCGTACCTGAGATACTCTGGGTTAAGAGATGGAACTCATGAGTAATTATACATTAAGAATCAACTATCATCGAGGTGATCACGACAGTCAACAGGTAATCAAAGTTTGATTAACATCGGACGCCTGCCGTCTTTCCGAACAACCACGACATACCATCAACACTAGTCCCATCATTTTTATGCCTGATAGAGAAGAGCACAGTTTAAAGCATTGTTCAGCATTGTATAGCCTGTCTGGTTAATAGAAGAATTCTCTCTAATTTAGCATCTAATACCGTACCTTTATGAAGAGCACAAATTATAACACCATTCCTAATTATATAAATTCAGTCTGGTTATCTTTATTTTTCTGATAGTTTCAAGTGACTTAAGTCATGTTAATCGCCAGCATGAGCGGAGATATATATGTGTCTAGGCATTCTCCATCTTCGGCTTGCATAACTCGTATGTTTGCAGGATATATGCAACCAATTTTATTGCTACCTTGTAATTTTAAGTGCTTCACATCTTTACTTTGAGAAACAAAATTTCCTGAGAAATTACGTAGAATAATGCCTTATAACATTGTCAGAAGCAGCGCGAAAACCCTGAATTTTCACAAATTTCGACCCCGTTGTCTCCTCAATTTCCTGCTTGCAGTTTTTAAAGTCATAAAAGGATGAGAAATGCAATTCTTTCGATTTTACATTTATTCATGTATTGATTTTAAGTGCTCAAATAAAATAAATTAACTTGTTTTATGACAACATAAGCTATATACCATTATTTGCTAAAAATCCAACTTTTCCGGGTGTACTTTAGAAATAGCACTTCTCTCATATTCCCTCCCATATTCCAGGCATAGGCTTCCTCCGCCGTTCTCCGCTGCCCTTCGTGAAAGGAGGCATGCCTTGCACCACTCGCAGCGCTACGTGTAACGTCAAGTGATTTTGGCAGGGAGTTTGGAGGTGGCTCTGTGTGAATAGTGTTTAACGCCCGTTTTTACTACTGCTGCACCACAGGCGGGGAGATAGTTCTGAATGAATGGGAACTGCTGGAGTTATCCGAGTTGGGAAGAAAGGAGGTAGAAGGATGATAGTGGTTAGATTTGTAACCACACAAATTGTCTATGAAGTGCTGAAAATATCTGAGAAATTAAAAGGGAGACGAATGTATTTATTAACAGAGACTTATCTTTGGAGCAGAGAATCCTGACGATAGGTTAGCGGATGAATCTGAAAAGGATCTTAGGGACATCGACAGAAGGAACGAAGAGGAAATGAATCGGCAACTTGCAACAAAAGCAAAGGGAAATGAAATGCCAGCAAGTCCAAGGGTAGAAGCGGAGACAGATGCAAGGAGAGTGAATGGAAGTACACGTGCAAACGAGAAGGGGGGATAGCGTCGAAGAAGAGGAGAATATCTCCGGATAAGAGAGAGTCGGCCTTACTGCTCAGCTGGCGAGAGAAAGCAGTTCAACTGCAGAAGTGTGGGGCAAGACAGTACCAACTAAGCAAAGGTCAAGTTCGTCTAGTGTCATATCCACTCAGAGAGAGACAGAGAGACAGAGAGACAGAGACAGAGACAGAGACAGAGAGAGAGAGAGAGCCTAGTGCAAATTGAAGGATATATTGTGGAGCATGTCGTATCTTATGCTGTAATTGGGGATCAGCGAGAGACACCGCTTGTCGGTTGATTTCCCAATAGTAAGAGAATTTAAATTTCGTTCTGGCTCATAATAGAACGAGGAAGAAAGAGCGAAGGGTGTGAAACTTAGTTTTTGGAAGCTTAGAGGGATGAATGGAGGTAGTTTTTAAGAAAATTTTTAATAATTGCTAACGTTAGCTGAAACCTGGTTATAGAGCAATGGGCGTTTTAAGGTAAGGAGTATGATTTTGTTGGTGAACAAGGATTAATTAAAAGCTGAGTTTCTAGTGGTTTAGGTTTGTTGTTGAGGGGTAATTTGACAAGTAAAGTGGAGTAGAAATCATAAATTAATCAGGTTATGTAGGTGTTAACCTGGGAGTAAGATTTATGCATTGGTGTATTGTACAATCCGCCCGCGAATCCAGGTTTCACAACCCGGATCTTTTAGACAATTAGAGAAGGAATTGTTAAATTTAAATGCAGGATTTCCCTTGATGGAGTTATGCTAATAGGAGATTTGAATAGGAGAGTGGGAGAGTTGTAGATCAAGGAATTTAATGTTTGGAAAGAAAGGAGAAGAGATGAATTTACAAAAATATGGATTATGTATAGCAAAGACAATGTTGTAAATGAAGGTGGATTAAAATTAATTCAGTTTTGTGCGAATAATGGTTGTGTAATGCTGAATGGCTGTTTGGGGAAAGACAAAGCTAGAGATTTTACGTTTACAAGTGCATGGGGACAGGGTGATGTAGATTATGTATTGTGTAGTGATAACATTTTTGCGTAATGTTTGTGAATTTAAGGTAACGAATATGCTTAAAACAAATTCACATTTTCGACTAATAGTGTCGTGGTATAGTAAAGAGAGCTTTGAAAGTGAAGGGAGGATGAGTGTGGGTCTGATATAACGATAATTGGGTATAAGTGGGCCCCTGGGAAGGCTGAAAGGTTTTGTGAGATGATGGATTCAGTAATGTCTGGGATATGTTTGCATGGGATTAACTTAACGATTTCTTTAGGTAAAAGTGACAACGCAACAGAATTGTGGGAGTTTATACTAAAATGGGATGAAAGTGGCACAATTATAAGCAATAGAGAAAAAAACAAAGTTTATGAAAATTGGTTTAATAAGAAGTGTAGATGAATGAGAGATATGGTACGGGAGACTGTTATAAGATGGAGAGAGAGAGAGAGAGAGAGAGAGAGAACTGATGAAACAGATAGAGTCATTATGATTCAATTGCGTGAGGGTTACTTGACGACAAGAAACAAAAGAGAAGGAGAACTAAAACTTCAGAAATTGAGCATAATCTGGATTTAGACTGGGGTTAGCAAGTTAGGTATGTTATTAATCAATGTGTGAAGGCAGGGATAAGAAATGTAAATATAAGTTCAAATAAATGGATTACATGTTTTCAGAGTTTGTTTATTAAAGAAACTAAGGGAGGAAGTAGTCTGAAATTGGAAGGTTTTAATAATTATATGGAAGAGTTGAACAGTCCATTTTCTCAGAATAAATTTAGGTAAATTCAAGAGAAATAAAGCAGTAAGAACCGGTGGTTAACCTACAGAGTTTTTCAAATTTTGGTGTGAAAATCTGGACAGGCTAACATGTTTGAAAAGAGTTGAATGTAATTAAAGAGAAGAGGATGAAGAGGAAGCAGAATATAATTAAGAAGAAGAATATGCCAGAAAGTTGGCGTATAGTAATCATAGACCCCAAATGCAAAGATAAAATGAATGAGAGAAATCCTAATAATTATGGTCAACTTGTACAGTTATCTGTGGAAAAATAATTACAGAAATAATCGCGGAGAGAATTCAAAATTGGGCGGAAGAAAGTAAAAGAATATCTCCCTATCAAATGGATCCAGGAAAAATAAAAAGAACATGAATGATATATTTACAATTAAAACAATTTATAACAGGGTGGCAAGAGAAGTTCTATGGTATAAATTAAATAAGACCGGTTTAAGAGGCAATATGCTCGGTTTTGTTACGGTAGTTATATTATCAAAATAGATTTTCTGTCAAATGCAGCTTTGAGGAAGTAACTAGTGCCTTGGAACAAGAGAGAGGGCTTAGGCAAAGTTGTAAATTGAGCCCCATATTGTTTTATTTGTTCATTGATGACATTTTGGATTGTTTGAAGCATGCTTGTATAAGAGAGAGTTTAGCAATTGTTTTAGATATTACACAAGGGGCACTCTAATTATGTTATTATTTTATTTGGTTGGGTTTCAGGAATTGAAAATATAAGAGTAACTGCTTAATTTAAAATTAAACAATGAAACTGTTGTAACACACAGGGAGTTTACGCCTAAGAGTAACCAGGGTCAAATAGGTGAAGATCTATTGTAATTATTTTGTCTAATCATTTCAATAAATTAATTTAACCCAAACTAAACCTTACACAACATAGATTCAAATTACTCATCCGGGTTCAGCATTGAAACATTTTATTCCTTATATTTAATTTTGGCAACATTCTTGTTATTTATAACAGGGATAGATTTGAAGTGATTTTCTTACCTTTTAATACTTTTTTTTATAAAGGCCTGGGTTATATGACACATATTTAATTATTCCTATAGTTGTTCTAATCACTTTGTCTGTCCTTGGTAGTGTCATGTCTGTTGTCTGAAAGTTCAGTGATAGCTCGTCTATACGTTATTGTGGAACATTTCTGGCTTAAACCGTCTTTTTGAAGTCATTTTCGTGATCCGTTGACATTGGAAGTTGGGAGATACTATATGTTTGTCTCAAAGGCTGGTCGTATCATTTATTTATTTATTTATTTATTCGTTTTTTATTAATTCCTGAACTTCTAATTCACATAGAAGAGGAATAACATAAATATTCTGAAAGTGCTCTTCCGGCAGAGGGTATTGGGACAGGTGACCTTACGTCGTCTGCTGGTCTGTTGTGTAGGATATCAGTAAGTCTTGAGTTCTCAGATTATATTGTTTTTAATGTTGTCTGACTGACTAGAAACAGAGCACCAGATGGTCATCCCTAACATTACCGAGAACGAGATGTAGTTTCTAAAGAAACCAACCCTTTAAGTTTTGTTCCCTGCGCAATATTTGTTTATTTCCTAATAAATTATACAATGCATTGAATGCTAGATGATATGAAACAAGTCAAAAATCTTTGAATTTACATAACAATTAAAAGTATTTAGGCTAGTAACAATATACAAAATTATCATGTTTTACACCGTAGTGTAAAACAACTCTTTAAAACTTGTTCAAACACTCTAGAACAAAATGATTTATAAAGGAAAATAAATAGATTAACTTCAACAACTTTACGAATATAGTTAACTGTTATAATTAAATAAAGTTTATTTCATACAGTATAAATACTATCACTGTTATTTAAAAACTCACTTAATGAGTAGAAGCAGTGATCAAATAAACATTCCATTACAACGCTTTTAAATAAACCTAACTTTCCAATTGCCTTATTTTGGAGTGGTAATTTGTTGTATTGCGCATTTAGTTGGCCATTACAATATTTGTGGTACTGACGGCTCTAGTAAGAATTATCCGTTTTAGAATTTTGTACACGTTTCGAGTATGGTGATCCGTTCGGTAAAATCGTGTAAAGGCGAAGTTTCAATTAGTAATGTTAACTAATTCATTTAATACACTTTTGGTTTATTTGAATTGCTTTCAATAGCCACTGCCTCGACATCTAAATAAACGACTCCACGTTAATGTGAACTGACCTTAAGGGTAGTCAGGCTTGTGATATCATGTTACGCAATATTTCATATTATATAAAAAAAAAAACGGACTGTTAAATAAATTTATTAGTTCAGCTAGTATAGCAACTCGTATTTCAAAACCCTGAAAGATGGCAGGGATGCTATAAAATTAAGAGAAGATTAGATTTTTCTAGACCCAAAGGTAAGTCGAGGAAAGGAAGAAAAAGATTTTGGTGTATGTTAGCCCCACATAATCATGTTGGGCCCAAATTTTGAAGCGATTTTTTCAGTAGCGGCACGTTGATTGCTAATAATGAAGCAATTTAGTTACTCTTTCTTCCACTCATTAGGAAATAATCCACCATGCTCATGTTACGTTGCGCGTGATATTTTCCATTTATATCCCTACCCTGATCAAATTTTGGTACGAAACTCCCCAGTACGTAGCTGGGAAAAGTTGTTTAAAGGTCCCGTAACTCGTACCGTTGGCTATATGCACCAATTTAAATCCTGCCCTTTGAGACTTTTCCTTACAAATTATTTTTCATATCTTCCGGAACTGCCTATTCGGAAGTAATCCTCCAATCCTTTAATAAACTGACATGGATTATCTTCTTCTTCTTCACAAAAGTTTAGGGGTGTTAACTCGTTAATTAGGTGATTAAGCCATACATTATAGGACGGTCCTGGTAAGTTAGTCATCTTTGTATTCACACTAGGATTTACTCTAATTGAGGCGTTGGCCTATGGTACATCATTCACACATTAGTGGCGTCACCTCAGTTTTCATGGGCTTATTTGTTACATATACTAAAGCTAAGTCATTATGACAGTTCTGTTCATTTTGTATCATAGATTCTCGTAATTCCGAGATTTTTCGGTTCATTTTGCTCTGATTTGCATCCGTGGCTACATAGCAAGTTGGTCTGTACTCATTTCTCAGATGTGAATATATATTTAATGCCTCTTTAACTGTTATTAATTCGTCATTCATATGAGTTTCCAATTCATCATATTTCTTTTCAGAATTTCATGTCCTGTTTGTATATAGTGGTCATCTTTTCACTAAGGTGATCGTGACCACTTTTGATTTAACTATTTCCCCCCTAACACTGGTAAATATTTTCTAATGTTGCTAATTTCCTGATCCCATCCTTCCTGATTTCCCCTCATCTGGGCCTTTATCTCCTCTTGAATCGTCCTACCTTCCCCAAACTTCCTACCGAACTTCCGCTGGAATTAATTTTTATTTTGGCTGAATTTATTCTCTAATTCTTTCTGATTGCTGGTAAAATTATTCGCTAATTATTTCTGGCTTTCATCGGACTTCCCATCCAACTTACGCTCTAATTCACTGTGATATTGGCTGAGTTTATTCTCAAATTCTTTATGGTTTTCATCTAACTTCCTAACCTAACTTATCCTCTAATTCTTTTTGGTTTTCATTAAGCTAGTTCTCTAAATTCTGGCGATAATTCTGCTTGGACTTTACTGAATTCCCCAAACTAGTTTTCTAATTATTGCTGTACTTGTGTTTGCACTTTACTCAATTCCCCAAACTGTTGTTGCATTAACTGGCTAATCATCATGGCTAACCTCTCCTCCATGCCTAAGCTACATTGTCTTGTATCGCAACATGCTCACTGACTTCTGCTCTGTCTACCTCTGTTACATTTTCAGTACCCTTTCTCCTTCGCTTCTATAGGCCATTATGCAATTTTTCTTATTTTTCAAAAGCATTAATTCTACAAATTATAAAAATGCGTATTTAATTATACAATTGTGCTAACTCTTGATCTCTTACTATTATAGTATACAATACTTTTTGGTTTCTGATTTTTCTTTGTCAAAAATGTCCATTGTATCTTCCTTGATCGTTGGTTGTTTATCAGTTTTTCCGCGGTCATTCTTCTTTGTCGACTCCTCACAGGAACAGGCTTGCCTCTCGGAACAGCGCCAGGCCGCATAGCAGCGTTAGACCTTTCAAAACAGCACCAGGCCCCTCATAGCAGCGTCAAGCCTTTCCAAGCAGGGCCAGGCCTCTCCAAACAGCGCTAGGTTTCTCTAGAACCACCAACAATTCTGTTAACGCTGGTATAAGAAGGTAACTACTGCCTGGGGTTTACCTTCTGAAAGGAGCGACTTTACCACATTAATGATACAGAGAACAAAGGTGCAAGGAAACATGGGCCAAACAAATTTCTGGTTCCCTTAATATACAGTGGGCTCATTGTTTGTTGGTTCGTAGCTCCCGATACATGATGTGACTATAACGATAATCAGGGCAAAATAAACCTTATAGGGGAATCATACAATGTATAATACAGAGTGACATGACAATATTAAATCCTTAAATATATATATATATATATATATATATATATATATATATGTAATATAAAATAAAAAGAAAAATAAAGTAACACTATTAACAATGTAACAAATTAACAGTAATTATAATAGTACAAAAGGATAAAACACTAAGAAAAAGCCACACTTGAGATCGCTATATTTCGGACTCGTGGAGTCCTTCTATGGCAAGAAGACAAGTGACAAGTACTATTATAATTACTGTTAATTTATATATATATATATAACAAATTAACAGTAATAATAAAAGTAGATAAGGATAAAACACTTAGATAAAGTCACACTTAATAGATAAAGTCATTTCAAGTGTGACATTATCTAAGTGTTTTATCCTTATCTACTTTTATTATTACTGTTAATTTTTACATTGCTAATAGTGTTATTTTACTTTTATTTTTCCTTTATTATATATAATCCTGATGTTACTTCCTTCAAATACATACATGGCCCTGATTTTTTTAATAGTGTTTAACGCCCGTTTTTACTATTAAGGCACCACAGGCGGTGTGACCCTGATGACAAGTAATACAAAATAATTTACAATAGCCATAAATTAGAACAGAAAATTATTATAAAATTGAAAATGACCCCAAAAATGTATCATCAGATTACAATATCACAACTTAATATAAAATGGGTACCCAAAAATGAAACATTTTGCAAAGTCAGCTGATCTTCTCATTTGGCGTTACAGCCTGATGTGAGGCTTGGCCAGCCGCGGCGACCTTTGCATTCTCTACCTCGTCTTACGACGTCATTGATACAGGGCAGTATTGCGAGAGGCATTGATCAGCATGCCGACACCCCGCCGGTCGCCTATCACACGCCTTTCGTAATGAAGAACGCTACCAAGATGCCAATCCATCAGTCAGCTTCCTCACGAGGCTGAGTGGACCCCATTCTAGACCTCCGTAACTTAGAAAATTTCAAATAGGTACCGGAAATCGCCCCGGCCCTTAAGGCCAGTAGTCAGCACTAACTACTTGACCAAGGAGGAGATCAAAGTCAGCTGATACTTTACCAAATTATTGGCCTTATCACATGATTTGCACTCATACTCACATACAAACACACAATTTAAATCAAACAAAGTAACTATGATCCAAAATATAAACAACTACAAATGTAAATGGTCAAATAGACACCTCTATTTGAAATTCAAACAGTGCATGCATATACTACTACTCAATAACATATTACATTTGTTTTGTTTTTTTTTTTTCAATGTGTCATCAAAATTTTTTTTCCAAATCACATTATGTTCCACAGATGCCGACTTCATTAAGTTGGTGCAAAGCTAAAAAAATACCTGCAATAACCTAATAATATAGAAACAGTCTTAATGATATAATAAATTACAACTAGCAATATAGCAATATAAATTATAAAATATCGCCATGGAACATTGTACAAATATTCCTGAAACATGTATTGGCCAGTACATCATAGCAATAAGCAGAAACCATTTGCTTTTCATAACAGAGAACATCCGTTACACATCCATGTAGAGATAGTTGTAATTTATTTTGAGCAGTATACATAATGAAATATCTCAATATTCACATACAAATATAAAGGGTCATGGTAGGGAAACACAAGAGACTCATGAATTGATTGTTATTTTACTCTAGGTGCATTACGTCGACAGACAACATATGTTATAGGAGTAATTTGTCTAACCGCCTCAAAAGGGAAGAAATGCAAGGAGTTTGGTACATTTTACTTTTTTAGAATAGGTGTAAACATTTTCACTAATTGACCAACATTAAATCTTATATCTCTGTGCTTAACATGATGTCTTTCTTTTTAACTTGTTGATTAATATTATGAATTGCAACTTCATGGGCTTTGAATATCTTGAATAATCTGCCTGATAAACAAATCATTTGAAGTAATTTGCAACTCACCTGTTTGGAAAGATGACCATAAATAAAAAAAAAAAAAAAAAAAAAAATTGGGAATACTTGATTTTCTCTTGGATCAATGAATTGCATAAGAAAATTACATACAGCAAAATAGAATGCAAATTTTTCTTTGTGCCCACAAAATGACTCAACACATTTATTGAAATGTTCTGTAACGCTATTGCAAGCTGAATGGTATCCGTTAGTGAAACTAAAAGGGATTTTAAAAATTCTTGTGTAACTTCAATAAGGAAAACTGATCCTCAACATCTGACAAAAGAGTATGAATGAATGGTGTTTAACGCCCGTTTTTTGCTACAGAGGTACCACAGGTGATGGATACTGATGATACATGAGATGAAATGGTATATTGGGAAAGGATTTTTATTTTTAAGGAAGGAATCGTTCCCAGCCTAAATATAGGTTACCTAGCCGGCATTTGCTATTTATGAGGACTAAGGAAAACCTGGAAAAAACTTCAGTCAGAGAGGATGATCCTGGCGGGATTCAAACCCCAGACCTCCCGCTCACAAGCACCTTAACAACCTCGGCCACCCTTGGCAGTGACAAAAGAGTGGCAGTACCTCATGCCTGCAGGTGATCCTATGGAAGATAAGTTTGGTTACTTGAGGTATTGTGGCTGAAGAAAGTGGGTCTGCTTCAACCTAGCGAGATACAATAATGTGTTTGTTACCAGAATATGAACATGGCAGGAATCCTAGGAAATCAATACGCCAATGTTCACCAATGAAAGTTACTGCAATAGTTTGTAAAAGATTCGAAGGTTTCTGATGTTTGGGTCTTTTCCTACATTGATCACTTGGGCATATTCATACAAACTGTTCAATGTCCTTCTTCAAAAGAATCCAATAATACTTGAATTAGATCTCCAGCAGATAAAATATTTTGAAATGCTAAAACATTACTGAGGCTTCACTTCCAATGAACAAGGAATCAGTCTGAATTAAAAACATTTAGAATATTGATACAATGATAAAATACTCTTGTGTTTCTCTCTCAAAATTAAAAAATTCAGGGCATGTTCCATGATATGTTCGCTAACATTGTTAATTGTTAAATGACTGGTGCATGGTGGATCATATTAGGTTTGAAAAGGTAGGCGGTTATGGTGAATTTGGTGGTCTCTTAATGAATTTGTACAAAATATTGTATGCTTCCAGAATGTTGAAATTCATGAACTTCATATGTCAAGTTCCTTGGGATGTTGAACAGCTTTTAATAAAGAGATATCTTTTTTCTATTTCATGATTTTCATTCCAGAAATGTGCTGTTACAGCTGATTTTTTCATCTGTTTGTAGTGGACATTTCTCCAGTGTTCCTTCAATCTGATGTCTACATTTCTCTTGATCATGCTTATATATTTTTTTTTACAGTCTTTACAATTGATCTGGTATATACCTGATTCTTCTTCTTTGGGTTTGGAATCTGCTTTATTTCACTTCAATAATTTGCAAACACTGTATCTGTTCTGAGATGCTAATGTAATGTTGTACTGTTTGAAAATTTTTTAAAATTTACTATTGGCCTGTAGGTGGTAAGTGAATGTTTTAAGTTTTTTCTTTTGATAACGCAAAACGGTAATTTGTTTATTTCCTTTTGTTTTTGGAATCTTTTAAGTTTGTGATCAATTAACTGTTTCTTAACCTATTATAAATGGTTGTTTCTATTATATGAAGGTATTTTTTTTTATATTCATCTTTATTAAATGGTACATTAACTAACCATGTTGTTTAAAGCTGCTTCTTTATGATGTTTTGGGTTAAAACCATGGACTTTAATATGATTGTCAGTGTGTGTATTCTTTCTGTAAATGCCAAATTCTAATTTCTTCTTAGTTTTTATTATCTTCAAGTACATAAATGGTAATATGTTATTGGTTTCAATTTCTATAGTAAATCGTTTACCATCTCTTTGGTACAATAGTAAATATATTATCTACATATCTATCGGATCTTGAGGATGTAGGGGAAGGCTTAAGTGATATGTGTTTCAAAAGAACTCAGCTAGGAAGAATTAAAGATTACTAATTACTAATCCTGATTTTTGTTTGAAACATTTTCAAATGTGAAAAAGGCTTGATTTAAGCAAAGTTCTGTGAATTTAATATTTCCTTGATAGAAGGAAATATTAAACATCATGGGATGCTTGTAACCATTTTCTTAGAGGAGTTAATGCTTTATTTTTTGGTATGCTGGGAAACAAAACTTTTATACCAAATCAGACGAAAGTATCATTAGAAGGCAATTTGTAATTTTTGATTTTATTAATAAGATCCATAGAGTAATTCAAGTTTAAACTGTCAAACTTTGGAAAAGTGTTAAATTTTGAGGACAACCAGTTTGCTAGGAGATAACACGGAGTGATGATGTTATTAATAACAGGTCTCATGTTTTTCTCAGGTTTGTGAACTTTTGATAGGTCAAAAATCCTGGCTACAGATGGATTAAATACTTTGATTTTGTAACGGTCGGATTATGAGAATAAGGTGCTGCTTTTTAGGATTTCTTCTATTGATTTTTTGCATTTATTTAAAGGGTCTGTTTTTACTTCAATGAATTCATTACTCTTTAATAGTTCTTGCATTCTTATTCTGTAATCCTCTTTGTCTAATATCACAATTTGGTTTCCTTTGTCAGCCTTGGTATAAACCACATCTCTTTTGTGAAAAGATCTAATACATCTTGGGTGAAAACTAGGACTTTGGTTTCTTTTTTCAATTTCTTATAAAATATTGAAGGATGTTTTCCTGATCAAACTTTCATCTGTTAAATTGAGGTTTTCAATGGCTAGTTCAATATCTGCTACATATCTTTCTAAATTGAATGAAAAGCTGGTAGAAGTATTGATCCCTTTATTCAGTAATTCTATGTCATTTACATTAAATTTTTCTTTGAAGAGATTAGTTTGGGGTTAGATTTTGACATGGTTTTGGTCTTGACTACAGGTTTTTTAAGTAATTTGTTGAATTTATTTTTCTGATATATGACTTTTTGTTTGACTGTGAAACTAATAATTTCTAATATGTTCTTTTCTAAATTTTTCCAAAAAATGGGGCCCAAAGACTTTGATCATTTTAAATATAGTCCTATAATTCTAAATCTATTGCTGCAACGCCTCCATAGTGTTTACATTTTTCTAATTCAAGAACTTTCTTCTCAACTGGTGTATAACAGTCTTTATTGAATTTGACCACCTTCCCAACAAATTTAGGGCAAACTCTCTCTTTTAAACACCTATTCAAAAACTGTATATCTGCTGCTTTACAGCTTTTTTTTCTTTCATTGATTCCTAAATATATTAAATATATTAATGTTAAAAATACTTGAATTAATTTTGCAAAATATCTTTGAAAAGTCTAGATGACCAAAGAGGGGATCCTCATGACAGAAAGCTAATATCTCATAGTTGGGAGACTCTGGAATGACTAACAAATGTAAGGGTCCTGTTTAACCAGCATTTTTGCTATATAAAACATCAGATTTAAGAGTGTAAGTAGCCGCTTGTCTTTGACATTTCAAGGGAATGGCTTCTGGATTATTAAGTGCATCAATAATAGGTAGTAATACTGTATTGGATTTTTGTTTAACACCAACTTCAACTGGATGTAGTAAACAAGAAAATTAATTCATCCAATTGTTAAACTGATGCTCTTCTAACTGTAAAACAGGAAATGTAAAGAGGGTATCTATATCGATACATTTCCTTCTAGATTTATGGTATATCTAATAAGGAAATTTCTTGAAATTTAAGGCTCCAACTAGCCAAAGTCCTGTCAAGTCTTTTAAGTCATTTAGATAGCAAAGAGAATAATGATCTTAAAAAATATATACTTTATAACCATTAACCATACATAACAGTTTTGAAATTAGTTATATCAAACACAATAGCCAATAGGATGTTTAAATTCAAATACACTATAATTCTTTCCACACTTTGGTGAAGTTCAGAATGTAAGTGATCGGTATCAAAACTCTATGCACCTTATGGAGTAATACGCAGCCTATGTGCAAAACACTAACATCTTTATGAAATTTGGTATACACACCCGGAGAGTAGTGGGCTATAAGAGGGGCAAATAATAAGAAATGTTTCAAAGTTTGAAATGTTTGTTGCTGATTCAGATCTGAAGAAAAATATTGATTCTATCTTGTGAATTGAATTAAAGGCTGAGGAATAACCGTTGATAAATTTCCTGTAGAAATTGAAAAGACCCAAAATTTTCCTAACATCTCTGACCTTTTTAGGCAAGGTAATTGTTGAATGACTGAGTCTTCGTCTGAGTATGGACAAATTTCACATTTAGAGACTTTGAAACCTAATAATTGCATTCTTTTTCATAGCAAGAAATAGTTTACTGGTATGAATTTAAAATTGTGCAAATCTAAGTATTGAAATATAGCTTCAAAATTTTCCTATAATTTGTCAAAATATTTAGCAAAATCAATTATGTCATCCAGATAAAATAGGACTTTTTTGAATTTTAAGCCACCTAAAAGTTTTTCTGCAACATAACTGAAAAATCTGGAAGCTTTATTAAGACCAAACAAGAGATGTTCAAATTCATATTGTTCTTAATATGTAACTAAATAACTAAAGAGGTATATTTCTTATTGCCCTCTGAAATAGGAACTTGAAAGTTAGCTGATAATAGGTTCAATGACACAAACCATTTAGCTCAAGACTCAAGACATAGAACTTTCATAAGCCCTTTACACAGTTGTTCACTTTGCATTTATTTCAAAATGGACATTAATTTCAGCGGTGTTTTGTTTATTATAGTGTATAAAAAATCTATTTCTAGATGTTTCATTTCTTAAAAGAAAAAATATAATTATTTATGATTGAAATTCAAACCAATGAAAGAATGGCAAGCATTGAAGTTGCTATACATAAAGCAATTAATTTAACATAGGATTGAGGTATATCTTAGATTATCGATTTCATCTGTTTCAGGCCTGGCAACATAGATTGCACAGTACCATTAAATTAGTAAAGCAATAGTAAAATTTCACTTTAACCTATTCAGTAATCAACACGGTGAAACAAGTATATAATCTCTAGTAGATAAAACGTTTACAATGTCAAAGCATTCTTGTGGCTTCACTCCCAAGGAATAAAGAATGTTGAGTTAAAACATTTAAAATATTAAAACAATCATGACATTTTACTCTCATAATTTTTAAAATTCAGTATATGTTTCATGAAGGTCTTGTTCACATTGTCAGCTGTAAACAACTAATGGTTGATACTAGGTTAGAAAGGTAGGCAACCCTGAGGGCTTTGGTGGTCTGTTGATGAACTTATACAAAATATTGTCTGCTTCCAAAATATGAAAATTCATGAGTTTATGTTCATATTTCCTTATAAAAATCCTTTTCTATATGCTGAATTCTTTGGTATTTTGAACTGCTTTTAATAATGTAATGCTGTTTTCTATTTCATAATGTTCGTTCCAGAAATATGCTGCTACAGCTGATTTTTCTATGTGTTGTGGCTTCAAACGAAGCTCTGGAATTCATCTCAGATGTACTAAATCTCTCAACAAAAAAGATGTATTTTGTACCAAAGCTGATAAAGGATACAAAATTGTGGTCTTAGACAAATAAGATTACAGACAATGCATGCTAGAACTTTTAAACAGTGATGAATTCATTGAAATAAAAACAGACCCTTTAAATAATGGCAAAAAATCAATAGAAGAAGCCTTAAAAAGGAGTACCTTATTCTCAGAGTCCAATCATTACAAAATCAAAGTACATAATCCATCCTTAGCCAGGATTTTTGGCTTACCAAAGACTCATAAAGAGCATGAGACTAGTTATTAACAATATCAACACTCCTTGTTATCTCCTAACTAATTGGTTATCTTCACAGTTTAATACATTTCCCAAATTTCATCATTTAAGTTTAAAAATCTCTATGGATCTTATTGATAGAATTAAAGATTATAAATTGTCTCCAAATGACACTTTGGTTTCAGTTAATGTAAAGACTTTGTTCCCCAGCATACTACAAAATAAAACATTAATTCTTTTAAGAAAATGGTTAGTATCTGCTCATCTAACAGAGACACATTATTAACAAATTACGCTTAAATCAGGCTTTTTTCACATTTAAAGGATTTTTTTTAAACAAAAATCAGCTTTAGTAATGGGTAGCCCTCTTTCACCACTGACTTATTTATGAGTTTTTTTTAAACACACATCACAAAAGCCTTCCCTTACATCTTTAAGATTTGGTATAGATATGTAGATGATATTTTTGCTATTGTATGAAACAAATATGTGGAAGATGCACTGAAACTATTAAACTTGAAAGAACCCACTATAAAATTCACCATAGAAACTGAAACCAACAACATATTACCTTTTATATACCTGAAGATAAAAAGAAAAAATAAACTTGAATTTAGCATTAATAGAAAGAATACACACACTGATAATTATATAACAGCTTATGGTTTTAACCCAAGACCTCATAAGGAAGTAGCTTTCAATAGCATAGTATTTAGGTTGGTTAATGTGCAGCTCAGCAGAGAGAATATAAGAAAGAATACCTACATATAATAGAAACAGCCAAATCTAATGGTTTTAAAAACAGAGGATTAATCACAAAATTTAAAGATTTCAGAAACAAAAGAGCATTAAACAAATTACTACCATGAGTACCTTATCAGAAGAAAAAACATAAAAAGTTCACTTACTACTCACAAGCAATTAACAAATTTCAAAAAATTTTCAAACAGTATAACACCACATTAGCACCTCAAAACAGTTACAGTATTGGCAAACTGTTGAAGTCGAACAAAACAGATTCCAGAACTAAGAAAAAAATCAGGTATATACTGAATTAATAGTAAAGACTGTGAAAAAATATACATAGGCAAAACCAAGAGAAATATAGGCATCAGATTGAAGGACATTGGAGAAATATTCGTCAAACAGAGAGAAAAATCAGCTATAGCAGCACATTTCTGCAACTAACATCATGAAATAAAAAAGGGCATTACATTATTAAAAACAGTTCAACATACAAAAGAACTCAGCATATGCAAAAGGTTTTTTTATAAGGAAATATGAACATAAACTAATGATTACGGAACAGTGTGTTTGTGAAACTTAATGAGAGTTTTAATGTGATGACATGATTTTTAGTGTTTTACTTTAAATCAAAATAAGATAAACTAATGAATTTTGATATTCTGGAAGCTGACAATATTTTGTATAAGTTCATCAATAGGCCACCAGAGCACTCATAATTGCCTACCTTTCCAAACTAGTAGAATCCGTTAGTCGTTTACAGTTGACATGTGAACAAGAGCTTCACAAATCCTGAATTTTAAAAATTTTGAGAGTGAAATATCAGGATTGTTTTAATATTTTAAAGGTTTTAACTCACTATTCTTTATTCCTTGGGAGTGAGGCCACATGAGTTTTTTAACGTTATAAATGTTTTATTTACTAGATATTAAATACTAAAATTATTCTTCTCAAACATATATCTGCAGCATAAATAGGTAACTGTTTTGCATTTGATATGACTGAGGATAAGCCAACTTGCCCAAAAATCTCTTTTTTTTTTTTTGGTAACTAATTTGTATATTATTTTATCTTGATGAAGCTATGCTCCATCCTTCCTGTAATGTAGGCCTAACATTTGCCTGAAATTACTCATACTAATAATGCTTGCAAGGCATTTCATAATGAATTCAATAACTTACTTTATAGCTCACAATCTGATACTAATAAAACCATTAAAGAATTAAATTATATTCATCCTAAAACTAATACAATGAATATGCTAGGTTATAAAAAAAAAGCATACATCTTTCAATTAAGTGTACTTACGAAGCTGTTGACAATGGAGTGGTATATATATAAACAAAGTAATACAGTTTTTTTCACACTAACTCCATTCACTTACATAAAATTTGGAACATATGTTTCGGGAGCGATCCCTGCCATCTTCAGCCTGTTGACAAACTGTTGTTAAATGTGGCGGTTGGGTCTCTTGATGTTCTTGTGGCGGCATCTGTTGGTTCTATTAGGAATTTGCTGAGTTCATCCAATGGAGGGAAATCGAAATTCATCAAATTATCCTTATTTTTTGTAATGAAAATGTTTTCCCAAGTGGAAAGTTCTATTGCATTATGAAGTTGTTTAAGTAGTTTTATCTCTGGTTTAATTCCATGATTTTTATTCCAAAAGTGCGCTGCTATTGCTGATTTATCAATTTGTTTTAAGCAAATATTTCTGAAGTGTTCTTTTTTCCGGATTCCCAAATTCCTCTTCGTTTTTCCAATGTATTTTTTGTCACACTCTGCACATTCGTAAATAGAAGTTAGAATAGAAAATAGAAGACAAGTTGTTATAATTTTAAAAGAAAGAAATTGGGTTTTAAAACCAAAGGAACGGTATATGCCATTGAAATTAAAATAAGAAAAATAACTTATGAAAATCAGTGAAATCGGACTATGAGACGGGGGGGGGGGGGGGTGTTATCTAATTTGAAAGTTTTGGATAGTACAAGATTAAAGGTCTTTCATTCAGTGCCTAAAAGGAAGATTTTAATAAATTCTTGTGCTAAAATACTTTTTCAGATCATTTCAATTATTGTATATTAATTGTGACATTATTTCACGGGATTGTTATTTGTTTACATGCAATATTGTTCAGTAACATTTAATACTATTAAATTGTTGTGTGACTGAATGGAACTATACACTCTTATGGCTTCATTTACTTGTTTATAGGGAATAGGGTTGATGCAGTAATAATTTATTTTTTAAAGCTTTTATTAGTAGATAAAATGAGTGGCCTAGAAACAGATAATGAGAAGTCTATCATGCAAGAGTTGCATAATCTAAGTGAATTCCTCACCATGTAGAGTAACTTTAAAAAAGATTATGGCCTTATGAATTAATGAAATGAAATATGTTATGACATTACTGCGTGGTATTACAGGAACAAAATTAAAATTCTTGCAATCTATAAGTATTACAAAAGAGAAACCACATTCTTAGAATTATTATTATTATTATTATTATTATTATTATTATTATTATTATTATTATTATTATTGTTGTTGTTGTTGTTGTTGTTGTTGAGATTAAACCACAAAAAGCATTTGTATACTATCAATTAAATGAAATATATGACCACTGAAAGATGACGCTATATATTTTTAAATATTTTTAAATGTAAACATGTTTATGAACTGAGCCCTTGATAGCTTTATCCTCACTTAAATATAGAAATTAATAGAAAGCTTTGAGTTACAATCTGCATTTAAGATGATGTTCATAAGTTTCAATAAAACAAAACATGTTACTATTTTTAAAACATTTTCATTGTACTAAGCAAATGTACAGAATCAACAATAACAATTGAAAGTTTTATAGATTTTTATTGACTTTGAATTTTAATTCAAATGTTATTGTAGTAAAAAAATAGAATGCAAACATTTTCTGAAGGTTATTACAGAGCACTCTTATATACAAATATAATTCTCAACCATATATTAGATTAATATTTCAGACTTGCTATCTTCATGACAATGCTTTTGTTAAACATAAAACATATATGTTATTATAAATACAGTTTATATGCTGAATTAATTTCTCCTTTTATTTGAAAACAATAAAGAGAAAATTAGATGCAGAGCGCGTTTTAAATCTCAGTTTTCAAGTATACCTTTACTCCTAATATTCCAAATTCCCTAATTTTTAGAAACTATATATCTTATTTTATTTAAATTGTGTATACCAAATTTTGAAGAAACAAATATTGATGCTGGTAGAGTGGTTTTTAAATTTTGGATTGCAGATAAACCCCCACTCCTAATGATCCTACTAACCTAATTTTCAGGAAGTACTTTTATTTTATTTAAATGGTATATACAGAGCTTTGTTGTGAAAAAGGCAATGGTGCTTGTTCGAGTAAATTTTAAATTTTGGGTTTCAGATAAATCCTCACTCCTAATAATTAGATTTCACTGATTTTCACAAATAATTTTTCTTATCTGATTTAAATGGTATATGCCGAGTTTTGTTATGAAAAAATATATATTGGTACTGCTAGAGCAATTTTTCAAATTGGGTTTCAGGTAAGCCTCCACTCCTAATTGACCGATTTTCCCGATTTTCTGAAACCATTTTTCTCATTTTATTTAAATGTTATATGCTTCGTTGCGAAAAAACAAATATTAATGCCACTAGAGCGATTTTAAAATTTTGGGTTTCAGTAAACTTCCACTCCTAATTGGCCGATTTCTCCGATTTTCTGACAATATTTTTCTTATTTGATTTAAATGTTATATACAGAGTTTTGTTGCGAAAAAACAAATATTAATGCCGCTAGAGCGATTTTTAAATTTTGGGTTTTAGGTAAAAAAAAAAAAAAAACACCCCCCCCGTCTCATAGTCCGATGTCACTGATTTTCATAAGTTATTTTTCTTATTTTAATTTCAATGGCATATACCGTTCCTTTAGAAGAATTTAAAATTGCGGCCACTAGAGCGATTTTTTAATTTTGCTTTAACCCCCACTTGTTTATCAGGTAAACTCACTGTTTTTGCTTTTCTCCTTATTTGATTTAAATGGTATATGCCGAATTTAGTTGTGAAAAAAAAAAAAACAAAAAAAAAACAAAACAAAAACAAAACAAAACAAATATTGGTGCTACTAGAGCAATCTTTAAAGTTTGGGTTTCAGGTAAACTACCACTCCTAATTGCCCGATTGCCCTGATTATCTGATTCTATTTTTCTTGATTTTATTTAAATGTTATGTAGAGAGTTTCGTTGCGAAAAAAAAACAAGTATTACTGTCGCTAGAGCGATTTTTAAATGCTGGGTCTCATTAACCCCTTCCCCCCTCTCCTAATTGTCGGGTTTCACTGATTTTCAGAACATATTTTTACTACTTTATTTTAAAGATATATACCGAGTTTCCTTTAAAAGAATTTAAAATTGCTGGCGCTAGAGCGATTTTTAAATTTCGCTTTAATCTCTACTTCTAATAATGTGATTTTACTTATTTTCGGAAATTATTTTTCTTATTTGATTTAAAAGATATATACCGAGTTTAGTTGTGATAAAGCAAATATTGATGTTGCTAGCGATTTTTAAATTTTGGGTTTCAGGTTAACCCCCACTCCTAATAGCTAGATTTCCTTGATTTTCGGAAACTATTTTTTTTTATTTTATTTAAATTATATACAGGGAGTTTTTGTTGAGAAAAAAGAAATATTAATGCCACTAGAGTGATTTTTAAAGTTTGGATTTCAGGTAAACCCCCTTACTAACACTCCGATTTCATTGATTTTCGGAAACCATTTTTCGTATTTTATTTTAATGGCATATACCGAGTTTCTTTTATAAAAAGTTAAACTTGCGGCTGCTTTTAAAATTTCCCTTTAACCCCCATTCGTTTTTTCCGGTATACCCTATTCCTAACGGCCCGATTGGCATGATTTACGAAAACTACTTTTATTTTAAGTAAATCTACCGAGTGTCATTGGGAAAAAATTAAAATTGCAGCTGCTATAGCATTATATATATAAATGTCTTGTCTAGCTTCTTGCCATTGAAGAACTCGCAGTAGTTCGAAATATAGCAATTTCAAGTGTGACTCTTTCTCAGTGTTTTAGCTTTATCTACTTTTATTATTAGTGTTAATTTGTTACATTGTTAATAGTGTTTCTTTATTTTTATTTTCCATTAATATTATATATATAATTTTGCTTTGGGTTAACCTCCAATCCCAAAGGTTCAATTTTGCTGCTTAACAAACTCGAGAATCTGTTAATTGATGGTTATATGTGAAGTTTCGTTGAGAAAAAACAAAAATTGCGACCGCTATATATAAGTTTTATTATTTTATTTTAAATTGTAGTGCCTAGTAGGAGTGATGGATGCAAATGTGGATAGATTATAAGCGCAATAGCTTATATTCCTTTGAAATTTGCTGAAAAATAAATAGATTTTTCACAAGTACGGCCGCATTAGCTTCATTCTTTTGGAAATCACTAAAAAAATTATCATAATTCTTTATTGAAAAGCCCTGTAAAAATCACTATGATAGGGGCTTCTTGTATGTCCTAATGACTATTTCTTTTCTTTGATAATCTTTATGTATAAAAATAGGATAAGATTCTGCTTTTCAATTTCCAAGGTAAATCTGATTGACTTCTCTTACATGTTTAATAATTTCAAGGCAACGTTAATCAGATTTTTGAGTAAACAGAGAAAACATCATCCACATGCGAGGTTTAAAAACCGATGCAATTTTTAAATAGATTTAGATAAATTTCAATGTTACTGTCAATAAAGATTTACTGTTTTAGTGATTTTAGTTTCTGGTTTCGTTGTTTGTATTAGTGAAAGTGTTAATATCTGAACATTGTAATCACTGAATCCATTTCAAATGGTTCTGTTTTTGATACTAGGTACCCCGTTAAAAAAATCTGGTCAACAATTGTGAATAAGCTTACAGTGTGTTTTATGTTGCAGGAGGATATCAGATTGATAAAATTTCTTTTGTACTTTAAGTCACTTTCAAAGTTTATGTCACCGAAAATTACTGTATTTTTTCGGGGTACTTACTTTTTTTTATTTAGAAAAGTGCTGAAGTCGTCAGCTAGGGATATATATAAAATTATTTGGGAGCTTCTAATTCATTGGGAGCTGTGATTTCAATATTCTTTTCCTTAGAGAAGGCTTGTAATTATTGTAGGAATTTGTATTTCAAATGTTTTTTTTTTTTGTTTGTTTACACAGAGCTTCTTCCACACTTATGTACGGTTCTGCAGAAATTTCCTGCGCATTTATAGTTTGGGATATTAACATTTGCCAATACATCAGAAGGTAACCAGTGTTCTGTGAAGCTGTTAACTGGTGTACTAGAGAGTTCATTTGATTATATAATTTTGAATTCATTCAATTTGTTGGATAAGGATCGGACTTTATTATGGAGCAGTTCGATGTCTGTTAAACTTACTAATGATATTTCTGCTTCCTCACTACCTAGTGTGTATGTCTCTCATAGAAAAAATTGCTGTGGGATTAGGTATGTCCCTGTTACTTCTGTTCTTTTTGTAGTTTGTTTATGACCATCTTTCTGTGGAATTAATTTACCTACTTCATACTTATTAATATAACTATTTTTTCAAATACTTTACTTAGAAGATAGACCCATTGAAGTTTAGGTGTAAGCTATCTCCCCCTATACAAGTGTTGTCTAGTTTCTTATTCATGTGGAATAAATATTGCTTTTAATGCACCACAAGCCCAACGTATGTTTTCGTTCTCAGCATTTATGTAACTCACTGAAACGTCGCGTCTTTTGATAATGCTATTACCGCTTAACCTATTTTGGTCACCCTTAATAAATTTTATATTTCATCCATCATTTCATTCGGATTATTTTTAATCTTTAGGTCGTTTGTTCCCACATGCAATATTACCTCTTAACTTTCTGCATGTGCTCTTTGCCATTTTGATCGTTTACTTTACGATGTTTTTGCCTCTGTACACTATAACCGAAGCACCCTTTACTTTTGCATGCTTAATTATAGACTTTTCGGGGCTTGTAGTTCCTTGCTGCTCTTCCGGTGTTTTTTGTAGTGCATCCTTTTTTATTGTATTTATTTATTTATTTTGCGGAATGAAATGATGCATCTTAGGTCCTGGAGTTGATTTTCTTGATTTTGCGCTGTTGACTAGTATCCAGTTGCTGTTTTCCGGCGACAAGTTATTGATTTCTGTTGTTTCCTTCATTTTAAATTTTATATCTTTATTTTCTTGCTTCAGGGCTTTAAACTCTTCCAAAATAATTTTTAAATCCTTGTTTGGGATATCGATCACAGTTTGTAGCAATGCAATCACTTCGGTTTCAAGAATTGAGGAAATCCCACCCGGCGATTTGCTCTAGAGTTGATATTTACATTTCTTTGACACGGACTTTAGTAATGTATTGCCTTTGTTTACACCGCTTCCACTACCGTTTACTGTGTTGTTATCGTGTTTCGGCAGTTTTATCTGATACTGATATAGATAAATGTTGTGCTTTGCTGAACGTCACCATACTAGTAGTCGTCATCTTTCTTAACATCATAGTTGTTAAGTATCATCCTTTAGATGGCGGCTTAAACATTTTAGACTCGTAAGTGAAGTCATTTGTTTGCGACGATTGTGTAAACAAGCTAGTGTTAAGATTTTCTGCAAAATGGATAATACAGAAATATGAGCTGAAGTACTGCCTTTTGAAGGGATTAACCCCAACAGGAATTCAAAAGGAACTAACTTCCACACCTTCTTACCCCTTGTTTTCGACGGTTTAAAAGTGGGCTGTTGAATTTAAGCGTGATTGAACATCCATTCAAGATACTGAGCACTCAGGGGGTCCCAAAACTGCTACGACTGACGAGATTGTGACAAAAATGACTATGTCGTACTCAATGATCGCCTATTGAAAATACGCGAGTTTGTTTACATTGTAAAGACCTCGATAGGCTATGTCCACTACTTTTACACGAAATTTTGGGTATGAGAAAGTTTTCCGCTCGATGGACCAAAACCGCAGTCGAATGAACATTTCACAAGTGAGTTCAGACTTGTTAAACGCAATTCCAGTGAGCTTCTCCTACGTTTTATAACAGCAAATGAAACATGGATTCATCACTACACACCAGACTCGAACGAATAATCCAAACAATGGGTGGTAACGAGTGGAAGTGCACAAAGTAAGCAAAAAAGAGTTCAATCTGCAGGAGTCATGGCTACGGTTGTAGGTTACCTCCAGAAGGGCAGAACCATCACTGGAGAGTATTACGCTTCAATACTGGGCCAATTGAAGGATGCTATTCAGGCTAAATAACCGCATCTTGCGAAAAAGAAAGTTCTCTTTATCAAGATAATGCGCCTTAACATACTTCTTGGACTGTTGCTGCAAAACTGCATGACCTTCGCTTCCAAATTCATCATTTGGCTCTTACTCTCATTCCTAAACTAGAAAAAATTACTGGGCGGACGAAGATTCACATCAAATGACGAGGTCGAAGCCGAGTCTGACGCTTATTTTTCACAGTTGGACAAATGTTATTCTGAATAATCGGAAGTTTTCACGGCCGGAGTCAGAATTATAACTAGAAGTTTCTTCCGGGCTTAGGAGCCGTGGTCTCTTGGAGCTAAGGAGTCCAAACGTTTCATCCTCAACTGCGGAGGACATCTTCAGTGGCGCGGTCTGAGTCTTCTGGGCGAAGGTCCTGTTTGGACTCCTTAGCTCCAAGAGACCACGGCTCCTAAGCCCGGAAGAAACTTCTAGTTATAAATGTTATTCTACCCAGGGTATTAAAAAGTTAGTAAGTCGTTGGGTCGAAAATTTTTAGAATGTCTCTCGTATTTTAATATTGAAAAATACCTAATTGCTCGTTTATTACATTAAATAGGTGTGGCAAAATGTTTCTTCTCTGAAATTTCCTTACTAACAAACTGCACATTGTACTACCAAAATCATTTCAGACGTCTATTGTAAATAAGGCAACCCATTTATTTCATGTTACTTTCTTAATTTTGATTATTGTATAAATAGCTTGAATCGTAGTTTTCCCCCTTCTAAAACCAAACTTAGAAGACAATAATTCACCTTGCTCTATTCCCTTTTCAACAGTTCATAGAGCTTATCTGTGTATTCGGTAAGCATAGTGATCTATAAGCTTGTCTTGAGATGCCTTGCTCCCTTTTAACAACCGAACCAGTTCGCTTTTTTTCTAGTCATCTAGAAAGGCTGGATTTCTCAGCGAGGCGTTTAATGCGGATAAAATCCAATGTGGAGCTTCTTTGGCGGCATTTTTAATTACTGTTGGTGTGTCGCGCCCAGACCCGGTGTTTGCCGTGCTTCGTGCTATTCACTGTTTTAGCAATTCTTCCTAAATGCGACTATATTCATCTGATAATAAGATTTTGTTCGGAAGAATGTTTAATGAGCTTAACAACTGTAAATCTTACAATACTTCAAGTGCCCTTCTTCAGTCATCAATTACAGTTTTAATTTGAGAAAATCAACGCTATCTGCATCTTTTATCCTTAACTACTACTAGACACTATATATTCGATACATTTACAACCACAATATAAACCCCTTATCAATTGCTATTGAATATGCAATATCATTAATATATTTTGACCTTATTACACTCGTCCGCATTATTCGTCTGCCTGGAATACTCACTTAGAATTTAAATAGACGTATTTGCCTGGCTTCTAACACAAGTATTATCAATTTCTATAGAGGGAGTATTTCATTTGATTAAATATATAATAAAATTTCTGATATTTTATGTAGAATGGAATATTTATACACCATTTTGGCGTGATATTATTGTTCTCCGCAATTTAGAGAGTCCCCAGTTAATACCTTCTTTCTCCTTGCGTTGGTGCGCTCTATATCCAAAACCAAAGCAGCAACTCTGTCTCTTTTCATAGTACTTCAATTTGCTTAATTTTTCGCAATTTCTCGTTTAACAGTGCAAGAAGCCTTTCCTCCACTCTCCTAATACTTTAACTTTCATCCAATTTTCCTATATTAGCTCCTTATTTCACAAATTTTAGCAAATTCTGAAGAGTTGTAGCTGTTGCGACTGTATACATGAAAAGATTTTCTTTTTTTTAAAAAAAATTGCTTAACTCTCTATCGATCCTCTAACTGGGCACCAAAAATGACGGCGAAAAAAGTATATATGTCTGTTAATGCTCCATCGGCCGCAATTTTTGTTTTTTTCTCAGGAAAACTCGTCATTTAACGATCAATTAACTTACAATCCATTGAGTTCATTATCCAGCAAAATTAGCTCATTGGGATGGGGCTTAACCTAAAGCGAAAAATTAAAAATCTCTCTAGCTGCCGTAATTTTTTTTTTCTCAAATAAACTCCACATAAGCCACTGAAATAAAACATTTTTTTTTAAATGAGCTAAATCAGAATATTATGGGTGGGAGTTTATTGAAACCCAATATTTAAAAATCGCTCTTGGAGCTACAACATATGTTTTTTTGTCAACGAAATCGGTATATTGTATTTAAATAATATAAAAAATATTTTCTGAAAATCAGGAAAGTAGTCTATTAGGAGTGGGGGTATACGTATACTAAAATTTAAAGAGTGGGGGTTAACCTAAAGCGAAAATTTTAAAAATCGCTCTAGTAACAGCAATGTTTGTTTTTTCTCAACAAAACTGGGTGTATGCCATTGAAATAAAAAAAAAAATAGTTTCGGAAAATCAGTGTAATCAGACAGTTAAGAATTTATCCGGAACCCGAATTTAAAAATCACTAATAGCCGTAATTTTTGTTTTTCTCGACAAAAATCAGTATATGCCATTGAAATAAACAAATAAAAAAGTTTCTGAAAATAAGCGAAATCAGATTATTAGGAGCAGAGATTTACCTGAAACCCAAAGTTTAAAAATCGCTCTAGAGGCACCAATATTTGCTTTTTCGCAACAAAATTCGGTATACCACTTAAATAAAATAAGTTTTCTGAAAATGGGAGAAATGGGATTATTAGAAGAGGGGATACCTGAAATCTAAAATATAAAAAACAATTAAGCGTTTAATTTTCTCTCAATTGTTACAAGAAAGAAAGAAAGAAAGAAAGAAAGAAAAAGAAAGAAAGAAAGAAAGAAAGAGGACAAATTAACTTATAACGATGCATATGTTTTATTTTTGATGATTGATGATTATTGTTTAAGGGCGCAAAACTGCTACGGTCATTAGCGCCCAAACACATCAAGTACTGTGTCAAATATAAAAATAAATAAAGAACGCAAATCCTGCGCATAACGAACGGACAATAGTACTTGTGCAATAAAACTTATACCCAAAAACAAATAACAAGGGTATAAGGCGCCACAAACATTAGGGTGTTACTAAAACACAGCCGCAAGAGCGGAAAACCACAACAGTCCTGTAATGGACTAATAACGTGCCAATAAAAGCACAAAGCAAACACAGGTCAATAAACAAAGACCGGTAGCAAAATTAATCAGCAAGAGCTGAAAACAAACCAGTCTTATAAAAGATTAAAAAGGTAACAATAAAACCCCAAAACAAATAACAAGGATAATGTGCAAAACAACAATTAGAGACTGGTTAACACAATGCAGCAAAAGCTGAAAAAACAACAGTTCTAAAAGAGTCTAAAAATGCCGTCAACGGTAAAAGATAAAACCTCACACCTTGCTCCAAAAACCACAAACACGGATAAAACGGAGCACTCGCTCAACAGCAACCACATCATCTGCAAGTAATTCCTCAATAGAGGAGGGCATACCTAGTCTATGTCTAAAAGCTGCCAGATGATGGCATTCAACTAAAATGTGACTCACTGTAAAGGGGTGGTCACAGTGGGGGCAAGCTGGAGCGGGTTGACCATTAAAAAGGTGTGAATGACTAAAACGGCAATGCCCAATTCTAAGACGAGCTAAAATTACTTCTTCGCGACGAACAGCGCGAGAAGAAGTCGACCAGTTAAAAGGGGTGAATTTACATTCACGGAGCTTATTATTTGGGAGTAATTCCCACTCCTCACGCCAGCGCGAAAAAATGGCTCTACGTAACGAATGTATAAAATCCCCGAAATAAAAACGCTGCTCGCGCTCAGCAGGGTCTAAAAGGGCGGATTTTGCTGCAACATCTGCGGCCTCATTACCTGGGAGTCCGACGTGTCCAGGCACCCACATTAGTTTTACCCTGACGCCAGCGTCGAAAAGGGTTAAAACCACGTTCTGGACCATCTGTACAAGAGGGTGGTGATTGTACAGCTGTTTAAAACTTAAAATAGCACTCAAAGAGTCGGAACATATAACACTGTTCCCCAGCCCGTGATCAGAAATAAATAAAACCGCCCGATAGATAGCATAAAGCTCCGCCATAAAAATAGATGTTGCAACGTTAAGACCATACGTAAAACTAGCCCCATTAAAAACAAAAGCACATCCTACACCTGTGTCAGATTTTGAGCCGTCGGTATAGATAAAATTCCAGCCATTAAAAGCGAATTTGATCTCGCTAAAAGAACAACGAATAATATGTGCTGCGGTCGAAGATTTCGGACAGGACGTGAGCCCGAGATGAACGGGGGCCTCTGCTAAAATCCAGGGGGGAGAAGAAGTTTCCCCGGCTAAGAAAAAAGCAGGTAACTCCATGTCCAACGTCCGTAAAATCTCCCTAAAACGAAAGCCAGCGGGCTTAGGAGTAAAAGACCGAGCAGCGTAAAAACGATCAAAAGACATGTTAAAAAATGGCCCATTCGTGGGATGACGAGGTTGCGCAGCTAAGCGACAACCGTACGCAGTCAGTAAAACATCCCTACGATAAAACAACGGAGGTTCTCCAGACTCCGCACACAAACTCAACACAGGACTGGTGGGGAATGCCCCAATGGCAACACGGATACCCCGGTGATGAATCGGGTTCAGGCGGCGTAGAACAGAAGGCCGCGCAGAGCTATAAACGACACTGCCATAATCCAATTTGGACCGGATTAGAGAGCGATAAAAACGTAAGAGAACAGTCCGGTCAGCTCCCCAAGATGTGCCACTTAAAACACGTAAAATACAAAGAGAACGTTCACACTTGCCTCTGAGTTGCGCTATATGCGACGACCAGCATAATTTCCTATCAAACACCAAGCCAAGGAACCGAACTTCGTCTGCGAAGGAGAGTGCGTCTGGGCCAAGATGGAGCGAAGGTGGAAGATACTCCTTGTGGCGCCAGAAGTTCATGCAGACGGTCTTCTCTGCGGAGAAACGGAACCCGTGAGAGACACTCCAAGCGTGAAGGCGGTCGAGACAGCATTGGAGGCGGCGTTCCAGGAGACAGGTCCTCCGAGAGGAAAGATATATGGCAAAATCGTCCACAAATAACGACGATTGTATTCCTGGCGGTAAACACTGGGTGATACAGTTAATCGCAATGGCAAAAAGTGTGCAACTTAGTACCGAGCCCTGAGGTACACCGTTCTCTTGAATAAAATTCGACGATAAAACTGATCCCACGCGAACATTAAAAACCCGGTCTTTCATAAATTCCTCAATAAAAACAGACATACGCCCACGTATGTTCCAATCGTGAAGCGTTTGGAGGATACCGCCTCTCCAGCAAGTATCGTACGCTTTCTCCAGATCGAAAAATACAGCAACCGTTTGGCACTTGCGCACAAAACCGTCCATTATGTGGGTCGAAAGAGATAAGAGATGGTCGACAGAGGAGCGGTGACGACGGAAACCGCACTGAGCGTTCGTCAACAGATTTCTCGACTCCAAAAACCACATAAGCCGTCCGTTAATCATGCGTTCCAACACCTTGCAAACGCAGCTGGTGAGGGAAATCGGACGGTAACTGGAAGGAAGATGAGGGTCCTTTCCAGGCTTAGGTATCGGAATGACGGTGGCCAATCGCCAAGCGTTGGGAAATGTGCCATGACACCAAATAAAATTAAAAGTTCGTAATAAAAATGCTTTGCCTTCTGCTGATAAATGCTGCAACATAGCAACATGAATGTTATCTGGCCCCGGTGCGCAGTGTCGAGAGGTGGAAAGGGCATGCTCCAGTTCCCTGGCGGTAAAAGGAACGTTGTAGCTCTCCTGATGGTCGGAGGCAAACGAGAAACCTTTCCTCTCAACCTGCTCCCTTAATGCGCGAAATGTAGCCGGGTAATTGGCGGAACTAGAAACATCAGCAAAGGTTTGCCCTAAAACATTGGCGACGTCAGTCGGAGTGGTGAGCACTCGATTTAAAATCCTAAGACCGGGTATAGGTGTAAACCTTGGTTTACCAGCAACGCGGCGTAGCCGTTCCCAAACTACGGATGAAGGCGTTGTGCGGTTAAAAGAAGAGGTAAAAGAAATCCAAGAAGCCTTTTTGCTATCCTTAATGACTCGGCGGCATTTGGCGCGAAGTTGTTTGTAGCAAACCATATTTGCTGAGGTAGGGTGGCGACGAAAAGCTCGGAGAGCACCTCGGCGTGCACGCAATGCGTCCCGGCATTCATCAGTCCACCAGGGAACCGGAATGCGTCTGGGGTGACAAGACGACCGGGGGATAGCCTTATCTGCGGCGGTAATGATGACCGTACGGAGGTGCTCGATCGCGGTGTCGACAGATGGAAATTCACACCCTGAAAATTCGGCCAGAGATCGATAGAGATGCCAATTCGCCTTATCAATGAGCCATTTTGACGTGCGCTGTGAATGTGCGTTCGGAGAGAGTACATGTATCTGACACGGAAAGTGGTCACTGGAATATAAATCAGAGATGATGTTCCAGCAGAAATGTACAGCAAGCGAGGCAGAACAAATGGATAAATCCAAGTGCGAAAAGCTATGAGTGCTGTCAGAGAGAAAAGTTGGTTGACCAGTGTTGAGAACTATAAGATTGTGATTTAGCAAAAAGTCAGCTAAGAGGTTACCTCTTGCACACTCCGTGGTGGAACCCCATAGGGGGTGGTGTGCGTTGAAATCCCCCAAAAGAAGAACAGGGGGTGGTAGCTGAGACAAAAGATCGTCCAGGTCAACTGTGGTGATGGTGCCGGACGGAGGTAAATAAACATTGCAGACTGAAAAACTAAGGCCAGAAAAGTGAACTGTAGCTGCAGCAGCTTGTAAAGGAGTCTGGAGCTGTAGTGAGGTGCTGTACACGTCGTTTCGAATTAAAAGTAAAACTCCGCCGTGAGCGGGAGTGCCATCTTCGGGAGGGAGATCAAATCTCACCGAAGAGTAACGGCGTAAATTAAAAGAATCGCTTGGGCGAAGCTTGGTCTCTTGGAGACACACAAGCAAAGGGTCAGTAGAACGTAAAATTAGTTCGAGGTCAGGTCTTCGACTACGGAGACCACGCACATTCCACGAAAGGATAGCCATTGTTAAAATTAGATAAAAGAAGCTAAAAATTTACCACCTTACTTTTTGGACGGTGCAGGGCGAAACAAACGTCCTTTTTTCAGTCGCGTGGGACTCGGTGGTTTTGAAGGAGCAGGCACATCCTGCTCCATCACTTCCTCAGAGGGAGGGCTCTCCCGCTGAGAAGCATCCACCGATTCCAACGCCTGGAATCGGTTGGATGTAGAAATAGGCGGCGACGGCGACCGCCTAGCGGGTTTGCTCCCATCATGGGAGCGTGACCTCCGAGGAGGAGAAGGGCTCTTTTTCTGCTCTACCTGAGTTGATGACTTTAAAAAATCTGTTCTCGTAAAACTCGTCCTGAACTTAATTTCAGGGGCATTAAAAACAACCGCTTTGGGCTTCACGGTAGAGCGCTTTGGAGAACTAGGAGTAGTTTGGACCCGTGTAAAAACAAGATCGCAGGTCTGCGTACTGCTATCGCACTTCTTGGGCGCAAAAGAAGCTGCTGCGCTGTAGGTGCCGGTCTTAGGCACGACAGGTTGGCGAGACTGGAATCGCTTCCGGGCTTCAGTAAAGGAGAGTTTTTCCTTCACCCGGATCTCCTGGATACAGCGCTCCTCTCGAAAACGAGGGCAATCGCGGGACGAGGCTGGATGTTCACCGCGGCAGTTGACGCAGACAGGAGCGGATGGGCATGCTCCCTCGTGACTGGCTTGACCGCAGGTTGCACAGATGGAAACGGCAGTTTTACATGATATGCGAGTGTGTCCAAAACGCTGACACTGGAAACATCGCAACGGGCTCGGGATATACGGGCGCACTTCTATCACCTCGTAGCCCGCCTTGATCCTCTGCGGCAAATCGACCCTGTCGAATGTGAGGAAAAGAGTCCGGGTCGGCTGTAATTCCCCCTCTTTCCTTGCCTGCACACGATATACTGAGGTGACCCCTTGGTCTTCCAGACAGCTCTGTATTTCCGGGTCGGACATTCCGTCTAGAACATTTGTTGTAACAACTCCTCGCGACGAATTCATGGTCTTATGTTTCTCGACACGGACGGGATATCCGTGGAGTAGCGTCGCCTTGAGCAACGAGTTGCTTTGAGACAGGCCAAGTGTCTCCACTAAAAGTGATCCGTTGCGTAGACGGGTACAGGACTTAACGGGCCCAGCTATGGCATCAATGCCCCTCTGAATCTTAAATGGATTTACGGTCGTAAACGACTGACTCTCTTCAGTACGACTAATAACTAAGTAACGAGGGAAAGACTTCTCGATTACTTCTTTTACGTCAACTCTTTTGCGTTTAAAATGTAAAGGATTATTTTCCAGTACCATAGCGATTTATTCCTCCACCATTGCAACCGTCTCCGATGGCGGGCTGCTTCCTGGGCGCCACCCCGGCTTAGGTTACTGGCTCTGGCCTGAACCAAGTAACCTCAGGGTCACACCTTCCTGTGGGCTGACGAAGGGACCCAATCGCCTGCAGGAAGACTACAGCTCATGCAATGGCCCTTCCCCGGGCCTGGCCTTTACCAGGGGATACGCTCCCGTCCTACATGATAACCCAGTGCTGGGAGTTACGCTGTTACCCAGTCACTTTTTACCGCGTCAAACACGGGGGCACCCATCAGACAAAGAACAGGGAAGTAGGACTAATAAAACAATAAAAGAGGCGAAATAAAAAGGAGTCAAACGCGCTAAGGGCGGACAAGAGGGAGCAGCTCGGGTGCCTCGGGGTCGCTACGCCCCGTACCCAATAAATTGGGCCCCTGAGGGGTTTTATTTTTGACAAAAGCATTGTCGTGAAGATAGCAACTATGAAATATTAATCTATTACTGCCACGCTCATCATGTGCCCAGCCAAAATCGAAAGAGGCGCAAACTTTTGAAATGACCATTAGTCGATATCCCAACAATAACACTGATAAACTTTCCCGCAGCTGTACCTTTGTTTGCTGTTAATCCTAGACTTTTATTGGGTGCAGCTATTACACCATTCCGCGTGGAGTTGTTTGCGTTAAATCCTAGACTGTTATTGGCTGAGGCTATAAAATATTATTGGCGCGAAAAGAAAGAGAAAAATCTATTGCTGAACAATTGATTTCAAAGGCTCTGAGGAAAACGTGACTATAGGTTGCCGTCCAACATCACGTCTCGTGAACTTTGTCTGCTGTTAAATCTCAGACTGCAATTGGCTGAAGCTAAAATATTATTGGTGCGGTAAATAGAGAAACTCTATAGCTATACTATCAAAAGGCTCTGGGAAAAAAATAAATAAATAAAACCTGGCGACTAATTATAAGTACACGGGGTGGGCCCCTCTTCTGCAAAAGAAGGAGAAATGGTTGGAGGTGAGTGTGCGAGTAAGAGAAGCCCTGGTAGTAGACCGACGAGTCACTGGCTTCCTCCCAGTTTCTGTAAACTCAAAATGTAACTTCGGTGCTCTAGCGCTCTGTAATAACATTCACAAACTCAAGTTTCTTAGTTTACGCAGTTCTTGCAAGACGGACTTTTAATTACTCTGCATATTTCTTGTCATTCACTTAATCCTTATCATCTCAAAGACCCAGTTTCTTTTTTCTTGCGTTCATTTTTTTTTTTATTTTGTTACATCGATGTTCTAGCCCGTTATTTTTGCACTCTTGGAGGTACCAGTTAGCAAGCTTTCATATTACGCCTTCAAACCATCCATTCCAATATTTTCCTTACATATCTTTTGTCGAGCAATCAGTTGTAGGAATTGATACCTTATTTCTTTCGTGTGTTGTCATTATTTACTTCCACTGAAGGCAAATTATGTAGACGCAATGTATTATATAGATACGCAGATAGTGGAAGAAAACTTCAATTAGAACAGGAAATAGAACACTCACAGAACAAGAACTGAATTTCTTGGGGAAATTAAGGAGAAGAACAAATTATGGGGAACTAATGATCGTACATTATATTTAATCTGTCTTGATCTGCAAAATATCCTAGTGACCTTCCAGATTGAGGTGAATTTATTTTACTACAAAATACAACTTTGAACTATAACTTTACAGTTTACGATCAGTCCAAACATGAAGGGGTATTGCTATTTATGGCATGAAACATCGGGATAAAAAGGGGACAATGAAATTGGATGCTTTTTAATGGATTTCATGAAAATCCAGACTGAAAAACGAAAGAAAAAAAATTGCCTAGTTTTTCGACAACTGTAGTGGGCAGAATCGGAACAAGAATGTATATGCCATGTTCTCGTTAATGTCTTAAGGGGAAAAAAAAAAAAAAAAAAAAAAAAAAAAAAAAAAAAAAAAAAAAAAAATCCCCCAATGAGGTTTTTTTTAATGGTGTTTAACGCCTGTTTTTACTACTGAGGCACCACAGACGGTCAGGAGAGGGTGAACTACATGCATATCGGCATAATAAATACCAGTAAAAGAATTACGGTATACTGTGTGCGGAAAAACAAAGTGACAGAAAATTATGGAGTAGAATGGCAATAACAAACTAAGTATTTTGAAGACAGGACCAAGGGGTCGCACAGGCTGTTTTACTGCGCTACATGGGTCAACATTAAATCTATCATGTTAGAGTCTCAGATTATGAAACTTGTTTGTGGCATGTCAGAAGTAAACAAACGCGCTTCTATACAGTACCAGTCACTGTCGCTAGTTGTATCTGATGTTCAATGCAGCATTTGTGTTTTGAAGTCTACTGGGTGCTATAGTTATACCGAAAACTCGTCTTGAAATTGGGCGAAACTTACGGTACCAACATTACGGCACCTCTGTACATTTTTCACTTGCATCTCGGAATCATCTAAAGAGAAAACTTGATGATAGTCGAATCGCATGCGGTGGACCAACGCGGGGGCCTCCATGGTATATAAATTAAGTATGCACATGTAATATTTAGTTTCTCATTGTGTACCAGTACTCATTAGTTGAGACAGCACGTAGACAGTGAGTTACAGTTCACTTTGACTGGAAAATGAAGACATTTTCATATTGTCAAAATTCAATTATGATTATGCTACGCTCCTGTTATTATACTGCATCTGCGATCCCATGTTCCTATACTCAAAATGCTTAGTTTGGTACTACCTTTCAATTGTACAAATTTCTGCACCTGTATAGTGCCGATCAGAACTGCGGAACTGAAAGGAATATAACGTAAAATCAATTTCCCAAGATCATGTAATTATATGACCTAAATGACTTGATAAAAACTGCATAATTGGGACTTCTTGAAAGACACAGAAGACAACGATATCAATTGGAATGACATTAAGGGAGGTTCCGGTGAAGAAATAATGTATATAATTAATCTGTTCCAAAACTGATCATCTGCATCAAGATATAAGGTTTATTAATTTGTATGGCAGACATCGTGGAAGAAAAACTGTGCATTGTGGGAAAATATTGACAGCCTTTCCATTAAGAATCGACACAAAGTCATATGAGTAATGTTTGAATATGGTGCACCCAATTATTTTTTGTTTATCAGTTTTTGCATATGGGGAACCACGGTAGTCAAAACACACATTTTTAATTATACAGCGGAAGTGGTATAGCGGAAATGTTACCGAGCATATCGCACATAATTATTAATGCTACAAACTCATGCAAACACACACAAGAACGATAATTACAAACATGCAAACAGTTATAAAAGCACACAAGCACTGAAGGTGCCTACACAATGGGTCATGTTTCAATGTACTAATAATGGTCTTTTGTGATTTATATGGTGGATCCTAAAAGAGCCGTTATTGTGATGAAAAGGTACAGCTTGCCTTGTTGAAGATGGTTTGTTTTTGGCTTTTAATTGATTTGTTTAATTTAAGAACGCTCTTTAACGTCTCAGGTCATTAGCGTCCCATTCAATTTAGGGCGTAAAACGTTAATTAACTGAGCTTCCATTACACATATATCCATAATTTGGGGTGCGATTTTTTCCAGCCCTGCTTATCGACCTCCTGTGTTTTCCATGGCTGAAAACAGCATTATTTCTCGTAATTGACGAAGTTAAAGAATTACTCCATTTAAAGACATAAATGACAATTTGCAAACTGTCCACATATGTAACTGTATATAATTACCTTTCACATGTTACAGGAATATATACTCTACTTTGACTCCAGTAGTTTCACTCCCACAAACTCACATGCAACCTTCGTGCACCATGGGAAATAAGAAAACAAATGAGTTGGGCGCACCACATTCAAAGATTACCGCGATGATATATTGCATCGGCTATTGTTAATAAAACTACTGGGGAAAAAAAACCCTGATAATTTACGTAAAGTGAACCATTTCCACATGGTTTTACTATATGAATATATTTACCATTTACAGCACCTATACAATGAGGAAAATTAGCTTTTTCATAAAAATGCAGTGCAATGGATGTTCATTTCTCATACATGCACTTTTCATCACATCCCAAATGGACTGTTCATATTATTTTACTTGCAGCTGACCAACTAATTCTGTAGCTGTAGTGTAAATCTTTCAGTCTGCATCCACTAGCAAGATGCCTATAAGTAAATGAAAGAATAAATAAATATATTGAGATCATTGAACTTAATAGTATATCTGATTTAACTTTATCGATTCAATTCAAAAGCTTATAGGGTCTCAGAATATCCAAGAAAATACTACACCACATCTGAATACCACAGGTGCATTTGCAGCTGATTCTTTGTAGCTTTATCATTCTATAGTCAAATCTGTACTTATAAGGCTAATTAGGCTGCCTAATCATTGTAAATTTTAAACATGATTAATAATATTATAGTCAAAATAAATTTATCTTACCATGGACTTAGCTATAATGAGCAGGCCAGCACCAGGTAATATTCTTGTTATGCATTAATCTTTTCCAATTAACAAAGTAATTTCAAAATGGAGAACTGTATGAGAACTATGTTTGTAGCAGGTAAAAGCAGTCCAAAACATACAAAAGTGGTACTGGAGTAAAGAATGAGTAGGTATGTCTATGAGGAACAATATCTTTTCTAAGAACTTATTTAATTACATTAATTTTAAGCTAAAATATTTCTCACTCTTAAATTTGTAAAAAATCAATTTCACAGTTTACATCAAGAAGTATGTGACACAATGACAATTTATATCTAAAAATGGAAATATTTTTTTCAAATAAGGTTATCACTAAGCTGTAAGCATTACAAATGTGTAACGAAGGAAATAAAAATGTATATTTAGGGCATAACATGTATATTCAAATCCACATAAACATAAAAATTATTCTTTATACAATATGTACATGTATCTATTTAATATAATAATAAAAAAGCAACAGCTCACATTTCTAGTTTTATTTCAGGAGTAGCCCATTGTACCTACAATGGTACTTATGGAATAGAAATACACATTAAAAATAGAAAGATAGGGGGAAATGGATTGTAATGATGCTGTAAGATCAGAGCTATTATAGTATTTTCTCATTTGCAAGAGTACCAATAAGAAGCCTTACCTTTTCATTTTTTAAAGTAAAATTCAAATGCAGTATAATTAGTTTTAAGAGCTAAAAAAGATAAGTTCTGAAATTTTTTCTCACTTCCAGGGTCACAAAGATATTAAGTTATTTAACTCATTGGTTTCCAAGGGATTAATTTTTAAAAACACTGCCCCCAAAAAGAAAAAAATGTAATGCAAAAAAGAAAGTAAAATCTTTGTTTGCAAAACTATGCTCACCACTATGTTCTTCTCTGTTTTACTTCCTGGTATAGTATGCTATTTGCAAATAGGATGCACTATGATGTCATTGAGAGTTTATCAGTTGCACATAACATAATAGGTATTTATTGCAACATATTTAAAACTAAGAAGCATTTTGAAGTTTGTAGAGCCAGTTAGTTTATGAATTTTTACCTAATTTCATTTGCAAGATGTATTCTTTGTGATCAATGCTACAGCTTTCTAAATGTAACAGTTTTTTGTTTTTATGTAGCTAATTTTTTGAAACAACTGTTAAACAACAGATAAGCTGCAAACATTTAAAGGACACTATAGTATGTATGTGACTTACACTACAATAAAATGTACAGCACTCCAATATTTGCTATTTGAAGGTAAACAGCATTATAATATTGAGCAAATGGTAACTAGATTGAGGACATAGAAGTTCTCTTAAACAGGAAAGAGTTTAACTAATTTTTTAAATCTTATTTTAATGTTTTAATAATAAAACCAACAGCAATTATTACCACATAATATGCAGCATAGTCACATAAATTAAGCAACAAACTGAAGTATCCAGTAAACTTTCTTTTTTACAATCATATGGCTTACTAATAACTTAATTATTGTTCAACTTGAATTGGCTTTCTCAAGATCCAATGAGATACATTGTTATTCTTTTTAAAAAGGTCCAAATACTGAAAACTATTAGAACATTTCATTATTATATGCATAATGTTCATATACTGAGAAAAGTATCCATATTTTAAACATTATTTCTCCAATTATATAGTTAACATTCACTTAATGCTTTTATAATCAAGTGTTCACAATAACAGGTCTGAAGCATTAATTTTATCTCTGTTTGGCACAATTAAGTCCATTCAAACATACTGCTGATATATTTGTTTAAGTTCCAGAATTTCCTCAGAATCATGCATTCACAGCCCCACTTTGGTGAAATGAGAAATGTTATCTGATCAGAGGATTTCTGCAACTTTATAACAATATATATTTTTTTTTAAGATATGGGAGTGCAAATGTTATAAATTAACAGAATGACTGCACTTCTTTAATAATTATGGACATACAAATTTCAAATGTGAACAATAACAACTAATGTTAGTAAATGGTTTGTTGCACAGATTATACATGAGTAGATATGGGTAGTTATAAACCATCTCTTTCTTGCATTTCTGTTGTAAGTTATGTTTTTTCCTAAATACATTTTTTCTTGTTATAACATAGTTGTTTCCCAAAGTTGTTTTATTGTGCTAAATAACTGTTAAAAGTTTTATGATCTGAGAATACATATGTTACACATTGATCTCCTCTTTCTGTGAGTTAAATCTTAAAATTTATTTGGAAATGCTCACTAATTATATTTCAGTAATGTCTTTTATGCTCTTAAAGGACAATAAATAAAACATATAGACATTACAGTGATAAGTTAGTGAATGCTAAAGCGGAACAAACACTTGAATGTTACTAATTCAGTTAAAGATTATTTCTGTATATCTAATTGAAATTTGAATAAAACAACAAACCAGTTACATAAAAATTACTTATTAGGTAATAAAAATTATATAAATGAAGAGCAGTCACTCCTTACTGCAGCTGTCACATCTGTCTTTGTCTGATGTATAGCCTTCCCATTGAAGATGTAATGTCATGGTATAACAATGATAACTTAAATGATAGCAGTGATGAGCCGGGCCTTGAAGTTCACTATTCTCTCACTGGTTTGGGCCAGCCGCTGAAATAAAGAAAGTGAACTGCTCAGAAACAACCAACATTTTCTTGTAGACAATTATAATGAGGTACCAAAGGCTTTAATACACAGTGATAGAACAGTCAAATGAACATCAAAAAGCATACTGCAGAGAGAGAGACAGAGAGAGAGTTGGGGAAATGAATGGGTGTGAGGATGATTTTGTTTTTTATGTGATAACAGTTGCATTTTAGGAATTGTTTATAGTAATAAGAGATATTTTTCTGGTGGTTGCAAATGATAATAGTGAGGTCTTTGATAGAATATATGACTGATAAAAGAAGCATATTATTTTGGGATTCACTGCGCTTAACTTTAATGAATGATTTACAGTGTACAAAGAATAAGAGAAGATACCTCAGCCATGTTGAAGGAATTTAGATGTTTCATTATTATGTTTCTTGCCTCTTGGCCATATTTATGATAAAGGCAAACTGTTTACTCAGAAAATAAAAAATAAAAAATTGATAATTCTATAATCAACCAGTAAGCAACTACTTTCAGGCATATTGCAAAGGATAAACCAAAATGTTTTGTCAGCATTAATAGGAACATATTCTACATATAAGAAAAAAGTTACCAAAATATTGACCTATTTTTAATAAATTTTAATTTGATAACAGCTGGGGCACCATTTTAGTGATAAAATAAGGAAAAAAAGAAAGAAGGGAAAGGCAGGAAGGAAGGAATAAATAAACAAATAAATAAACAAAGAAAGAAAGAAGGAAGGAAGGAAGGAAGGAAAGAAAGAAAGAAAGAAAGAAAGAAAGAAAGAAAGAAAGAAAGAAAGAAGGAAAATTCATTAAAATTAGGTAGCAATCCTTGAAGGTAAGGTTTTCGGAGTAATAACTCTTTTTAAGCTAGTTCTAGTAACATACATCAAGTGCACTCCAGAATAATTTGATTGTTGTAGTTTTATTCATTAATATAATATGAAGAACTCAGTTGCTATTTGCAAACAAGAGAGGGTGATGGTTGAAATAGAATTTCAATATGTGTTTATTCTCACTAAGTAATCTTTAAGAAATATAACTTGGTTCTAGCCTAGGCTCTAATCCAAGGCATACAAATTAAGAAATATACAGTGGTAACACATAATTGTCTTTTATAAATATGTATAGAGTTATAAAAGAAATGTAAAAAAAAAAAGTATATTGTAATGCTATAGTGAAAACAAAAACAGCTTGTCTGTATCTGCATCCATAATAATAAAAAATGATATAGCCACCAGTAAAAGAGTCTGGTTATATCCAGAAAGTACCTCATCTGAAAATATATAATTTAATATTATAAATAGTTACAATTAATGACCTTGATAGCATGAATTCATGGGATTATATTACTTCAATATGTAAACTGGAAGATTAATAAAACAAATTCACCAATCCTGAGCCAACAAAAAAATAATAATCAGAATAACTTAACAAATTATTATTGAGGAAATCACTCAAATTTCACTAATTTAGTTCCACTTACTTGGACATGTTTCAAAGGCACTTGCCTTCATCGTCAGCATGATCCCAATGTCCGCTTCCCCGCGTGGTATTCAGATGTTGCTCCGTAGATTTTATGAACTTTGTGATAAGGTTGCTATTGTTTGGAAGATCAAAATTAACCAAATTTTCTTTGTTTTTATTTATGAATATATTTTCCCACACTGTCAATTCTATTGGTTTTTGAAGAGCTTTTAAGAGTTTTGGTACCTTTTGGAATTCGTGGTTTTTTTGCCAGAAATGGTCTGCCACTGCTGATTTTTCCATGTGTTTATATTTTACATGCCTCATGTGTTCCTTAAACCGTATGGAGATATTTCTTTTTGTTTTGCCTATATATTTCATATTGCAATCTTTGCAAGCAATTTCATAAATGCCTGATTGTTTTTCTGGAGGAATTTTGTCTTTTGTGTTCGTTTTTAGGAACACAAACGAACACAAAAGACAAAATTCCTCCAGAAAAACAATCAGGCATTTATGAAATTGCTTGCAAAGATTGCAATATGAAATATATAGGCAAAACAAAAAGAAATATCTCCATACGGTTTAAGGAACACATGAGGCATGTAAAATATAAACACATGGAAAAATCAGCAGTGGCAGACCATTTCTGGCAAAAAAACCACGAATTCCAAAAGGTACCAAAACTCTTAAAAGCTCTTCAAAAACCAATAGAATTGACAGTGTGGGAAAATATATTCATAAATAAAAACAAAGAAAATGTGGTTAATTTTGATCTTCCAAACAATAGCAACCTTATCACAAAGTTCATAAAATCTACGGAGCAACATCTGAATACCACGCGGGGAAGCGGACATTGGGATCATGCTGACGATGAAGGCAAGCGCCTTTGAAACATGTCCAAGTAAGTGGAACTAAATTAGTGAAATTTGAGTGATTTCCTCAATAATAATTTGTTAAGTTATACTATATTTCACTGTGAAAATTCCCGCAATTCAAAAAATAATCAGAATGTTTGCTGAGAACTGCAAAAATTTAACAGTGAAAGAAAATTAAGAAGAAAATAGGAGATAAAAATGAAAATAAACTGAAAAATAAAAAGAAAACATTGAACAATGAAGCATCACACAAAACTCAAAATATAATTAAGAAATAAAGCAAATAAACAAAACAAATACAAGAAAATATACCAAAAGGGGAAAAAATAAAAAAGGAAGGAAGGAAGATAAAGTGACAGTGCAGTAGTGCAACAAACAGTTTCTTACCACCTGCTAGCAAATGGAAAAATAGAGCTTTATTGTACACTTAACTATGCATGTGTCATCAAATTACAAATCCTCTAGTTCTTGATTAGCTCTTCATCCTGCAGCCTTAACTGAAGGATACTCAAGAAGGCAATAAGCAAAAATAGTATGATAAGAAAAAGAAAGAAAAGTTTCTAATATTAAGATTGAATTGAATTGATAGCAAATGACTGAATTAAATAACATTATTTTTATCATTGAAAAATTTTATTTTACATAATGCTTTAAACTTCAAAATATTTAAGAGTAGCTTAGTTACTACCATGGGAGTGCAGCAAGGAAGTGATGTAGTGGCAAAAAGTATTTGTTTCTTTTATAAATACCAGTTTTAGAATAAATAAAAGAAGAAAAATGTATATAATGATGCTTTATGGAAAACAAAAACAGATTGTCTGTAGCTATAAAAATAAACAGTTTTGTAGTCATCACTATTAGTATCTGATTGTATTAAGAACATGCTGCATTTAAAAATAAGAAATTAAATTATAAATAGTTATAAATGTATCCCTTAAAAAGCAAAACAATGTACTCTTTAATACAAATCAAAATAAGTTTTTGAACTTCAATATAATAATATGTTGAGTGAATCTGGGAACAAATACCAGCTGCATTCAATTTATCCTTAGAATATCCCATAAAATTGGAAAAAAAGCAATGATTTGATCACATTTTTGAAAGAACAATTTGATGATAACTCAAATAAAAATAACAAATTGTAGTTCTAAATAAATCTAATTCAACAGGGAGATGACATATGACAGCTAGAGGAGAGGAGCGAGAATGAATAAGAGATAGTATTGAGGAACATGATTTAATTCCTTTTGAGGAGGGATAAGTTTTGTGTTCTTCCATACTATAGTATTCATATAATTTTCTCCCCTCTTTAGAGCAGATAAATTTCATCAACTACAATTTATAGGATGCCTGAGATGTTAAATAAATTTATAAATAAAAAACAAAAATTTTTATCTTTTTCTTTTTAATTTTATTTTCATCTGTAAGGGAAATCATTATCATATATTATACCTTATTAACAGAGGCATGAAACTTATAAAATAAAAGATTATCTTTGGCTAACTTTGGTTTATAAAAATATAAAAATAAACAACAAATGAATTTGTCTGAAACTAGAATTTTTTTATAAGGAAGAAAAGATTAAAAAATCTTTATATTCATTTAACTAGAACAAAATGACCAGTCCAAGGATTTGAAATTTTAGCAAACAGTCTTTACATTAAGGCTGTTATTTAACACTCGTCATAATTTTCTTAATTAAACTTGTTAGCTTTAAATTTGGCATATATATATATATGTGTGTGTGTGTGTGTGTTTCAACTCAATTATAATATCATTATTTGTGAACGTATATCATTTTGAAATAACACTTCTCTTATATATCAATCTTATGAGAATTCCAGTATCATAATTTTAATTTTATAACTGGTGCAAAGGAAAAACATCTTTACCTATGTCTTCATTTTTGGTACCTCTCTTTAATTGCAGCAAGACACATCACTTACCAATATGAGATCTTGCATGAGGTTTGCAATGCCCCTGTTGGCAATGATCAAGAGTCTTGTGATGGGCCCAGGAATGCCTGCCTGGTAACCATTATCTTTCTCTGCCTGAACCTCTCCACCTGCTGCAAGGCCAGCAGATTGGCTGCCATCATCTGAGTCTCCTGAACCACTGCTACTGCTTCCACTGCTGCTGCTTCCTGCTACCAGCTGTTATACAAAAAGGTGCTAATGACACAAGTCTCATATGATTAAGAACTGAGTCAATCTCATTGAAACTGACTATAACTGCATATTATTAATATCACAATGATTAAAATCAATCACAGTATCTATATCAATACTAGAAAATATGATATTCATGTGTGCATGAAGAATTATTTGCCAAAATCTATGGTTCTCATGATATACTTTGTCACAATACAGTATAATATGCTCTTATCTACAAGATATAGTTGCTGAATTTCAATGTAGGTCAGATGTTTTCAAGATGAGGAAAAATGTATAGGGATTGATAATGAAATAGTAAACTTTTAATGAACAAGTCTCTTCAGTGGGGCAAGGTGAGGATTTCACTCTACTTCCCTATATATGAATCTTTTTATTACACTCTTTATATTTTATTTTAGCCTGTTCTGATAATAGTAAATTTGTTTTAATTGTGGATCAAAAGATAAAATAAACAGTAATATTAAACTATATAAAAAGGAAATTCAGTGGAAACTTCCCTAATACTGAAGAACTGTATTTGAGCATAATCATGGTGAATTCAAGAGAACAGCTACAGTTTCTTCAAGAATAGACATTATGTTTCCATAGGTTTCTTCAAAATTAATGACCAAAATCAACCACATTTATTACAGAAATAAACAAATATGCTTATCTGTGATAACTATATTTCAATGAGTCAGTTTTTGATACTGATTCTTATTCTTCTGCAAGGTCCTCATTTACTGTGTGATCAGTCATGCTTTTCCTCCAAAGTGTTTTGCCTATGGGCGAGTGCACTACTCATTAGCTGGTTAGCTAGCCAGCCAGATATTGGTGATTAGTGGGAGGGTAAAACAATAAAACAACCATACAACAATAAATAAACTAATTTAAGAGGCTCATTGCATACCAAAATATCAAATGAGGTGTTGAAACTGCCATTCTTCATTCTCCACACATTTTTGGTATCCTTTAGGAAATTATTCATCACTCATTGTAATTCATTATGAGAAATCTAAATGATTTCCTAATGAATATTATCTTTGTGTTCTTGTATGGTGTGCATATTTATCTTACACATGGCATTTTTAATTTATCCCAGAGATAATAATCACAGGCTGTTAAATCAAGGGACCGAGGGGGCCATAATAATTCTGTCTTGTGGAAACCCTTGTGAATTGCTGTCATGGAATTATTTGCTGTGGCAGAGTGATGTTGAATAAATGCATGGTCATGCTCCCTGTCAGTTAATTCTCTGAAAAAAGGGGTTGGCATGGTATTCACTTAAGTAACAGAATCAACAGTATACTAAAAAAATTGGTTCCTGTGATTCTTTCACCAATGAGTTAACACTTCATACATAAAGATGTGCTGTGACATTTAAAACACACAAGGTATAATACACTTTATGTATACCATCAAATTAAGAAATGAACAACATGACACACATCCTAAAATAGCTGTGCGATGACTGCAAGGGTTATCAAGGTCAAAAAATAAGCAAGTAGGCTTGCTACTCCCTCCACAGTGAAGCAAATGAGTGGGGACTTGCTCATAGGAAAAATCCCATGCTGTGGGGGAAAGCATCACTGATCGCACTATACTAGTTAATGACTACTAGTTACTGTGAGCATGTAAATTTTCTATTAGCAATTGACTACATCCTGCTATACTAACACTTATGCTAATTAATCAAGGTGGTAGCTCGAGAAGAATTCTTCATATTCAGTGCTAAGAAAACTCATATCACACTATTATATACATTCTTTAATTAAACTACTTGCATGCACTAATTTAAACTATAAGCTAACATCATTTGCTGTAATTCACTCGTTACATCCAACCTGAAAAATTAACAATAATGAATCTTCAATCCTTCTTCCTTTCAGCAATCCAGCATTTTGATGAAATTACAAGGCACCTGGACCCCAAAACGAATGCTAAAATAGTGGATGCAACAAAATACAATTTAAGATTATTGGTGAATATTATTTCAGCAGTTTTAAGAAGTATTTTAAATATATGCATTTGGTTTTATGTCATTAGAGTCCATCCAGTTAATCATTCATGTCTTACAGGAATATAGGAATGGTTAATAAGGAAGATCTGTTCATGTGATGGTAAATGAGAAAGAGGGGGAAAAAAATTATCTGAAACAACCAATGCGAAAACTATCTGTTCAAAATTGTTATGGACTTGTTGTTCATTTTTTAAAATATATATAAAACTGGTCTATTTACCTTCAGTTATTATTTTCTCTACTAAAAAGAAGTTAGCTTTAATATTAATGACTTTATATTTCCTAAACTTAGGTATTCATTTTTTACCACTCCATTGTCAACAGCTTCGTAAGTACAAGACTTTATATTTGTTAGTTAAAACATTTAGTTGCACCATTTACTTTAATCTTGTTAAAATAACACTGTAAAGCTATAAAAGTATAGAGTATGGAGTATTTTTTCAGTATAAAAACCAAATGTTTAAGTATAAAAAATGTTTGTACTTTATTTAATTTTAATTTCTAAAAGATAAAACTAACAAAATATTTGCCTTAGTTATCTATCACTAACCACTTAGAAAAGTTTGAATTTATAAAATTACAAAATAATGTAAATATGTTGAAGATATGCTGTTACAATGCTGAGTGCTAATACTTTAACTGAAGAAAAATATGCATAAAATAAAGTTAAAACATTATTGGTCAATTGGCTAATTCCATATGCATAGATTCTGATAAGTCATAAACTATATTATTTCATAGCACTGTACAGAATTTTGTAGCAGATAATGTCCTACACTAATGAATTAACTTGTTCACACTAACTCCATTTACTTACACAACACTAGAACATGTTTCAGGGGCAATCATACCCATCAGTTGTTGTATGTCCTAGTGTTTATAAGTAAGTGGAGTTAGTATGAACAAGTTTAATACATTATTATAGTATATTACTATCCACTGTCTACAGCTTTGTAAGTACAATTTATTTAAATAATGTATAGTTTGTAGATAGATAGTTAGGCTGTTGTTTCAGATAAAAAGGACTTATGCAGTTAATCACTCAGGAAGTTAGTTAGGAAGTTAGTAGTAGTAAAGTAGTAAAATTGGTTTTAGCTTTTGTTATAGATATATAAAATGTTAGATGTAAATATTTTACAAGAAATGTTTAGATTTCAATCAGGACTGGCATTAATTCTCTCATTCTGGGCAATAAGTGACACTTCATTGAATTCCCTAGCAAATAAGTGAAATTAGCATAATTTTTATTTGTATACCCAAGCCAAATATTAGCAAAACATAGAAAGCATAAAAATTATACTTTATAAAAATGTTATCTGCTGCACATTAGTGGAGATGATAAAAAGCAGTTACACAAATAAAAAACCAATACACAAAATTATGTAAATGTTTTTTTATTTTTATATTCTTAACTTTTGAAAATAAGATAAAGTATATGCTATTTAATATCAATGATAGTAAAGAGTAAGCCAATGAGAATCTAATTTTTTGCTATTCAAAATGCAATTACTGAAGTGCCAGTTGCTCCTGTTTTAAAGCAAGTCCTAATTTTTATGAAAGCAGCATGCATATGTACTTTTTATCAGAGGAATTTACAGTTCCTAGAAATGTGAAGCAGTATCACACACTTGAAAGGAGAAAGATAAACAAGAAGCTTTCAGGTGATTTTTACATTGAGTAAGAATTCAGCATCTATATTGAATAATCAGTCTCAGTTTCTCATTTGTTAAATATAAGAATAGCAACCTTTTTAAAGAATGACTATTTCTTCTATTCCTTTATTCTGCACATAAGTCTTCTATGAAGTTTGTGAAAATATCAATGAAAATATAGTCCTTCACATTTCTGTAAAGTAACTGTTCAGAGTATTTTTTTAAAGCAGAAACTGCTTAATGAAACAATTTTATTTATTCACTTGTTTTAACAAATTTTATCTTTCATAGAATGTTTTTAGTACAAAGAATTGAGCACAGAGAGATCAAAATGACTTCAGAGAGCACATAACTAACAACTTAAGAACTCCTGCTGCATAGCAACATTTTAAATTGCTATTTATCAACAGGTGAGTTCATGGTTGTCTCAGAGCTTGTTATGAAGTTATTTGATATAAATAAAAATTCAAATAGCAAATAGCTTGATAAAGAGCCATTAATTAGTATAACATGTTAAAATTTCATAATAAAACTAAGAAGAAAATGAAATGATAACTCATTTTTCTTCTTTGTTTTTGTTTAATTGTGTTAGAATCTTTGAGCAGAACTTTAATTATTAATTTTGACTGTAAGTGACTCTGATTCTGTTATTTTTGCCTTGCCATGGGTAATGTGTTTATCAAATTAAGGCAGGTATTATGTAAATACACATAATACCTAAAACACTAGTTATGAAAATATAATAATTACTCTCACATAAGCTTAATAATTTATATTTTGCACATGTATTGTAATGTGAAAATACAATACATATTCTCACTTAAGTTAATAATTTATATTTTGGCATATAATATAATTTTGCTTTGAAGATATTTTAAGAAATAGCATCTTTCATAGTTTCAGAATTTAAAGTTCAATTATTTGCTTTTGGATTCTAGTGTAAGATATCCGAAGGAAATTTAATTCACTGTAATATCATGCATCCCACTAAACCATTGCTAGCCATATATACCTCAGATGGCCTGCTGGACATTAATAAAATTTCATTGATCTACTGCAGATGGTTGAATAGGATGCCTGATGCACCTACATTGACAAGATTGCTACAACAGCTCTCAGAATAAATCTGTAATTCTAATATCCATTTTTATAGAAATGCTGAGAAATGAGTTAAAATCATTACAGGAGAGTGCAAAAGCAAGATGTAAGTAAAGAGGTTCATGCATCATACACAATAAGCAAATAGCAAATGTTCCCAGCAGCAGAGGTGTAAAAAGAGTTCAAGGAAAGTGCATTTAAATAAACTAATAATAAAAATGGAAAGTGCATGTAAATAAACTAATAATAAAAATGTAACAGGAATGAATATAACACTAGCATTCTACATGTTACTTTGGATTGATACTCTGTCATTTAAGCAGTGAGGCTCCTAGGCCTTGAATTTGCAAATAAACTCATAACATTTATTCTCTTTCCAAATAAATTAATTAGCATTATTGAGCCTAAAGTATTCCAGGAATTGTGTATGCCCTTGTTTCAGCTCGTGTGTAGATAAAATAATAAAAGAATGGGCTTTAGTATTCCAATTCTAGTATGGGCATTTTCTGAAAATTTACCAGTAAATAGTGTAGCAAAATATCCTTAGAAACTTTTTACCGCATTGACGTCATTCATCACTCATTATTTTAAGTCAGCTAGTGAATGGCTGTACAATGTATAAAACATTGGGACTTTAAATTCTATAATGTAGTTGTACATTAAACATTTAAGATTTAAACAGGTAAATAAGTTAATTTAACTTAGTCCTACAATGGAACAAATTAATTAATGTATGTTGTTATAGACTTTATCTGACTATATATGTTAAAATTTTCCTCACATTGTAGATATTAATGAACTCTTTGCTAATTTGCATTTTAATAACTAATTATTTTTATCAGCCGAAGCTTTTTGAAATTTTTTATTTTTTTATTATAACACAAAACTCAAGTTATGTTCCACAGTTACTCTTAGATGAATTTACATCTACTGCAGAAAACTGACTAGTGTGGTCATAAATTTGGAATAATTTCTGACCTATTTGCCAAAGAGGATGTTATCTCTTCCATGCATAGGAAAAGTTTGCTACATTATCTGTTTCTTCAATAGGAAAAATAAGAAATATTCCTAATTTTCCATGTTTTGCTCTCTTGACATTAGTTAATGCTAACCCTTACTGCTGCTAGGAAATTTCACTTGGAAAAAATAAAAGAGAAACAGTTATTGGAAGTTGAGAGGATGGGGCTGCAAGGAGGAAAGCGACTGAGGTCATTACCGTCCCATTGCCAGTCAATGTAGTAGTCTGATTAGTTGCTGTCGTTGTAGTCTTGCTTGCTGATACACCGAGCCCCAGATCAAGGCTCTCTGTGCCTGCCACTACCCGGTACACTGTACCAGCTGCACGAGCTGCTCTGTTAGCTGTTTGCTGTACCAACAATATCATAACATCACTGTGACATCTCCTGGTTAGCAACCAACTACCCATGCTTTTGTTGCCTGTAACTTAAAACATGCACAATCCAGGTGGAACGTAAGGGATCTATAAACACAGGGGAAAATAGAAATGTAAGGAATACATTACTACAAGGGAAAATGGAAATGTATGGGATCCTTTATTACAGAGTAAAATAGATAGGAATCCATTATTACAGAGTAAAATGAAGGGCTATAATGTTGTAGTGTGTTTTCAGTCACCAGTAATTTGAAAAGAATAAGATGGTTTCCCAAAATGAGAGGTCTGACATTTTTCATCAACACAGTAATGGGACATATTCTATTTAAGTTCCGTTTCCTGTCATTGGCCATTACGTAGTTGATAAGGCAACTTGCTACATTTTGCTCCTTGTGAAATATGGTAGTGCAGTATACTTTACATAGGGTCTTCATTTCTTTGGTAATCAGAAACAATGATTATTACCCAATGAAATGAAGTATCTATATCATTAGAACTTGAAACCTTCATGTATTGTATATATGATACTCTTTAGCATGGGCATTCACATTTGATATTTTTGATTGTTTTTTTATAGTTAAATATCATAGCCAGTCTCAAATCTGTACTTGTACTCTGAAGAAGGTTTGCAACTGCTTGTATTTTGGCCAAAATGTTATTTCCATAACTAATTTATTGTTCTGTTCCTTGCTTTACAAATTCCTTGTACTGCATGATATAATGCCTATTACCATTTTAATATTAATTCAATTTGGAATCGAACACATTGAAACACACATTAATAATCTCTTCTGAGTTGAAATATGTAGGACACTCCTTATGGTTTCACTTACATGAGATTTACTTAGGACATTTTTTGTGGAACATTTGTCCACATCATCAGCTGTTAAACAACTGTAGGATCATTTGTAAAACTTGGCTAGGTATGTATCTGGGTTGACTCTTGTGGTCTTGTGATAAATTTGAAAAAAGCACTGTTTGATTCCGGGATGTCGAAATTATAAGGTTTTCTCTCTCTCTCTCTCTCTCTCTCTCTCTCTCTCTATATATATATATATATATATATATATATATATATATATATATATATATAAATCCTTTCTCATAAGTTTAGTTTCTTTGGTTATTGAACAGTTTGTAATAACTTGATGCCTTTTTCTATTTTAATGGTTTTCATTCCAAAAATGTGCTGCCACAGCTGATTTATCTGATGTTTCTCCAATGTTCCTTCAGCCTAATTCCTATATTTCTCTTTGTTTTTCCTATGTAGATTTTTTCACAATCCTTATAATAATCTGGTAAATATAAGATTTTTCCTCTTTGGGCCTAAAATCTCTTTCATTTAATTTTAACAAATTTTTTACACTGTATTGGTTTTGAGGTGTTAAGATGATTGTACTGCTTGAAAATAGCTCATGAATAAGTTGGCTAGGAAAGGCGATAATGGACTGCCTATTTCCTAGCTGACTTATTCATGAACTATTTTGAGATACACATTACCAAGGCTTTCCTCTGCATATTTAAGGTTTAGCACAGATATTAGATGATGTATTTGCCATTATAAACAAAAAGCATGTGAAAGATGTGCTAAAACTTTTTTTAAACCTGCGAGAGCCTATAATTTAGCTCAATGTTGAAACAGATACAGATAGTATGTTACTATTTTTGGATCTAAAGATAATAAAATGTAATAATAAACTTGAATTTGGCATCTACAGAAAGGACAGGCATATACACAATTATATCAAAGCCCATGGTTTCAATCCAAGATCATATAAGGAAGCAGCATTCAACAGCATGACATACAGACTAATAAATATATCACTGAACAAAGAAGGATACAAGAATGCATAATAGAAGTGCTAAATCCAATGAGTTCGGCAAACAAATGATTAACCAAAAAATTAAAAGATTCCAAAACAAAAAAGAATTAAACAAATCACCACTTTGAGTAATTTATCAGCAGGAAAAAACATTTAAAAGTTCATTATTTGATATCATTGTATGATTCAGTTGAACTACACACTCTTAAAGCTTCACTTACTTTTCATAAATGTATGGAACCGGTTTCGAGAACATTTAGTTCCCATCTTCAGCCAGGCTAAAGTTCAACTGTCGGATCATTCGTTGAGCTGTGGGAATGTATATTCTGCTCTGGTGGTGGTGTGATAAACTTGTAGTTTATGTTTTCATCCCCGACAATGTCAAAATTCATTATGCTGTCTTTGTATTTGTAAATGTAGATTTTCTCCCAGGTTGCTAATTCTGTAGGTCTTTGTACTGATTTTAATAATTTTGCTTTATTTATGTTGTGATTTTGTGTTCAAAAATGATATGCTACTGCTGATTTCTCTATTTGCTTGTACTTTATGTTCCTGAAATGTTCCTTTAACTGTGTAAAGTACAAGCAAATAGAGAAATCATTGGACCCAAAATCACGACATAATAAATAAAGCAAAATTATTAAAATCAGTACAAGGACCTACGGAATTAGCAACCTGGGAGAAAATCTACATCTAGAAATCCAAAGACAGCATAATGAACTTTGACATTGTTGGGGATGAAAACATAAACTACAAGTTTATCACACCACCACCAGAGCAGAATATACATTCCCACAGCTCAACGAATGATCCGACAATCCAACAGTTGAACTTTAGCCTGGCTGAAGATGGGAATTAATGTTCTCGAAACCGGTTCCATACATTTATGAAAAGTAAATGAAGCTTTAAGTGTGTGTAGTTTAACTGAATCATACAATGATATCAATTAATATGATTGGCTTCACTGTGCAAGTTCCAATTTACATTTAAATATTTAAAAGTTCACTTACCATTCATCAGCCAATTAGAGATTTCAAAAATTTTCAAGCAGTACAATATTATCTTAGCACCTCAAAACCAATACGGTATAAAAACTTTATTGAAATTATACGAAACAGATTTCATGCCCAAAGAGAAAAAATCTGGTATTTACCAGATTATTATAAGGACTGTGAAAAAATGTACATAGGAAAGACAAAGAGAAATGTAGGAATTAGGTTGCAGGAGCATTGGAAAAACATCAGATAAATCAGCTGTGGCAGCACATTTTTGGAATGAAAACCATTAAAATAGAAAAAGGCATCAAGTTATTACAAATTGTTCAATAACCAAAGGAACTAAACTTATGAGAAAGGGTTTATGTAAAAAAAAACATGAGAAGAGCCTTATAATTTCCACATCCCGGAATTAGACAGTGCTTTATTCAAGTTTATCACAAGACCACCAGAGTCAACCCAGATACCTACCTACCCAAGTTTTACGAATGATTCTACAATCGTTTAACAGCTGATGAAGTGAACAAATGTTCCACAAAACATGTCTTGAGTAAATCTCATGTAAGCAAAAGCACAAAGAGTGTTCTAAATATTTTGACTCACAAGAGCCTGTTATAGTATTTGGATTAAATATGTTAATTGTCAATGAAGCCCTATGTGACTTAATATAAGTGTAAATATATTTTAATTTGTGTGAATTTATGTAATTTTAATATGTATAGTGTAATATGTACATAGATTCAAGATGATGCTTTATACTTGTTTATACAATTCATAAGATAATGATAACAATAGTTATGTTACTGCATATATGTAGTAAAAATGACTGAAGTGGCATAATGCTTATATTCTAAGAGTAAAACAATAACTCTAGATATAAATAAATAAGTGTGATATTTTCATACTAAAGTTGATAACTTCAGTTCACTGGAGCACTGTCAATGTATTTTGGTTTAATATATAAAAAAATTATGAAAACCTCACCCTAATAATGTCAAAAAGGAAGTTTCCTGATCCTGCACCAGATCCACTGCTACTGTCACCGCTGGCACTTGAACTGCCACTGCCACCAAATCCAAAGTTAAGGAAACCTCTTTTGGGACGATCTTCTGAATCTCCATCTGCAGCTTCAATGTTATCTTCCACTTGGTCGTTTCCTGATATCACAAATAATTGAAAGATATTCTGATCATTATGATATAAACAAATAAATAATGCTAATATTTTGCATGTAATTATTTATGAAACATTTTTGCTGGTAGGCACAGTAAAAAGAATAAAATTCAAAATGCTTGTCATTAAAGTTAAAACTTAAATAGAAGAGCTTTGTTGAAATTAGTGGTATCTATTTTATATAAGATAGGTACACATAATTTATGAGTATTATAATTTAACACCAGTTACAGTACCTAAGCTACAAATTAAAAAATACGCTCTACATAATGGCAATAAAGTTAGGTAAATATTATGATATATTTCTCCCCAAAAAGGAATAACATATGAGTGATCTTCACAAGTTTAAAATATGCTAATTATTATATTCCCACCATAGAAATATGTTCACTTCTTACCATATGAGCTACAGTAAAAAAATAACATTTAATTTTTTGCATTGCTGACATTACCTTCTTTTAGAATGCAAAGAGTAGCACTCTATACTGAATATTATAAAAAGAGCTAAAGGTACCAACATATCAGCCTAGTTAAAGCATTGAAATAGTAAATCATGTTAGTTACTTAATGGAAAATGTGTAATTTATTGTTGACATATTTTTAAGTGTCAAAAGCTAAAGCAAAAGTCAATCAAAAAGTTTTTCTCTCTATGGCTTATTAAGAATGCATACAGGAGATTTTCTATACTTCCTTACATTAGGTAATTTAAGTACATACAAACTATACATGACATCATTTAGCAAAATTAAACACAGTAATTTTTAATATCTTACAGATGTCTTGTAGCAGATGGAATAACATCTGTAATATAATTTCGGAATGTATTACCTCCACTTGCAGCTCCCTCCTGATCCAAATAAGACTGCTGGGGGTCTATATAAGGGACCCTGACCTCATTCTGCTGCGACTCAGCTCCTGCCAGTTGGCTTTCACCCTCAGGATTCAAATCTGACTGTAGAGAGAACATAATATATGAAAGGAACATCTTATCACCTTAAAATCTAACATTAACAATACTTCTCCTTCCAAAAGCTGTTCAAATCATAAACCTCCATTTACATTTTGTTAAATCTTCTCTCTGCTATGCCCAGAGTAGCTTAGTTACAGCAAGTTAATAATGTACTTTGAAAAGTATTTATCATAATATATTAAAGTTATATTGCTACTAATAAATACTGTTTATTATTTTCATTAGAATTATTATTACAAGCAAGAACGTGGTTCACGTACAACATAAAACTTTTAAATTTTATATTTATCACATATGCTACTGCTGATAAATGATTATAATGAATGAATTCAAGAATTATAATGTAAACGATTTCAGCTCATGTTACCTTCTACTCCCTTATAAATCAATCATGTTTATCCTGAATTAATAAGCATCCCTAATCTATGAAATTAAATTATGATTAATCGAATATGCAATGTATGCTTTATTTAAACCACATTAACGGATCCTTCACTTCTACTTTTAGGTATGTAGTGTAATATTTTCATGACAATATATTTATTAGGAAAAGTTAAGTGACAATCACATAAGTCTGATTAAAGTATTTGCAAAGATTACTGACATCTTCATCACTAGACATTAGAAAAATTCCTATTTTATTTGAATGTGTGTGCATATATATATATAGACTAAGTGTATGAACATAAATTATGAAAAATGACCATTGAGGAAACTCAATGCAGTTTTGTTGCTTTTTTGACCTAAATGGCCTTTTAGATGAATTTGTATTTTTAATGATTTTTTTCCCTGTGAATTATACCTTTAAGAATTTTTTAAGCTTTCATTCTCAGCCTATGTTATAAATAAAACTTTTAAAACAGATAATAATCATCTTACATGGCAATGTATTATTTATCTTTTTCAAGGACTTGACAATAATTGACAACAATTATTATGTGAAAATGTAATGAGTATAGTGCCAAAAATATGTAGTAATATATGTTTATCAGCAACTTCTCCATTCTATACTAGTTGAGTTATTTGTTGAAAGTCATACAAAATGTCTGAGATTTTTCTCCCTTGAAGTGCTATTTTGTAAATATGCCAAAATTTAAATGCAGTAAGACAGCTTTATATCAGAAATGGGTAACAAAATTGACCTATTTCAGTACAGATGGATCTATAATAATGTGCCATGAAAATTCCTTTATATTTTAGTTTATATTAAAAGCTTGTTTTCTTAAAGCATAATTAGTGGTCACCATCACTGGCTTCTTTGTGGGAGTTTTCAGGTTTGATCTCAGATACCTACTTAAATTTTAGGTCTGGAATGGAATCGCCCAGTCTTACGATGATAATTGGGGAATTGCTGATAGAGGGTTGGCATCCTTTGATCTAGAAAGCAGTGATCAAATGCTCTTCTGCAATACTACCTTCTACATGATGTTCCAAGATGGAGGTAGAGGATGCAGCAGTTCCTGTGGTTGGCTCAGGCTGATTAGGACTGTAGTGCCAAGTGGAAGGAGGAAGGAATGCATAACTGTCCTTAATTTTACTCTTAATTATTTTTCCATCAAAAACAATGTATTAGAAATAATTGAAATTATTTTGATCATACCAGCAAATACTTTGATTGACTCATTAAAGAGGCCATACAGATCATATTGCATCCAATAAATTTCAATAGAGACTCTGGACGTCAACTAAGCTCTGCTTGGACTCCAGCCATCAAGCACACCATTCAGAATAGTCATGACACACCATTGCAGTTGGCGAACCACGCAGAAAATTCTAGTTCAAGTGGCATAAACTACAGTAACTAAGCAGCCCAATCACAGGCTGTCACTTGCTCATTGGCCAGGACCAGCTAGCACCACTCACTACCCCCTGTGTATATCAGCAATGTTTTCACCATTCATCGCCATGGAGTCTACAATGGCTGAAAGCTGGACTTTTATGGAATTGACACAGCTGATCACCTGAGAAGCTATAATTTATAATTGAAATTAATTAATTAATTGTGAGATACAAATCAAACCTTTTGTATAAAGAAATCTCCTTGAAATTTAGTTTACAAAATTTGTTACAATTTTGGTTTCTAACAATTTTATCATTCACATAAAATTTGTTCATCCTGATATAAGATCTGGCACTTGTTTTTTTATTTATATATATATAGTTGACATAACCAAATCTCTAATAGTTTTTATTTTATTTCATGACAGATTGCAGCAGAAAAGCACCACTTATCTCAGCATATAAAAAGTGCTCCCCATGAAGGAAATCTTAAGCACCACACACATACAATCACTATTTAATGAACTGTCTACTTTGGGAAACTTAATTAATTTTACTATGACATATGCTTTATATTTGTAAGCATTGGCATTCCTTGGAATGTTGTACAAAATCAGACAGTGAACGGGTTCTTAGAAAAAAGTACTGTTAACAAAATGAACCTTCAGGGCTAACATTATGCAAGAGCTATCTTGATCCAGTATAACAGTCAACATTTAAATAAATTAGAGATGTAATAGGTGTGGCAGATGCATTTGAATTTTAGTTGATGGGACTTCAGATAAACTTGTGACATATACTTAATTGAATTATTGTAAAAATTAGTGGAAAGGAAAGAAAGACTCATATCTAAGATTGCATTTATGAAGCTACAGACAATGGAGTGGTAATATATCTTATAAGAATGTATTAAATATGTTCACACTAACACCACTTATACCAAATTAGGACATGTTTCTAGGGCAATCACTCCCATCAGCAACTGTTAATTGACTCAATCAACAGCTGGTGATGGGAGTGATTGCCCCCAAAACATATTCCTAATCTTGTATAATTAAGTGGAGTTGGTGTGAATATATTTCATACATTCTTATAGGACTCATATCTTGTTTTCCAAAGAAACTGACAAAACAAATTCTGAAAGTATTGCACATTTGGTTGATTCAATATTGAAATTTTATGTTGGAATTGTGTTCAAGATTGATGTAAACCTTTGATGCTAACAGATAGAGCATTACGATTTCTGAAAGTCACCTTTAAGAACATTTTACTCTAATCTTATGCACCTAATGCCTATGGTCTGTATCAAGCTGCAAAAGGAATGAGAAAAATATTTTCAACAGTAAATTAGATAATTTCTCATGTCAAATAATTTTTTTGAAATCACCCTTTTTAGTGAATGTATTTAAAGAAAAGATGCCAGACACCCACTTATTCTCAAAACCTGTGGTGACAAAGAGGGGAACATTGTTGAAAGCAGTGGCATATTGTGCCAAGAACTCTGAAAGAATAGTAATTAGAAATGGTGAATGACTTTTAAGAAAGTGATGCACAATGTATCAAGAAAACAAAATCTGTACTAAAAGAGAAGTAACTAAAGGTGGAGTTGGACATATATCAATGCAAATTTTACATTTTAGTCTGAACTATTCTGAAATTAGAAGTTAGCTGTCTGTTCTTGTGTAATCACTGATTTGGCTGCAAAAAATGAATTGGAAAAAAACTCATGGTAAGCATGCTTCTCAAATATATGAGATATTTAAAGTTTTATCATGAAAACCTGGCTATTAAGCTATCCATTCCATTTATAATATACTTATTAGAAATATCATAGTGCATTCTACAAATGCCAAATAACACAGAAACATCAAAACAATGGCACAGAAATATTAATTTATTAATTAATCCTTGACTATTACTGCTATCTTGAATTTGGAAAAATGAATGTTTAAAGGGTGTGAATTATTAAGAATTTATTACTGACAGATATGCTATAAAATTGTGCTTTGATTGCCACAATTTGGTAGTTGTATTTCATATAAGGATATTAATACATTTAAGAAAAGACTGTCCTCTTAATATGTTATAAAATATAACTTCATCATTAGGAAAATATTGTTAAACTTGCCAAACAAAATTAACAAAAATTGATTGAAATGCTTTAGTATGTTTTATGAAGTGAACCATATATTTCTTTCAATAAAATTATTTTTATTTTAATTGGTGACGTAATAAAAACACATTAATAGCTTATTTTGATGAATACATTTCATCATATCTAATCATTAATCAGAACTAAGTGGGATTGGTGCCTATTCAGATAGCAGATGTTTCAAATATCTGAAAATTTAATATAATTAACAATACAACAATAATATGTATGTGTATATTAGTTGATGGTTTTCCATTCAACATGTGCATGATCAATCCAACTGTTGCCCCAAAAGAACTGGATAATGGTGTTGGACTAGTGGGATTCTAGTGTACTGCTTAAAGAACAGCTGTTCTCTGATTAAGCAATTTGATATAATGTAAGCAATTTGATATAATGCAACAGATAGAAAGCAAAATATCAACAGAAAACTTATCATTTATTTAAAAAGTAAATATATCTATGACTCTTAAATAGCATATTCTGTATATCTGAAATAAATGTCTTTAATAAAATATATAAGCAATATTTCTTACGCTTATATATAAAACATTTTCTTATGTTTAAAATTGATAACTACAGACTAGTTGGCATTACAATTTTTAATATGGGAAATATTATGCTGTTGTTTCTTATCACAAGTTTACATTCTGATATTACGATAAAGGAAACTTTCTGATGGTCACTTTATAACTGCTATATAAATATTAAAATATTAGGTTCAAAGACCACAAAATGTATTGCACTGCTTTATTGCTCCAAATAATAATTTAATTCTTTTTATTGGAGAATTGGAAATATTAGTTTCGAAACCTGTATCTTAGTTAACTAAAAGTATAATATATTCACTGTTTGAAATCAAGAAAACTAATATATAATGTTCTTACTTTTCTTGCTTTAATTATGAGTTATTATAACGTATGTTATTCTTTGAAATGTCAGTATGATGGCAAGAAAAATGTACTAAGGAATTAGGCGAAAGCTAAAAAAATAAAATGTTTTTGAAACAACATTATCATAAATTATATGCTAACTATATATTTTTTGTGTTTGTGTTATTTTTTCTTAAGCATAAGTATATAATATAAAGTAGATTATTACTAGCACATTTCATATTATATAGATAGTTCAGTGTTTCATGCTCCTGATACACATTCAACACATGTTTTATATTTATTCTACAAAGGAATAAATAAAAATCTTAAAATGTTAAAAGTCCCTGCCATAATTCATAGTAAATATTATCAATGCCTAGTGTCCATCAGTGCACTTTTTTAAGGTCCAAGTCATAGAGCTAAATAATCAGTCATGTTACTCATAGTAAGATATCTGCAGTTTACCATGTTTGCAGTGATGCAGTCATTCTTCAGTCTTCTCAAATTAGGTACCAGGTTATAAGAACACAAATTCTTCACAATGGAATGTCAGTGGCTAGTAATGTACACATCTCTTCTGCCATTGGATGGCTAAGTCAATGAAGAGTCCACATTCAGTCGGTATGATTTTCTTTCCAGTAAACCAGTAACATTTTTGTAACTAGAAAAACTATTTTGTCATAAAAACATGTTTAAAAATTGCAAGGCAAGTACAAAGTTACAGGGGTCAATCAATTTTTATAATTATATATTTATTATTTGTGTCTTTCATCCAAAAATTATTTCAAGTTTTCTACTAGAGAAGTTTAAAGTTATTTACAAAACATTTTTAAAACAGCTATTAAAACTAATTAATACTTTACTTTTACACTTACCAGCCATTTGTCTGTTGAAAGGGGAATTTGCTTGAAGGGAATCAGAAATAGAAAGGAAATCATTTTTATTATAATACTATGAGCATTAATCTAGCATTAATCACAGACAGAAATGGAAGTACATGTAATGCACATAGATTAAAACAAGTGATAGCAGAATGGCCTATTGTATAATAATGTTTTCTATTTTGCCTTATCTATACATTGCTGTTTCTCTATGTGCAGAATAATAATTGTTTTGCTGAATAAACATTTTCTGTTTTGAATAACATGAGCACTCCATTGAATATAATCATATATTTTTTTACATTTGCATTTAAAGAAATACATAAAATTTTCTGATATCTTTGCAATTATTGAAAAAAATAAATGCTTGTATATTAGTCAAGGGTTTGTTATATCAAAACCAATTGTAACATCATGCAGGATGCAGATTTTATTCTTTTATTTTTTATTAATATTGCAATGTTAAAATATTCATTTTAGATGCCAAGTTTCCATATAGGTTAGTAACATGCATGTTACTCAGTTGAATGTGATTGCTATTGCTCTTTGTCCCTGCATTCAAAGGAAACTGCACGGATTTAGCTGTATTAATAACTGTATTAAATTGCACAAGTATATCTTTCACATTACCGGCATAAATATAATGGTTCAAAATTTCCCTCTAAAAACTCAAAAAATAGTATTAAAGCAGTTCTGAAGTCTTAATATTTCCTCATGAATAATATACAGATTGAGAACAAATAACACTTCAAACTGCAGTTTGTATGTGTTGCATTTATTGAAAAGAATTCAATTTTTATGCTCTGCATTTTAATTAATGGCAGGTTAAAATTATGCAGAGAACAAGACTGTTGAAATCATGTGAAATAATTATATTTTCATCCTTAATTTTGAAAAACAAAAAATGCCTAGTATATAAATATATGGCTATTGCTGTTGGTATTGTTATCATTATCACCTTATTAATGTATTATATATTAGGTATCAGCTTTATCCAAATATGTAGCCAGTAGTACTCTAAATTCTTACTTTTTAATTAATTTCAAAATTCAAAATATAATTAAATAAAAAATTATGATAAATTTAAATATTTTATATGCTCTTTGTTTTGTTATATTCTCAAAGTTACAACAATTTGTTTTTATATAGCTTAAGTTATAATATGTGAACTCGCGAACCAAATTTTTTGACAAATGATTGAATTCAAAACATATTTGGTGTTTTTATGTAGATGTTCAGTATTACTCATTTTTAACAAGAATTTTAGCCAACATCTATGCCTAAAATATATGAAGCAATTATCCTCTAAAACTGCTACCTAAATTTAAGTATGCTATATCTCTTTTATACTGAAATTAAATATTTTAAATTAAATGTTACTGTCATCCTCAAGGCTTGCAGAAAGCTTGCAGTGCATAAAATAAAACATTTGTTTACAATTGAAATGACGAACATTTTAGTCCTAGTAAATGGACAAATCATGCTTCTGTATTTTTTCTTATGATCTGCATAAGAATATAGTATATGATTTTTATAAGATAGAATTGAATGAAAACTGCATTATACATAAATTGAGTGCTTATGCTATAAGCAAAGCATAATAAATTGCTATCTTAAAATTATCTGCACCTTTTTATTTGTGATGCTTTTAAGATGAAAAAAGAAAAGAATGAGCAATTTGTGGCTGCTTTAGCTACAGACAATTTTTTTTTCTTCTCTGAGAATTGCATTTATTATTCAAAATTGTTGAGGGAAATTAAGACAGAGGTAGCAGGAACGAGTTGATACATTAACGTTTTTTATTTATGATTACTTTCATATGATTTTCTGGCTATGTAGGCCATAAACTGGTTAGGAGATTATTTTCCCTTTAAAAATAAAAAAATTGCTACATTTTTCAAAGAAAACATGTTAAAAAATCTGAACAGTTTGTAAGACTGAGCATTCAGTAATCCCTGAAAGCTATTAATGTGCTTAATTTTTTTCTTAATTTCAATCTGTGACAGATCAGAAATAAACTCTAAACTCTGATCACTACTTGCATAAACACTGTGTTCATAATTAAAATATAAATTGAATCTTGCACAGTGAAATCAATCATATAATCAATATTATCATATGATTCAGTTGAACTATACACTGTTAATGCTTCACTTACTTGTCATAATATATAGAACCAGTTTCGAGAATATTTCCTTCACATCATCAGCCAGGCTAAAATTCAACTGTTGGATAATTTGTTAAGTTGTGGGAATGTGTATTCTGCTCTGGTGGCAGTGTGATAAACTTGTAATTTATGTTTTCATCCCTGGAAGTGTCAAAGTTCATTGGACTGTCTTTGTACATCTACATCTATAAATACAAAGATAGTCCAATGAACTTCGACACTTCCGGGGATGAAAACATAAACTACAAGTTTATCACACTGCCACCATAGCAGAATACACATTCCCACAGCTTAACAGATTATCCAAGTTGAATTTTAGCCTGGCTGATGATGAGAATGAAATGTACTCGAAACTGGTTATATATATGACAAGTAAGTGAATCATTAAGAGTGTGCAGTTCAATTAAATCATACAATAATATCAATTGATATTAGCTTGATAGATTGAAGAAGCTTGATAGCTTCTTGCATAAGCATATTCTTTTTATTAATACTGATTGAAATAAATTAATTATAAATGCTAAAACATTATACAGTTTTCACTCATATCTAAGAGAATCAATATGTTTAGAGAACATGCTGCAGTTTTTTTTTCGCATAGAGGACCTAAGTTTTCAATCTAGGCAAGCTGTGCTAATGAATATGTAAATGTAAATAAAACTGGAACCAGAGAGAGAGAGAATGAATCTTCTTTGCTATGAAATATACAAAAAGGAAAGAAAAATTGTGACAGATTGTTAGGGAAAAAGTTTGTTCTTTATGAATGCTTTACAGACTGAGTGCAGAAAAAGCTCCAAATGTATAGTTTTTGTATAAGCTGCTCAGTTGAAAAAAAATTACTGTTGTTTTTATTTCCTGCAATGTAATTGGCCATGCACACATGAGATGATAAAGATAGTGAAATCTATAAATACATACTATTTAAAGGAGCATAACATTTATATAAAATGAAGTATTCATTTTGGCATTAGGTTATGGGACTCAAGATATGTGGATGAAGCTACATTCATGTTCCCTATTCACATATTTTTAGAACATATCAATTTAATATAACAAATTATTTATGAGGAAATCACTCAAATTTCATTAGTTTTGTCCTGCTTACTTGGATATATTTCAAAGGCTGTTTGAAATATTTCCAACTAGTAAAGTCTGAGCGATTTCCTCGTAAATAATTTGTTATATTATACTATATTTCACTGTGAAAACCCCCCTGCTATTTAAACCTACATCAGTTTAAGTTTGAAATTAATATATGCAGAATAAAAATCTGAGCGAGATATTGTAATTATTGCATGTCTAACTGTGATTTTTACTATAACACAAATGACATTTCCATATAAAATGAAATCTCAATTCTAAAAAAAAAGTTGACCATGCTGTACAAAAAGGTATAGAATGCCAGAGATGTTAATTTAAAAGCCTAAAATGTATAATTTTTTTAATCATGATGGTTGCTCTTAAAACTTAAAATTCTGATAATGAGGAAGAAAAATGAATGAAGCTTAGAATTTCCACCTACATCAATGTAATACAGAGAAAGAAGAATTTTTGCTTTTATTGTGCATCCCATTCAATTATCTGCCAGATCGATAATGCCAGGGTTTTTTGGCTCACATTGTTACATATTTGGCTAGCAGATGTTGAGTGGAATGCATAGTATATGAAAGTCAAACAAGAATCTATGTACGTTAATATCTAGCTCTGCATTTTCCACAAAAAACAGTTTTATAATAAGTACAATTAAAATATTATTTATCTATGCATTAGTTTGTATTATTTTTAAAATTGCACATAACATTTTGACATTTCAGAAGCACTATACCATTAAAATTACTTCACATTGCATGACAGTAATGAAGCAATGCACTAATGAGAAAAATCACTGGAATTTCACAGAAGAAGAAGACAAAATTTGACAGTTTCCTTTGGGTAATGAAACGTGCAAGTCAGCCAGCAACATGAAGTTCAAGAACATTTTGGCTTTCAGGGAAAAAGCCATAAAAGACAAAAATTGCTTCTTTAAAAAAAAACTGAAAGTAAAGCAAGTCCTGGAGATTTACTGCATCAACAAGCCAAACTTCAGAAGTGCCCATTTTCTCCAGGACAATGAATTCGTGCACATCTTAAATGGTGTGATGATGAAATCATGCTGTTTTTTCTTATGAAGAAATGAGAGTCAAGCAATAAACATTCACAGAACGTATGCCTGAAGCTACGTTTTGCATGCACTGTTAGATTTCGTGCACATGTGTAGATATATGTATATGTATGTATTGTGAATACATATCTTTGTTTGTGTGTGTGTGGTGTGTGTGTGTGTGTGTGTTTTTATATACATACGTTCTCATACTGTTACAATATATTGAAATGTTACTTGTAATATAATAACAAATTTTGTACAATGAAAGATAGTAAATTATATTTGATAAAAAAAAGAATTTATGCAATTTCACAATCAATGATTTGATTTCAGCATTTAACAAAAGCAGTTTCTTGATTATTAATGATACAATTATTCAAAAGTATTAGCAATATTATAAGCAAGAAAAAAGCTTTTTAAGGCATGTTATTTGAAGTTAAATCTCATTTCTCCCAGTTGTTATTATCAAATGTTTGTGACAAACCAATACTGTTTCTTAAATGCATAGCTTAACATTAAGCTATCATCGATCTTCATGAAAAGATTCATAATAAAATGTTTGTTTTCTGATATAGTCATATCCCAAATGTCGAATGTTACTGCTGACATTTTGTCCAGAACTGAGCTGTGCTACGTTAAAGATAACAAATGTGTGCTCTACGCATGGCTCATTTCTGTTCAAATATTAGCAGAAAGTTCTAAACTTTAAGATGCAGTAATGACCCAAAACCAAGCAGAGGATTACAGATAATGGCCAAGGAAGCCTAGGAAGTAATTTGTGATTGATTCAATGTACAAAAAGGAAATTGTAACAGATCTGCACTTCCAATTTTTTTACTATTCTTTAGTAATTCCTCAATTTTTTTCAATAGAAAGTTAACAATATTTTCTTAAAATATTTAATGGTTGATTATAGGGGTACCCAGAAATTGGTTTGGGAAGGAAATCTTGTAGGCAATATTAAAATAGCTTAACTGAATGTCAGATGAAGTAATAAAAATATAATGTACATTAAATATTACATATGATACACATTTCATTTATATGAAAGTAATTTTATTATATTATACTGTTGAAGAGGTTATCTAAATTTCTTAAATATTTCCCTTTGATGCAGTTTTGCTAATAGTTAATAGCTTCCTGATATTCTAAATATGTGAGCCTACCTTCCTAAATATAATAATGCATCACAGATTTGGTAAAACAACCTGGAGTTTGAGATTTTGATTTACCGCAGAGGAAATTGTAACAGATGATTTGATAACAGGTTCATGCATTACTTATTTTGTTTTCAGATCTCTATGTTTGCAAATAAAGCTATTTTACACAGCCACAAACATTCACCATACCTATGTTTTGTTAACAGATGACATGTCATCTTTGACCTTTAAAAACATAAGTTTTAATAACTTGTGGTTAAAATGCCCCTGATACTGTGTCAGTGATTTTTTATTGTTTATAAAATATAAAATTTACTTATCTGTAGTTTTACACATTTAGCAATAGCAGCTCATAAAATTTTTAATGGGAAATACACTGAATTAAAAGTCTGTACATAAACTTGTGTACTGGAAGAGACATTTGGCATAATGCTCAACATTGCACTTGATCATTGCTTGATTTAAATACTGTACTTTACAAATATTAAAGAATTATTTGTAGATTTCAAGTTCTGGACTATTGAATTTTTGCAAATAAGAATACCATAGACAGACTACTCCTTGATTCAATAATGCTATGGAAGAGTAAATATGAGTGTAACTAGAATGAAAAGGTATATTTTGAGGTCTTGTGGCAGTAATTACATTATGTTTGCAGCCATTATAAAGATTAGAAAATGTGAGTGCATTAAAATAATTAATAGAACTTACAAAAAATTATTCATAAGATAATTATGTACTAGAGAAGGTTTGTTGGGAATTGAAGAGAAAGAGGAGGGAGGAAGAGAGAATTTCTGCAATAAAAATGGCTACCTATCGTCATTTCTGGTATGAATTACACCACGTAATACTGACTGTATGTGACTAAATTCCATAATTTCTTTTCCAGTTAGAAAATATATTCTATAGTGTGTATCACTAGCTATATTATTCCTTTTAAGTCTTATGGAGTCAATGTTAAACAGTATGGGCACAAAACTGTGAGGTCTGCAGTTTCACAGTTCTTGTAAAGTATGTTGCTTGCAGAAAGCTAGTGATGTGTTGTCTATGTTAGCATTCTTATACTCTGCAAAGGGGAAACATAATATTCATCTATCTATGTCAGTTTTCTACAGCTACTGCTGTCTTCTTGTGCCAATTATCCACATCCTCTTTCCTATGTGTCTTTGGGTATTAAGCCTCTTCTTATCATTGCCTCCATAATCTCATTGTTCTAAGTTCTTCTAGATCTTCCTGTTCCTCATCTTCCGGGTAGTTGTCATTCATACAGTACTTTAGGTTATCTGTCCTCTCCCATTCTAATCAGGTGGCCAAACCATTCAAGGTTCTTGTTTTCATTTCTTTGGAGTACTGTTTCTTCTGCATCCATTATGTTTATAATTTCCAGATTTTTAAAATGAACCATTCTTGAAATTCTAGCACTTGGTCTGAGATAATCCATTTCAACTGCTAATATTATTTTTCTATAATATCCATTCAGTACCAACATCTGACTTCTGCACCTCAAAATGATTCCATCAGTATTTTTCCTATATATATTTTTTGTATTTTTCCAAATATTTTTATCCCGTCATATTGAATTTAAACATTTTGCAATTTTTTATTCTGATTCTATTTTTTATTTTCCCTTTCCCAATATCTTCTACATTGTTTATGATTGTTCCTAAGTATTTTTCATATTATTTTTGTTTCTTCATTAATAGCTAACCTCTCATTTGTACTTATTTAAATGGCCAAATAATCTGTTTTCCTACAATTTACTGTAAGGTCCCATGATTCATAGGAATTTTTCAATCTTTTAACCATGAATTCTAATTCAAAATTGTCTTGTGCAATGGCTACTCAATCATTGGCAAATTGTATGTTAAACAAAAATTTATTTGCTATTTTTATACCCATTCCTTGACTGTTACATTTCCATTGGTCTAACACAAATTCTATATATAAATTAAAGAGTGTTGGTGATAAACTGCAACCTTGCTTCAATCCTCTGGATGTTCCTATTGGTTGAGAAAGGTATTTTTCCATCTGTATATAGTATTTGTTATCATTATACATTTCCCTTATAATGGCAATTATTTTATTATTGATGTTAATTTTTTTCAAAACTTCCCAAAGTTTACATCTTGGAATATCAAGGTTTATAAGGGCAATTAATGCTATATATGTTTCTTCACCAACTATACTGCAAATCTCAATTAACTGTATAAATAGGTTGTCAATACAAGACCGTCCTGCTCTGAATCCACTTTGATCTTCTCCTATTTTTTATTGTATTTATTTTTACAATTTGTTTTTATTACCTTTGAAAACAATCTGCATATTGGGCTATTTATACTTATGCCCTTGTAATTTTTTCGTTCTCTCTCATTCCCCTTTTCATATATTGACATTATGTAATGCATTTTTCATTTTTGAGGAATTCTTTGCTTGTTATGCATAAATCATTTTAATAATCTGCTTAATAAATATTTTGGTCCACATTTTATTCATTCAATTATAATAGTGCCTAGATCTGCTGATTTTCCAGATTTTAAAGAGGCATTTTCAATTTCCAAACAACCTCATTTATTTCAAGTGAATCTTCATATATTGACTCAGGTTCTACTGCTTCTATATATTGGATCTCTGTTTTCTACTATTAGTGATCTGTAAAGATCCTAAAATTCTGTTATAATCAAATTAAATTTGTTTGCTGTTGGTGGATGGGAAATATAATATCAGCTGTCAGTAGGTATTGATCACTTCCACAGTCATAAAATTCATATATTGAGCAATAATACTGAAAATATAGTGCATTCTTGAAAATATTTTTAATAGCTACAGATCAGTATATTTTTTTCCATCTTACCTTGTTTTATTCATACAGCATATTTTAAATTTCAAGTGCACTTTAAATGTATTAATTGTATTATGTAATATTATTTTTCTCTTGTAAATATTATATTATTCTGGAGGTTTAAACATGGAATATAGACTTTTATGACTCATATAATATAATCTGTAATAATATACATATTCTAATGAGAGTTATTTGATGATTTTCAAGAAAATTTCCATCTTTTGTAAAGGATTCTATCTGGAATTATTGTAGTTTTATAAGTTGGAAGTTGGTTAAAAATATAACAATATGAAGGGAAGGTGTGAAATATAAATAATTATACTATTTTTATATTCAGAAGGATATAAATAAAAATTCTGGTTCTTAATGTAATTAATTATAATAGGAAAAATAGATAAAAACAAAAAATAAAAAAGTAAAACAAATAAAATAAAGGATAAATAGCTGACACAGTAACAAATGGCTCCATGAATAGTGAAAAATGCAAACAAATTACCTGTCACCAAACACAGTACAAGATTTGAAGCTTTCCTTCACAATGTATTAAAATATTTACAAATAAGCAAAGAGTATGCATGAAAACAGAATCTCATAAAAACTGCCTATTTTGAAGGGTGTAAAATATTTTTAGCGGTAGTTAGCTCTGGTAAGAGAGAGTTCATAATTTGTTTTAAAATAATTTTACAACTAAGGACATGTGTAAAAAAAAGTTATAACCTCCAAGAAATATTTTAATGCTAATAAAAGGGGGACATGCAAAGCACAGTTTAAGAAAAATAGATAGTATTTATATTGAATACTATTTCTTTCTGTAAGTGAACTACAATAATTATTTGATTTACTGGTTAGATGAAGATATGAGTATTATAGCTGATGATGAGAGATGTCCATCTGCTGTCTTGCACCCCATTACTACTATAGAAATCTGGTAATAAATTTTATAAACATTAAACCTTCATTTCAGATATATGGGAATGGATTTTAAACCGTATATCTTAAGTGCCGAATTTACCCTTTTTTAAACCACAGATGCTTAAAAACTATATAGATAAATTGAAGCTTCAAATCTTATAATCACATGCCATAGTTTAAAAAAGCTACATACCTTGACTATGTGAAGCAATCTAGTACATAAATATATAAAGCTGAGGTAAAATCTTACTCTTGAATGAAATTACAAAAGATGCATTTTATATACATAGACACAAAAATGTAGCTACTGAAAGAGGAAGATTAGCTAATAGTATTGAACTTTGCATTTGCCTTGTCATTTTTGTTTGTTTGAAAAATAACTAAATTATTTTGTACTATATTCTCTAAAGCTCAGACAAAGAACCTTCTCCACACACACACACATATATAACAAAACACCATACCCAGTTTCAGTTTTCTATTTTGGTTAGTGAAGCCTTGCAGAGAAAATCACAATGAAATTATCAGCTTTGCAATAATCAGCTTTCACTATGAAATATGCAATTAATATGTTGCAATTGTTCCGTGCTACCAATTTTTTGAATGTATAATTCATTTCAAAAGTCTGTTGATGTAATGGAGATGAACTATTGTTAATTTTAAATATATATCAGAAAGTATCAGTAAATCATGCACTGCAGAAGCATTTGCTTTTAGACATCTGTGTTCATAGAGAGGAATTACTTTCATAGTCATTACTTCATCATTGTTGTGATGACTATTATTGTCATCAACTTTTCTCTCCACCTCCTCCTTCTACTTTTCAAAATATCACCACTCATCATCATGATCATCACCACCACCATAACATTCAATCATTCATTAATTCATTTTTTTCTCTTTAAAAAACTTTAAATAATTCTTGCAGAGATAAAAAAAAAAAAAACAGATTTATTGATAGCTCTCACTGAAGCAGTATTTAAAATTGTGTTGATAATGAAAAATTATAGATATTAGACAACCATGATTAAAAGTTAGATTTTTCTCTGTTGCACTGCTTTTAAAATGAGCAAAGTAGGTTTGATTTTATGGAACAAAAACAACTGAAATGAAGTGCATGCTACATTAATATTATGAAAAATAATCTTGAATCTCTGATCCTATATTATTTTATATCAATTATAATCATAAGCATTGTTCTGAAAATACACTAATTTTATGTATTATTTTTATGATTTTTAGTTTCTTCCCTTAGTTATTTGCAAATGAATTGCTGTTTATCAAAAAACTGGCAGCACATATATGAATATATTGATGCAACATTTATCATATTCATTTTTAAAAAATTTCTCATTGTCATTTTCTGATTTTACTCAGAGGCATCTCTTAGCTTTATTTCTGTAATAATGGTTATTTTAGATTTAAAAGTTTCAGACAATCAGTAATAAGTCAAAATTATGCAATAATAAAGAGCTATATCATTCAACATGTAAAAGTTTCTAGAAAATGTTGAATGATAGTGCCCATTTAACTGACTGATTGTTTGAATGTTCTTTCTAGTTATTTACTACTCTGTACATGTCTTGCAATGGTCTGATTAATGTGATTAGGAAAATGAGGAAACTATAATGAAATTAATATTTTAACATTTTTATCAATAATTAATACTATTTAACTCTACATATGTAATTATCAAAAAAATGTATTGTTGACTGGGAAAATATAAAGTGTGTCTAGAAAGTCATAGAGGGGTTTAAGAGTGCTACATTATACAAATGGAATTAAATAAAGCCATGAAACTTATAATTGTTGGAGAGCATTTCAAACAATTTTGGAAATGTAGAGAAGACTTGGAATGCACATGCAGGTAGCCATTTCACATTAATGCAATCCTTACTGCTCAGTCTGTCACAATATGGACAGTCCAGAAGAAGAATGAATATTTTTTTGGTGTGTAAAATTGGATTGGTGATGCGTGTTTACAGTGAACCTCTTTACATGTTCAATGAAGAGACATCATACGAAAATTACATTCATTGTGAGGTAGCCTGCTAAAAAAAACTGGCTTCTTGCTTGTTTCAGACTGTTGAAGCTGCACAGAGAGCTATGTTGGACTCCTGAAAAATTGGTGCGTAACTTTGCTCAAAGTCTAGGAGTTTTGAATAAATTTTGTAATTTTGCATATTACAAACTACAATATTTATGGATAATTTTCCCAATTGATCAGCACAAAAGATTTTATTTTGCTATACAGATGGTTGGACAATGGTGGACAACTCTTACAGAAGATTGCATTCATAGATTCCATGTGTCGTATAATGTTCTTTGACAATGAACAATCACATGATTATATTGAGCATGAATATGACAGCTAAAAATGAAACTTATGTTGTGCCTTTACACATGATGGGAATGATAGCTCAATTTTTCTTTACAGAACCAATTGTGATGCCATGCAGCTATCTTGATATGTTAAGATAAGAGAAGAGAAGGTTATTTTTCAAGATGGTACTTCTCTAAACTATGGCTACATTTTTTGTAAGTTTCTGAATATATTTCCACAGTGGAGAGGAAGTAATAGATGAAAGGCATAGCCATCATGTTTGCTGAATCTCATGTCTTGAGACTTTAACTCTAGAACCATACAAAGAAAAATAAAGTTATTCACGTCAATGATATTGTACACTTAAAGAGAGAATTAGAGAAGCTATTCAAACTGTCACATCTGTTGTGCCTAATCATGTGTCAAGAACTGCAGTATCAATTAAACAAATTGATTTATTGGGCAACAAATAGAAGCCACATTCAGTTACATTCAGTATGTAAAACTTTAAGAACTAGTTGATTTTTTATTTAACATATATTTGAAAAGTTTAATGCTTAGGGATATATCAATGACTAGTTTTGAAACCTCACCATGACTTTAAGAGCACACTATACTTTATTCCAGCTTTATTTACGTAATTCTTCCATTTACTTTCTAGAGACAACAAGTTCTTGATTAAGATGTATGCAGGGAATTTGAAAACTACAATTGCTTGGAAAGTGAACTAGTTGACTTCACTTGATCAAAAAGTGTACTTCTTGGGGTAACTTTCATTGTCTATGAATGGCAAGACTTATTTCCATTGATGCGAATTACTATTAAATGAAAAAAGAATGGTGTTTTGTGATGTAGAAGTTTATATTAATCCCTTTGCATTCCTTTTTAAATTACCTTTATGGTATGTACCACACATGCCATTCATTTACCTCAATTTTAGGTAAAGTTTGAACTTCACCTAAAATTTATCAAATTTAAATAAACTATATGAAAGTTTAAATTTGTGCAGACACAAAGTAAAAATGTTGACTTTACTTCAGTAATTGACATACAGCATTGAAGTTTATTAGTTTCACCTGGTAGTCTAGTGGTAACCATACTTGCCTCATAAACCCAAGATTGGGGGTTCAATCTCAAGCAGGGTCAATGGATTTTTTTGGGGTAAAAATCCTAATTATGATTCCATGTAATAGATTTATGGCATGAAAAAGAACCTCAAGTCTGAAAGAAGTCCGGGAAAAATTTACTGTTTCATGCCCTGAATTGAATGGAATGCTGGTGACCTAAGATGTTAAAGAGCATCCATAAATAAAACAAATAAATAAAAGAAGCTTACTATAGGCTCTCACATAATCAGACCATCAAAATTGCTGTTATATAGCCAATGCGAGATATGTAAAGTAAGAAACTGTATGTATATGTATATATACGTGGTGATTACTGGAGGACATATGGCTAGTATTCCCTACAAGGGATGGGGTAATTCTCCCCATGGATATTTTACTTTGGGCAAAACTCAATTTTCAATTGAAGACTATTAAAAAATATATATAATAATTATACATCATCATCATCACCATTATAAAAGAGAAATCTGATACATTTTATAAAATATAATATTTATAGTCAAACTGCTGAAGGATTAAAAATCCTATGTCAAGAGCAATTTTCAGTGCAAGGGATTAGGGCTTCTACAATTTCTAGGCTTAGGGTAGATTCTTGAGAGTAGCTCACTTTTCTCACAGCAAAGCTTCCAGTAGTTTTGTAAACTAAACAAAATGTAAGTATATATATAATGTGATATATATATATATATATATATATTATATATCTGCTGTGTCATTCTGCAGCCTTTTTCTGCCATATATGAATAAAAATATAGTCTGCATCAAACACTGCAAACTCATTTTAACAGTGAAATCAATCCATTAGTCTAATTGCTCTTTTTTTTTTTAATAGTTCCTGAATAATTACTTGTCTTAGAACTTAATAATAGATGTTACGTTCATACTTTACATATCTCATATTTCTTTCCCTCTACCAGTAAAATAGGTACAATGTATATCAGTGTGAGTGTATGTGTGTGTTTGTGTGTTTGCTGTGTGCATGGGGTTTATGCAAATAAGTTTACCGCAGCAAGGTTGTTGTCATCAGCAGAATCTTCATTCTCCTCCTCCTCTTCATCATCAGCATCAGGAGCAAATGTAGGTAGAGTGATGCTGATTCTGCGACCTCCACTGCTGGAACCACTTGAAGATGAACTGGAAGAGGAGGAGGTGCCCCCACCACCTCCCCCTCCACCAAGAAGTCCACCTCGAAGAACCAGACGTCCGATTACACGGAACAAGAATCTTGTGATCATTTGTATTTTGTTATCGACTATCTAGAAGAAATTGGTGGTCCACATCGTTTGTTAGAACATGAAGGTATCAACAGAAGAGAAATGCTTCCCAATAGCAATAAGGATTGAATTCGAGATAGGAGAATGGGTGGAAAAACAGATCTCTGAAACAACTCAAAGCAAAATCATTACTGATGACGTAGTTGACATATAATTTGACAGCCTTTAATATTTTAAAAATAAAGCAAAAAGAAATATTTATTTTTGAGTTTGAGTTATTGACGTATTTCTTCAGAGAGAAATTTGAAAGTTTGTGTACATTTTTTTTTTACTATGAAAGGCCATACTGTTATATGGATTACAGGATTCAAACATTTCTTCTACTGTTATCTTTATTAATAATCTGAATTTTATACAATGGAGTATAAAAAATACCTCTAATAATGCAGTGTCTTCATTGTTTGTTGCTCTTTCATTGGTTTCAGAAATACCCTTCTCTAGAGTGAGAAAGTATCATATAAAGCTTGATGAGGTTTTGAAATAATGCCTTTGAGCAGTTTTATTTTATTATACATATAAATATATTGGAACATAGACTAGAGTTCTTGTATTCCAGAAATGCTGCATTCCTCCAAGCTGTGTATCTATTGCCAAAGATAGCATGATTGAGAAATGAAATGTATAGCTATATCTTCAAACAAGTGTCTTTAAATAAATATATGCTTTTATAAAATGAAATTATGTGGCGTTATATGAAATATACAACTTATAACAAATTGTAAATATGCAAATACTTGTTGCATGAAATCAATTCATCACCCATAGTCCTTCAGTAACGTTATCCCAGTTTTTAAGTAATTTAGATTTTTAGATCTTTTATTTGAAATTTGTTTGCTACTCTTTTTATAACATAAAGAAGCATTATAGTTGTAGAATTTATAAAAATAATCACTGGATGGGAGGATTGGTAGGATTTTAAAAATTTATTCAGTAGATGGCAAGATGTTCTCCTAAAGTCTTTATGGTCTAACACATGTTGAAACATGCATAATGCAATTCTTATCAAAGTTGCCTTAGGCCTAACTTGTGTAATGTGAGTTTTTGTTACCTCATTTTGTATTTGGATGCATTTTTGCCTTTGTTGTGAGAGATAATTTAAACTGTTATGTGTCTGGGAATTTTACTCCAAAAACTCAAAGAAAGTCAAACTTAACTGATTTAATTAGAAAGGCATATAAACTATATTTTGATTTACTCAAATCATACAATGATTTGAATATATGAGTGGCTTCATTGTGGTAGTTCCTGTATGAACATTTTAAATATATTTTGATTGTCCTCTTGGTGATCAAAATAAAAATGTTGCACCTCATGTTGCCTGCATAACCTGTACCACTACTTTAACAGAATGGTTAAAAGAAAAAAGCTGAACCATGCCATTTTCTCTTCCAATGGTGAGGTATGAGCCAAAAGACCATAATTAACACTGTTACTTCTGCCTCACAAAAATTTCAGGGAATTCAAGCAAAACTACACATAAAATAAATTACCCAAAAGTGCCTTCAGTATATCTGCCTGTGCCGCATGGTTCCTGACTGTAACTTGTAAAATATTTAAATCAGATTCAACAACACCAAGTGAATCAGAAGAGGAACACCTAGAAGAGTAGTATCCTCAATCTCAGTATCTTGTGGAATACAAGGAACAGAATGATTTGTTCCTTGAACTACAACTTTCTATACAGCAATCTGAGTTCTTGCGCTCCAGATTGCAACAATGGAACCTTATGGCTTCAGAGACCAAATTTTTCTGTTTTAGGTCAAGAAGTAGCTCTTTTGCTGCATATTTTGAAATCAGGAATTCAATATGTGTATGTAGATATCAATGGTTTGATGATGCAATTAAGTGTATAACATAACCCATAGGAGTGGCCACTATTTATTGCCTCCAGTAAAACCTCCTTAAATGAAGTACTGCTACAAAATGGCAAGAAATTACCATCTGTGTCTTTGGTTTAAGCAGTAGTCATGAGAGGAACTTATGAAAACATAGCTTTGCTGCTAAAGGCAATCAAATATAAAGACCATGAATGGCAACTTGATTTAAATTTGTTGCACTGCTTACAGTTTACAGGATGAGTTCATGAAACACTGCTGTTTTTTATGTCTGTGGGACAGTTGAGACCCAAGAATGATTATAAAGTTAAAGAATGGTCTAAGAGAGAATCATTTGCTACTGGAAAAAAACATGTGAAAAACACTCAATTGATTAAATGGAGTAAAAACATTTTGTCTCCACTTCATAGGCCTAATGAAATTCTATGTGAAAGCTCTGGATAAAGAAGATCAGGCCTTCAATGATTTAAATCAAAACTTTCCTAAATTGAGTGAAGCAAAGCTGAAAGCAAGCATATTTGTTGGACCACAAATCAGAAAATAAAATAAAGATCCAACCTTTGATACTAAGGTCACAAATTTCAAATTAGCTGCTTTCTCCTCTTCAAAACAATTGTTTATGGCTCTCTGGGCAACAGAAATTATGATAATTATGTTTTTTTAGTGAATGATCTGCTAGAAAACTACAAGATCATGGGATGTAGAATGTTGTTTAAAATTTACTTTTTACATTCACACCTTGATTTCTTCCAGGAAAATTTGCACACCAAAATGGATGAGCAGGATGGGTGCTTTCACCAAGACATTCTTACTATGGAATAAAAGATGAGGCACTGGAACCCTTCAATAATGGGCAATACTGTTGCTATCTTCTTAGGGAATGTGATGAAATACCATAAAGAACAGCATCACTGGCACACTTTTCAAAACAAAATAAAGAGCAAAATTGCAACTATATTGTCTACATATATATTGAAACAGAAAAATACTTCTGATTTCTGGGTCTACATTTCTTTTTTGTATTTAAATATGTCAATGTTTGCCAATAGTATTTTTTAAAATAATGCTGTATCTAAGTACTGTGACCTCTTAGGGAAAAAATTATTTTTCCATTGAATTCTGAAACTTAAAATTAGGTAATGCACATGTTTATTAGTTCTAAGTATAATATGTTTAAATTTGTTGACTAGTGTTATTTGTATCCTTATATCCATAAAATTTCAAAGTTAGGAGTTTTTTTCAGGATAAATTAAATCTTATGACTGTCATTGCAGGGGAAATCCATTATTCATGTGGTATTTCTAACAATGTTAAAAATAGGAGAAAATTAATTATAAGGATTAATGAAATATTAAACTATGTTAATTAAGGGAAAAATAATATATAAGGAGATTATGATTTTGTCATATTATTTGCATTATTAGGTATCCTAATAATTGGTGGTTACAGTATGTGTGCTTTGAATCAGTCTTAAAACCTCTAGCAGATATGCATCAACATCCCTATTTAACTACTAACCTGAGTGGCTTAGGTCATTGACACATGGACTTGTAAACACAAAGGTCTGCAGTTTGAAACCTGCCAGAAGCCTCCTTGCTGAGGCTTTTTTCCAAGTTTTCTTCAGCCCCATCAATCACAAATGCAGTAGAGGTGCCCTAAAATTTGGGCCTGAAATGCTTCCCCCCCAAATTATTTACTCAATATCTTATTTCATTTCATGTATCATCAGTGTCCATTACCAGTGATACCACAAAAAATGAGTGTTAAACACTATTAAAACAATTATTTAACTATGTTTTTTGAGTAGCAAATGAAAGACCAAATACTAACTAAAAATTCCTAATTAATAGCCAATGTTCAGAATGGATCAGAGCATCTGCCACATGAGTGTGTAAGATTCTTAATGCTCTTATTTCTCATAATGCTCTTATTTGTTGATCATAATAATATTCATTGCTCAAGCTCTTCAAACTATTTTAAGCTTCTCCAATCCATTGAAGTTCCTTATTCTGAAGCCATTTTTAGTTTTATTAATTGTCATCTTTTTCTGCTCTGCATTAGTACTTCAATTGATTCTTGCAACATGGATTAGTCTTATTAGGCTGCTTTTATTAGAGATTATATTTCATGTCTTCTTAGCTCAGCAGACATTATGTCGTTTGATTATTTTTAAAAATTCCTGGTATCCTTGAGTTTCTTTTACCTGCATCTAAGAATGCATTAAGTGTTAATAATTGTATTTTGGAAATGTAAATGTTTCTCTGATTATTTTCCTTTTCTTTGACTTTTTGAAGAAGTTATATTTTTTAATTCATTATAGTTGAGTGCTGCATTTTTTACATGGTAACATTTCTGTAGATTTTTCGAAACCAATAAATATTTCAGAATATAATTTAGTATATTATAACCAATTTACTTTGACTAAATATATTTACAACAATGCATTTGATTTTTTTTGTTTTGAAATGTAAAATATTAATCCATTATATAGTTAATATATTCTGGTTTTGCTTTTATAAAACAATTCTGTTATTGATCATGTAAACTATGAATGAATCGGCATACTGTTGCATTTCCATTATTGTTAATTTATGATCTTTCTAAGAACTACTCTGACTTCTTAATTACATATTCTTTCAATATTACCTCTGCAACATTCTACCCATACCTACATCAAAAGATGACCTTACCTGAGACAGTCCAGGGAACAATTGCCTAAGAAAACCAATTGTTCTCTTATCCCTTAGGCTCTGTTCAGAACTTGGGCTCCCAAGATCCAGTGTCATCAATGTCTCCTGTAAAACATGACATTAGCTATTAGTTTGTTGGAAAGGATGCACTGTTACCATTCTTCCAAATAAAAATTTAAGATTTGAGTATCTAGGCTCATATTCAAAACTTCATAACAGACTAGTTAAATATGGTGAATTTTTGTAACAGTGATGTTTAATACTAAGAATTTAAAATGATTGAGTCGAATTTGTAACACTTACATCACTAATATTTAAAAAAGGAAGACTAAGTTTCTGGAGCTAATTGCTTCCAACATCAGTTCCAGATCAACTGCTGGCCTTGTTCTTTGTGGTGGTTTGGTTTGTTTCTGGTGATGATAGGATAAACTTCTGTATTTAGATGTTACTTGGCCAGATTTCAAAGTTGGAAATATGATTTTTGTTCCTCCAGATATAAATGTTTTCCCAGACTGTAAATTCTGTTTTTTCTGTAATATTTTTAAGTAGTTTGGAATTCCTGTTAATACTATGTTGTTCCTTCCAAAAATGCCAAGCTACCACTGATTTTTCTTCCTGTGTTTGATTTATGTTCCTGATGTGTTCCTTTGCTCATGTTTTTATGTTTCTTTTGGTCTTTCCAATATAAATTTTTTCACAATCGTTACAATTCATCTGATATATTCCTGATTTGTTCTCTTGAGGAATATCCTCCTTTAGTTTAGAATTTAGTATATTTTTTATGGTGTGGGTTGATGAATGGTATGTGAATTTTTTGTACTTTCTATTTTCTTTCTTGTTAGGAATAAGTGTACTGATGTCTTTGGTTTCTTTTTTGTTCCTTGCTCTGTTTACTTTCGTATATACCACTTCTTGTTTGAAACCATTTTCTACAGCTTTATTTATTATATTGCTCAGTTCTTGATCATCTTCTTCATACTCTGAACTGATGATGGGGGCAATTAGCTCCAGAAACTTAGTTTTCCTTTTTTAAATATTAGTGATATAAGTGTTACAAATTCAACTCGATCATTTTAAATTCTTCATAAAAGGCATTTTTTTTTGGGTTATGAAAGTTGTTCTCAGAGAATGTTATAGGGAAATAAACTTAAAAGTATTCATTTCTTAAACTTTTTCATTCTTATTTAATACCTGCATGCCAATAAGTGTAATGTAATCAATATAAATTGGGTGCTTCTATATATAACCCATTTCATTTAACATTATCAGTGCTGGTTTAATTAAACTTCTATTTTTATTAACATGACATTTGTTAGCTGTAATTACTATTGACTGAGATGACTTACTTTCACTTACTCCCTTCTATTGAATATTATAGAAATGTAAACATTCTATTAATATTTCTGCTTCAAAATGACAATGTTTCATGAAATGGTTACTGCACATGTCATATTGTTAACATAACAAGCAATTAAAACTAAGATGTTGGTAAGGTATGGCAATTTTTAACAAATCTGAATAAAAGATTTATGTTTTTCAGTATAAGGAGTGTTTAATTAAAGGTATTACACTTAGACCAACAAATTAACAGGAAATCAACTATAAGCTTTCACTATATAGCAAATTAACAGGAAATCAACTATAAGCTTTCACTATATAGATGCCAAAAAGCATTAGGGGATTCCACGGAAAATCAAAACACTTTTTCCAAAGTGAAATATGGCCCCTTCAGATTTACTTCAAAATGGTATAAACATTCACTCTATGTCCAACAGTATTCAGGCCACTTAATAGTGTCATCTGATCAACAGCAGTTTAAATTTTCATCACAAATCAAATAAAAATTCATGTTTTAAGTTATTGTTAAATAACTCTTATGAATATGAATGTTTTTATGTAGTACATTTTAAAGTTCATTAAATGTGCTTTAAAACTTTATATTTATCATTTTTCATAAATTTCATTTTTTGAAAATACCAAGTTCAATTTGAAAAAAAAAAAATAGTTTGAAATTTTACTATAAGGTATCATTTTTTATTTCAAGTTTTATGTGGTGCTCAAGTTCAATCTCAACAATAAGTGTAAAAATTTATTTTGGGCTCTCCAGTAATTTGCATTGCAACAATGTTTTTATTAAGATATGCGACAGTTCTTGGATGGCAATCTGCATTTTAACTTCTTTAAAATTGTGCATAGTACTCCTATATTGGGTGCTGTAAATTGTTTGTTGTTATTATTTTATTCAGGCTTAATCAATAATATTTTGTTATCTCAGAAGTTTTTATGAGTTTTAAAATTTAAATTTTGTTTTAGCTGATCATTTCAAATATAAAAAATGTAACATAAGAAAACTAAGCTTTTCCATTATTAAAATAAGACCGAGTTATTTATGCAATGTCTTTTACATATTTATAATTTAAATCCTGAAAACTCATAATGCTTTGTTGACTTTACAAAAGCATTTAAAACGGATCCAATCATATGAACAGTTCACAATATTTATTAATAAGAGAATTTTTTTTTCATCTGGGCTATTATTTTGTAGGATATTTGATTATATATATTTCTAGGTTACTATCATGATTATACATTGTCAACAAATCGTGTAAAAACATATTGTTAAGCATATAATTAAGCAAGTAAAGCAATCAACCAAGCAAGTTAAATAGGTAAGAAAGTAAAAGTTTAGTGCATTTATTTTAGAAATCAATAAACTAATGTTGCAATATTTATTTTAGAGGATTTTAAGCTTCTGTTTCTGCAATTTGTGATTTTTTTAGTTGTGATGGCAACTGTACTTGCTGATTTGTAGCTAAGCCTTCCTCTTCAGGTTTTGCATCAGAATCTTCATGTGCTGTTGTGTGTTCTACTTCAATAAAAAACTGTGAAGATCTTTCACTTGAGCAAAAGAATATTATATGTTTAAGATCAGGTTTATCTAACAGTGATTTAAAATTCATATGTTCACATCATGAATATCTTTATAAAAAACTTTATTAATGCAATCAAAGAAAATTTTGTGATTCACTAAAGGTTTTCGAAAAACTGAATTAAATATATTTAATGTATACAGTCAGCCTTGCACATTATACCAGCATGAAAGCTTTGTGCACCTTGTAGAAAGAGTCTGTCAATATTCCTAAGTGAGAAGACTTAGCAAGCAAAGTATGTGAACTTTATTGCAACAGATGATATGGATTTTTATGGACATTGAGGAACTAAATATATCCTTACAATTCATTGGAAAATCACCAATAAAGAAGGTGAAATTGAAAAATAAACACTATGCAAAAACTGAACTAAAGAATCTCTCAACTATGTATAGAAAAACATTGAAAGACTCTATGCCACCAGTTCTCAAAGAAAGTCTCTCAGATTCAGAGTCCCCTACTACAACAGAACATGTGAAAGTAGAGAGTTTTATGAAATGATTTGCCACTAAAACAGAAGTTCAAAATCACACCAAAAAGTAATGGGAAAATTACAATTTTAACGGTTCTGCCTTAAAGTTGGAGTGTACGCAAAAATGAAAAAGAATTTCAAATAATGAATTGGTTAGCCAGGAAGGCCAAAGTAATGATTAGGTCTGAAGGAACATTTTCATCGCTGAATCCTAAACCAAGTTACACAAGACTTAGTGAATCATTTGAAGATATATGCATCAGATTTATGGATCTGATTTGATTAGTTGCATAATGCCTGGGAAGAAGGATTTCAAATTTGTTATAAAGGATGGCAAAAGAGGCTGATTCTTGTAAACACAAAAGAAGTATATCGAATAATTCAAAAATGACTTCCCAGATGTTAAATTGGTTTCTCAAAACTGTCTGGTTTTTGACAAACAAATACAGAATGAGTCATAGCAGCACCTGCATAAAACTAAATGATTTTTATAAAAGGTTAAACACAATTATGTTGGTGTATTGCACTTAATCCCCCCCTGTTTTTTGTCTGTTAAGACACTCGGTCTACCACTTCTCGCAATATCTTGCACTGAACCTGTCTTCGGAATTTATTAATTAAATCATGAACAGTATTTTGGTGTGGTAGTTTTGAATTTGGAAACTTAGCAATGAAATATTGTTTAACTTTCACAGTGTAATTTCCCCTTTCAGCAAAAAAAGTTTTCTATCAGACACACACATTTCTCTATAGAGTACATTTTAATTGCTGTTTTACTTCACACACACACACACACACACCACCTTTACTTATAAATCACAATTAGCAACAGCGACCCTTACATAGCAGCTGGCACTTTACCTGCTGGAAACATCCGATCGGTGTGGAATGCGGAATGTGTAGATAGAATATAGAAATACCGACTGTTTCTCGAGCGAGCAAGGTGCGGAGGAGGTTTTCGATGACCCTGTATTATACAGCTTCGTTATTAGTGATTGTAGGGAAAACCAAACAAAGGAGAAATGTACTAATTTACTTTATTAGATAGTGAACATTGGAAGGACATGTGTTTTTTTTTTTTAATCTAATGTGATTTTAAACACACACGACTTATACAGACATTCATACAAGCTGCAACATTTAACATTGCAACTGCCTCGTTGCGTCATTTCGTTCACAATGAATCACGTGTCCAACAGGCTAGTCCGCATATTGGAAATTGGATTCTTGTATGCAAACGTTTCTCTTTCCATAATCAGTATCTTGTAATCATTGGAGACATGATATTATAAGAGTAGAGATTCTTCTATTTCAAGATTTTTAAAACTATTGTGTGATGCATTTCAAATCTGCTAGCCATTGATTTTAAACACACATTTAGTTTTTCAGTTACTGAAGTTGAAACAATAAAATTAATTTTATTCTCTTGGATGAGCATTTGGAAGTGTATTGCATTTGCAATTATTTAACAATGTTCCGTTTTCCTCAGATTTACAGGCAATTCTGGAAACTTTTGTATGATTTGGCATTGGTCTTTGTGGATTAGATTAGTTTTCTTCTATTTATTTAAGGGCGCTCTATAACATTTAGTCATTAGCGTCACATTCAATTCAGGGCGTGGAACGGGCGATAAATTTTGCTCAAAGGTTTCTTCTTTCAGGATTAAGGTTCTTTTACTACATGGGACTAACTGCTTTACTTCACTTCCGATGGAAACCATATTTAGGATTTTTAAGCCTGTAAGAATCCATCCACCCTGACCAGGTTTGAATCCACGACCTTAGGGCAAGTATGGTTAGCACTAGACCACCAGGACCAACACACTAATTTTCAAAAATATCATGTAACGATCTTGACTTTTTCTTGTGCGGAATACGTTTTCTTACACCATGAAAACAAAAACTGCTGTTAAAGTACATTTAATTGCTTAAAGTTCTACAGTCTACTGCAATGAACATGCATCAAAAATCAATATAAAATATACATAGACTAAACTTCTATATATATATATATATATATATATATATGTATAATTCAGCAATTATCTTTTAAACATGCAAAATCCCTATGGTGAATCTTCAGATTCTGTTCTACTGCAATGAACATGCATCACAAATCAATATAAAATATACATAGACTAAACTTCTATATATATATGTATAATTCAGCAATTATCTTTTAAACATGCAAAATCCCTATGGTGAATCTTCAGATTCTGTATAATCAACTAACTATACGTTACCAGATTTATTTGTCTTTCAGAATTAATAAGTTGTTAGAAAAAAGCCTGACTATTGTCTATATTTCTGCGGAAAGAAAAAAGTAATGCACGTGCGGATTCTCCACTTAGAAATTATCCAGGTATAATATTTCATTAAAATGGTAGGCTAAAAATTCCCCACCCCTTTCAAAATCCAATCATGCCTTTGGTGTAGAGAGCTTCAACTTGTTGCCCTCTAGTGCACAGGCACAAATCCTCAAGCTCTGAAGTTCGGTAGCGCGCAAAGCAAGCAGCAGCTACTCTGGGCTATAAAGGAATTATATGTAAACCGTATCTGTTTTCTGTTTATTACACAATAATGAAAGAAATATATCATAAAGGTTATACTATAATATGAAACAAGTCAATACGTATTTTTCTAAACTTTGTAAGCTTCATTAACGAAAACAGCGTTTCGCAGGTAATGCAGAAAATTCTTGCAGCAAGATTGTAGAGTTTGGGAAATGAGTGTAGAAATGATTTATATATATATATATATATATATATATACACATATATATATTTGATACTTGACCTTTAACTCAACATCATTTTGTGAGAAAATTAATTCTAACTGTAGTACATCAGGAGTATTGTAAATATGCACTGATAATGATGTTGCGACTATCTTCAACTACTGTTAAAGTTTCGTGATGTCCTGAAGTATCCACTGGAAGTCTTCGCTCAAATATTGCATTATTTTTTTTATATATTCTTTCAAGTTTAAGGATTTCACACGTTGCACCACAAGGTTAGGTTTGAGAAATATATCTCCTTACTGGTTAAATTGTGCTCTCAAATCTGTTTAAAGTCCGAATGTTATCATTCAACTCAGTAATAAATAATACGCTTTCTGTTCTGAAGTTTCGTATTGAGTTCACTAAGAGGAAGAGTTACATCTATTAGGAGGGCCGAATTATTTATCCAATGTTATTTTTGCAGTTCTGCAATAGATTTTCCTTGTGTCTTCATAAAATTGTAATTTCGTTCTAAACACACACACACCACACACACACAAAACCGTTGCAATATTTTCCCTTTTCTGGACTTAAGCTTCTTATCTCGATATGGTAAATTTCCCATACTCATTGTGAATGTCAACAAACAGGCCTGAAACTCTCTGTATTTAATCCCTTAGATTTAACGAAATTAATTGTTCGCACAACAATATTCAACACATTGCTGAAGTGATCATTTTTGGCTTATAAATTTTCCTGGTGTTCTTATGACATTTTTGCTTTAATTCATATCTTCTTTGTACTAACTTATAGTCCCCTTTTCACTTTTACACATAGCTGGCGCTCCTTCGGTAGCTAAAGAAACCATTTTCTGCCATGGAAGTTCAGATTGTGTCATTATACCTCTTTCCTCAATAGAGGTATACATATACTATCACCAATAATTAGTATGTTTCATTGGCACAACATTTACTAGTTCCTGCCTTATTCAAGGTCTTTATTGACACTTTTGATAAAAATGTGCTGTGCAGGTTATATCATTACTTTCATCCACTGCAACAGCAAAAGCAATAAACGTTTTAACTATTTGAAATAGATGAATAAGAACACCATACGTACACGACGTGCTATTGTTGTTAAGAATAAACTGATTGATTGTTAATCGTATAAATGCTCTGAGCTTAATTATTCAGCAGTATGAATTATATATATTGTTTTGTTAACTCACCTTCGTTGTTTTTGCCTATGCATAATGCTATTTTGTAGCTCACGCTCACAACTAACACGATAAGATTCATCTTTATTCCGCATTTTATGTTTCAGTTTTCAAAAAAAGATATGCTTTCACTGCCTTCGTATTTATCAATATCCTCTGAATGACATGAGTAATGCCGTTGAACATTATATTCAGTATTTTGTTTAATATTTTGTGACACAATAACACTTTTAGTGTATGTGCATCTATAAATAGAACATTTTCTTCCCATATTTCTCGAAAAAGTGTAGATGCAAAATACCTTCTTCCCGGTTTCTATGTGCCAGCCATCTCAAACACGAATTACGTTCCATCACTGGTTAACTTAGTCAGCAAGAGCGTGGCTCACAACGAGAGCAGTGAACAGACCTGCACGACCTTAAGCGACCTTGAGCTCAGCTGACAGTGCCCGACTTAGTGTATGAAATCAGGAACGTGCCTTTTAAAGCTAAACTGTCCATTTCATTTTAATGAGAAATTTATGCAATTTGGTCCAAATTAATCGAATGAACTGATTTTCATATGTAAAAAGAGATTAAATCATTTAGTCCAGCTTCTTATGTCCAATTTTAAAGAGCCCAAGTACAGATATTTAGTTACATCTATGACCCCGGCCGTGAAAGCATACGTTCCCTCAATATACGTACAGCGAAGATTGGTCAAATAGTTAGAACTTTATGGGGAACCTAACCTACCTACCTGCATGCATGCATGTATACACACTTTAAATCCTTTACATCTGCTCTTAGAAAACACCCATGTAAAAAGGCTTATTATTCTGTAAAGGAATTTATGAATTACAATATACTATACAAGTTAAAAACACTGCAATAATTTTATATCAATGCATATGTAAACAGATATATAGTAACATTTATGTGGTTGGGGTGATTTGTCTGTTTCTGCTTCCCTGGTTTTTGTTGTTTTGATTGAATTGTTCTGTGTCGTTTTTCCATTTTTATTTTAACATATGTGTATGATATTTTATGTAAATGTAGATTGTGTGTTACTGTGGTAATTATAAATGACAAGTTCTATGTTCGTAGGTTTCTGTTTTACTGCTTCGCGCGAACTCAGTGAATGCTCCAGGAATAAATTAAACGACATACAAATACGCTTCGCCCTTATCTGAAGAGAAAACAATTACTGAGTATGTACCTACTGCAAATGATTTGGTTTATTTACGGACGCTCTTTAACTTCTCAGGTCATCAGCGTCCCATTCAATTCAGAACGTGAAAAGACCGACAACTTTTGCTCAGAGACCTCTTTTTTCAGGCTTGAGATTCTTTATAGGGCCGTAAACGTAGACATGGGACCCACGCCTTTACTTCTCTTCCAAAGAAAGTCATACTTCGAATTTTTACCCGAAAAAATCCATCGGCTCTGGCCGGGATCGAACCCGCGATCTTGGGTTTAGGAGAAAAGTTTGTCTACCACTACTCCACCAGGACCGACAGTGCTCCAAATGAAAGCTGTGAAGAAAAGTGGGTCATTATATGTCTCAATTATGGTCAGTTTTAATAGTGTTTAACGCTCGTTCTTACTGCTGAGTCACCACAGACGATGGACACTGGTGGTAAGTGAAATAAAATGATAATTTTAAAAAGTTTTTTTTTTAAGGAAGGAAGCGTTCCAACTTAAATTTAGGGTACCTCCACAGCAGGACTGAGGAAAACCTCATTCAGGGGGGAGAACAGTCTTGGCGAAAATTGAGCCTCACACCGCCCGTTCAGAGTCCGTGCCTTAAAGACCTCGGCCACCACTCGATAATTATGATCAAATGTCTTGCAAAAATAAACCCAAGACAAAAATGATACAATGTAGACGATACGAATATCGAAATACTATTACAGTTTCAGTAGTCGCCTTGCGGTTTTATCATGAAAACAGTTCCTACTTGAAGAGTTAACCTTGATGACTTTTTTTAAAGGCATATGCATGCGGTAACATTTCCGGGTGTTATAGCAGAGCATAGAAAACAAAACAATAAAGTTACGTGATGTTCGCAGAGCATCTCTTTCTACATATGGGCACTAGGTTTCAACTTCCGGTTGCTTTCCTCTGCATTGCTTAACGCCATCGCGTAACTAGCGGGACGGGGAAAAGATCATTTACCTCTAGCCACCGAACCGGATTTGATGAAGTTCCACGTAGACTTCCTACTTAATGCACACTACATGTAAATGCTTAGAAGCACAATATAACTATAGTGAAAGTAGAGAAGATGAATTGGATTTTACTCATGAAATGATGAAGCTAGTTGTGGTTTCCAAGGACAATCCTTTTCATGATCAGTGACAGGCACAATTTTGAAAATTTTCTTGTGCCAAGTGTGTGAAATACTTAAAGGAAAGGAAGAAAAGAAAAGGATGCATATTAAGGCATTATAAATCACCCTTATCTCAACGATTTATGGAGTCAAGGTTAGTACCAAATTCCAAATATACAAGTGCTCAAGGTGCTAACATCTCTAACAATCAAAATTATTTTCAATTTAAAAGCAGGGACCTTTTTAAAATTTTTTTTTTTTTTTTTAAAAATACTGATGAATATGATTCTGAACCTCTAACAAATTCTGAAGTTCCTGGGAGAGTTTTCAACCCCCGGCTGCTGTCGGTCCTGGTCCTGGTGGTGTAGTGGTTACCATATGCCTTCTAAAACCAAGATCGCGGGTTCGATCCCGGCCAGGACCGATGGCTTTTTTCGGGCGTAAAAATTCTAATTATGGCTTCCTTCGGAAGGGAAGTAAAGCCGTGGGTCCCGTGTCGTACATTTACGTCACGATAAAGGACCTCAAGCCTGAAAAAAGAGGCCTCTGAGCAAAATTTGTCGGCCGTTTCACTCCCTGAATTGAATGACGCTGATGACCTGAGATGTTAAAGAGCGTCCGTAAATAAATCTAATAAAAAAAAAAAAACGGCTGTCACTGGTTGGTTATGCTTATTTCAATTCTTTACTTATAGAACAATATTTGCTTTGGGAAAAGTGCAAAAGCCAATTATGTTAAGTGTCTCTTTCCAACATACAAAAAGAGAACTTTCTACATTAAAGAAGAGGGGGAGGGGGTTGTTTACAATAATCTCTGGTTGGGGTGTTTGGAGATCAAGGTGGGTGAATGATGAGCATACAATGCTTCGGAACTATATCTTTAAATACTGTTTCATAGCTAAATGCAAATATAATGAAAGTGGCTGAACAAACATCAAAATTGATACTAAACTGTCATGGATGTACCATCAGAGAAAGAAAACCAGTATACTGGGGCACCTGCAGGTACTGGGAAGATGGCTTTTAGGATTTGATCTTAATGTCTATTTTTACATCTTTAGGCAATAAATGCTTTGCCTTTTCTTTTAAAAACGTATATAAATAAATATGTTTTAATATTTAAGATACTTTGTTTTTAAATACACATTTTACTGGATTTCTCAGTTACTGATATATGTGGCAACTGCGCTTATCAAAGGCAAAAAGAAAGAAAAACCAACCAGAAAGTGAAACTAGTTTACTTGCCGCATGTGTGATGTAAGGTGGTCCACATTATCTATAGGCGTTTCACAACCAGAGGTGCTCGCCATGATAGGGTTCGCTAAGAGCCTAAAGCAATTTAGTTCTATCGCTCCTAGAACTTTCTGTGACGATTTGTATTCGAAGTTTTAGTTACCCCTTTTAGCCATGTGGTAAAATATTATAAAAAAGGAGAAATAAAACGAACTGAACGTAATAGGAACCACCGCATATAAAATAGGAAAATTATACGCTAATGTTCGGTATGGTTACCATGGAAACAGCATGTTAATAAAATATTAATCTTATACGAGTGGCCAAGGCCATTAGAACACACTTTTCAGGTATGAAACGCTTCCTTCCCAAATAAATTTCCCTTCACAGTTTATAGATTCATTTTATGCATAATCAATGTTCGCCATCTGTGATGTTTCAGTAGTGAAAACAGGCTTTAAACACTATTAAAAACCAAGATAATTATTTCATATTTTTTGCCCAGTATTGTGAAACAGTCGAGTAACATAACAAACATTTGGTTGGGGAACGAGTCATCATTGATTGTAGTAGTTGTTTATTAATTTAAGTACAAAAGTACAAAAACAAAATGCGCGTACTCTTATGTTTTAGAGTTCTTTGTTTCCAAGTTCGTTTTATTTTTGGACATTTGTTTAAGCTCAAAACACGAAACATTTTAAATATCCCACAGAATGGAATTCCTGCAATCAGCCAGTTTACTTTGGTAAACAGTATAGAATAAACAGGAACATCTAGATAGATAGGATGCAAGGAATTCTTATAATTAAATTTACAATACATAGAAATATCGAATGATATATGAAAATGAAAGCATTGGAAAAATTTAAACATCCATATTTCTTCTTTTACGACTGAACAAAGGTCGCAAGTATATCATTCAGGGCTTTCCCATCCAGAATAAAGAAAATGAGCTTAGAATTCAAAAACTTGCACACGTATCACACACTTCATTTGTCATTTCAAATTTACCGCAAAAAAAAAAAAAGTCCACCTACCCATAATATTACTCTTTTTATACAAAATTTGATTATAAACGATTTAGTTTAGGAAGTAAAAACGTCAGTTTATGCCTGGAGGGCAAGTGCAATAGATGCCAAATATTTTTTTGAGCCGAAAACTGAGTTAGACGTGCTGGACTCATGCATATTTACAACACTGTTATATGGATGCTAAACTTGGAGCCTAACAGAAGTGTAAAAGAATAATATTAGAATTTTCCAAAATAAAACGGAGCGGAAAGTACTAGGTATATATTTCATAGATAAAATATCATCTGTGGAATTAAGAAAGATGTCGGGACTAAACGATATGGCTAAACGTGCAAACAGTCGGAAGTGGAAATGGGGCGGACACATAGCAAGGCTACCAAGCAGCAGATGGGAACATATAGCTACCACATGGGATTTGCGTATCGGTAGGAGAGGAAGAGGGAGACCGAGAACGAGGTGGGCAGATTCCTTCAGGAAAGCAGTCGGGCCAAATTGAACCAGCGTAGCACGGAACCGCAGTACCTGGAAGAGCTTAGGAACAGAGCCTCAGAAAGTAAAGAACAATCGAAGACAACAGTGAAAGTGATACCAAACTTATAATACAAAAACTTAATAGACCCAGCACTTGAACCTTCTAGTTAAATTTGTGTTAAACTTGTAAAATAAGAAACATTACAGACTTAACACAGGGACAATCTCACCATATGCGAAATCAATGAGCCCCGCACTTGCGGAGGCCCTAGCCCTGAATGGGACAAAGTGGCTTAATTCATTCATTCTGTTAGCGGCCATTGCTAGCGATTTTCTGTTTGCTTTTCTGTAGATGATAGTTTATGAACAACGAGAGGAAAGTAATTCACATATTCAGAGTTTTTTTTTTCAAAGAAGTGGGAAGTGAAACCAAAAATAAAGTGTGCAGGAAGCCTAAAGATCGTGGCTTCAGTCCTAAACATTTTAGTTCGATAATCACTATATATATAATATTAATGAAACATAAAAATAAAGAAACACTATTAACAATGTAACAAATTAACACTAATAATAAAAGTAGATAAAGAAAAAACACAGAGAAAGAGTCACACTTGAAATTGCTATATTTCGAACTACTGCGAGTTCTTCAATGGCAAGAAGCTAGACAAGTGAAGGTGATAAAAGTAAATATTGAGTATCGAAGGTAACGTTATGCATGGAAACAGATGAAACTAGATATGAGAGTGTGGGAAGAAAAAAACTAGTATGTAAGATTTAAACCAGGTTGTATACGCGCTTTATGTAAAAATGGCAGCTATATTTTTACATAAAGCGCGTATACAACTTGGTTTAAATCTTACATACTAGTTTTTTTCTTCCCACACTCTCATATCTAGTTTCATCTGTTTCCATGCATAACGTTACCTTCGATACTCAATATTTACTTTTATCAATATATATATATATATATATATATATATATATATATATATATATATATATTTGGGATGCACTTTTCATGTTAAATGGGGAAACTACTTTCAGGGCAGTTAGGATTAAGAAAGAGATGCATATAAAATGGTTGGAGAAAATATATACGGTAGTAGTAGAGGCTAAAATGATGTTTGGGACAGAAATTTGGGTTAGTAATGAGGGATGGCTAAATGTAGACTTGATTCATAGGAATTTCTGCAAACAAATTATGGGCCTACCCTGAAAGTTTACCAAACGGGGTTGCACAAGCTGAATTAGGTAGAGTAGGGAGTAAAGAGAAAAAAAAAAAAAAAAAAAAAAAAAGCAATGACAAGAACTCTGAAATATTGGTTTAGGATTAAGAATTTAGAAGAGAATTTCATTTTGAAACTATGTCTAGTGACGCAAGAGAAAGTGAGGGGAGGAAATACTTGGGTCAGTAGAATCAATGAGATTATGGAAAAAATTGGCTTGGGTATGGTGTGGCACAATAGAAGTAAAGAAAGAATGGAGAGAAATTAAAGAATTGATGATATGGAAAGACAGGAGATATTAGGTAGTTTTAGTAGTAAAAAGTCATTGAGGGTTTATAGGAGGTTAAAGGAAATATGGGGCAAAGAGAGTTACATGGATGAAGGTGATAGGTGGACGAGGGAAGGAATCGCATGGGACCGGACAGGGGTAGTGAATCTGAAAGGAATAAGACGAGGTTTAAATATAGAGGAATGTTCGATGTGTGGAATGCAAGATGGTTACTGGCATGCAATTGTGGAATGTAGAGAAACTGAAGACATGAGAGCAAAACTTAGGATTGAGAAGTGAGATAACTTACCTATCAGAGATAAGGGGAAATAAGTTGGTATTTTCTTTTTTTGATTGATTTATTTATGGACGCTCTTTAACATCTCAGGTTATCAGCGTCCCATTCAACTCAGGACGTGAAACGGCCAACAAATTTTGCTCAGAGGCCTCTCTTTCAGGCTTGAGGTTCTTTATCGTGCCGTAAATGTACGACACGGGGCCCACGGCTTTACTTCCCTTCCGAAGGATTTTTACGCCCGAAAAAATCCATCTGTCCTGGCCGCGTTCGAACCCGCGTTTTGGGTTTAGGAGGCAAGTATGGTAATCACTACACCACCAGGATGTTGGTGAGTATAAAAACAAGGCAGAAAATCTTGGAGTTTGGGAATCATTTAGGTAAGGTTAAAAGAAAGTGGTTGAAGAAAATTAGTAAGAAATGAAGAACCAAATCGGGCAGTAACATAATTTAAATTGGTTTTTTATTGAGTTAATTTTATAGATGTAAGATGGCTGATAGTTGAGTAACCACAAGGTTGAAACTATTCGGGCCACTTGGTTACACAGCAAACCAGGGAAGATTTACTAGAGTGACCACGGTTGTATTTGCTTATATGACTGAGTGATTGTAAAAGAGTACTATGGAAATTTGTTGTATTATTAAGTGGAAATACATTCAAATTCAAAGAAACAGATACCCTGTCACCTGAGTCATAAGGAGAAAATTCACTCTCATCCCTCATTGACCTCGGCACATAAACACTACTAAATTGACACGACGAAGTTATGCAAACTAGCCAGTCATTTTGCAACTGGCCCAGATTTCACCGCTAAGGTTCAGTGAACGCTCATGCTGTGGTCCATAGGGGATAAAGATCATGCAGACTTGCTACGTAAGGTTTAGAACAAGGATAAACCCGGTCATCATGTCTCAACGCTTCTCCTTTCCTGTTTTCATCCTTCTCATTCCTACGTCATTCATTCTCATTTTCAGCCTACTTCCCAATATGCCTTCTAAGGTCTTAGGGTGAGCTTGTGGTGTTCCAGCGTGCTAGTAAGTGAATGTTAGGTATTATACTTGCATCGATTAGTTTGACTTATTTCTTACTTTAAATATTTGTTTTCAGCACAGCAACGCCAGGGTCTCTGTTCCGAGGCTAATTGCTTCATAACAATAATTAATTATTGCTCGCGATCACATTGATCTATTGTCTATTACAAAAATAGGTACAAGACCCTTAGATGTTTAAATGAGTGATGCTCTGTCCTGAAGATCTGAACGATCCCTCTCTGGTTAAAGATAATTGCATAATAGATCCATGTCGCGGAAATAAAAGTGTGTTCAAAGGTCACTTTGATTTCTCCCATCACTCCAGCCTCTATCGTTACTTCAGATGCTGGTACTCCATTATATAAACCTGTTCAGTTTAACAACCTATGCAACATATGAGCTGGGCCCTATTCCATGAAAGTATGGTATAATATCTGTTAATTATTAATAAATGCCCTTGAGCAGAATGAAGTTGTAACTTTCTGTTCTAAAAATAATGTATGTATTAGTACAACAGTTGTACAATATTAGTAAAACGTTAAAAGTGACGTCACAAAAGTATACAATGGAGAAAAGCTGTTTGCCATACGACGCCATATCTTGAATTAAACTATATTCACCTCCTTAGTGATAAATTCATATTTTTGGATGTAGAGATAAAAGTATTATCATTCCCATAATATTAGTCTGATATTTTTTCTCAGAAATAGTTATAATGCAATTAATTTATCAATGTTAAACCGTAATCTTTCACTTTGAGATGATCGTACTAATTTTTCATGCATTGATTACACTGTTATGTCAATTTCAATCGACGGACTGTACAAGAATCGATATTCCCGATTGTACTCGATCATTTTTGTGAGAACCTTAAAACCATATAAAGTAAGCTAATGCACTGAAATATTTGAAAAAAGAAGCAGCCAATTTTCGTAATAAGTCCTACTTTGATCGCATTTAACCTAAAAGTTCATTGTACTCAAATGTAGATTAAAATGAAAGTAATTTTTATACACCTATTCTCATTATAATTATTTTCACTATTACTAAACGACAAATTTAGATTAACTGGTTTGCCAAATTATATGACAAGATATAAAAAGTTGGACCGATATTTGAAGTTACCATTATTCCTATATTTGTAAAGAAATATACACAGATTACATGATATTGCTAATATTTCTGTGGAACAGTACAATGGCGAGAGACTTGTAAATGTCTATAAGTCCAGAAAAACCATAGTTTTACTAATAACTATCAGATACACCGGAAGACCGCTTATAATATAGTAATAGTAAAGGACTTTTTGTAGCGATTTTAAGATACATACAAGTAAGTACAACTGTCGCATGTGCCTTACCGCTGTACATGCTGATATCATCGTTAGAACAATCAAAATATGCAGATCTACGTGCAGACATACACATATACAAACGCATCGATATACTTCCATCACACGTTTTCTAAGAGTAATTATATATATATATATATATATATATATATATATATATAATCTTGATCCCATCTTCCACTTACTCACCCCCATTTCCAACACCCCCTCCTCTCTATAGCCATTAACCTTCTTTGATGGGTCTTCGCTAGAAATATTACCAGATTTGCGTGTTTATCTCTCATGTACCAACACTCCCCGGCAGATGTTCAAACTTCTATTGGAATTCAGGGATTGCGATGGTAAATACTCATTCTTAAACTCTCCTTTTCCCTGCATTCTGCCAAAATATGCCTCCCGATATCGCTGTCTCAGCACAGTAGGCAGATTCTTTCCCCGAGAGCATTATTTGATTTTTAGTTCCTTTCCAAGCCCCTAATCTGAACCTTGCGAGACCACTTCTTTCTTCTCTACCTAAGAATCTAGATAATACCCCCCTTCTCCATACCTGATCTATTTAAACTAGCAGGTTAAGCGATACTTTTTCATTGCATTTTGTCTATCTATATCTCGCAGACGTCTGTTAACCATTTTCCAACTATTTCGCGTAATGTCCTCTACCCTTAAACAAATATACCCTAGTTCAATTTTGTCTAAGCTTTTCCTTATTTTTGATGCCCAACCCTTATCCTACCCTACCCTTTCCTTCCTTGCTCCCTCAGACAAACTGCTGGAAGAAGAGCTTGATCCTCCTGTTTATAATATATTAGACTACATTTGTTGAATAGGACACTAGAGAAATGTGGCTTTGGGAACTTGTGGAAAACCTCACGGAAAATTCTTATATGTTTTATATGTTGTGTATCTGGCCATTTTATGCACGTTCATAGGCCTTACAGCTATTGTATAAAGAAAATAAAGAAAGAAAAACAAACAGTAAACACGTGAGATAGAATATGCTCTTTTTTGCTTTACTTTTTTACTCTTCTAAGGAAATAACTGGGCATTACTTGAGTTAAATAAGGGGGCGATCTGAAAGCAGACATGTGAGGATTCCATAAAATGGATACCATTTAGTATCGTACAGAGACAAATTATTTTTTATAAAAGATGGTTTAACGCTAAAGGAGATTCATTCCAAATTTATATAAGTTTATGGGAACTCTTCTTCATTTTCAATTTAAAATTGAGTAGCTGAATATAAACATGGCCATATCAGCTGTGAAGATGACCTGCATGCAACAACAGCAACAGAATTCATTGAACAAATGCATGATATGGTTTTAGATGATCGGCGAGTGAAAATTTTGAGGATATAGATATTTCAAAGGAATTGTGGGTTATATTTTACACAGAGAATTGTATATGAAAAAGCTCTGCACAAAAAGGAATGAGTATGAAAATACTGCAATAGTTTTCGGAGCGTTTTAACAACAACAGTATTGATTTTGTGCGTGGACTCATAACTGTGACTGGAACTTGAGCACCAAAATAAAAAAACAATGGACAGGGGCCGGTTGTTTAATGCTAAAGGAATTGTACAACTTTGTTATCTTCAGAGGGGTACTATGTATTATTCCAATCTTTTAGATTAACTAAATAAAAAATTCGTGAGAAAAATACCTAGTTTGTAGAAGGGGTAAAAATTATCAATATAATAAACTTGTTCACAAAAAGCTAGTTTGTTATGATGATGGGAAAATTGAGAGATTTGAAGTATGCATTTTTGCATCTGCGCCCTACTTCTCTCTGACTTTTATCTATTTCCAAAGCTGAAACTTTGTTTGTTGATCAGCGTTTTTCATATTATATTACGGAGCGATTGCACTGTAGAGGAATAAGTTGCAGGCCTTCTGCAAAACTCTTCAGAGACGGGGTATTGATATGGGAATGTTGCTAGAATAAATGTTTATTTGTAAGACTGAAAACTTTTCAGAACGCCCTCTTACATCGTTCATTGATCCCAAACATACCATTACAAACGTCCTTTGAAAATACCAAAAGAAAACAAACTAGATCAAAGTAAGTATCTCAATACAAAAACGTTAAACGTTCATTCAATTTCAGGGAACACAGAGATTAAAAAAAAAATGTTTTTCCTTCTAATCTTTATGATTACTTTAAATTTTTTGTACTGCTGCAAAACATGCAGGTTTTACATAAGATAAGATAACATAAGATTTACCGCTGAATCATGATTTAGAATGATAAGCACAACGTAATTTTTCGGCTTCCTGCTATTAATTTCACTTTCTAATAAAATCTGTTTTCGATTTTTATTTCAAACACCGAAACCTGTTACTCCATCTTACGAACTATGTTAAGTATTCAAGCTTAAGCAAAATTTTAGAGCAGTACCTACCAGAAACAGCCATTCCACATTCCCTCTCTGCACTTTAGGAACATAGTATTTGTCCTACTCTTGCTAGGTTAAACATTACTGATTTGCATATTTTGTTTGCTTTATATGCATTATAGTCCTATAATTCGCTTCATAGACATGAGAATATTTTTGCAAGTGCTAGATAAGAGTAATCCTATGAGTAGAAAACAAGTTCTCGTTTACGCTGTGAAAAACTAAGCACAATAGTGAGGCAATTTTCCAATAATATGAACTTTGAGGCTTTTGTAAAAGTGAAACCCTTTGTACGAGTATTACATATTTTTCACTGCAAATAATGTCAACAAAATGTGTACTTAGTTAGTCCTATTTCTGAAATAACTTTAACTTCTTACAAGAATTCTACGCGTAGTAACTTTTAAAATATAATAACAGAAATTAAGAAACGTGATTTATTTTGGATAACCCTTGTTATCCTTATGGTTTATAAGGAATTCACTTCATTACACAAGTGTTATCTTTTTGCAACCCATCTCTATGTCTTCATTATGCAGCTATGCCATATGGCGTTTCCAAGAAGTAGAGAGGAAAACAGTTACGGTATACTCTCTATGAAATCGACTTTGGAAAAGAGTATCAAAGCGTTTAATCACGGGATATTAAACAAACCATTTGCCATAAAGAATGCCTCGAATGGTCTGTGTGGCAACTTTCTCCATATTGAAATCCTGACAGTGACGTCACTTCATGCAAGATTACATCTTATAACTCAGAAGTTAAACCACCCAGAACACGTTTGTTTAGAGAAAGAATCATGTCCATCCCAATATCTCCATGTCTCCATTATAAAATACAACTGATATTCTGTTTAACTTAGCTTATGATATGATATCTTTATTGAAATTAGAATGGAATGTAATCAAACTTAACCTAAAGGCACAGTTGTCAAAAGCAATGTGGAAATTTCAACGCCCGTATAGATACCAAACTTCGTTCTATTATTTATTCTTGAGTGCATTTTAAGGATGTCTTAACAAGGACTGGTCCACCCGATTCTATATTCCAGCGGTTTCACATTTCTTTTTGTTTATTATATGTTTAATATTTCGAAGAAACTTTTTTGAGAGCAAACGCGTTTTTAATTTTACAAAAGAAAGCAGTTCGAATAATATATGATGTAAACAATAGAAAATGTTGTAGAGATATATTTTGAAAACTATAAAAAATTTGACACTTTTTGTAAATACATGCTTCCTCTAATTAATTTCCATATTAAAAATTAAGATTCATTTATTAAAATGCATAAACATGTAACACGAACGCTAGCCAAAAGTGTAAACTACATAGTTACCATTACAAAAATCTATCTTATTATCAAAAAGAAGTTTATGATGAATGTATTAGAATATATAGGTCGCCTTCTTAGTCTATTGGTTAGCGTTGCTGATTGGTGGCCGGGAGTTTCCGGGTTCGGGCTTAGGTAACTGCTTAGTAATGTTCTTAGTTAGGGAAGTTTGGAGGAAAATTGGGGAACTGACTTTAGAGAAATGGCGAGCGGGATATGCACTTAGCATGCTGGAACCTCTTCAACACCTCTCTCTATTATGATGACGTAAGTTGGAGATAGAGGACGCAGCAGTCGTTGTGGCAGGCCAAAGGCCGATGTGGGCTGTCGAGCCATAGAGGAAGATTAGAATACATAACGCTCTCCTAATTATCTTAAAATATCTGATAGTAATAAATATTTAAATCTGTTCTTACAAAATATTTGTGCAACATAACCTATTATTCAGTTGAGAAATTTAGAGATGAATAATGTATACTGCTAAAATAATGTCATTAGGCAATATATTTAATTCGGCAATTTTCATGCATAATATTTGAAAATATAATAATAATAATAATAATAACAATAATAATAATAATAATAATAACAACAATAATAATAATAATAATAATAATAATATAATACAAGGTTTTATTGCCTTGTGTTTATTGCATTAAGAATTAATGCAACTTTATATTTTGACTTGTACCACATTTGACTGCACTGGTTGTTTGGACGTTTGGTTTTTACGACGTTTGGATTTTCAATTTTGTCAAACAATGGAGTATTTATTCAGTTTATCTCCATCTCCTTGCCACAAAATGCTTTGATTTTGCTTGGCCGCGTTTATATGCCAAAAACGCACATTCTATTGTTTTCTCCTGCGAAGTGTCTCCTTAGTACTTCATGGTAATAAATTAGCTAAGCACTTATCTTCATGATTAAGGGACAACTGGAATGAATGTTCAAAGTTCCACATTTTACGTGAATTTTTATGAAAATTTTACTGTGTTTGCATTGCTGTTAAGTTAATATTTATACCAAATTTCATTCAAATTGGGTAAATATTTTGCGATCTATAAACTATTTCATAAATTTTATTACGTAAATGTGACGCACAAGCAAAATGTCCCACGCGACTCTTGAGATGAGCAAATTGACTGGCTATTTTGCAATTGGAGCTTTGAATCCCATACAAACATTTTATAGAAAAAATTTAAATAAATTTGATAAGTGAACTATGATAATTTATTAAATCTATAATTAAAATTAAAATTAATATTTTTTTTTCAAAGAAAACATTTTTTTTTAAATTATTATTGAAGTTAGCATGTTTTTGTCCTTAAAGTTACAATGGATATTGCTACACATTCTGGTAACTTTTAATTGCATTTAAACAAAAACTATGGGACATTTTAAATACGTGAAAATGAAATTTTGAGACACAGACTGCCTTTTTTAAACATATGCTGGGAAACAGTGTTATTTAAAGGGACATATGAATCTCTTTAGAAGGTTGTAGAGTCAGAAGGGAAGGGAGGACATGTAAATGTTGATTCTCTGTGGATACCCAAAGGTTCAAGGAAACATTTACAGCAGAGAGAGAGGGGGGACAGATTTTTGGTCAAAAATTCACTCCCAGTGTCCCTTAAAATTCCACAGATACTACTGAAGCTGGAGTCTGCTGAATACAAACAGATCTCAAAAACAAAGGACTGATACAACTCGCTCGCTGAGTATGTTTTTAGTTATATGACATTTAATGAGCTATTGGAAGTCTTAAGAAACTAAAATCAACAATAAAGTCAGCGAGATATTGAAATATTTTTACGCTTGATACGTTCATTAATTAGTTGACTTAATGACCGATTTACTAGCTGTAAATAAATAGTACATATTGTAAGGAAGAACTTACTACAAAAGAGTGATATGAACACTTTTGAACAATAAGTAATACTCACTTTAACCATCTCAATAAAGCAGATAAATTCAACCAGAATTAGCACAGATTTTCTTTTGCATTTACATTTATTGAATAATAAAAAGCAGAGGAACAAAAATAAGATGTTTAAACAAACATTAAAGCCAAAAATCAGCATGTGTGACTTAACTCAGTTCCATAACTACAATCATATTACTTAAGCATTTTCTGGAACCTCTTTATTATATAATTTGTAGGAAATGAATTAAGTTTCACTAATTTGTTTAGTTTATCTTATGTAATTAGATGTACAAAAAACCCAGAAACCTGCGTTGTATGGATATTTTTTTCAGCCTGTATTCACCGCAACTGCGAGAGAAAAGAGCTTGTATTTACGTATCGCATCAATGAAAACTTGGGAAAACATAATGATGTGCTTGATATATCGACAACCAGGATGCTATGAATGATACCCATTGCAATGTTACTTCCGCGTTAAAGTTGACCACTGCAGCAGAAACGATTATATAAATTTCTCCTGAAGGTATTTCACAACACGTTCCCCTTCTTTCTTGAAACACCATGCGTTTCTATAAGTAGCAGAGCTAAAATTTGTATGTAAATGTGTATATTATATGGAAGACTATTTTTTTTCTCTTGAAGCATAATATTTTAACAGCTGCAAGTTTCAGATTCTAGATAAACTAAAACGAACAGCTTGCTTCAGTATACTGGACACGAATTTGCAGGAAGCAATAAGAAGGGAATACGAAGGAAATAATATAATACAAAAGGAAGAATAGAGTTTAAACATTAAGATCATGGCCGGGATTCGAACTACGGAACCTCAGCCTTCTGTCTGACGCTATAAACAAATGAACTACGGCGTCCTCCAAGCACGGAACCACGAACCTCTCTTATCTGCTTCTATATATCTTGGAGACCTCCTCAAGGTCTTCTCTACTGTGAGAGCTTTATTCCACAAGACACGATTCGTAATTTTTTAAATCCAGGTTTGTAGTTTAACCAGCAATTATATAGAAATAGTTCTTCCACACCAGCATTGTGTAGGATATTGGTTGAAATGGAAGAAATAAGAAGTGAGATGGATTCAAACCAACTCTGTCCATTAGAAGACCGTCTGCAAGTGACCTTGTGTGGACACTAATTTATCTAGAGTAGGTGTGCCATTCCTTGACTTTGCGGTTACGTTGATAACTGAATGAAGATGGTGCAAGGGAAGATGAGATCATAGCCTCATGGTTCAGTACTTTCAGGTTTAAAGACAAGAACATTAGAGTGACCTGTTCGCTTGTTTATCCGCAGTTTTTAAGGTGAAAATGCAATAAATGGAATTTCGTAGGTTTCTCAACGAACTAAATGCTAACACGTTCATAGAAATTTGGACTGGTGCAATTTATTTTACAAATGTAGCATAATATGGTAACACTAGCATCTATAAATATGAAATGCCTTTATGGAATTAAATAGCTTAGGTATATAAATTCATATTGTAATTATCGGTGGGAAACAATGATTGACAATATGTGGTCATATTTGTGTGAGGTGAAAGTCTAGGAATGAAGGATATTTATTATCTGTGAGTCGAGGAACATGAACAGTTAAGACTTACTTGTCAAATGAACATTAAGGATGATTATCTTAACATTAGAATAATAATTATGTATATCGCTCTCCACAGGTTAAACATAACATTATGTATAGGAATACCTACTGAACGTGAATATCTTCCATTTAGTTAATTCATATATCTAGTACCCCTAAATGAAATTATGAAAGCCTTTATCTCTCTAAATAGTTTGTGTTTATCAATAATCTGTTTATTTCCATAATTATTACCTTCGTTTATGCAGGATTAAGCCAAAATCTCCAGTACTTGCTAATGTGTTTTTCCCTAAAATTCCGCATATTCGTACAGATATGTTTTATGGGAGACGTTTTAAGTACCTATATGTGAAAATTTCCTTTGTTGCTTATACAGTACCAATGATAAATCTGCTGCTTGTTTAAAGAATAACCAAAAACGCCTGGACTAATAGCTTCAGAAGTCAAACCATTTTCTTTGTTTTCAGAAAAACAAGTTACTCAATGGAGAACTTGGCAAAATTTATGAACACTTTTTACCTTGCAAACACATGTATTATTTTCAGTTGCACTAATACAGAACTTAAAGCACCCAATATTATAAATGAAATAAAGTAAAATAATATTAACTTGGTAAATGGAAAACTCCAAATTTTATAAATATATTTTATATATCGAAAAGATGAATACGTGAACAGTATTAGTACCTATATAATGAGAAGTAAAATAGTTTTATCCATGTTTAATGTTTGTTATTAGCCCATAGCAGAAAGGACAGCCAACATGCATACGGCAGCTGTTACCAAGAAGTAATATTATGTAGTGAAATTGTGAAACTACGACCTTGCTGCACGTTGTTAAGTTTTTGCTCACTAGTCTCAAATTAATGAGAGCACGCAATCCTAGAAACATATTTAAGGACAGCCTTGCCTCTTGATGTTAGTCCATTCGCAATGTCAGGTTGAGTTGGTAATAATATAATATAGTTATGTATTTTATATTTCTGAGATAACATTTACCTTTAGAACGTATTTCTACAGTAAAAAAGTGCAAGAAAGATAAAGAAGATAATGAACTAACTACTTTTTCGAGAAAGAAAAACAATCTATTAATTTAAATGAAATATTAGTGATGTGTTGATTAACTTAAGAACGTAATCCCACAAGAACTTTTCTCCAGGCTTAAGAAATCACTTTTACATAGATAGCAATACCTTAATACTGTTTCGCGCCTTCCCATGTCGGTCCTGGTGGTATGGTGGTAACCATACTTGCCTTCTAAACCCAAGATCGCGGGTTCAAGACCATCCAGGATCGATGGATTTTTTCGGGCGTAAAAATCCAAAGTATGACTTCCTTCGGAAGGGAAGTAAAGTCGTGGATCCCGTGTCATACATTTACGGCACGAAAAAGAATCTCAAGCCTGAAAGAAGAAACCTCTGAGCAAGTTGGCCATTTCACGCCCTGAGTTAAATGGGACGCTGATGACCTGAGATGTTAAAGAGCTTCCGTAAATAAAACAAACGAAGCACCTTCCCATTCAAATATAAAATTATACCATTAGCACTTTAAAAGACTTGGAGGGTCTAGTACTCCCAATATATGTATCATGGAGGACAGAGAGATGCGGACAAGGGAAATAAACTGGTTTAAGTTACTAACCTGCTTCTATAGGTTAAATTTATTAGCCCGTTATTCAATGCACAAGGAGTGGCTTTCGCTCTTATGACGAAGAATAAACACATACAGCATCCTGGAGGTGGTGATGCTGTGACCGAGTAATCAGAATATTATGCTCCACAACTTGATAGTTTTGTTCCGAGTTCTTCGGTTTCTCTTACCAGTCATTCTGCAAATGTTTCAACCGTCCAAACATTTGTCCTGAATATCTAAATGATTGGCATAAGACATTAATGGTTAATATTGAATGCTGTAGGTGAAAGAAGAAGCTCAAGCTATCTCATATATTCGGACATCGTTAGTAAATTTCAGAGACCTGTATATTTTTCTGGAAAGAATTTTTTAAGGATGAAATACTACTGGTTTACTTAGCGTTTCATTCACAGTTATTATATCATAGGTCACGCTTTATTAATATTGTGCTATGCCATCAAGAAGATTCATTTATCTCATTTGCTTGTATCGATATCTAATAAATCACGTAAACATGGTTTATCCTGGCATCTTTCATCGCAACTGTACAGAGTGTAAATAAATTACAACGTAATAATTTCAGAGATTGTAGAGACTCTTAGAGAAGAATTTGAGATGGTCAGTCTGTTCAAATTTCAAAGTTATGGCATTAAATTTCTAAAGGATCTGCACGCTAACTAACAAAGTTTTCATTCAAAATGATACTAAAACAATAAAGTACCGAAGTTTTCCAAACATCACTTCAACGCAGTTGGTACAGTACTGGCGTCAATTAAAAACGGATTTTTGTTATTCAGATCGATTCTCCTTAACGCCTTTCATTACTTTTACATCTTATGTTTGAGTGTACTTCATTATGAAATAGAAGAAGACAGTTAAATTACTTACAGTAATTAAACTTACGATCTTCGAAATCACAATCTGTCACCTTATCCCTTAAGCCATACAAACAAATAGACAGCTCCCTCTAGACTAAGCTACATAACATGACAAGTTGCAGTGCCGTATGTCATATCATTAGTCCAAGGTTTTAGAGGTTTTTATTTCACTAAATTTTGTAAAGGCTGATGAGTTTTTCTCGCTAGCAAAGCACATTTTACGACATTCCAAGGCTAAGCCGTACATTATTTTACTGTAATAGTGAGTTATCAGTCTAATTTCAAGTTCTTTATCATCATTTACGAGTAATTATGCTTTTTTGTGGACTATATACTTCGTACCTAAATTGCTTACTTAATATCCCCTCTACAATATCTGGAACTATTGCGATATATTTCACGAACACCCGGTATACAGCGATGTGTAATGTTCATGCATTTGCGCTCAATTATTTATAATGGTATCTGATGATCAGAGATCGATTCCGGTTGGACCAGTTACCCTCTCCATTGCACCATCGAAAGCTTTGGAGGAAACAACCAAAGGCTGATTATACCTATCTTAATTACTAAGAAGTTACTATGGATTTATTGATTGGATTGTCTACTACAAACGAAAATAGAATACGAACAAACACTAATTTGCCTATTCATAATCTGGAAGTCAGGAACTTAATTTATTCTTTTTCCTCAGATGGTTGTAGACATCCTGCACTTTATAGCGTAACATTGATTCGTTGTTTCAGCTTACTTGATAAGCGTAGCTTTTAGAAAGTACTTCTAGCATAGATAGTAGACTCTAGAGTCTAGATGAACGGAACGAATGCGAATGCACATATTATTTCTGCTAACAGAGAAACTTTGACCGGTCACGAAGTGTTCTCGGCAGAACACAAGAAGAAATTTCGACATAAGCTGATCGGCGGGACGGAGCTGTCTGGAGAACTGGAGAAAGTATTTCTACTAGCAAGGTGAAGGCGATTACACACACCTACAAACACGTCATCTGACACCAAAATGAGCTCTCCGTCTTAATATTTCCTGACTTTCGCACAATAATCTATAATACAGCTGAACTATTTTAAAATTACTGAAAGAACCATGCGACATGTACCCATCGAATTTAGTCGTCCAATAGTTACAGATATCTAATTTAATATCCTTCATCTCAAATACAAGAAGTGTATATTTTTGTGTTTAGATATCATCATCAATAAACACTTTCGGAAAAACATTGACCCAAAATTGCACTTGAAAGAAATCCATGGAGAAAAACGCATTAAGGGAACATGGAAATTTAACTTCGAAAAGAAAATACTGTTTTTGGATATATTTCAAGGAACAGGATTATGGAAGGATAGAACACATGTGCATAAATTCATCTTGATAAGCAACTAGCTTAGCATCGTCGCAGAGAGTTCATATTTTTTTTAATCCGTATGGAATTTCCCTTAATTATTTTAAGGGCTTAAAGAAAACGTGGAAAATTGTATCTTGTAGTGCGCAAACGGGATGGAATATAATTTTACCAAAAGAAACCATTAAAGCAGTGAAAAATGTAAGTACTTGGAATCAATTATTCACGAGTCATGGAGATGTAAACTGATGTTGATTGTAGGTTATTACGGTCAAGAGGGGCTATAAAAAGACTAAATGGAATCCTGTGCGGCAGAGTTATAAGTAAACAGAAAAAAGGAGAATATTTCAGGCAGTGGTTGTCTACTGTGCTGAGGGTTGGAGCTAAGCAAAAATGTAAGATAAAAGCAATGGAAATGAGTGGAATTCACAGAGAGTCAATATATCCTGGAGAAGAGGAGAAAAGAAGGCGTGAGTAAATGGATATGCAGAAATCTGTAATAGAAAGAATTGAGGGAAGCATTCTTTCAATGGTATGGCTACATTAAAAGAATGGGCGAAGAAAGATGGTCCAAGACCCTGTTGAAATGGTCACCACCAGGGAAACGAAAACGTATATCGCAAGGAAATATGAAGTGGTGAAGTAATAAAAGTTATAAGAAATGATGGCGGCTGGGAATTCAAGGTAACCGCAGAAGTGTGGAAACTTTCTTAAACGTTTTTAATAAAAGTAGGTAATTAAAAGGAAGTTTCTTTTCAGTGCAATACTTCCAAAACTATTTGAGGTTTTATGTAGCCTCTTTATTTTATTTATTTTTATTGATTAATTTAGAGTAGCTACAGTAATTATACTTTTTAATTCATCTAGGCTTGTGCACCCACCGATGTAACTTAGAAATCACATCACATTTCTGCTGACTGTATTTGGCTACAATCTTAGCACGTTGCTGTCTAGACTTATGACTGGATTGGATTGTTTGGGGCGGAAGAGAATAATTCGGTATTTCAGCCTTTTTCATGGCTAGCCGTTTGTGGCCACGTTTCTTAAAGCTACGCAATGCTACTTTAGATTTATTTGAGCCATTTTACATTAAATTAGTTAATTTTCTTAATGTTACTGACCCAAATATATAACAAAGAAAGACGTGTATCCTTATCACCACGATCCATGGAAGGCCATGATTTCACAATGGGGGCACCTCCGAGAGGAAGGAATGAGGTAAGGGAGATACCGGGCTGTCAAATACACTGGCGATGAGACACACACGCGTAGACAGGGTCCCCTAACATGTTCCCAAATAGAACACCCCTACGCTGGTGGAGCCTCCATCTAGGAAATCGAGCTCCTCAGAAGATCCACTTCCATACCAGTCGCCGGGGCAAATATCTTTACAAAATGCAAGCCACCGCCACACCGCGTCAACCCACCTCGGCCTGACGCTTTCGACCCTGTAAGAGAACTAATGGAATTAAATGATATGAAACAGGAGAGTGAAAAATTCGTGAATAGTAAAGATCTATCCCAACATTCGTCTAAGCGACCGGGGATACCACCAAAAAGATCAAAGAATTTGAACGCGGGACTTCCTGAATGTGAGAACTAAGTGTTACCACCTGAGCCAACCCGATCGGTTGTCTAGGCTTTATTTCCATGGAAAAGTTATATGCATTTAAAAAAAAAATATTTTTGAAATTTGTGTACATTTTGGCCAATTTTTTAATTTTATTTGGCCTAAATAATAATATTTCTAAAATTAAGCTTTATAGTCTAAAACCTCTCCGTATTCTGGAGATCACGTCATTACGTTGCTGTACTAGCCTGATCAAGCCTGGTCCGCAGGAATTGTGAGAATGCGTGACGAAACAAGAGACTGGCTTGTACACACAAAAAAGCAGTGAAACTTAGGATTGCTACCTTAAGGCAAAGAAAAGAAATGTGTGCACTTTGGATATACTTATCTCGAGTAGAGAAAGCTTTGTCGCTACATCTATCTGAAATTTTCTTATCTAGGTGAGAAACGAAATCTGCAAAAGGTAACAAAGAAAACTGCTAGCCAAGCGATTCACTTATAACCAGAGAACATTCATTGAGAAATGAACATTCATAGAATATTAAACATTGTTTGTTTAGGGATGCTAACTGCACTTTCAACTGTTACGTAGTAAATAGCGTTCTGGTTTAAATTTCTGTCCGTGAGAAAAAGAATAGCAAACGATTTAAACAGGATTTCTTGTCTTTTGTATAAACTATGTAGTCTATAGCTTTTAAAACCTTAAATCTGAAGGGGAAGCAGTTATGCCTGAAAAATATTTTGCTTTCCTATAATGACGTTGCATAACCATGGGAATAGTTGTTTAAATGCGCGTGAGAAAAATAAATGCCGTCAAGTTTTAATGATACTACATCTACTAAAATATCCAAACTGGATTTTTGTGTGTTAACAATGAGAAATGTTTTGTGACATGTCGATAGATGGCGTCATCAACACTCCTTTACGGTCACATCTACCTACATGAGCAGAGTTGATAAAATACTGGTAGGTTGTTTTAATTTCTTCTTGAAATGCCTTTATGAAAATAATTATGAAATACAGAACATTTCAAAACAATTCCTTCGATTTCCTAAAGAGAAACAAATGTTTAAGTACTGTGGATATATTCTATTGGGTATTAGACATTTTTAAAAACAATTTTAATACTTTCTTTTGATCGAAGTAGTTTTGTATCTTTGCTTAATATTATGAACTGTAGGCATGTTTATCATTGAACGAGTGGTTATGGACGGAACATTTTACTTTTCATACGCGATCTTTGGGTATTAAAATGTAGGAGAAGTTTTCGTTTTGCATCATTAAAATATGTAGAGTGAAAGAACAAGCAATTTACAAAACGCCTCTAACCGAGCAATTTTAGTCACCCATGAGCATTAGAATATTTACTCTATGTAAACAATAAAAACCTACAGAAACGAGTATTAATTTTTTTTATATTTTAAGTTACCTGAATCTTCGAATTTCCCCCAGTTTTCCAGAAGCGCTAGACATATGTACAATGCACTGAAAGAAGTTGTCTTGCTGTTGTATTTGTAACAAAATGAGTGTAAATTTTGTAATTACCATTTCCGCAGATGAGATACCCCTAATTTTTCTATAAAGTGACATAATTAAATACAATAAGGAAACTTGGAGATAACAAAATGTCAGTCTCAATTCTTTATCTGGAAACATGCATTGTAAGAAAGATTTTACAAAGTCGTGATTTCGTGGTATTAATAGCAAATTGCTGATGAAAATAGTTTTAATTACATATCAAATTTAATTCTGTAGTCAGAATTTGAAAGATTTACGGAAAAAACAATGGATTCTGGTGATTAAAATGAAAGGAACGAATTTACCTATGCTGAAACTTCGGACGGAGTTTCACCTGTTAATTGTTTTATTAGAAAGCTTGCAAAAGCGAGTGCGGGAAGTTTTTTGCATATTCATTATAGAAAAACTTTCAGTGCCAATGATCTTGTCGAGAATGAATGTGTTTATCTTATCTCTTACTGATAATTTTTTTATTTGCACCCAACAAAATAAAATTGTCAGAGCCAACTCAGCACTCTACAGATATAGACAACAATTAAATGCAAATGTGCAATTTTGATTATTTTATTTTTAACAAATAAAACATTGGCTCTCTTTATGCGACTGTTTTTCATATCATCGAAGCATTTTTAGAATTCTAAGGTCATATTTATGAAATTCTGCTATGAAACCACACTTTTATTTTAAAATCTTAATTTTTAAAATATTATTTGCACATTTTTCCACTTTAGTAACGTAGAAACATTATTATGCTATTTTTGTTCCTTCATGTGCAGAATAAATATAGCAAAATAGCAGGTTCTTCGGCGGCCAAGGTGGTGGACATTTTATGCACACTTTAGTTTGTATTAAAACAAAGTGAGTACACCCATGTTGATCTTGGAAAGTTGTTTTAACCTGAAACTCAGATCGCGAGTACTTCAATGCACCAATTCATAATAATGTCCTATGCCATGATTTATGGCATTTCTTGTGTGCCTCTTGAATTTGAAAAATAGGCACAATAATGAAGATGTTGTTTTAAACGCGTTGACCTCATTTAATTAAACCGTTGATATTTAATGGCCTTCAGGAGAAACTAATAAAAGCAGCGTGTGGAAAGCGATTCAAATCTAGCGTATCGCCAGATATTGGAGAAAATGAAGAAGGCTCTAGGAGAGATCGGTTGGTGCAATTTCGCGGCATTTCAACGAATTTTAGTCCCGAGCACAGCCAGTTCGCTGGTTCAGGCCACTTTCACTGAGTATTGTCTTCCTTTCGCTCATCCCCGCCAAAAGAGTCTCCTTGTACGCCTCGCGAAGCTTTTTTGTTTATCGTAGTGTTAACTGTTTTGTGGTGTTTTAATCCGAAAAGGGATATTGTTTCTTTAGCAACATATATAAAAACAATTGAAGATTGAAAAAACTGAATGGGAAACAAAAAGTTGATTCTTATAAATAGTAGCAGGGTAAATCTTTTTAGATAAGAAAGTCATAAACAAATAAGAGAAGATTAAAGTGACCACGTAAACACTAAAATTTATCAACGCCCGAGGAAAAGATAGCATGATGAGTTTAGAGTAGACAAAGCCTTAAGTGTAACAATGGCTATAAAATATCAAATTAAAACTAATTTAAAAGCATGTTTTTAGTTTAATAGCTTGCTGAATGTATTAATGAACATTGTTGAACAAGTTTTTTATATGTTGCAATCTAATTTTGCGGCTAATAGTGCCCTTGCTGATCTCGAAACAGCATTCTGTGAAGGAAAGCTTACCATTTTTGATGAAAGTTCGTTTACAGAGTAACGTTTTCTACATTCGTTTATTCTGCATATAATCTTCTCACGTGTTCTGTATTTTATTTAGTAACGTATATCCTAGCTTTATTGCATCTTACTATTTGCAGCCTAAATTTCCTTATTATATATTTCGGTCTGTCTAACAGTAAGCGGGGATTTCGGTGATCATAATTACAAAGATTACTCTTTCGTAGCTATTTTGCACCACTTTAATAAAGAATTAAGTATTGATTTTTCTTCCGGGAGCAAAAAATATGATTGTTTATATAAGTAACATATGAAAATTACAATTATACCTTTTGTTATATACTGTTATTAAATTATAACTTAGATCTTATTGTGTTTACAGCTCAACAATAACTTCAGAATTCACCAGGGCTTGATTCAAGTGCTCTCAGCAGAACTGTGAAAAGGGAAAGTAAGACAAGCGCTCAAGTTTTCTCGTTTTTCTTTTTCTTTGTATTTTATATTTATATTAAGAGATTGGGTACGATGAACAGAAATGTTAATATTCTGAAGTATATAGATACGGAGGTCACATTAATATGAACTCACCATAAAATAATATAAATGGGAGAAACATTAAAGATTATTCATCATCCGTGGTAGGGAAACTTGAAATAATGACAGAATGTTTTGAGACAGGCTAATGGTAGTTAAATGAGTTTGAGTGGATTGACATTGCAAGTAAGTTTCAATGGTTAATTTTTGCCTTCCCAGTAGTCAAGTAAAAATATGTTGATTCTTTGTACTGTTTAATATAATGCCGATGATGACTAGCAAATATTTCAGTTATTTTTCTATTACTGTACAATTAAAATCTAATCTGTGTTTTATTATTCATATACGAAACGAAATGGCGAAGTGTTGTACCTCAGGACACAAGAACGACAATCAACGTAGACATGATCTATCTCTTCTTAGTGTGCAAGCAAGAAGGTACGAACTTAAATATGAGAAAAATTACATAAATTAGCACTGCTTACTACAGTTTACTATTTATTTAAAAACGACGTAATCCTAATTTGAATGATAATTTTCTTTTTCTACAGATTAGTTTAATTGTTCTCTTTATATGTTAACTTACTTGTTTTCATTTAAAATTTTAATCTTTTACATAGAATCTTCTAAAACGCTTTTGCACTTTTTAAAAATATTAGTTCTATATTAATTTACATCTCAAATAATATGTAACAATATCTATGGAAGACCAAACTTTTATGTCAATACCAGACTATTATATTTTATGTAAAACCTTTTGTACTAAGACGTGAGAGAGACTTTTTTTTCTGTACCTATATTTATAACTAAACCCAAATGCAGAGTACTACTTTACTTACATTTCTGCTTTGATTATTAATTTGATAAGATTTAGGAATAATGTTAGTTATATTTTAATTAAAAGGTGAATTGTGATTTCGTTATAGGGTAATTAAAATATTAGCTAGCGGATGAGAGGGTGTTCAAAAAAATTGCCTAGATAATACAAGAACAAATTATGAACACACCAATAGTGGTGGTAATAATCGAACATTAATGAAAAATTATATCGAAAGGTGGGGAAAAATAAACTATCTATTATAATTAAGAATAAAATAAAATGTTCAAAATATCCTTATTTAGATATTAATGATGATAATAATAATAATAGCAATAATAATAATAATAATAATAACAACAACAATGCTGATAATGATGAAGGGGGATGGCAACAGAAACATATGTGAAAAGAGAGGAGAATTTTTTTATGAATAATACAAATTCAGCAAGCTGCAAACCACCAATATAATAAAATTTCCAGAACTTAAGACTAAAATCTTATATTTTTTCAAGCGTATATTTTACAGTTTTAAATAATGCGTTATTTCCAAATGACTTTGAACCGATTCTCACATACAAAGTGATAGCCTATTCTTATAACTTCACGTGTAATGAACGTTATTGCCTGAATAAACGAAAGTATATATTTTACAATTATCATTCATTACCCTTAATTGTTATGTGTGTGCCACAATTGATTTTCGTATGGTGTGCTGAAGAGAACTTCGAGGATGTTCATAAATGCTGTATTCACAAGCGCATGCAGCGAGTGCACACTGCGGTGGGCGCTTTGCCTGTAATCATGATAGTCACAACCTAAGCATCTGGAAGAGAACGCTGACCGAGCGTTTAAGAAGGCATTGCTCTTCTGCGTAAACTCCTGGGTTCAAATCCCACACAACATTTTTATTATTGGTTTTTTAAGTGTATATGTAGCACATTATGTTGTCTTAATATCATATTATATTTTAACGTATCATTTCAGTTTTCTATGTACACGCAAAACTAATAAATAACTAAATAAAATACACGAACAGAAACAACTATCTTCTAAAGTGAAAACACATGCAAATAAACACAAACTGATATATCCTCAGTATGCCCTCAATCTTCAGGGCATAGATGGTGTTGGATTTCTACAGCAGTGTGAATGAGAGGCTTCTAGAATTTGTGCCATCTTTGGTCCTTCTTGCATGTATAGGGAATACCTGTGCAGCGCATTGCATTTACATAGAACGAATAATGAAGGAAATATGATAAATATAGTATACTATTGTTAAAGCTTGCTGTGTATGGAAAACAGTATTACGAAAATAATTTGTCGCAGGAAGGCGAATCTGCGCTCTTACGACGACATGACTGCACACTCTGCTACTGAGCTAACAAAACACGCATGCTCAGCGCCTCTAGTGCATGCACTAAACACTGGTTAACTTAACTTGTGAACCGCGCGTTGTAATGAGTAGGACTTAAGAAGAATTTTACGTTTAGGAAATAACTAATTTTGTTTTGTCAAAGGGTATGCATTAATGAATTTCACTGAGCTTTTATTTCCTATTTTATTGGTCCTTTTTGTAAATTAAAATGATGACACTATACAAAACGTATGACAAGACTGTTCATGCTGAACACTAGTCTATCGAAATTAATATATGTACATGTTTCTTCTGTGGTAATGAGATACTAATAGTATGCATAAATGAATTAGGTATTAATACTTATTTCTAAAATTATTAATAATCTATCGCCGCAAGAACAGAAAAAAAAGTAATGTATGCACATCAAACATCAATGTCCATATATATTTAGAAAGAACTGTCGCATGGATGGGGATAAGCAAAAAGGAGAACTTAAGACATTTTACAATATTTTTCTTGCATAAATAGTAGATATCGAAATATTCCAAATTTCTATTTTTTTTACACTTGATCGATTGCATAATGAATTATGAGCCTCCCCTCACAACGTTCATGATTTCAATTTCATAACTTTTTACCACATATTCTATTTATTACTTTATGCTATCACGAAGATACAGAGGAAACCTTAAGAGTGTCGTCCCTGAAAAGCATTATTCTTTCCATACAGAGTGGCACAGTTAAAGATTAACCAGTTCAATTTTTAAACCCTCCTAAATAGTGTACTAGTCAATTTGAGTAGGGTTTTTATACTTGAAAGTACAATTGGAGTCCCTTATACCTTCATTTTGCTAACATAATTAACTTTTTGGAGATTGAAGACCTAAAATATTCAGCATTTAACCAAAATTGTTGATTGAATGATAAACTACATTGTTAAGTGGTGAGATGTATTAGGGACTTAACGTTAAGTTAAAAGGTGCGTCATCATGGCTAACCATGGACCTTTACAATGAGGCATATTCTCATAAAAGGATCTTCCAGTCAAGAAGCTATCCCTAAATAAATCTGAAGACTTCAAACTTCGACGTCAGTAGGTGCAACTGGAATGCAAGTAACGGGGGTACCTCGGAGAAAGGCAAAAAATAATGATGATATGGCATTATCTATGTCAAAAGGAGTGGGATCTTCCTGCATTCACTTTCTGATTGGAAACCAGATCTTAGATCTGCAGAACAGAAGAGATTCTTACTGGAGGGCAAAAAATGCATATGCATTTCTCCGTAGTGTATCAAATAATGTTGTTATTTATAAATGCATCATTTAATCGCAAATTCAGTATTTTTTTCCCCAGTTTTTAACTTTCAGCCTCTATGGGTCTTAACGTAAAACATTATGGAGCACGGTGAAATAACATGGTCTTAATAGCGTCATTCTCAGGTAGTACAGAGGCACACCAAGATATTAAGTATGAACAATATTATACTAATTCTTACCACAGTATTAAATCTTACAATTAACAGTACTGTGAATTATTGTTGAAACAAGACATCAATAGCGTTAAAAATTTAAAAAATAACTATAATTAGATATATCAGCAAATGTGGTATACTCTTTTATTAAACTATACTATCTTTTTATTAAGATATACATTATATACATTAAAGTATTGAGGTTTAGTTAGTTTCTTCAGAAATAATTTCCTTAAAAGCGTTAATTTTTTTATTTATTTTATTTTTATTATTATTATTATTATTATTATTTTTACAAAACGAGTGATCCAAAGTAACGAAATTTTAATCAACAGTCATAAATTATAATACAATTAAATCTACGAGAAAATTACACATTATTGTACAACCAAAGTCATTAGCTTTTACTAAGATGAATTAATTTCTGTTACGTCATACAGTTTTGACCAATAAAATATAATGATAAATAATACTTTTTAGTCAATCACATCTGTCTATCGTAAAAAGGAAATTCCTTCTTATTCAAAGAGTACTTTCAATAGAACAAACGAACAATAAGATACATTCCAGGTGTAATAGAAATAAACAAATTACAAAATGATAGCAAATGCAGGTACACAGATTAAGAAAATAACACACGTTAATTGCATTATTTCATTCTACATTTTTCACTATTCTTTTCAGATTTTATATATGCTACAGAAGAAATAATAATGACAAATATATATATATATATATTGAGATATTTGTGGTTTTTTTTTATTGATTTATTTATGGACGCTCTTTAACATCTCAGGTCATCAGCGTCCCATTCAACTCAGGACGTGAAACGGCCAACAAATTTTGCTCAGAAGCCTCTCTTTCAGACTTGAGGTTCTTTTTCGTGCCGTAAATGTACGACACGGGACCCACGGCTTTACTTCCCTTCCGAAGGAAGCCATACTTAGGATTTTTACGCCCCGAAAAAATCCATCGGTCCTGGCCGGATTCGAACCCGCGATCTTGGGTATAGGAGGCAAGTATGGTAACCACTACACCACCAGGACCGAGGAGATATTTGTGTGTTATGTTAAATTACGCTATTTATTTTTTATAAGAAAGATTGAGATTGGCTAATACATATTAATAAGTTTGAAGCATTGATCAACAACAATGTAAAGAAATATAATCACATATCTTAAAGACATAAAATCGTGAAATATTGTCTTAAACATAGCCCGAGTTTGTGTTTTCATTTCCTTTTGTGACGTGCAAACATGTGCGTAAATTAAAACAAAAACTCAAATGATTCTCAGGCAGTAATTTTAATTAGCTAAGAGGGCGTACTTTTTAGTTCCATTGTTTCTTTTATTATTTTAACGAGCACGAAAGAATGTGGTGTAAATACAGAAAATGGATGGGATTAATGAACGGTCTACTGAGAAAGAACGCAAGCCTTAAGACGATCTTGTGCTTCGCTCTTCTTTTCTCATATAAGAGAAAATGGGTTAATTGTCTGGCATGCAGTGACTTTCAACTTGGTAGCCATAACTACAGCACACATGGCCTACACTCTGTTACAATTACTACTCATAACTACAAACAATTTCGCGTGTAAAATTCTCAGATCATTATTTTCCTTGACCTTGTAATTTAGAGCAACAATGTCATCGTTCTTATCTCGTGAGGACCAACGACAATGCTTTGTTTCCATTATTATTTCAAGGTTGAGTTTAAAACCCAGCATTTCCTTTTTAGACCTCTAAAATGTGCGTTTATTTAAAATGCTTATTTTTTGTTATTGATTTAAAATGTTTTATTGCATATTAGTTGTGAGGTTAGAAGTAGATAAACCAAGGAAATCACGGCTTTAAAAACCAATACAGAAAACTCATATCAATTGGAATTTTGTGGCCGTGGGAAATGAACAATTTATAAGTTACGAGTTCAATTTTTCTACATTTTTGGTTTTGTGACATGTAGCTCTTTCAGTACTACTTCCATACTTATTTGGAGCTTCCCAAATAGTGTTACTGCTAAATAGGAATCGGCATTTCTAAGCACTAAAACCGGAATAAAGCGGAATTAATTTATGTTGACACCGGACTCTAGACAATAGATGGAAGGGGTGCAATAGATCACGAGCTACAAATCAGTCCCTTCCCTTATGCCTGTCACTCATCTGTTCTTGTTTACCTGCCAAGCGCTTGTGTTCGTGTTTTGTTCGTATTAACCTAGTGATTTGAGTACAACTAACTTGATGTTAAGTAATTCAGAATTTCGATACGTATTGATGGGTTATAATTAGCTTATAATTGCGTTTTCAATAGGTGCTATGCTGTCACATGGGGTGTGTAATCAAAACATTGCTAACTCAGAGTACCTCTCAATGTGATGTAATAATTAAAAAGAAACTCCAAGAAAAAATGGAAAGTCAAATCGTTGTGTTCTTTTGAAAGAATTATGGGTTAAAGAGAGTATATAAACATTCTTGAAAAAGGTAGTTACAGTTTGTGGAATGATAATGTGTGATTGATCTAAAATATACTAAACGCTTATTAGTACTATCAGTATTAAAATATTATTTTAATATGCAGTTTATAATGTAGATATTAATAGCCAATAAATTTTTTTCACTGATAACAAAGGTTTAAAGTGAGCATATTTTTTTTAGGAAGAAAAAATCTTTGTTATAGCACCATTGCCCCAAATAGAATACCATATAACAGTATGGTATCAAAAAAGGAATAATAAAAATTCTTAAGATATATTTTCATATAATAGATTTAGGTTTCTTAATAAATACACTTGGAGTCCCAGTAGATGCTGGATTCTTAATCGTTTTACAAACTTTATTGCATCAATTTTAAAATTTCTTAATGAAAATAATATATGTTAAGCTTTTTTATTTTAAAAATTACAGACTTGGAACCAATTTGCTTCTTCAAAACATGCGTTTTTATGATCTGTGTTAGCAATGATATATTGTTATTTGGCAAAAAGACAATTGTGTCATCAGAAAATAGAATTGAATCATATTTAAATTAATGGTTAAATAATTTACAACTATAGGACATAAAACTGACTCTAATACGGACCCTTGGGGTATACCAGTGTTAATATTACTCTTTTGGAATATTCAAGGTTGTAGAAAATTCATTATTCTAAACTAGTTTCAATATTTCACTGCACAGACGTAAGTGCAAGAAATTTAATTTACGTTTCTGAATAATAACAGTTATACATATCTGTTAATAATGAACGGTTAGTTGTTGCTATAAATGCAGGCTCTATCGCAATAATATTGGTCATTTCAATAATAATTACCACGGGGCACTGAAACATTTTAAAGACGATTTGGTTTTGCTCTATCATCATCATCATCATCATCATCATCATCATCATCATCATCATCATAAGAGACAAATGCCAGAATGTACATTTACATTTTTCACAATTTTTTTCTTTAAAAACATTAAGGAAGTGACGTAGCGTATGGTGGAATACAGTAGCATTTAAATTATTACCGCTGTCAAAATAATAAAATAAACATTTTAATTCACAAAACTTTTACATTTCATGTCTAAAAGAAGTATTACTATATAATTTGGATATTTTGTATAACATATTTTTTGATTTGCCTAGAAAACATAATTTTGAATTTAATACATTTTGAAAAATAATTCTTTAATGAAAGATTTTAAAACTGTGTAAAATGGCTAATTGTTAATAAAATTCTTATTTTACTTTGGAGACTACGAAGAACACAATGGGTTTACTGCCCTAGATGTTTGAATGTTGAATTTTATAAATTAATAATGACGTAAATAAATCAACAGCACGGAGATATTCGCCTTTTTAGGAAAGCTCAAGAATAGATTAACTGAAGTAGCTTAGATTTTCAATGAAATTTTAAATATTGTTTTTCTTTCCTTTTACCAAGAAAAAAATGTTAACTAATTTGTAGAGTAATAACGTTTGTGTTACTTTTACTGGTTAGATTCTGACTAGAACCAGATGAAGTAGTGCTGAGTTCAGTAGGCATGTCTTAAATTACGAAAAATGAAGATGGCGGTGTTTGCATGGTAGGTTACAGAATCGTTGCGCCTGAAATTGTGTGTGAGGTTAGATATTCAAAAATGTTTATTGAAAATACCTGTTGTCCCTGAGGGTCCGCCACGATGGCTACAGCTTCTAGGGGCTGCTCCACTGGAAGGGATGCTGCAAGATGCAGTAAGGAACTCAGGAGCAGAGTGGCAGCTACATGGAAGGACTTCATCTTCCTGTAACAGAATAATATATAATATTATTTATTTGTTTATTACATAACGCATTTATATCTTAAATTACATAATAAAGATATATCAGTAAATATTTTGACTTCGAAATAAAACTTTTTATCTCATGAAATGTAAACAAGCTGCTTTTTGGTGAATGTAAGTAATTATAGAGTAGTTTTCTTCAAGCTATGACAGCTTAAGATGACAGACTTATTATCATGTCGCACATTTGCATGGTGTGAACCATTATGTTGAAATTTTCTTTACTTGAGCTGAATAAAATGAAAATTATGAGGTCTTTGTGAAACCTCCCGATAGCTAAGTGGGCTAGAGTATTAAACTCGACTCGATCCTCGTTGTAGGAAATGCCACAATTTGTTGGACAAAGTGGAATTTACAAAATTGTCTCAGACTTCTCCCGCTTCATTTCAGGAAAATTTTTCTTTTTAATTTAATTAAAACATCTCGTATGCGATTCTCTCACCTTCCCACCTTTTTTTTTTCTTTCTTTTTTGATTTGGTTTATTTACGGATGCTCTTTAACATCACAGGTCATCAGCGCCCCATTCTATTCAGGGCGTGACAAATTTTGCTGAGAGGTCTCTTCTTCCAGGCTCGAGGTTCTTTTTCATGCCATAAATCTGCGACACGGGACCCATGACTTTACTTCCCTTCCGAAGGAAGTCATACTTAGGACTTTTACCCCAGATAAAATCCATAGAACATGGCCGGGATTGAACCCGCAATCTTGGGTTTAGGAGTCGCCACCAGAACCTACTCCTACGTTCCTTGCTCACTTGATCTTGATCCATTGGTGTCGAACAGCTGTTTTACGTCCCCAATAAGGACATTCCCGGGAGGAAGGGTTTGAGGTAGTTTGAGGGAAAATTTGTTAGCAAATGGTTGTACGTTCATGTGTTACTCGATGCTTTCATTGTGTGTAAATTTGTGCTAATTGTTTTTGCTATTATTTCATTACAAATATATATATTTGAAGAATGAGTTTTTGCACAGAAAACGGATAATTGCAGAGAAGTGGTAAGACAATTTACAAAAAATATCCTAGCAATCATGTTCCAGGTATAGAAACTGTTTGTCAACGTATTAAAAAGTTACAACAGACAATGAATGGTATTTAACGCCCGTTTTTACTACTGAGGCACCACAGGCGATGGACACTGATGAAATGATATATTGGGAAAGGATTTATTTTTAAGGAAGGAATCTTTTTAGGCCTAAGTTTAGGGTACCTCTCCGGCATTTGCCATTTATGAGGAGTGTGGAAAACCTGGGAAAAAACCTCAGTCAGGGAAGACGATCCTGGCGGTATTCGAACCCAAACCTCCCGCTCACGAGTCCGTGCCTTAACGACCTCGGCCACCCGGCGGTTTACAAGAGACAGATCTCTCAATGACAAGAAATATGTTTCAAACTGTAGTGTTCTTATAGAAGAAAATTTTGGTGAAATACAAATAGTATGCAGATATCGGCAATGTATAGCCAATGAGAAACGTTATTTTCAACATCCCTTATAACACAGGCTAGAACTTATCATTATCAGTTTTAAATACAGTATAATTTTATGATTTCAGATAAAATATAAATACTAAAACACAAATACAAATTTTGTATGCGGGGACTCTCTCCCTCGCTTTACCCGGTTACGGCCTAGTAATCAGACGAGCACAGGCAGTTAGTAACTCAAATAACGGCACTGTATCAATTTAGCAACGAAACGACGTTTTTAATTAACTTAAGATAAGTTATATTTCCTAACAATATAATAAAGAGCACACATTGATTGAAATATTACACTACGCATGCGCTTGTGACAATCGTTTCAAAGAAGAGAAGGTGTGGCCAGCAATGTCTTCACTTTTTCATAAAGAACGGCCGCCACGCATTTGTTGACCAGATGCTGTCCATTTGAAGTGGCGAAATGCTTAAGGAACGTATCAGCCTTGGGAGGATTCGCTATTTATGATGTTCAATAAAGGTTTTTCTGTGTTGAAAGGTCTCGCTGTAATATATTAATTAGCCCTTCTTACAAAAAACAGTTCAAGGACTGCAGTGGTGCTAGTCAGTTTAAAGCACTTGTAAGCATTTTACGATTGACAAATGAAAAGAACCTCTTACATAAACCCAGATAATGTGCAAGTGTTTTTTAAAACGAGTTTAATAGCAAATTAACTACATAAAGAAACCCACAAAGAGCAAATTCTTTCTGCATATGACGTGAAAATTCGTACTAAGCTTACTTAGAGTGAGAAAGATCTCTAAAACACATATGTCCTTGTTTAATTATACTAATTCAACATGCTAAATATCACTTTTGGTAGAGATTATAAATGATCAGAATATTTTATTGCTCTTGATGATGGATATCTTTTATCTATCGAATTCTTCAAAATCTTTCACCGCCTATTTCTGGGTCAACATTTGCTTCCTTTCCGTACACAAGAATTCTGATTACAGATCTGTACTATGACGAATATTCGACAGGTGTCCTTTCACTTTCCTCAAGTTTAGCTTTCTCCATTACAAGTTCTGTTGCCTATTTCGGTGTTACTAATTTAGGGAATTTTTTTCATTTATTTTCCTTGCGAGTCAATAATATACCGTATCGAATGTTTGGTATATTTGAATTTAAAAAGCATTGAATTAGATCACAAGCTCAAAAGAAATTATTGGAAAAACGAAACGATCATTTAAAACTAATTACTCATCTGTCCTGTTTGAATCAATATGATCCGTAATAAATATCGGTTTTTAATCATCTCTAAAATAAAATAAGGTATTCTTGTGAAACTCAGGGACTTTATTTATCCTTGCAGAATTTATTGTTTTACTTTAAAAACTTTATCATTATACTTTAGTCTCAAGCTGTAATAGTTAACACACATAACGCTCGGGTCAATGTGACCCAACAGAATGCTTGATTATTCTTACATGCAATATTAGTATTATGTATAACTTTATGCCATATATTCTTGCATTTTTCTTTTTATGCTGTAATGCACTGATTGTAGTCAACAATCAACTGCATATTATGCAACAATTATCTGTGTACTATTATAGAAAATGAACTGCTGCCTGGCGCTAAATTATTTTTATCCTCTTTGAATGCCATTATTGTTGTTCAGTTTGACTGCAGACACTATGGTAAATAAGACGATTGAATGAAGCCAAGATAGAAGGAAGTCCCTGTCATTGCATTGGACAGTGAGAAGTGTTTCTGAATATGGTGATTATTTGAAAGAGATAGTTCCAGTGACGATTTATACAGCCAACATTACCCCAATAGTGAACAGAAATTTCTTTCAAGAGACCAAAATATAACATGGAAGTTAAATGCCTCTGTACAATTTTTCATTGAATATTATCAAGAATAGACCAAGAATAACTGAAATAAAAAGTTCATTTGAAGCAGTATTTGGTGCCATGCTTGAAAATGAAATAATAGATATGATAAATTTGGAGGGAAAGCAAGTTTATGACCAACAGTGGAGAAATATTAATAAAACTTAATTTAAAACTTATGTAGGGCTCTTGTTTCTTGCTGGTGTGTGAATTGTCAGAGGTTGATAATGCTCTTCAGATATTTGAATTCTTCCTCCAGATATATTCTTAGAAAAGGAATAATTGCTTCAGGTGGGTACCGAGCTGGTCTAGAATGCAATTTGGCAATTCAAGTAATTTTAGGAAAAATAAACAATGACAGAATACTGAATGGGAAAATTAGAGTGATCTATACTTTGGACATGGAAATGTAATCATTAAGCTTTTAGTAGCTAAACTGCCCGGAAGCCTTGTATTTGCAGTTCACATACCCTGCACTTCTATCCTTATTTACCACATCATCACTTTAAGGAGGATGGATTGATGATAGGAAAATAAAGGAATTAAAAAGTTCTGTGTGGAAAGAAATTTTAAAGGCCTTGATTGGTTTTATTTTTCTTCTTTTGTCACTCAATAAAATTTAAATTTGTTCTTATGTTTTACCTAGCATTACCTTTTTAATATAATATTATTGCTTTAGAATTAAAAAAAATCAAAACATATTTCTGCTTATTATTATCATCATCATTTAAATATAAATTCTATTGTTAAATGTATTAAAATAAAAGTTATTAATGTATTCTATTTTAATGAAGGTATTTATACGTTTTTTTTTTAAATTTGGTTAGTCAAAAAATAAGCACACATACATAGGTCTTTGTAAAACATTCTGAAAACTATAATAAACACATCCTGCGGAGTTTATCTGATTTCCAGTAAGTTTCAACATTCTTTTGAGATGTCGCAGAGTGAAGGTTGAAAAGCAGTTCACTTTAATATAGAGGAAAGCAAGGTTCCTGCAACCTTCATCAAAACTGGTTTCTTTAAAAATCCGGTCTCCCTTGTGTTGAATGGATTATGATGACAACAGTCTAAATACGGGGTTCTTCCCTGCATCCAAGATAATAAACATATCGAGATGATAAAATTCCTGTCTATTTTTATATAATTACTGGAAGAATAAGTCGGTCCTGGTGGTGTAGTGGTTACCATACTTGCCTCCTAAACCTAAGATCGCGGGTTCGAACCCGGCCAAGACCGATGGATTTTTTCGGGCGTAAAAATCCTAAGTATGGCTTCCGTGGGTCCCGTGTCGTACATTTACGGCACGAAAAAGAACCTCAAGCCCGAAAGAGAGGCCTCTGAGCAAAATTTGTCGGCCGTTTCACACCCTAAGTTGAATGGGACGCTGATGACCTGAGATGTTAAAGAGCATCCATAAAGAAATCAATCTGGAAGAATAAAAGCCTTCGCCTTCTGCATGAGAATTTTGAGACATTCCTAAGATTTTCTGCATATTTTAAAATTATACCTGAAGGTTTTGTTAAAGAAATGCGGAATTTTCTTTGAAGAATTAAAGAGGCTTAACGCACAGTACTGATAAACAGATCAGGCCACTTCGCCGGTGTGTTTCAGGAATAAAAAAAAATTGGACATAACAATACGAAGGACTAAAAGACATGCTTTTAGTTGCTAATGTTCACGAAGAAAGGAAAATAAAACTGAAACATAACTCTCGAAAATCGATACGTTTGTGTATCTATTTGCAAGTTTAGAACATTTATCTGACAAAATTGAGGAAATTAAAGAAATGCAAATCATCATCGTTCAAAGACAATTCAAACAAGAATTAACTTGATGCAAAATCATACAGAATCATTTAAATGAATCCAAACGACTTTAATTGGCGGTAGGCAGATGAACGAACAATGACGTAATATCATGTTTTTCCAGCGTTTTAAAAAGAATGTCCAAGGTTGAAATTTGCTTTTGGAACTTGTGTATATTTACTTGTTTTCCCACCCAGGGTTAATTATATCTTGTTTGCTGATACTATCTGGCTAACTACCTCATCTGTTCTTGGTCAGTTAGTACACACTTCAATCTCGCAAACTGTAGTGCTATCATTTTACTAACGATTGATATCGTAAGCTGTAGGTGCAATGGTATTTGAAATTAATCATACGGGAACTTACGACACGAAAAGACAGAAAAAAATTGAAACGCCTGCTATAAGTATTTCTATCTTTGATAAATCTAAAGTAAAACTTCTTAATAGGTTTGAATGAGCTGAATTGCTGATTAAGCGAACTTTTAACACACCTTGAATTAATTTTTGCAATGTTTTTGCGGGTATGTTCATGGTTTTATTTTGATCTTTCGTGAATGCTGGTGACTTGCATTTCTCTAACTACCGAAATGAAATTCATGTTTCAGTTTTGTTCCCAGCATTCCTCGTTTCCTTTAGTGCTGACTGCTGTAGGTCAAACATTCTATATTTTCCAAACTAATCTGTAAAATGGCGGCCCTCAGTGATGCTTTATGGCATTTTTATGTTTTAAACTTCTGTAAACGCGCATTTTGGCGTTTATTTAATCACATATAATTTTTATCCAAGTATTACGTAATCTTATATTCTTACATTTATTCTTCCAGATTTATTACTACATAGAGGAAACACTTTTACTGTGCGGAAAGAAATTAGAGAGAGAGAGGAACAGAGCGGAGAGTTTATAACCATTGCTGACATCCATTGTTAGTCTTTCATTTGGTTTCTGGTTCGAGAACGTGATACGCTTTTTAAACCTTACAGGAATAAACACTACGGTTAAAGTTATTTACATTCCACTATATTATTGCACTGCGTATATACTTCAGAATATGTAAGAAGTCAAAAAATGCAAAGTTGTGTTACATTCTTAATAAATAACATTTCAAAATGTTTTATAGTATGTAAATACAAAGGGTTCAGTAAGGACTTAAGTTACAATAAACGTTAATGAATATAACAACAAAGCAATACTTTAATACGATGCACAGATATTCTGTTAAGAACAGGTTTGATTCTTTCATCGAATGATAATACATTCGTAATATAACTGCATGTGATAGCTTTGTTAACATCGTTTTAAACCTTAAAGGAATATATGAAATGAGTTTATGCGAAAATTACACTTTTTTCAAAATGTTTTAGTTATTTATTTATATCGCTTTGGCTGCACTGGTCTTCTCGCGACTTCTGTAGCCTATGTACCGAATGCTATAGATGAAATGAAATGAATGAATGATGACGCAAATGAGCTTTAAGTCCTTGACGCCTTAAAGCTATCTGGCATTTGCCTTCTCAGGGTAAGGAAAAACTATGAAAAAATATCTTACTCAGACAGGTTGAGCTGACAGGGATTCGAACCCAAGATCTCCGGATTAGTAGTCGCAAACGCTACACAGAGGTGGTTAAATTGAACTTTTGTTTTATATTTATTAATTATATAATAAATTAATTAATGCAATTAATGTTTATTAGTTTTATCTTGCATTTTAATGTAACATATTCACAAGGAAGTGTTAAAATGTTTTGTTTTTGAAATTATTCATTATTTGTACGATAAATTATGCGTTGCTTTCTTTAACATACGCGTGTAAGTTGCACACAACCATCGGGGTGTCTGTGTGCTGATCCCATGCCCTCCGCAATACTGCACTCTGCCGGTGATGTCGAAAGACAAGAGGTAGGGGCCATGACAGGAGGAAGGAAGTAGCATAGTTTCAAATGCTACTAATCTAGCACACATTGTGGGCTAGATATCGCTGAATTTGTCTACCTTCACCTCTTATGCATCTAATCTTTATTTGCTTGCGCTTTTATGTTAATTCCTGAGATTGAACTCAGTCACTGAAAGCATCTAATTTTAGTGCAAATTCTCAATTGTAAGAGCCTCGTTGGTTATGGAGGCAGAGAATAGATATTGAATTTTGTAGACTCACTCCTTTTCCAGATCTTTAGATCTATGTTGTGTTCACTAAGATTAAATTCTAACGTTCCCAGGTTCGCTGCCGACTTTTATTGGAGTAAATAATATTATTTCGCACTTGTAGGCAGTCTGTTTTTTTTTTTTTCGCTCTTAATAAAACAAAGGAAGAATTCAAGATTTTAAGCTTTCCCCATTTGCTCAAAAACTGTTTCACTACATTCACTAAAAATTAGGAATTGAAGAGTGAACGTTCTACTAAACTATTGGATTGAGTCGCAGAACATTCAGCTATGCTCAAGAGCCGGCCGTTGGTGCCTAGGTCTAGTTGTGATACCTTCGGGAGTAAGGGATGAGCTGAGGGGTCTAGGATTCATGGACTTAAACATGGTCCCTATAATTGTTTATTAAATAGAAATACAAGACCCTAGCGCAAGCCACTGCCACACCGCAGCATTCTACCTCGTTCTGGCACTTTAGATCCTGTAACGGAACTAACATAATGAAAAGATATGAAAGTGGGAGTGGAAAATTTGTGCAAAGGAAAGATCCATTCGACCAGAAGAAAATACGAAAAAACCCAAGATCAGCATGGCTGGCTCAACGCGATTTGAACCCAAGAACTTCTGAAAACGAGTCTTCAGCTATTGCGCTCGATGATGCTAAACTATTACTGAAATCTACGTTCTTATGCATACATCACTTTCTCTTGGTAACCATATTTGCCTCTTGGACCCAAAATTGTGGGTTCAATCCTGGTTAGGGTCGATGGCTTTTTAGGGCGAAAAAAGTATGGCTTCCTTCGGAAGGAAAGTAAAGCCGTGGGTCACGTGTCATACATTTATAGCACGATAAAGAATCTCAATCCTGAAGAATAGGCCTCTAAATAAAATTTATTATGACTTGTGATGTGAAAGAGCGTCCGTAAATAAACCAAATCAACAACAAAATTACTTTCTCTCTGTTTCGACAGACAAATGCGAAACGATATGGATGCAAGTATCAATCCATGTGTAGTGCTGGTACAGTAAACTTTCTGGAAGCACCTAGCAGAACATGGAGCTTTGAAAGGAAATTTAATGAATGCCGCCTACCAGATTGTTATCTCAAGTGAGAATTAGCAAAGTACTCGAGCTAAGAAATACACAAAGACCACAAGCCGTTGAGAAACTTTCTTCGTGTAACGTCACAAATGTATGTCGCAATGAAAGGGCGTTCTGAACCAAACAGGTTTTAATTCAGATATATGAACTAGTACAGTTTAAGTTGATTTGATACTTGCTTTCCTTTTCATGGAAAACGCTCCCTCCTTTTTCAGCATGTGCAATTAACACAGTAAAACAAATGTATTTTTACTTGAGAAGAGAAATTTATAAACTGAAAAATTCTTAGCCCGGACAAATACGTGTTTTGGAAAGTTTTGTAAATATCTTACAAAAACATTCGTTTCTTTACTTCACCTTATTTGAAACTCACCAGCAGCCATTGGTATTGATATTGTCAAGTTTTTTCTAAGAGCAACAGTGCTTAACTAGAATAATTATAATACTCGTTTCTAGTCTTATTTAGTTGCAAAACATATTACCCAGATATAAAGAAAGTTCACGGTTAAATCACAACGGATTTAGCGTGAAATTACAAACTAGTACATAAATACAGTTTAGGTAAAGTTGTATGTCTAGTCTACTCTTTAACTAGATTTACTTTCATTTAGTGAGCGGTATACTTTATTCCAGTAATAACTGGATTCTGAAGAAAAAAAAAGAAGAGTGAATGAACCTGTTCTGCAAAGAGCCACGCTTCGATACCCTAAGGAAACATTCAGTTACAGCTGAACTCCACAGAATCAACATTCTCGCAACAAACTGTTGCAGCGGAATTTAAGCAACTTTCAGAAGGTTAATAAATCAGTCTAATAGAAGCGATGCACGTAGACTGATGAATGCTTAACTCACTTACATCTATACTTACTCTAGAGAAGTCTAGGAACTGGGTTCTATAACAAAGAGTACTCGAGGAAGAAAGTATTGGCATTCGTAAGAGATTCCTAACCAGGGATTTATAAACAAAACACTTATTTCTTTTGTAACAGTGGACACAACCGTTACACATTTAAAAAAATAGTACTTTATTTAGACAATATACTTTAATATAGTAAACAATAGATTAAAATGTGTTTAAGTGTGGGTGTTTTGTTTTGACGTATATTAATAACAAATGCATGTGCATTGCGTAAAGATTGTTATTTTTCGCAATAGCGATAAAATGCGAAATTTCTCTAAAAGATTTCGGTCTTCATATTTTAAAAAATGCACATTTAAGTTATTCTGAATGCACAATAAAACGAATTTCATTCAAAACAAGAAGCTTGAATGAAAATACGATATAAATGCGAAACATTATGCACTTTTTTTGGGTAATATAGCTAGTTTCCAAGAAGTAAAGCCTTCCTTATCTCTCAAACAATTAACAAAAGTTGGGATCAGCAAAGCATTCATTCATTGAAGTATATGAATATTTCCATTGTTAAAAATATTCAGCGCAATAAAGAGGTAAACTGCGTACAAATTCTGTTGGCTATGGCCATAAAATCCCCGGACTTTGTAAAGCAGTTCTCCAATGCATTTGGGCTCCCAGTAGGTTTTTAGCAAACACAAATTGGTTATTTGTGATAAGAGAATAGGCATAATAGAAGGCAATATAGGGAGTGTTCAATACTTTTATTCAATAGCGCAAGTGTAATATATGTAAATGTTTTAAATGTAGTAGGTGTGCATGCATCACTGAAATAAAATAAAATAAAATAAAATAAAACACTTTGTATTATTATCTTTACCTGTAACTTTCTCAATTACTTTTTTTCTCTATTACTTTATTTCATGTGCACAGACATGCTTAATGTGGCTTTTAACCTCCCTTATTAGCCCCAAGTCCTAACCAGAAATGTAAAATGACAATACTGTTAATATAATAATATTTTATATGTTTAGCAATTATAATTTGCTTTAAAACCGCGCTTTCAAAATTTCAACTCTTTCCTTTTTTTACTGTACATTTAATTTTCTAATCTGGTTATCATTCTCAAAAATATCCTATTTGCTATTATTTTTCTTATTCTGGGCCACCCTTTTATAATTAGCTTATTGCTTCATACATTAGATTCCTGACAATAATGCGTTGTCTCGTCTATTTTTTAAAAATGAGGCATACCCTCTTCAAAATGATTTCTGAATCTGCTGAATTTCCTAATATGACCCAAGCCAATCCCTCTCTTTTTTATTTTAGTGCACTTTTCAACATATCTTTATCTCCCAATGATTATAGACAGTAAAAGTTTTTCATACTTTTATTACATCTTGCATATTGCCCTTATCTTCACACCTTAGCCTGCAAATTACTCTCTTTAAGAAATCTCTCTCCATCCACAAGTCCCCCATCTCGTTATTTTCTAATTGCATTTTTATCTTGCTAATCCAACTGTTAATACACCTATCATTTCTCCGGTATTTCAAACACTGCATTAAAATACGTTCTTTATTTAATTGGTATGTCCAAACTAATATTTCAAAACTCGCCCCATCACCACACTTCTCATTATAAAGTTCCCATTTCAAGTAATGTTCTCATATTTCCTCATTTTTGTGAAACATTAAAAAAAAATTTACAAAATGTAATATATACTCCATTCATTTTCTCCCAAAATTCTCTAAACCCTATATTATTACATAATATAGTTAAACATAACATTTTATTAATTGTTAATAAAGTTATATTTTATAAAATGGATTATATTATTTTTTAATTTTTATAGCATTTTAATCAATGTATCGTATCTTTCCTCTTTTTAATCGTTAAATTGAGTTTTCTGCTTTAAATAAATAATAATTATAATAACTTCTCATCGCGGAAACCTGAGGCGCACTGCAATTGACAGCTGTGCACAGTGCCAGGTCTTTACGCAAGTTGGGGCCAGCAAGGGCCATGTGTTGAAAATAATTGAGATGCGTAGCACGGAATCTCAAGGTCTCGGCACAAATCAGCTGACCCAGCAGGATCTTCTTCCTTGGCAAGTTTCTCAGTGCAATTTCTTTTTTGACTATTTTAATTGTCATCTTTAGACCAGAAAATAAGTACTGAATATTATAACAATGTAATTCCGTTTTATTTAGGTTCATTTTCCCAAATCGTAATGAAAGTAAATGTTTTGGTGTTATCACTATCACATAATTTAATATAGTTTAAATTTTCGAATTTAGGACTCCAAAGGCTCAAATAGAAAAGTTCAATTACTGCTATATCTAATTGTTTCTCTATAAAATATAAAATTAGAAATAACTTGCGGCGTATTATTGCTTTATTTCATTGTTTATTTTAATTTTTACATCCGTATTGTTTAGCACGTTTATAGTTTATAAATAATGTGTATATATTTTACTATGTAATGCCACTAAAATGATAAACGATAAATGTAAAACACTAGAAACGAATTGACTGCTGGTTAAGTTTTTGCAATATTATTTTTCCTGTTCTTATAATAAATATTTTTAACACAGATAATTTTCAAAAAACAAATAAATTCATGGTCTCTGGAACTAAGTTATCAACACACAAACTATTAAAATAAAACAAATATTGTCATCAAATAAATTAATAATGTTTTCGATCAAGTGCAGATTGTAAAATGGTACTGTTGTTAACATTATGATAAAAGACAGAATATAGTAATCAAGTCTCGGTGTAGAATGTGTAACAGTATTGGCCTCTAAATTTAATTTAAAAATGGTTCAAGGTCTCGATTTCATGGTCCTTTTGACGAAGAGAAAACTTCTGGAAACGATTTTCTAAAGTTGTCCAAGGTGGAACGATGTGCATTCCAGTAACGTAGCGCGTTGTTGCAAGAACATCTGCAGGAGTCTTTGATTCGTGTAAGATAAAGTAGGCAGTCCATGTTAGGTTGCCAAATTTATATTCTAAAAATGAATGACACTGTTTTCTCTTCGTTTAGACAACAAACGATGTCTCAACTGCATATTTTAATTCTTGTACCGTTGCAAGAAGATAAGGTACTGTGATGTTCATTTGTAAATCTAAACTCTATGTGACGCCTTGAAATTATGGGTTATTGTAGTTTTGATGTGTAATATACTTCTTGGTATTTGTGAGCGGTATTTAGACACTTTCTCAATTGGCTTCTACTTTTCAAAAGCCAAGCTTTTAGTCTTTATCTTCAGATAAGTAATTTTAAGGTGTAACAAATATATATATATATTTGTTAAATATGCATCTTTCCGAATATTCTTAATATAAAAATGCATATGCAGATATTGAATTACGATCGCAAAGAAAGCGTATTCTTTCCTGCAAATAAAGAAAATGCAACAAATAGAAAGTATTTGAATAATTTATGAGGTGATAATGTTTTACTCTAATTACAAGACGATTAATTCTATAAGAACACCTATTCATTAATTGTTATGTATTATTTGACAAACGTAGATATAGTAAAAATCTTGCTTTGATGGCAAGACGAATCTATATTAGCGAGTTTTTTTAGGTTTACACTTTCACGAGAAAACGAAATTGTTTTGTTAAATGATTTGAAGGGAGTTGTATCATACTTGGTCTTCTTAAATAAATAGTCTTAATGTTATACCACGTGACAATGAACTATATCGCAATATTTGAGCTGATGAACGAGTCTTAGATACACAAGGAATCTATGAGTCACGAATAAAAGTAAAATAGAGACAAAAAGTTAAAATTAGACCCTAATAAGCCAACGTTAAAGAAAAATGGGATGAAAATTTGTCTTAGAATGTCTTCATACCTGCTTCGTGAGCAAGAAAATCCCAATCCTTAGAGTTTTTAATATTTAGTGCTACACACTCTCTAAAATCTTTGAGTAATCATACAACAGTACGGCATTGAACAACAGTTAACTGATTTAATGTACTATGAGCTTAGTCTAGAGGGAATAACATGGCAGACTGTGGTTTTGAAGATCGTAGGTATAATTGGCGACATTTGATTACAGGTTAGGTGATCTCAAACGTAGAACCCCCGCTTTGAACGGAGAGCGTGTGAGTCAAAACAGTTCAAGTTACAGTGAAGGCGTCTCTCTTCTTACCACCTGTAGGAGAGCTGCGTTAGTGGAGTGGTTTTGCGCCAAGCAATACTCCATGCACAGTTACACTATTGTGGATTGCTTGTGGCTTTTTGGTGACCCAAACGCAGGATAGTAATAAATTGTTTATTTTTTATTTGATGATGAAGTGTGCTTATAGATAATAAATAATAGCAAAGAAAAAGTGATTAATGAGGCTGGAACTTCATAACAATGTTCCGCTTTTACTTGATGCCAGTGCCAAAGAGACATACTTCCCACGTTCCGTCCTTTACTGTGGGATATTTCGAATACAAGATTCGTTAGTCAGTGTTGTGCTTATGCTTTAGACTCTTGACATAACTTTGACATTTGAAAAGGTAAATCATAATTCCTTATCTGAATTACTTATCTAAGACTGCTCTGAAATCTCTGAAATTATTGCGGTGTAATTTATTAACTTCATGTATATATACTAGTGCAATAGATCACTTAAGTCTTGGCCGTTTATTTAACAAGACATTCAGCCAATCATGTTAACCTATATGCGCTCTTGGCTTAGCAAAGCTATTAGAGGGGTGCAAAAGATTGTAGTGCAAAATTTCCAATTTCCAAAAAAGTAAAATTTACCTCATATGAAGAATTTAGAGAATTTGTAGATTGCAGAAGAACAACCGAGAAAATTTTGACTACTATGAGTTGGAGATTTTTTGATTACAGGCAGCACTAATACAGGAATAATATAAAAATACTTTATAAATATTTTCAATTAATTTCCATATTTGCTATGGTATTTATAATAACATTGATCCTCTGAAAATAGATCGGTGCACCTTGAATTATAATGAAAATATGTACAACAGAAGGAAGAAAGGACCAAGCGGAGTGGCTCAGTAATGCTTAAAACTCCTACTCGGGAGGTCCAGCGTTCATATCCCTTAGGGCAGGTCATCCTCATCTTTGGTTTTTTTTTCGTGGTTCCCCTGGCCGCTTAGGGGAATACTGAAATGAAACATTCCTTTCCAAGAAATATTCTCTCTCCCATTTCATATCATTTCATTCCGTTGGTTATGTTACAGGGTCGAAAGCTCTAGGGAGGGTAAGCTGGTGTGGTGTGACAGTCCTTTGCGCTTTGGAAAGGTTTCTGCCCCATCGTCTGGGGGGCTTCGCAGACGTGGGGTGTTCTATATGTAAACATGTTAGAGACCCCGTCTTGTATGTCTCACCGCCAGTGGGACCGCCACGGGTGGCCGAGGTCGTTAAGGTGCGGGAGGTCTGGGGTTCGAATCCCGCCAGGGCTGTCCTCCCTGACTGAGGTTTTTTCCAGGTTTTCCTCAGTCCTCATATATGGCAAATGCCGGGGAGGTACCCTAAACTTAGGCCTGGAATGTTTCCTTCCTTAAAAACTCTTTCCTAATATATAATTTCGCCTCATATATCATGTGTCCACCACCTGTGGTACCTCAGGAGTTAAAACGGGGGTTAAACACTATCCAAAAAAAAAAAAAAAACCTTAGTGGATCCTGGCCTCCTAGTGTTTCCCCTTACTTCATCCCTTCCTTCCTTCCTTCCTTCCTTGAGCAAGTCTGAAGCATCGAAATATCCTCCTCCGTTCCTAACAGTTCAAACTAAGGCATTAACAGAGAATCAACTGAATATGCGATAATTACCTCATTGTCATGGAACATTCAGTTACTTTCCGTAACTGGTACGATTATTGTTCAAGGCATACTAAGATCGATTTAGTGAAGGAGAAATAATTGGAAGTTGATGACCATACTGTGAGTTCCCACCTGAACGCAATAAATCAAATGTCGAATTAGGGACGAAACTGCCTGGTCGACTAGTAAATAATAATAATAAAAAAAATTGGCGTTCTATGCAGAAACGATGTTCAGAAAAGTGGCTTGCATACTACATTATATATCAGTAGATTAGGAATTAGAGATATGGAAATGAAAAAAGGAAGTGACGAAAACCTTCACAATTTCCTAAACAAATGACGAGAGTGAAGATAGATAAGGTGGATTTACGAAGTTCCATTCTAGACCAATGTTTAACACAATCGTACTTGAGACTGAAGCCAAGTTTATCTATTTTCATTCAATATGAATTTAGAAAGTATATTAAAATCGATGTCATTATTTTGGAAATGTTGTATGTCACAAACAATTGTTATACATTCCTTCGAGAGCACTTCTAGAGCATGATAGTAATATTTTTTATTTTTAAATTGGAAGCGTCGACAGTACAATTGCACATTTGTTTGGTTTGCAACTATCATGAAAGTTGCTAAACTCTGCTGAAAGCTCTTCACACTGTTGTGCAGCGTGTACAGATAATAAATGCAATAGCAGCCGGTGCGTTTGTTTGAGTGGGTTGAATGCTGAAGTAAGTGTTGCACACAATGATGTAATCAGAGAGCTGCTGTCAGGTGAATAGCAAATGCAGGAAACCTTTGTAGTAATCAGTAACCTTGAACTGCTTCCCGAGACCGACCATATGACTCTGGCACTGCAGCTACTGAAAACGGGTCTTTCGCATAAATAAGAAGCAGCACAATTTGGCAGGGCATGCCAACAGCTCAGAACTTCAAGGTAATTAGTGACGAGGAAGTATGACCAACTTGCCAAACGATCTATCAAACCAGAAATGTTTAAGGCTACTCTTTGGGTTAACATTCCGGGTGAAATTTCAGTCAGGCAACTCGATCCAAGCAGCCTTCGAGCATACATTGTCTAGCATATTATCTGGTCTAAAAATTGTATTTTAACTGCCATTCCACGAGGATGGAATTTCGGGTTAGTGCAAAATACACATCTCTTTTATTACCTGTAGGCACTAATTCTCACTCTGAGTACACTTCTCCAAGAAAGTACTAAAGTGATAAGGATAACGTAATTAATAATCAGTTGTGGCAATCTTAATTCGTAATTAATGCAACTGGTTGACTTTTCAATGCTAGGACCTAGCAGTAAACTGTTCAGTTACACAATTCTGGTGTTTCCAGTAATACAGGTATTCGCAAACAGGTTCGCAGATTTGCAAGGTGATCATCAGAAAATATTAGTGATGTTTGCCATCTCCGTTTATAAATATGCCACTTCTTCTTCATTACCGTTTTTGCATCCTCTGTTAATTCTTGTAAACAATTTATTATATTTTGTGTAGTCCAAGGTAGTCTGTTTACCGTCTGGAATATTTCATGCAATTTTGCAATCTTAAAACACACTCTTGTATTGGCACAAAAGTTCGTACTTTAATGATTATTGTATTGAAAAAGTTATGCACATGCACAGATTTAATATTATGTTGTATTCTGTATTGCTTTTTTTAATTGTATTGAAAAAATTGTGCAGATGCACAGATTTAATATTGTGTTGTGTTCTGTATAGATTTTTTTTTTAAATCTCTTTATTTCAGCTTTCCAATTTATTACGAATTATCATGGAAAATATAAGTATGCTTTTCACATTTGTGATCCAAGATAAATGAGAATGGAGTACAGTTCATAGCTACATTAGAGTCCATGTATATATTTTTTTACACGTCATAGTTACTACTTATCATTCTCAAGTTAAAGTAGTACTGTTGACTTCTCGCTTGTTTCCCGCAGTAGTTCTTTCAGAGGCTTTTACTCGGAAGGAGGGGAGGTAATTGACATGCGGGGTGTAAAAACTTTTTTTTAGTTCCCTGCAATCAGTCAGGAGCCAGAGGCAAAGCCAGAACTCCTCTTTCTTTCTCGCTTACCTACGTTACGTTATACTATTTGCATTTTTTTTACAGCCAAGGATAAGGGAATAATGTAGAACGAAGTAAGAGCTATTTTGTTATATGTTATTTTCTTCTGGAAGTGGTTGAAAAATTCTGTATATCTGGGGGAAAAAAAGTATTGCATACACGAACTTACATTAGTACGATATTTTTTACAAATATAATTTAATGCAAGTCTTTTGGGAGTTATTCTCGATGTAACATCAAAATAATATTGAGACAACTTTTGGCAGAGAGAGAGGTGCAGGGACAGAGAGAGAGAGGTTTTTTTTTTTTTTTTTTTAGGACGCCTTTTTAACATCTCAGGTCATCAGCGTCCCATTTTAATCAGGGCGTGAAACGGCCGACAAATTTTGCTCAGAGGCCTCTTCTTTTAGGCTTGAGGTTCTTTTACATGGTGCAAATGTACGACACGGGACCCACGGCTTTACTTCCCTTCCGAAGGAAGTCATACTTAGGATTTTTACGCCCGAAAAAATCCATCGATCCTGGCCGGGTTTGAACCCGCGATCTTGGGTTTAGAAGGCAAGTATGGTTATCACTACACCACCAGGACCGACTCAGAGAGAGAGAGAGAGCGAGAGAGAAGTGTAACCGTCGATATTTTAGTTTTTACTGTTTTCCATGTAGAAGTTATGAATTAATTATTTAGTATCTGTTAAAGTATGTATTAAATAGGACATATATATATATATATATATATATATATATATAATGTGTGCTATGAACTATAATATCAAATTTGTTTGAAATGTCTAGAATTAGTATTTCTAAGTTTATGTTCTTTGAAATTGTTGCTTTTTGCAAATATCCGAGAGAATAAATCTTATAACTTTCTTTATATAAGACATTAACAGTAACATTAAATTAAAAAAAAGAGAAAACAACTTTATTATATTGGCGTCGCAAGTGTTTAATGTGTTATTCGCCATACACAGAATTCAGTATCTACATCTGAGTATTTAATATTGCGTTCACATTCATTAGAATTTACTCAGGCTGAGCACAAACGCAATAGAATAACAGATGAGAACATACTTAGATACAATCAGATATAACTGATGCTCTCATAAGCTAAAGCACAATGCATAAGAATATCATTAACGCTTCCAGTTTGCGTACTGATGACAGTTAAATTACAGCACGCTTGAAGGCAATTCCAGACTTTATGCGCAGTTTAACACGGCCTTGCAACACTGAGATGATGACAACTGTCATTTGTTCTTCGCCCAAATTCAGATATTCCGGGCAAATATCTTCTCGGCACACAAACACTACAGTAGCATTTTCATTTATTTAAAATTTATGTTTAGTAGTAAAGTGCTAATTGTGTGCATTTCATCTTCCAAAATTCCCTGATATAGGCATCAGGGATCAGAGAGATTCCATTTTTAAAAACATTAAGGAGTTTGGAGCTTTCCTCACGAACTGTAGGCATATTGACTGATGAAACATATCTTAAATTGTGTTGATTTCGAATCCAAATTCAAAGAGGTTCTCGAATTCATCGAATCTCTGGAATCCTTCATATAAGAAGAAGAAGAAGAAAAAAGAAGTACTCAATCATCTCACATCTTGACATTTTTCTATTGTTTCTTTAATAATAAAAATTATAAAATGTTTCTAAATCAAAGATATAAATCACGATAACAATGTGTTTAGATGACATCCCAATTAGAAGAGTTTTTGAGCTGATGTGCTATGCAATATGGCACAAAATGCGTTAATTTTGTTGCAAATATGCTTGTGGATTTTTACTTTCCCACACACTAACATTATGGCGGGTTAGTCTACTCCTTTGATGAAAGGTGCATTCATCGTTGAAAACAACTTGATTGCAAAAGTTTAATCTACTAGCATTTCTTGGAAATCACTGAATTAGACCTGCTGTCGTTCATGATCTGCAGGTCTCTGAGCCTAAAGAAACTAAAATCGAAGGATTTTCCAAGTTTTTCATGGTACTGCCACGGTTGGTGAGCTCGGAGGCTTGCGTTAACGTATCTGTGGATTATTCTAACATATTCTGCTCGAAAGCGATTGAACCGAGGGTTCAGAATTTGTCTGCATGGAATTCAAGCAAACAAAATGTTTTCTCTCCTGGTTTGACCTCTATTTATACCACAGCCATGCCCTTAAAAGCAAACATGTGGAAATAAATTTACGGGTGGAAGTATGACTCACAATTTACAGAGCTTCGTTTTATTAAGATAAATGTGTAGTGTTTTTTATTTATTAACAACCCGAATATAATGTACAACTATGTAGCTCTAGTGGTTTCAAAATGAAAACGCTGAGAGAACATATCGGATTTTAGCATTATTCCAAAGACAATCCAAAGGCAATCATCCATTGTCTGATATTCTTTGACTGGAAAGAAAAAAAATATCAAAGTATTATTAACAAAGAAAATAAAATCCACACTTTTGATAATGTTATAATAGCTAATATTACACCAGATTACTTAGGACGTCTTTTTATGACTACAGAATAATGAAGATATGCTTTTGTAAAACTTTATCCTGAAATGTAATAATTTCGCGCTATCTTTTTCTCTCCCTCCCTCACAAATAGAATAGACTTGGAAGGAGGAAGACGCATGACCCCAAAATACTAATTTGCAACAGGACAATTAAGTAAAACATTTAGGAATATCATACAAAGACTATGCGTATAATATAATAGTTATAAAAGCAAATGTTAATTATGATAATTACTTCGTATATATTTATGAAGATTGGCAACGAATTGTCCAAAATGCTAAACTTTGAAATGTTTATGAGTGGTATATCAGATTATTACTGTAGTTTCACTTATGTGTACACAATTAACACCGACACGAGTAGCGAGGTTGTTAAAGAACGGAGGGTTTTTTCTAGGCTTTTCTCAGTTCTCATAAATAGCAAATGCGGGGGAGGTACCCTAAAAGTATGCCTGAACGCAGCTTTTCTTAAAAAGAACCCCTTCCCAATTTATCAATTCATCTCATATATGCCTTTATGCCTCAGCAGTAAAAAGGGGGCGTTAAACACCATTAAAGAAGCACACAATTAAAAAAGCTGAAAACTGGTACATTGCTAGTGCATGTTTTGCCTCAAAGATTGTTTTTTTTTATTACATTACATTTGAACATCTTATTTTTGTATTTAGTTTGTACCTAATTAGGTATATTTTTAAAGGTTGTTAAACGATCTGAAATAGGATTTATTTGCTTTTATTACACCGATTCACAATAAATAACGAATGCTATTAAATATGTTAATGATAATTCTCAACTGTTAAAGTTTTGAACCTAAGGAATTTGCCGGCGCATGTACATGCAAATAAAAACGTTTACTGTGCAGATTTTAGTAGTTTCTTAGCTAGTATTTGTTCCCCGCCCTAAATATTTGCCTGTGCCACAAGTAAACTGCAACTGTAAAGGAAGGCTGAGTAAGGCAGATCTAGGTGTGTGTAATGTACATAAAAACAAGAAAGAAAAGCACTAAAGTTGTTCTGTTGAAACTGTGGTCCGGTTTCTCCCACTAGTACAGCGCTTAATGAGAAGTGAAACCGTCTGGCTCACGGTGTGCATAAATGTAATGCAACGTTGTATTTTGTAGCTTACTGATCAAGTAAGATATCCTAATATGTTTACTGTGACTATTTCATTCATGTGACGTCATCTTAAAATAAACCAATGAAACGAAACAAATTTTTGAATTTTCACCAATCACAGCCGGATATAGCAGTGAAATTATCAAATTCGTTCTATCACGTGACGTGCATTTGCCTTGTGGTCAACATAGCCAACTCTATACCTCCACTATATAATTCTTGAGCACGCATCACTGACCACTTTTTTGTGTTTTCAGTCATTGTAAATTTAACTAACTTAATGTGTATTCACTCAAGCAATTGTTTTTGCGTATCAGCCAAACAGTACGAAATCATAAATTATGTAACAATATCTACCTAAGCAACCATAAATCTTAATAAGCATGTTGTTCAGAATGATAAAATGTTTTCTTTGTTTTTGTTTGTTAGTTTTTTTTTATTAGTAAATCGAACAATAGCGATTGTAATAATCGACTTTCGTCAATTTAATTCTTACGATTTCTGAATAGAATTTCAAATATATGCCACTTTTATTCTTATTCTATTCCAAAATCCGTGTGTGGTTCTTCTCTATTGGCATTATTGCAAATCGACATTCCTCTGTTGTTAGATGGCTTGAAAAGGTTATATATAATGTAAATGTACAATTATTACAATATTGTAAGCCAAGTTTACTGGAATTTAAATTCTTATTTTATTCATGAAATAGTTCTAATAAATACCACTCCAGAGTCTGAGCTTTCCTGACCCTCGTGATAAATTGTCATAAATCTCTTACAAGTTACAAGTACTACAAGCGTTAGTTCTGTTATATTTGATAAATTTCCAGAGATATCAGCACAAAAGACATTAACTCCAAATCTGCGAAGCTTCTGCTATCATTGCAACAATTTTCAGATTAAACAAAAAATAAATGGCATGAGAAAGGCATTTAACTATCAAGTTAAATTATGCAGAAGAAATACCACAAAAATTCAAGTTAAATGCAGAATGTAATGAGATCATTAGATTTATCACATCCGCATTTGGAAACCTCATAATTAAGAGCTACAGCACATAGTGCAGTCTCCCATAAATTATAGTGTAGTTATTTCAAATAATTAAGAGACATTAAGTGGTATATGGATTGTTTGGTAGCAAACATTAGGAAATCTCAAGAAGGTCATCAAGAAGTGTTTGGTACCTGCTTCATTGCTGGGACCTTGTGGCTACAAAGGCCAGCATGTGTTATTAGGTACAAGTATCTCTGAATAATTTACGGAAATTCCATTCCTTAATTACGTCATAATAGAGGACAATTTTTTGTCTCTTGTTAATATGCATATCAACATGAATCAGGAAACGTCATGCTTATTTCTTGTCAGTATGTGCTGTCACTTTATAGAAGAATCTGTTAAACGGTCTCTCTTTAGGCGATATCTATGAAAAGAATAATGCTAATTGCTTTAAGGAAGATGTTGTGCATTGCTAATAAGTACATAGATGATTTATGCTCAACTGGTCACTACACACAGTCTATCATCTATAAAAAAACAAATGTTCCCACAAATCCGCTGAATTAAACAAACACGCGTTGTCCTTTAGTTCTTGTGTTGTTAATAGTACATTTCAAATAAGAGATTTTACATATTCTAGCCATACTTGTGCACAATTTTAGTTTTGTGATCCGATAAACAAGTTCCATAAGCAGTTGAAAATGCCACAATTTATATAAAGATCCTGGAGTAACCAGAGTATTGATGATCAAGTACACCTTACTTCTGTACGTCTTGATTTGATGTTTGTGGGTAAACAGAAAAGTAACATTGGATTATAAATATTTGAAAATAAAGCGATTTCTTCGTCCAAAATATTTTGGGCATTGTGTTTGACCTTGGGGACAGCGCAGGAGTCTTAACCTGTTTAAACTTTTTTTTTTTTGATCAAGAACTTACGTCAGCAACTATTCAAACGTGCAACACGCTTCTTGAGGTGAATGTCTGACCATACATACATGTCACACGAGTACTTTATTACCCGCTCATTATTGTCGATTTTTTTACTGTGTAATATGACTTTTTGTTGCATTCTATTTGCATAAATAACCAGCATGCATACATCCAAAGAGCATAATGATTAATGAAGTTAAAGAAGATTAAAATAAAGTGGGTGTGGTTACATACTTTCGGGTGACATTAATTATTTTTTTTCCAGGGGGAAGGTAAATAAAAAGCTTTAGCTAAGCTAAACAAAACTTAAGTTTAGCTAATGTCATTCGGGTCGTTAACTGAGAGTTCATTAACTGAAAGAATATTAAAGATAATATGAATACTATATTTCCGCTTAAAACATATGCTATATACTATACAAGACAAGCAACTTTTATTGTATCTATATGAACGGATTAAAGAATATTTGAAAAAGACAGAGTAAACATTTTTCTTCTAGTAATTTAATCGTACTTTACTTTATTTACTATAAAATAACGCCTAATATAAAAACAGATATAAGTGTTTTCCTGCCTATTTTTTCTTTGTCCTATTTAATATCCTTCATTTTTTATACTTTTAAGCTTAACTTTGTTTTCTTATAAATTTAATACTATTGCTTTAGTCGAAAAGAATATCGTAAGAAAACTGTGTTAACATATCTTTCTTATTACTGATTGCTCTACTAATTAATATTTAAAATTATAACATAAAAAGTATTTGAATTTTTTGATAATAAAATGGATAATAAAGCTTGCAAAAATAAATGTTTGTAAGCTTTATGGCATTTTCTAAAGTTCCTCTCATATATTAATCATACAACTATGTTTTATTAATGTTTGGGAGGGTATGCTTATAAATATACAAACAGGCCAAGGACTATGGATCATGAAAACCCATAATTAACAATCTTCAAGTTCAACATTTATTAATGTTATAGATCAAATATGGACAGATACGCTTCATCTGAGCTATTAAAATCCGCAAAATTTCACATAAAACAATTGTCGGCAAGTGACGATTCAGGGTAAAGTAGAAACCCAATCCTTATGTAAACTGCTTTGCCGTTGCCGAGATTGCCAATTGTTTATTTGGTTTATTTACGGACGCTCTTTAACATCTCAGGTCATGCGTCACTCTCAATTCAGGGCGTGAAACTGCCGATAAATTTTGCTCAGAGACCTCTTCTTTCAGGTTTGAGGTTCTTTCACATGCCGTAAATCTACGACATTGGACACGCGACTTTACTTCCCTTCCGAAGGAAGCCATACTTAGGAAGAAATCCATCGGTCCTGGCCGGGATCAAACCTACGATCTTGGGTTTAGGAGGCAAGTATGATTACCACTACACCACCAGGACGGACGAGATTGCCCATGCCCGTATAGACAACACCTCAAAGTCCCAATTTTTAGTCACATTATTGCGCGACACACTTAACGGCAAAGCAGTATGCTGTAGTGCTTTCCCCTTTCTTTTGTTTCACAAGTAAAAGCAAGAAGTTTTTATCACAGGATGTTACCAAGCACTAACGTACACATTAAACAACGCTTTTTCAGAGAACACAACACGCGCCAAGAAGCAACGCCTTTTAAGTTTTTCACATGGGCTGCAAATGCATCTGTTCTCATGAAGTGGGGCCATTGTCATTAACATCATGATGGATTTATTGCTCACATGAGAACGTGTGTTATGGCTGCGTACTACAAGACATCTCAGAGCGAGGACAAACTCAAAATGGCGAAAACCATGCACCTTTTCCTGCTACACGATCACCTTGATAAGCCAGCAGGTAATTGGCCCTTCAGTCAAATCAAAGGAGTATTCTAAATGCCCGTTAGCTATGCGTCTATGTGTAGATGTTTATCATTGACATAATTTCAGTAAGAGATTGCGTGCATGTGTTACTTTGTCGCAATCCCACTATCGAGCCCCACTGCTACTTAAATAACTGCAAGTTTCTCTAGCTCAACTCTTGTCAATGTGCATCATGCGAAATCTATTTAAAGTCCGTCACACAGGACCTGCATTAACTAAGCGAATTCCTCACAGTAGAGTAACTTTAAAAAAAAATTTAAAATTGTAATTATGGCCTTATTATTTACTGAAATGAAATAATTTGGCATTACTGTAAGGTATTAGGGGAATAAAATTAGAATTCTTGCAATCCATAAGTATCACAAAAGAGAAACAACATTTTAATTATTATTATTATTATTATTATTATTATTATTATTATTATTATTAAACCACAAAAATTGTTGGTGTATTTCATTAAACTACCACTTTTTTTTTTTTTTTGGATTGGTTTTATTTAAGGACGCTCTTTAACATATCAGGTCATCAGCGCCCCATTCAATTCAGTGCGTGAAACGGCCGGCAAATTTTGCTCAGAGGCCTCTCTTTCAGGCTTGAGGTTCATTTTCGTGCCGTAAATGTATGACACGGGACCCACGGCTTTATTTCCCTTCAGAAGGAAGCCATACTTAGGATTTTTACGCCCGAAAAAATTCATCGGTCCTGGCGTTTCATCGCGATCTTGGGTTTAGGAGGCCAGTATGGTAACCACTACACCACCAGGACCGACTAAATCACCACTGATAGACAAAGTAAATGTGTGGGTATTTTTAAACATTTTTATTTAATGTATCCATATTTATGAATTAAGCTCTTGATATCATTCTTACATTCCCTAAAATAGAGAGAAATAACAGAAAGTTTCGAGTTACATTGTGCATTTAAAAAATGTGCATATATTTCAATAAAACAAAACATGTTACCTACTATTTAAAAACAAATAAAATTTATTAAGCAAATGCACACAATGAACAGTAAACAATCGAGCGTTTCATCGATTTTCATTGGCTTTGAAATTTAATTTAAATGTTATTGTAATAAAGACTTTTAAACGTTTACTGAAGGTATAGAGCGCTCTAACATACAAATATAGTTCTCAAACACGTATAACATTAATATTTCACATTTGCTATTATCACGACGATACTTTTGTTAAATATAAAACATATACATCGTTATAAATACAATTTATATTCCTTTTATTTTAAAACAATATAAAAAAATTAAACGGAAGAGAGTTTTTTAAATTTCCGTGAAGAAACAAATATTGGTGCCGCTAGAGCGTTTTATAAAATTTGGATTTCAGGTAACCCCCCTCCCGATTTTCCTGATTTTCAGGAACTATTTTTTTTATTTTATTTAAATGGCATATACGGAGTTTCATTGTGGAAAAACAAATATTGGTACCGAGAGAAAGATTTTTAAATTGTGGGTTTTAGGTAAATCCCCCCTCTTAATAATCTGATTTCACTAATTTTTCTGGAAATATTTTTCTTGTTCTATTTAAATGGTATATACAGAGTTTCATTGCGAAAAAGAAAACTTACTGCCGTTAGAGCGATTTTTAAAGTTTGGGTCTCGGGTAAACCCTCCCTCCTAATAGGCCGATTTCACTTATTTTCGGAAACTATTTTTCGTATTTTATTTCAATGGCATATACCGAGTTTCCTTTAAAAAATTAAATTTGCAGTTGCTAGAGTGATTTAACCCCCACTCGTTTTTTTCAGGTATATCTCCACTCCTAATAGCTCGAGTGTCACAATTTTCGAAAAACATTATTATTGATTTATTTTAAAGAAATTTAATGATTTTCGTTTAAAAAATACGGCCGGTAGAGTGATTTTTAAAATTTAAAAAAAATTCGCTTTAGGCTAGCCCCTACCCCAATGGTCTAATTCAGCTGGTTAACAAATTCAACGAAGCGTTTATTAATTGGTGGTTATATGCCGAGTTTCTGATAAACACAAAAATTAGACTTCTAGAGCGTTAACGCACCTATATATATATATATATATATATATATATATATATTATTTTTTTTTTTTTTCCATTATCATTTTCAGTACTTAGGTAGGATCGATGGATATTTGAAGACATTTTTCAAAACTCGTTTCACTAGTACATTCGCAATAGATACATTCCTTCGGAATTCGCTAAAAATAAACGAATGCATGAATGGAATTAATTAAGGAACAAATGAATGATCGCAATTATTGAGCTCCTTACTCTTCTGATTGCCTTCATTTTTCAACATAATTACGTTTATATTAAATAGTCTCGTTCTCGAGTTATTTAATTTTTAGTATGCAATATAATAATATCTGTTGCATACAACTTAAAACGCTTTAATATGAGGACGGTCCGAAAATTCTTGGCCTAACAACACAGAAAGGAGTGCTGGGGAAACATCCATGGAGAAATTAATTTGTTAAACTTACCTAGAATAACAGGAGAATTAATAAAAGCAATATCTCCTAAAAAAAAGTGTGTCTACTTTTATAGCTGTTGAAGGAAAAGAGAGGAAATTGCTGCGTTGTGTGCTTACGTCACGGTTGTACCAATGTAAGAAATATACTAGAAGCGGAAATATAAGGAATAATGATGAATAAGGGAAAATTCACAAATATTGAACATGAAAATAGTTACCTGAAATAAAAGTTTATGTGCAGGTATTACTGCTTGATAAAAGTAATGCGTATCTAAAGTAGGAAATAAAGTCCAGGCGGAAAATAATGGGTAAATTGCATATAGCAAACTACCCGTTCTTAAACGTTGCACATGGCCATGTTGAAATTTATTGACACCAGAAAACAAACGACTGAGGCACCTATGCTATCAATACAATAATCGAAAAAAATGCAATTAGTAATCAACTCACACACACAGGGACGCACATACTAGCTCAGCGCTAACCTCGGGTAAATCCTAGAAACCGGAGGAACCAGTGGTTTATTTGCGGCTTGCTACGGCCTGACGGTCTCCACTCGTCTTCTATTCGAAAGATTCACGACGCTGAGAAAAATCTGAAGCTGAGGCACAGATTGCTGTAAAATATCATACAGGGAACAGTATTATATGGAAAAATAACCACTGAACCACAACGAACCACTGAAGATAGTTCGCAGAGCCGCCCTTTTGGGGAAAACGAAAGATAGGCATGTTAACATGAAGTTTACCTTTGAATACTTGCGACTATAAATCTCCGAACAGCAATAGCTATATGAATAATATCTGCACTAATTTTCCTACGATTTGATGTAATAATCTGTTCACTGATTTATCGGTATGTTTTCAAAATTTTATATATTTTGTTTTGAAATGTGTATCTCGAAGAAAGTTTGTATGTGGGCTTGAATTTGAACGCTTTTTCATTTCTCAACATATTGTATCAGTACAAGCGATGCTCCAATGCCATTATTCTATCCCTGAAGTTGTCTCTGGAAAATCTGTAAATTACTCTTCTACAGCTGTAATCTGCTTGATTTAATGAAAAACGCTGACAAGCGAAGAAGAGCAGTCGACAACGAGGAGAACAGTTCTCATAAATAAATTTATAAATTTCATTTGAATTTTATTTAGCTCTAAACCATCATTCAGAAACAATTTTATTATTGCACGATACTCAATTGTATTTTATGTAGCACCCACAATACATCTGCTTTAAAAAGCTATATTAAATCAACTGTTTGGAGCAATGACTCACATTTCAAATGAATGCTTAAGGTGCAATTAGCTTTACAATTGCATGACAAACTTAATCTTATAACTTTAACGTCCCTTAATGCTCATTGAATGACTTGATTAAATTTATTTACCAGTACATATTATGCGAATACAATTGTTATAATTTTAACATACATTTTAGGTGGTACAATTAACAAATAAACGACGTTTTACTATTAACACACTTTCTGTTTGCTATAAACCGTTCTATAATTTAGAAGTAGTTGTATTTCATACTGAATGGCTTGGATATATTGGTCTACGAGCACGTGTTATATAAACACAATGGTTATAATTTTAACACAATTTATAAATAATACAGTTAATAATTAGAAATGTTATAATTTAATTTAATATATTTTCTATTTGCTGTAAACATGATATAACTAGTAATTTCTTATAGTTTATTGAATGACCTGGCTACATTAATCTATCAGTATGCATTATGTAAACTTTTATGGTAGTTTATACACAGATACAGTATTTTAAGACTATATATTGAACTTAACATTTTATTGTTTTGTCTATGTCTAAGGAGCCTGCTGCTTTCTGGCAGTAAAGATTAAATATGAACTTTTTCCTTTATGTTTTTAATTTACAACCCAGCAGTCTGCAGGAGCAAAACTATTAAGACCCTCAATTAAAGCAATAATGAATATCATTTAATATTTTTATCATTAAAATTAAGTATTTTTATGGGCATTTTAGACATTAAACGAGAAACAAACAAGCACACAAGCAATCCATTTGATATAGAACAAAACCACAGAGTATATTTCATGTCGGCTATTACACGAATTATATTAACTTATATTACTTATACCAGCTGAAGATTTTATTTCGCAAATTGAGTAGCCTAAAATTGAAAAATAATGTTGAAAAAATAGTTTTTATCATATTACTTAACACTTACATGTTTTTCACAGGTGTCCTTCAGATAGTGTTTAACCCTCTGACCGTTTACATTCCAACCGAGATACAAAACACGGCAATGTGATTGGAAGCAACGAGAGCCGGTTGAACACCCCATGGTGCATGGATATCTGCAGGAGGAACCGGCCCAAGAGTTACAATATGTATGTGTTTGCGATGCGCAGTTGTCACGTTCACCTAACGCGGAAACTGATCCAAGCACGCGTTTCCAGCACTTCCACATTGCACAAAGAGTTGATCAGTCGAGTGCGGATATATACCTGATGCAAGAATTTCTAAAAATCTGTTCTTTTGAGAGTAATCACGAAACCGTTCTAAATTTTTACTTTGAAGTGCCAACAACCTGAGCTAGGGATGGGTCAACCTTCCAGAGAGATATTTAATAACCTCAAATAATTAATTCTAGTTGCTGTCGTCCAGAATACACTTCTTAAGCAACAATTTCCCCCATTTAGAAATTAAATCTTCACGTGTGGAAAATCCGATTATGAATTCTTGTAGATTTTTCAATGGCAATAATAACTGCAATAGTGCAATGAACCATACTAGACATTGACTGATGGTATGGCATGATGGCATTTATATCTTTATTACATAGGGTTCTCATTTCGCTGATTAATCAAATAATGAATTTGCTGTCAGTCACTTTGAACATGTTTTATGATAATGGATATAATAGTAATTATTATTATAACTGATTACGAAATAAAAATAAAATGCGCAGGGCATCATTTTCCCCGGAAGTAGCTAGGCACTTTTACAGTAATTTACCAATGAATATCTCATAAACCACCAAAATGAAGGGCCTAAATACCTATGACCACTCAAACCAGACCATAATCAAAGGGGAAATTAAACTATTGCTTTTGCACAGACCTAGAACTAATTAATCTTAAGAGCGTTGAGGAGAATATTAAAAATTGTACTTAGCTTTTTTTATAGTTTTATTCTCTTAAACTTTGTGTTAAATTTAGTATGTAATATATTGTTCTTTTTAATGCCTAAATAATTTTTAAAATGTTAAAAATATTCTTTGATTGAATCTAAATATTCATAAATAAAGATAGGTGGAAAACTTTAGGGTACATCTTAATTTCCCACAAATGTTTAATATCAATCTGCAATTAAAGGCAATTTATAAACTTATAATAAAGATATAGGGGCTCTAGGTTTCACAACGTGCTGTTCATGCATTATTTAACCGTATATTGTGATTAATTTCAACATTTTTAATTGTAAAATATCTACATTCTTTTATAAATGTATGAAAAACTCTTTACAATTAAAAACGAAATTGCATGGTAGAACACATATATAATGGAAAGATAAACGAAATGGTTAAATAATTAAACCAGAAGATTCTGAACCGCTTCAAGTTTGTGGTCACTTGAACCGGCATTTTAAAATTATAATATCGATTTGAATCAACGTTGCTACTTTCAGATTAGTAGCACACACCCTTGTTCTTTAAGATGTTCTGGGTTTCAATCTCACCTCGGTATGTGTAATTAATCCGAATGGCCTTGATGACACAATCTTGGCTCATGATATAGAACGAATAGCTATGTCCGAGAATCGAACATGATACCTTGCGGCGCAAGTCAATCAACCCTCCCTGCCTCCCCCTTCCATGCGCGCACACAGACACACACACCTACTACTACAACGAAACTGGCCCATTTAACATTTATAACCGCTGCTGCTAACACAACATCCGTTGCTACAGATTTCACTTTCCAGCAACCAGCACTTTCCAAAGCAAAAATGTGATAGTAAACAACCCAAACCGCTATATTTAATTGGTAGAAATCGTCCCAGTACAACTTATAAAAAAGTTTAATTTCAGCCATTCAATGTACCTCGGCAGCACTTCATGTTTTCTGCAATGAATAAAGTCTCCAATTACAGCATTTATGAACTAGAATTAAAAATATGGAGGGAGCATACATTTATAATTTTTGTACATACTTTCTGAGCCAACAGCACTGAGATTAATAACCTTCAAAAACGTTTAAAATAGTTCAAATTTTCATATGTTCAAGCGCAACAGATACATTTCTGAACATTTTAATTCAAAATGGGATTTAAAACTTACAGGAGAAAGCATCACTCAATACGTTGTCGGAAGGTAAAAAGCAGAACTGAGCTTAATTACCCAGTTAGAAGTTAAGCTTTATAAAGAAAGAGACAAAAGAATATCAGCTTTTCTGAAACATAACCTATATGATTATTATCACGACAAATGAAAACATGCTATATTAAACAGATATCTCTGAAGTAATATTTGCATCTACTTAATTTAACGTTTAAACGTAGCATTTTAGTTTTATTTCCGGAATAGGAAAGAAAAGAAATGTTTTCTATTTCCTTTACAACTAGCATGTAGCAATAACTGTTTTATTTATTCACAGTTCAAAAAATAACCTACAAATTTGACAAAAATAAATTAAAATAAATAATAATATTACAACTTACCTGTAAAATGAAAATATTGACCAAAAACAGTTAAAATTTGCTCACAACACTATTACAACAATGAGATGCCACTGTACTTACGTTATATTGTTGCCGAAGAAGATGACGGAGGGGGAAATGACACCAAAAGTGTAAGTGTTCACAAAGCAGTGTGCAGGGACAGTGAGCTAATGAACAAGCCGTAAGTCTAGAGGTAGACTTTTAACCGGACGCCGTGGAGGGGGCGATCTAACCTACTGACAGAGAGGGGGGGCTCCTCAGTGAGAGTGAAAGGTAAGGAAAGTTTTAGCAAAGCAGAGAGGTGCGACCAGAGGCATGTTGTGCGCTTTACGTTGTTATGTCGCCTGCAAACTTTCCGACAAAAATTCAATCTCTGCTAAGAGTTTTGTAACTCTCTCGAAAATAAACCAATGATTATATAAATGAAACATGCTCTTAAATGTTGTTGTTATTATTTCTGGATCAATGGTGCTTAAATTTTTCAAAGATAAGTTTCTTAATTGATAGAGTATTGTTCACAAATCTGATGATTGCACTTTCCGATGCAAATGTTATTCCTGGAAATTTAGCATAAAATTCTCCCTTACTGTATTTGTAAAATTTGTTTTGCACATGACAATCATAAATAACCATTCTTTGTTCTATCGCACATTCTCGGCATACTCCACAATACCTACACAATAAAAATTCTAACACGGACTTAATAAGAAATGCAACTGAAACAGCTGGCGTGATAAACACGACAGAGTAAGATCAACGGAACGTCAGCGGAACTTAAACTCCAGTTTTACCGCGAATCGCGCTCAAATTAATGCCATTCGGTTTCCACTAATGTATATAAACTCTGATTGCGTAGTGCAGTGACAACAGGGTATTTCCTACTTTAAATTCGTGGATCTAACCTAAAATCATTAAGATTCATTACCTCTTTTGCAACTAATTGGTGTAGTAAAGTTCTGACAAATATTGTGATTTAAGAAATGTCTTGAGACTTAGATAAACAAGCAGGTAATAGGAAATGCAAATATTTTTCACGAACTGATAAAACAGTTAAGGAATTAGCACTGTCAGGAACATTTGTCAAAAAATAGAATTTGTTTGCTTTTTGCTTCCACCCAAAGAAGGAAAGCATATTTTCCAATCAATTTATGTAATAAAATCCAAAAAACCAAGATGTAGTTATCCATTTATTATAAGTTACATGTTTTATTACAATATATATTACACTTTCAAATATTTTACTATTCATATATTTCGCTTTGCTTATATTTCAAATATATCCATTCGTTATTTACTTTTAAATTTCTTAAATTATAGCACAACAGTGATTCAGATTTCTTTGTTAGCAATGCATGTACCCTTAAGAGAATTAAACATTTAAAAAATCAAAATAATATATCAAGAAATAGCTTAATATTTTTTACTTTGTAAGCAAATGATTATTTAAAAAAAACGTAACATAAATGAGATAATTTAATATATTAAAATGCCATACAATCATTTAAATATAATAGGCTATAAGAAGAATTGCCGATTTACCAATAACAGTAGCTAAAAATGGACTTTTTTTAAAAGTACAAGACGTGTGAAGCTAAATACCGACCCAGAATTTCGCAATTGTATGCACATTCAGGAGTAATTTAAGCCAAAGCTAAGGTTTCTGTTACGTAGCGGTTACAGTTAAAGACTTGTAACCCAATGCAAAATATGTCTGTGGTTCAATATCACCCGGGTCGGCGAACTTGAATGAGGTTTCTCCCCAAGTTTTTGCTTAATCAATTATAGGAATGCTACATAATCTACAGATTCTGTCGTCGTCGTCGTCCGTATTAGTAATTTGTTTTAAATATCTTGTTCCCAACTATTGGGAAGGAGCTTGAAAAAAATATCGTGTGTTTACAAGCTATTACAGTCCCAAATATCCCTTATTTTTCGCCTAATTAAGAATGTCTTTATTAAACATGAGCAGATCATAATAAATATAATTAAATTTAATTGAGGTTATAAAGATGAACTAACTTACGGTATTTAAGACACCCAACTTCGCCAATTTGAAAGAAAAAATTACATTGCTTTTGGTTACTTTATTGTTCATATGAAAATATGAATTTATATGGTAAAAATATGTCCTGAACTTTAAAAAAAAGCTTATAGAGGAAGAGAAAATCACAAAACAACCAGTTGCACGTCTCTGATAGATTTTTAATCTAAAATGAAAGCTACATTTGAACTATTAGATTTTGAAAAGCAGTAAATGTTCATTTAATGACTTATTAAAATGCATTTGGGCGGCGAAATTCGGAACTTCATTTCTTTCCGATTAACCAAATGTTAAATAAACCGCTTGACGGAAAATTGTGCAAAATATATTATTTGACACACGCTTACGTTCAGTATTAATGAACTTGACATAGAGAGAAGGGGACACGCTGAAGCTGAAAGTAGTACTGCAAACAAGATCACTTTTAGATATGTATATCTGGTTCCTATTTCCGGTTCCGACCCGTTTGTACTAGGTTTGAAAGTACTTCCTATTTAGCAGTTGCGCTTATAATGGCTAACATTGGTTTTACTTATGAGATGCACGAGAAAACACCATCATTTTTAAGATGTCGTTCCATTGCAACTCGTTTCCCAGTGTGGTTTAGTGGTTACCATACTTGCCTCCTAAACCCAAGATCGCGGGTTCGATCTCGGCCAGGACCGATGGATTTTTTCGGGCGTATGGCTTCCTTCGGAAGGGGAGAAGGGAAGTAAAGCCGTGGGTCCCGTGTCGTACATTTCGGCACGATAAAGAACATCAAGTCTTAAAAAAAAGAGACCTCTGAGCAAAATTTGTCGGCCGTTTCACGTCCTGATTTGAATGGGACGCTAATACCTGAGAGCGTCCGAAAATAATAATAATAATAATAATAATAATAATAATAATAATAATAATAATAATAATAGTTTCCCAGTGTGTAACAGAAGAACTATAAGTGATATACGATGTTCTTATTTACACAGATATATCACAATAACTTTAAGTTGATACATCTTGGAAATTTCTTGTTTTATAATATGTTCTTTCAAGGAGGTTCATTGTTCACTGGGCTCTTCACGTGACCCCAGAATAAAAAGTCATTGGGTGATCGAGCTGGCCATGGAACAGGACCACTACGACCAAACCACGTGTGCCTGAACTGTTCATCAAAGTATTTCCCAACATTCACTGCAAAATGCGCTGGCGCCTCATCATGTTGAAATCATATACGTCTGAAAATTATCAGCCGAGACAGAACCGAGCAGGAGTTCAAGACTAGTGGTGGACCGCACTGAAAACATGCACTGCACTCAACTCTAGCAGTGAAATGTTGTGTTTTGCTTGGAAACAATCATATTCCGAGTAAACAATACAAAGGTGGTTGAGTTAAACAAAAACGAAAGCAATGACATTACCGTAAATGAGCCACCGGAGAACATGGATTTCTTTTATCAATTAACTCAGAGAACATCCCTGAACAACTTGTGAAAGTTTGTCAGTGGAGTTCAGATTCATCCTGTATAAGGTAGATATAAGTTTATGAATATAAAATTTCTTCTAAGTTATTTTTACTTATAATTGAGTTAATTATACACTTCTTTATTGTAGTTGAAGAAGTTAGGATGTACATGTACTTAGCAATTTTTTAAGTATTTACTAGTCTATATTATTAAAGTAACGACAAGTTAAATGGACACATTGTTATTTTTAAACTTTATTTTAGACAATGAAAACGAGGTCTTATTATACAGCTATTATAATTAGTGCTAATTCAAAGCTAATTGCTTTGAAAGACAACCTGATGTTCTATACAATGTATGGAAAACGTTACCTTAACTGTGAATAGTGTGTGTGAGAAGTAACATAAATATAATTGTGTACTGAGTGTTGGAAAATGATAAACATTAATTTAATTTGGAACTAAATAAATGTTCAGCTCTTTCATCTCTAGGTGAGTTTGTTTGTTTCATATTTTTAACTTAAAATCCACTGGCGCTCTTTTTTGTCCTTTAAGAGTACAAAAATCAAATTGGAAAAAAAAAAAAAAGTTTACTTTAAACTACTATCCACTAAACTGTGTCTCATTATTTGAAAACCGTGTCTCATTATTTGAAAACATTACATCATTTTGGAATCAAAGTCAGAGAGGAAAAATTGGAGGTCACAGCTGAAACTTGAATCACGGATCTTTGGCTACCGTGCCGATGCTCTTACCATGAACTATCCAACCATAAACATGATATTCTCCATTTGAACCTATTATATATAACCGTGCAAACCACTAAGGATATCTAATTGCAGAGATTTTATACCCAAAATCTTCGAGTACTTATGGCCTAGACACGGCTTGTGTGTTGGGTTAAGGCTTGGAATCAGAAACAAATAGGAAAAATTCCAAGATCACGGCCGGGACTCAAATCACAATTGAAGAGTGGATATGTCAAACGTTAAATCATTCTAAGTGCCCAAATACATATTCTAGTCGTGTTCTAAGTGCCTATACACGAATGAATTAGTTAAAATGTTCGTTAATAGATAGACCAATTCTTAATGCTGTGCTATGCTACCATGGGATGTTCTAAGTGCCATATCATGATAATATTAGTTTTAAAGGAAATATTTATAGTACAGTAATATTTAGTGACTATAGCTTTTTGAGTTGCGATAGAGATTTTACTATTATAGAGAAAAGAAAAATAAGTAAGACCTTCATTTTTCAGGATTTACAAAGAATTGTAGATTAAGATAAATCTATTAATCTTTTTCATGTAGTTCTAATAGGGTCAAGTGCTTTCTTTGATTTTTAAGAATGTTGCTGATTAACTGTTAACAATAAATATAAGTGCAACATTTTAAAATGCACAACGCATAAAGTAACTGGACTTCATCCATATAAATAGCTATTAAAATTACTTATTCGCTATTAGAAAGGTGGAGAGTTTTTGCAGTTTTAAACAGAGTAAAATCAGTAGTTGATATATGTACAGCAACCTGGGAGATCAACCCCGTTTATTGGTTGAAAGAAAGAAAGACCTCTCTCCATGTTACCTTTCTTCCTGAAGAGCACAGTGTTTTATGAGACACCAATTTCAATTCCTGTGTAAGAATTCAAAAACTAAACTCTTCCTATCAGATATGAGAAAATGAGATTGATATTTTTGTACTTTTGCCCTTAACAATACATTTTGTGCTTAATAATATTATAATATTTTCCTGTTAATCATTAATCTTATTTTTGTGATTATTTTTCTCTTAAACCCGAAGTAAAATGCAACAAAAGTTTGAATAAACTTGTAACCGACTCTTTCATCATATGACCTTCTTATTGTTATTAATTTTTTAATCCCCGATCATTATATTTTGGCAATGATTTATTATACAAAATAATTTTGTAGTAAAAATGTCTTCATAAGGACTTTGGGTGTAATAAGTTAAATACTAACAGAAATGGGTAATTTTTTGTTTGTCCTATAAAATTTAGAAAATGGCAATTAGAACTTTTGACATTTCCACTCTTCAGATCTTTGGTTTGCCGTGCTGATGCCTTACCATCTGAGCTACCATGCCCTGCACGACCATAGCCGCGAATCTCCTTCATCTGAATCTATTATACCCTGAAGACCTCTAAGGTCATCTCATTGCAGAGATTGTATCCTTAGGAGGTGACTCCGATTTCAAGTCTTAGCCCAACACACGGCTTATGTGAAAAAAATCACATTTCAAATTAGGATTTTTTTTTTGTTTACGGTGAGAGTACATTTGTGATATGAACTGCTACTGAGGAAGGCTGTGTATTATGAATTTTGTTAATATTATTAGGTAAACGTCTGTATATTTCTTCTTTTCTCAAATTTTATTCTTCATCTTAATATTTTCCACGTTATATTGGTTTATACCTTAATATGGTTGTTTTTGTCGACAAATTTTCTTTTCTCAGTAGCTTAGTTGAGCTGTGTTTTTACGCTCTTAGAAATAAATTCTCTATTTACGGTTTTTAAAAGTAGTTTATTAAGTATTTTGGGAAGAAACTCTCAATCTGAAAAATAACATTGCATTTTTTCAATATGACTATCATTCACTAAGTTTGGCAGTATCAGTGCGATAAAATATGTTAGCAATCAATTGCTTTTAACTCTTTTCCCTTTTATTCATTGTGGAATATAAAAATAATTGTAAACTGAACATTTTCTGAAAAGCTATTAATTTAGATATACCAGGTAGTAACCTTTTTATGATTTACTGCTTGTTTTTTGAGAAATGTTACTTCTCCTTGTATCATCCGGTTCAACGATACACACAAGGTCATTTGTCTTGTACCACAAACTCTAACACAACGCTTCTGTGCAATTCGACTCATCGAAATAGATGAAAGAAGCAAAAGAGATAAATAATGAATTAAAATAACGGACAAATAAAAAGGAAGAGATACAGAAAGAATGGGGAGATCTTATATTCTTAAATAGTAAATGAAAGAACCGTTGAAAGCTATAGAGCCGGAAACAAACATGAGATAACAAAATAAGGATTTCACAAAGAAAAATTAAGCAAAAAAGAAAAGTAAAAACAGTTGGTAAATGAAAACTAAAAAATGAGAAAAAAAAGAAGCCATAAAGAACGAACGAAAGAAAGAAAAGAGGAAAGAACAAAGAACAAAAAAAAAAAGAAAAAGAAGAAGCAAACCAAAACAAGAATCTCTCGATAGATGCGAAATGGTAGGTACTTTTAAAGAGAAAATGAAAAAAACTGATGAAAGCAATAAAATAAAAAACCGATACGTATCAAGATAGATTACAAAAAAATAAAAGCTTAGAAGGAAAAAGAAAAGACGCTGAATAGAAGAGAATAAAAAAGAAAGAAAGGAAGGAAGAAAGGAAGGAAGAAAAATGAAACATAAATTGGAATCCCAAAAGAAAATGAGAAGACAAGAAAAAGAAAGAAAAATATAAATTAATTAATAAACGAGAAAAGACATTAAAAGCGATACAAAATGACAGATGAAAAAAAACGTATAAAAAGGAAAAAAGTTAACAAAACTATCGCGTAAGCCAAAATAAGAATATCGTCAGCAAAGCTATGAGCAAGAAACAGTCCTAATTTTGTGAAAGATCTCATTTCATGAACTATGGCTAATTAAAATTTCAGTAACGCGTATTACATGCTAACAGAGCAACTATTAGAAAATATCAAGTACTTAAGAGCAATTTTGCACACCTTCCTAAAGGTTACAATTTCATATTAAGAGGAAAGGCCATGTACGCCATTTATACTTTCCTTTGAAATAAACGGATGGTTGTTGACGTGGCTACATGACGGCAATAATTGAGATTCACGAACGGTTTCTACGGTAATCAAAATAGATCAGCCAAGTCCTATGTAAACCCACATCTCTCTGTACTATGCTCCAACATATAATGAAATGAGCAGATTTTGAACCAAAATTCTTGTAAGTTTCTCAGAGGCTGGTCATTAAATTTGTGGATGGTATTGAATAAAACATCATCGCTCTAAAGACATTAGGCGCAGGGCCTGTTGCGGAGTTTTGCTTAGGTGGGAATTTAAGGTATTATTCAGTGCTAGATATGGTAACTGCCTTTAGACAAAACAAATTATACTAAATACCCAAATAACCTAATAGTTCTTATTTTATCCAGCTGTAAACTAGAACAGAAAACTCTATGCAGACTTCTCCTGTGTCTATCTACTAAATGAAGAGTACATGGGTAAAACTATCAAAGTCCACTTTTGGTGAAATTTGAGATTTTGGTGCCATTGGATTCCAACACATTCACACAGGGATAAAGCCACATGTACTTAAAATCACCACAGAAAAAAATAGTGCCAGAAGAAAAAACAAACAGAGTTCTCTGTAAAATGGAAAAACAATCACAGTCCACATAAACTAAATGGTTCTAATTTTATTTCAGAAGAGTCTGTTGTTGGTCAGCTTTGTTTTTATTAACCTACTTATGCATCGTTGTGGCTTATATTTTACATATTAGACTGCATTATTGTTCAGGCAAGGCTGTGTTACTGTTGTGTGCAGAATTTCGACATGGAATCAAGTGATGGAAATATCACAGTTCATCAGAGTGGACCAAAGAAAATATCTAAACTTAGTGATGATAGCAAATCCATTAGATCAATGAGTTACATTCCCAATGAACATTGCAAATGCAGAAAACAGTGTTTCATTAAAGTTGCAAAACAAGAACGCGATTTATTAATCCGTGAATTCAGTTTACTTGGTGATGAAATCACAGCAGTGCATACTTGTGTTCTTTACATAGTATCAGTTTTACCAGCGAAACGAAGAAGACCACGGAAATCAGAAGAATACCAACCTCAGGACCATTCTTACTCGTACAAGGTACGCGTACAGAGGAAAAGAAACAAACTTGTCACAAAATCCTCATGAGTGATTTGAGAACATCAGAAGATACCTCGTGAAACCATTGATTGGATTGATTTGATTTTTTTACTGGCGCTCTTTAACATCTCAGGTCATCAGCGTTCCATTCAAGTGAGAGCGTGAAACGGCCGGTAAATTTTGCTCAGAGGCCTCTTCTTTCAGGCTTGATGTTCTTTTTCGTGCCACAAATCTACCACACGGACTCACGGCTTTACTTCTCTTCCGAGGGAAGCCATACTTAGGATTTTTACGCCCGAAAAAATCCATCGATCCTTGCCGGGATCGAACCGTGATCTTGGATTTACGAGGCAAGTATGGTTACCACTAGAAGACCAGGACCGACCGCGTGAAACTAGCTACCTGTAATGTGTGTTCCCAAGTTATTTTTAAATTATAATCATGGTCTTCATTTCTTAATAAAGAATACAGAAAGACATGTCCAATGAAGATGAGAGAAATGAGAGAAACTGTAACTGATAAATCTCTCTAAAATTACAACCAGTCGAACAACCTACATGGCTCCTGGGAGTCCCATGTTGTTGCCGTACAGAGACTAGTGAGCTGTCTGTCTCTTCTTATTAAGTTTAATTTCACTTTACAAGGCAAAATATAATGACCTACAATGCCTCAAGAAATTCTGTTCCGAAAATACTCAAATGTATTTTTCAAGGTTACCTTTAATAGACATTGAATAATTTTGATTGAATGATTATTTTTAATAGTATTTCATTAATATTTATATTTTCCTCAGCAAATATCAGCTACATTGCATAAAATAGTTAATGGGCTTCGTTTGTTTTAATCTACATGTGTGCTTTGACATTTTATTGTTAATTAACATGAGCAAATAACATCTCATAATAATTTCAAAAGAAGGATCCGTTAGAAAACTACTTTAAGAACTATTCTAGAAAAATGTTTCTTTATATCTAATGTGCTTAGTTTTGTAGCGTTTTTAAACTTCAAATTACATTCCTATAAAAAAGTATAAAGTGGTCTTTGATTGCTTTTTCCTTGAATCCTTCAAACGCTTTACAACCGTTACACAGCAGTAGTTCATAAGCACAGCAGTTTATTCTATCTTACTCATACCAAGAGGTGTGACTTATGCGGTAACGCTTTGATCTTTCCTTTGAGAGGTACTGGTTTCAAATCCCTGAGGTTTGCCATACTCACAATGTTGTTTTTTTTTTTTCTTTCCATAGTTTCCCCATGTCACTTAGACGAATGTTGTGAGGGATATTTGCTATTTCTCATTGTTCATTGCAATGCCAGAAGGCATGGGTTGGTGGTAAACGGTGTGCAGTGCTGGAATTTTCTAATTGGAAAAGCTGCCTGGCGTCTGGTGTGATAGTTGCCCTTCCAAGAGGCTCGAACTCCTTGAAAGTGTGTTGGGCTTTACCGGGGTTGTAAAGATAATTAAAGAAAAAAAATCTTTTGTTTATCTGCACTTGCATCAATACCTTTCGCCCTTCGCATCCCTCACTTCTTTCCTTTCCCCCCTAAGTTCAGTGGGTTACGAAAAGTCCTCGTTTGCGCTTCCCTGCCTCTCTCCTACGTTTCACCCAATCCCCAATTTCACCCACCTTATCCAAGGCGATGGTGACGAAACAAAGGAAAAGAAGACAAATAAATTGAAAGAAATGACATCTAGAAGGCGAATTGTTTTAAAAGTAATGGTACGTTGCATTGTTAAGAATTAAATTTTTCAATAATAATAATAATAATAATAATAATAATAATAATAATAATAATAATAATAATAATAATAAAACACTCTGCATCATAAAACATAACTATTTCAACAGAGATTCCGAAAAATGACAAAGTAAAAATTGTAAACATTTTGAAAACAATGATTTAGATTACTAATATTCGAGAATATTACTAATATATGAGAATATTACTCACTTATAACATGAATGGTCAGGGCCGCTGAGGCCTGGCATTTTTCTTATTTTTGCCGCCCATTTCATATACCAGTTAGTATAGATATGAGTAGGGACAGGGGTTTTATTTTATAATAATCCCATTAATAAGTATGCATTTATGCACTGAAAACTTCCATAATATGTACATAAATATGCTTACGTGAAAAGTATTAATGCATCATATTGACAAAATAAAAATTTAACGCAATTTTATGTAATGTCTTCGTGAGTTAAAATATTGTGGAAACCATATGGATTATTTAATACTTCAAAATATTGAAGAGTTAGGCTATGTTTTTCATAAAAATAAACAAATAATGGTACTCATATTTTTAGTTCTACACAATTTCAACTTCCTTTCTGTTGCAGTTTACGACCATCAGACGTTTAAAGTTTTCCATAGTTAACCGCCTCCATTGCTTCTTAAGATAATCTTATAGCGGGGAAACTTGCTTGAGAGTTACCATCAGTGTTACCAATTTTCACGACTGACCCGATGGTACATATTATTCGGAAATATCGCATTTGTAAATCAAATATGAAGATAAAATAAATGAAATAAAAATATAATTATAAAATATACATATAAAGCAACAAATATGCAAACTTTTGAAATAATATGCTGATTAACAAAAGAAGAAAAATGTGAATTATATGCAACATAAAATACTGTTCAAAAAGTAGGACATTTTATGATTAACTCACATACCAAGTGAGCATATATTTCTGACAGCATTAAAATCCTGTCCCAAGATACGAGATTAAGCTTTACGATACATCCATAATGTGACTTCCGTTTTGCGAAACTAAAACCGAAACTCATAATTAAATTTCTAAGCCTCATAAGCAAAATATCAAGCCTGTTGGAAAATTTTCCAGTTATAAAATAACGATGCTCAAGTTTTCAGAACTCGCATGTACAAGATCACTGTTCAATATTCTGTTAAGCCTTATATTATAATTACCATCTTAACTATGTTTTCAAAGCTCCTGTTCTATAGGGAAAATCTAGAAGTGAGCCAGATTCTAACAGATTTATGTTGTAAATAACTTACCTCCCCCTAATCTCTTCATTTGCACAGAGGGGAAGAGTAGGTGAATGTAGTTCTAGTGAAGATGACGTTTACACAGCGTGTTTATGAGCAGAAGTTCTTGAGAAATTGAATGTTTGTGGAAGAATCAGAAAAAGGAAACTATATAAGACACACATTATTTTAAACTCATAAAATCTATAAAATGATTCGTAATTAATAAAGAAACATTATTCTAAAAATGATACAGTTATGCAGGTAGAAGGTAACATTGCTGTAAATAAAATTGGTAACAGGACTGAATAACGATAACGAAAAGTTTAAAAATATTTTTCTTTCTATTTTAGAGTTTTCGAAAAAAATTAATTTTTTTATAATTTCGAAACATATGATAACGCTCCTTAATGCACTGCATAATTAACTTAATCTTTATTAGTATCAACCAATTGCATCAATAGTAATAAGCTAAATAATATCAAATTTAATATTGCGAACTCTAATCATTCACATAAAGGTTCCAGGTGAATTGAAACCAAAACGACTCGAGCACATCGTTTGTTCTAGTTCTGTGTGTCTCCATTTTTGTAATTGTAATGTACCAATCCCGAAGAATTAATATATTACAATACATTAAGGACAACACAAACATTATTTTTTTCTGCCAAACAGCAAGTTTATGTCAAAATGGTACCAGAAAATTTTATTGTAAATTTATAGCATTGAATTACTTCTTTAAATTATGACTCCAAGTTCCCTTTTATCCTGTAGAAGTAAAGGGAAGAGGTATTGAAGTTAGCTAGAAATACAAAAATTAAAGCCAGAATTACAGGAAATGGCCTCATCAGTGTAAGAAAATGAAGAAGCAAATTGTTTAATTTAAAACTATGTATATAAACATCACTTATGTATCATTGTAGATCTATTTTTTTTTTCAAACATTCCATATTGAATGTTAAATAGAGAATAAAGACTTTAATTTGGGTAGGCGATGTATAACTTAAAGGTAGACTTTATAACTTCTGGCATAATTACGTGAATATATTTAAAATGGAATGTATTCCATGCAAGAAATATAAAATTTATTTTATCGACAATGCCAGCTCTAATCCAGATATACAGAGTGACAACATTCCAAGGTTACTGAAAGCAAACCAAATGGAAACCACAAGTCTGTGTGTAGCGTGCCTTCACCGCCTAGTATATGCACACTTGAAATTTGCATCACTCGCTATAACTTTCACCATAAACTCATTTTGTTTCGCCTAATCACATCGTGCACCGGACTGGCTTCATTATTATTGCAAAATGGTTCCGTCTTCCGTATTTGAAATTGTTACTAATTGAATTTCTTTGTTTTCTGCACATGTTATGTCATAAAAGCTTTCGAAGTGATGCAATACGTTGTGACAGATGCACAGATGTCCTTTTTTCCAGCAAATCTAGAGCTATGAGCCGAAATAACCTAATGGTTGCTTGCGTTAACCAAATATTTCTATTACGATAGTCTCAGTTTCTGATGAGCATTATCTTTTTCGTTACTGCATCCCAAGCTATGAAAGTTATATATATAATGGAAATAGCAATATTAAAGAACATGATTTTTACATTATGTAAGACAAACACATTTGGTGAAACTTCAGAAAATGCACGCCATAGAAATGAAAGTGTAAATTGCCTCGAATAACAGGAGAGTGAGTAAAAACAGTATTAGGAGATGATGTGATTCGGTTAAAAGACACCCACACCTCTCCCCAAATAGCTGAAATCCAACGAAGAAGAAATGAAGTTGCTGCGTAGTGTGCTTACGTCACGGTTATACCTACAGCAAGGAACACTAGAAACCAGAATGTAAGGGATAACGCTGAACTGGGAGAGATGTAATCAACCATGTAAAAAGTTACCTGAAATAAAAGATTACGTGCAGACATTATTTCTAATGAAAGTAATGCCTTTCCAAAGTGTAATTAAAAACAGGTGAAATAACGGGTAAATAGTGTACAATAAACTACCCGCTCTTAAACATTGCGTTATTAGCTACCAAAATTGCAAACGGCCGTGTTGAAATACAGTGACATTAGAAAAAGCATCCATGCTGTTATTACTTGTTCTATGATATAACAATAACGGTATCAACGGAAGCAAAACGAGGAAGGTGTACAGGCTCACAAGTATATAGTGTAGGAGTATAGTAGCATTTCTGGGTTTTGGAACCGCGAGCTACCAACCTCTGGGCGCACTCAATCTCCCCTTAAAATGGGGGGAAGAAAAAAAAGTTTTTAAACATCATTGAATACAGCAATCGAAAAACATGCAATTAGTAATCAACTTGCGCGCGCACGCACTCAAACCTAAACCTAACCTCCGATAAATTCTAGAAACCGGAGGACCAGTAGTTTACTGCTGCTCGCTGATTTACAGACGGCCTCCGCTAGTCTCCTATTGGTATGAATAAGAACAATATAAATAACAAAAAAGAAAGGAAATTAGCAATCAATTCACACACACACACACACACACTAACCTAAACCTAGAATCGGGTAAATCCTACAAACCGGAGTACCCAGCAGCCTGAAGGCCTCCGCTCGCCTCCTTTTCACATCTTTAAATTGTTAAATTGACAACTGTTTCATGAAAACATGGCATACTAATTTCCTTCACTTGTCCACTTCTCCGTAAAAAACTGAAAAGTTCATATTGGTTCATTCAAACATCCATATTAATTTCTAGCAGCTATAAACATTCCCATAACGGCGCACATTCAGTCACTTTGAGCCTTAATTCATATAGTAAAGTTAAAAAATAAAGGGAAAATCGCTAAAACCAGTATGAAGTGGCCCGAGAAAAATGGTGGAAAAAATTCATGCGAACATGTTGGTGCATCGTGAAGTTATATAATGTTTCCGTTGGCAGCTCTGAAAAACAAAATTTGAATCGTTCGAGCAGATATTGAGGAAAATCTGAAACTGAGGCATAGATTCGCCATGGTGGTGAAAAATATGATAGAGTGGAACAGTAATAAATGGTGAAATTATATGAGTGCTGGAAACTCTAGAAATAAACGAAGAACCACTAAAGATAGTTCGCAGAACTGCCCTGATGGAGGAGGGGGGGAAACGAAATACAGTCATATATAACATAGAAATTTGGTACATTCATAACTCAACATTAAATTTACGACTGAAAACTTATGACCACGAACTTGGAACTATAAAAATAATATCCACTTGCTGTAGTAATGTGTCGTAAGTGTGTGTAAGTTTATAAATTAGTTTAAGTGGGGTACATATACGGAAGATTGTATGTATACACATTTTTGCACATATAGCTAATGTGTCATCCTCTAGCTTCGAACTCATATATTTTTTTTTGTAAAAGTTTAAGCTAAGTTTAATCCATCTTTCATGTAGATTATGTAAGTTCAGATGCTCGTATGATAGCTCTTTATCTATTTGATTGGTCTGCCAACATAAAAACGAAAAAATAACTTTTTTTAAAACTTTAAAACAAAAAGAGATAATTAGTGCTTCCGTACGTGAAATATGTCTGATCCTCTTTGAATATCCAACGATTATTATTAAGTGTGCTGTATACATTTTAAAGAAACTGCTTCCTAAGAACTTAAGAGAGGAAATTTAAACATTGCAAACAATTGCAATTTAAGCAGTTCCTAACTATATAGAACTTTACTGCAATAAAACTAATTCAATTGAACTTTAATTCATAAAGACTATACCTAATATTTAGGAGTTTTTCTACAGATCGAATTCATTTATATGAATAAAAAAATTAAGAGAAACTTCTTTGTAAAAACGTCCTCTGTTTGATATTAAGGTAAGCTCTGAATCATGTAGTGACACAATATTACGTTTATACTTGCAAATATAATATACAAATAACAAGAAACAAAATAAGGACGTTACTAGTCAATTATAGTTCAAAATCTACTTAACGAAGGGAGTTATGTGAAATAGAAAAATATTAATAAGTATAAAATAATGAAGATATAGTAACAATTATTCTTAAACGGATTAGTAATTTGTTTTTCATTCTTTCATCTCTTTAGTGGATAAAGAAGAATTTTTATTAATTTTAAATAATAAAATTAGGAACATTAGCGAAGAAAAAGGAAGAAAAGGCTTCTTTCCTTCAGTTTAATTTTTTCTTGTTTTGTTCATACTTCTTTGTGTTTTATTTTAACTCTAATTGGCAAAGAAATAAATACACGCGTACACATACATGAGATTTTTAACTTTCGCGCTTCTGATTTTTCACTTTTAAGAAAAAATACATTGTTGTTGTGGTTACCTATTTTTGTGAAAATCTCGAAGTGGCGGTTTATTCGCAAATCGTTTAGTATTCGGTTGTCTTTTAAAATTGTTAATAATTATTGATTTGCTACATGAAGATAAATTAATAAATATTAATTTATTTGACTGATTTTATTAATTTTGTGTTTAACTGCACTAAATATACAATTACAGCCATAGTGGCATTTAGAAAAATGCGTAACACCATAGATGATCGCTTTTATCACTGTCTTTCCTCCCGGCCAGGATCGATGGATTTTTTTCGGGCGTAAAACTCCTAAGTATGGATTCCTTCGGAAGGTAAGTAAAGCCGTAAGTCCCGTGTCGTACATTTACGGCATGAAAAAGAACCTCAAGCCCGAAAGAAGAAGCCCCTGAGTAAAATTTGTCGGCCGTTTCACGTCCTGAATTGAATGGGACGCTGATGACCTCAGATGTTAAAGAGCGTCCATAAATAAATCAAATAAAAAAAACTGTCTTTCCGAATGCGATTGAATGAAGCATTATCCTTAGATTATACCGTAGATACGACAGCCCTGTTATAAATGGTACACTGACAACTTCCTGTGCCAAAATTACATACACTGTTAACCGTGTTTTACTTTTATCTTTATTGATTATCTATAGTAGTAGTAGTAGTAGTAGTAGTAGTAGTAGTAGTAGTAGTAGTAGTAGTAGTAGTAGTAGTAGTAGTAGTAGCAGTAGTGGTAGTAGTAGTAGTAGTGTTAATAATATTAATAGTAAGAGTGCTATCAAATAAACTATTCTGTTGTATAACTATAGAGAATTGATTTATATGTGCATCTTTTTCTATATTTCACGTATAAATATTTTCTATAATTTATTTAAGAATTTATTTTTCTATACTTATTAAAAATACATCCACTTGCTAAGTCTAAATTTAAATTCATTTTTTAAAAATAATTGAACATACAAAGTTGCCGGTTTCCCTTCACTAGATCTGCGAAAACAGTTGCGAAACATACCATAGTATAGCATTAGCGCTCTTTTCATGACAACTTTTACAAACTCATTAATTCACAAGACAATATGTGAAGCATCAATTTAATTTAAGTCTTCTTGATTTTCCAATAGTAAAATACGGCTGAACTCAAGTCAGGCACATGCCTAGTGTGGAGTAAATTATTAGTTTAAAATTAAGGTTTGCTGTAATTACATTATATTGCCTGATTAAGAATTTGTAATGGACAACATGATATTCGTCAAGGCCAGAATTATAAGGTTGCCATTTATAAGGTTGTGTTTCTTAGCACATCAATAAGTATAATATACAATTTTATTTAAGTGTTACATTCTTCTACTGAACTGTATGTATAATCCTTGTTATCTTTTTTGAAAGTGATGGCTAAAGCTTAAAGAGGCAGGCTGTGCAGCATAAATGGACTTTCCTTTCAAAGAAATGGTAACAATAATGCTATGCTCAGCTTATAGACAGCAATCATTGCATAGTAAAGATTCCAAGTAAGAAAGGATTAGAATTATTTGGTCTTCTACACGGGTATTAATTCGAGAATAGCAAATGGCCAGTTCTTTTTATGAAAATTAATAGAGTAGCCATATGATATAGAGTTGAAAACCCCTAATAATTATTTCTTCGTAATATTAGTGAGCTATCCAATTCAAAGTTATTGTTAGCGTTTTTTGTATCTTTATATATTACTGTTTGCTTGCTTAGTTCATATAACAGAAACTTAAAAGAAACTATTCGGAAAATATTGGTACCTATTTTTCTTTTAATTTAACGGAAATATTGTATTAAAATGACAACTATTTTAAATCCGTTACCACAGGAAAGTCAATTTAATTTAATAAAAAATAGCACTAAACAGAGAAAAAATATAGTTCTTTGTATTTATGTGCTTCATCAAGGAGAAGTTAACATTTTTGCGGTGATGTAGAGCGTGTATCTGTGAAGTGACGCAATGTCGGATGACTTTCCAGAACAGAGAACGGCAGATGCCCGTGAAAGCTGACCGCTGTACCAGCAAGGGAGATCCTTGCCTGTTCTGTGTTTTGGTTTTTTCCGTGTGCTGCTGTTGAGCTGTAGAAAGTTACTTCGTGCACTGGACATATGCAAGCGGCTGTTCACAACGATGCAATCGTAATTTTACGAATCAGATGACTAATTTGTTTGCGCCTGCTGAGATCATTTTGGCGCTATATTGGTGACTGGGCATTTATTAATGGAAGATTATTGTACGTTAACGGTTAGTGTTCTACTCTATCGTTGAGCTCTCCTGAATAAACTAATTTTTTTTCACAGTAAGCCGCAAATAACCAAACGTTTTGAGAATAAATGTGACAAGAAAAATCCAAAACTGTTGCTAGAATTGAACCACATAATTAAGGCAACTTTCTGATCACCCAAATATGATATCCTCCCATAAAACTGTTCTACAAGGGTAATCTTTCTAATAAGGAACTGTGGAAAAAGCAAATCTGAAATCATAAATTCGCTATCATGCATAGTTTTTTATTATAATATAATATATGTTTAATTTAGCTCATCTTTTTAGTTTATGATATAAGATGGTGAAATTTAATTAATAACAGTTGGTGCAATTAATGTTGTACTTCAGTTGTTTTACTTTGTAGGTATTACCATTGATGTTATTCTGTAGAATTATGCTAATATGCAAGTCATTGTTAAATTAATTAAAATTAAGTTTCATAGCTTGATAAATTGGCACTATTTTGTTGGCAGAGACATTCCATATAATATGCATAAATATTCATCCTTTAACAGTATTGCATATCTAGTTATAATGAATAAACTCTATAAAATTGCCAATATAAAACGTAGAAGTAAACTAGATATATGCTAACACACCTGCAGAGAGTGTGTAAGTCATCATTAACTGGATATATTAAATAAGTATATTTCCTTAAATGAAGTATTGCTTTAGCAATCTTTGCAAAACAATTCATCTCATAACAATATCAGTTTCAAACGGACATTTCCTTCTAGTAAATGCCTCATCGCAGAATCTGTCGAAATACTTGACAATTTCTGCTATACCTGCATAGAATTCACGTCTCGTTTGTATAGGAAGCCCATTATTAGGAAGACGTACAAGTTACATTGGAATAGAACTTGGGGATCAAGGAAAGAACTGGGCACCATATATGTATTGCGAGACTTGCTATGTTAAATTAATAAGCTAATGGAAAAGTAATGATAACTGCATATTGTTTGCAGTGCCAAGGTATAAAAGGAACAAAAGCACACCTTAGAGACTATTACTTTTGTTTGGCAAATGTTCAAAGTTTTACAAATCGGAAATCTAAGAAATACTACATAATGTATCCCATTGTGCCTTCTGCAACCAGACCTTCTGCAATTAGAACAATGTAATTGATCCTAATGCTTCCCTCTTCAAATGTTATATTGACATGTTACGCCAGAGATCGAGGTTGGATTCCCGACCTGGACCTGAATTTTCTTATAGTCAAATTTAATCGATAACACAGCCTCAAGAACTCGTTAAGAAGTATCTAATGGATACGATGAAGTAAATACATATGGGTTGCATAATTAATGCAGCCCTTTTTACAAAGTTTGGTTCCTATCCCACCCCTGAACTTTTTCTAGTTAATCTAAATTTACTATTCTCACCTCACTTTTCAAATACCTATCTGAAGATTGACGCACTCTTCCCAGCGGCACTCCAACATTTTAAGAGTAGTTTACAGCTCCCATTGATTACCATTTCTTTCCTTGAAGATTTTATTTCAGTTTAAGGAACAGCATGAAGTAGCTAGGAGCTGTATCTGGAGAGTCAGTAGGATGTTACATAAATTGAAACATGCAGCATTGATATACATGATTTGTAACTTAAAGCATTGTCCTGAAGAAAGGTACATCTCACTCAACTTTCCATGATTGTAAATCGTAATTTTGGAATTTAATTCAAATAATTACCTATTATAATGACTCCTTTCTGCAAATAATCATTCAAAATGTCTTCTATGCATCCCAGAAACAGGCCACGTTATCTAGCATGCTAATGGATGCATCCTGAATTTTTTTAAGTTGTTTTAACATCCTTTTTAACTTTAGTGGCGCCACAGGGGGTTGTTAGCCTTACTTACTTTGATTTTTGCTTCAGAATCAGCTTGATTGACCCTGACTCATCCATTATCACAGACATATTACATTTCCGTTAGTTCACCTGAAAATGTCCTAAGTGTTGCTTAGGAAAAATTTAATTTTCAATTGTTTTTACGTACGTGTCAGCATTTTGCTCTAAATTCTTTAGTTAAATTGTTGTATATATTATGGTATGAGATGCCTGTTTCCTGTACTTTATCCTGATTCATAATAACTCTGGATACTGTAACAATGTATTCATATTTTCTTCTGTTTAACCATTTTTCAGGTACAAGACAATGCTCATATTCACGGGAAATTTTGTCACATTTAAATTCAAACATCACTAAATCAAAAGACATAGCACGAGCACGTTCCTCAAAAGTTACTGACATATTTTAATGAGCTTCGGGAGACATTTCCTTCATTTGCAGTCATTAACCACCGTTATCTGCTCGACACACTTCCTTTTCCTAACGATGTAGCATTATTATTATTATTATTATTATTATTATTATTATTATTATTATTATTATTATTATTATTTCAACTATGACCTAATGCAACAATGTATGAACTTGATCTGACGCATGTGACATTTATACATTTCAGGCATTCTTGTGCCATAAAATAAATATTTAAATTATCTTGAAATGAGTTAAGACCATCGTATTTCCATTTTAAGGCATTTACATTTTCACAGTACAGAAAATAATATTAGTATTACTAAATTAAACGGGGTCTATAAAAATTTACGAAAGCAGAATAATTTTGATACAATTTTAAATAGCAGGAAAATCTAGTTCACACAAGAACCCAGGGAGGAACCCATTCGTCTTCCTTAGGGGAAGTACCTAACCCAGAAACGATTCTGATATTGTTCATATACATTATAAACTCAACTTGAGTACAAGAGAATGATGGAAATAATGATTTTAACAAAAACTATTGTTACAGAGATAGTGTGGATTTTCTATGCGGATTATAAAATAAACCAGGCCAAACTGACCTCAGACACCAGTACGGAAACAGCACAACAAATGAATATGTGTATAATTAAAAAGAAAAATTATTCCCAATTATTGATAGAAGGAATATAAACATGTGTATGCATATTTGGCTAATTTTTAAGCAATAAAACAAAAGCGAAAATGAAATGGAAAGATAATAGTCAGCAGGTATTACCATTTTAAAGAGGAATAAAGGGCACACAATTCGTACAGCATTAAAATGAACACAGTCGGTATATAAAAAACTATTATAATATAGCTACAATAATTGTCTACATTATATTGGATTCATTAGAATACTTGTAAAATCAATCTAGAAATACGAACACTTTGTGATGCAAAAATTCAAAGGAGTAAAACAGTAGTATATTAGTACACTTTGAAAACAATGGTCTTTAGATTTAACACATTTTATGCTTCGTGCTTAGTTAAAGATTGTAAGGTTCCCCTATCCATGCTATGTGCTACTTTAAGGTCCACAACCTTCACTCTGCAACTCTTTGAATACTTTCCTCTTAATTATCCTGCACAGAGATGCACTACAAGGAGAAGTAAACACTGCAAAAGACTTTCTTCTCTCGCCACTTCGCTTCTGTCCACTTATCAATTGACTTAAGTGCTAAGGGTAGTTTATTGCCCTGAAAGGTACCGTTTAAAATGCCTGCAAAAACAGAGGTACTAAATTTTGTGACACCGCTACAAACACTTACGTTTTACCGGTCACAACCCAGAAATCTTTGGAGAGTTGTGCGTTCGAAGATTCCAATAATTGGTTAGAATGCTAATAATGCAAATTAAATAGCTGGATATGGCTATGCACATCTAACTTAAACATCTGTTAACATTGGCGAACTCTTATCGTGCTGTCCCAGTTTCAGCAAAATGGAGATTACAGCTAGTTTCCGATCCACTCATTGAAATTTTTGTCTCTTTACCTCTCTCTGTCATCCACAGACACGCACACAACAATACAAACATTTTCAGTGTACTGAACTTGTTTTCCAATATTTATTTTTTTCAAAAGACATAGTTAAATGTGAACCCTAAACAATGTTGCCACATTAATAAAATAATTATGTATATTACTAATCGAATCCTGTCGACTTATTTTCAGGCAATAATTTATCATCTATAAAATTATCTGCTTCATCATTCTATTTTCATATAAAATGTTCCAGTTTTTGTTAGTTTCACACATTCATCGAGGAGGTTCGACTTTCACGGCCTGAGCCATTACATCTTCCGGGCCTTGGCCTGTAAGTTTGTACCGGGGATGTATCACCGATCATCTAAAATACGTTCCATTTGATCCTGAGATCATTGAGAGTACACTCTACCACTAAATATGGCCGCTGCAGATGCTGTAGAAATGTTCCTATATTCTTCACATAGATCTCGGCCTACAAGCCCGGAAGATAAATGCAACATATTTCTATGTTTTACAAGACAGGGTGGGGACATGCAAATGTTGACTCTCTGTGGACGTCCAAAGGTTCAAGGAATAACTCTCCGCAAAAAACAGATTTTCGATTTTTTAACCAAAAACCACCTCCAGTGTCCTATAAATTGATATAAAATTTAATTCTAAACTTTTCTATTTGAAATAATAGCGTAACTGATTTTCAAATTATACTTTTTGTATGGCAAAACGAGTAATTTATTTTGAAACACATAACGATGCGTTATGCTGTATTTTAACTCATTTTGCTTCTTCAATAACGAAGGCTTATATAATGGCAGAGATCTTTGCTTCCTATATTTGTCAGAGAAATATCAACTCTTTCCCCACAAAAAGTCTGTCATCAGAGTACTTTACTTAAGGGGAAACAGTAGTAGCAGTAGGAGCAGTGATGGTGATAGTAGTGGGAGAGTGTTTATTTCAATTGCACCATAACAATAACACTTCAGCAGGCGCACGAGTCCAATTTATAATGCACCAGATCTGTTTCATTTAGTAAATGATATTATATTAGACATTTCATAATAAAATATAAAATTAAACCATTTATTGAAATAAATAAAGATGAAAAAGGACTAACATTAGGAATGTCAAACACACAGTTGGATTCACTCAATTTGTTTTCTCCATCTCTTTCCCTGTTTCAGCCTTTTCAGACCTGAGCTGTCTCACTTTCGTCACAAATTTACCTACTCTCTCCTTCTCCTCCTGCCTGCTAGCTAAGCTTAGCACGACCATCTTCCTCTGTTCGATCTGGTAAAGAGTCGGGGTAGATACTTTTCCCTCCATTCTTCCGTACCTTTACATTCGGGTAGTATAAATGTCCATGATCCTCTTCCTCTCATATTGGGTAAATTCTCAACTCGTTTTGGTCGGTTGTCCTTCATGAATCTAGTCTTAAGTCATGCAGGTCCCTGACTAGTGAGTTTGGCTTCTGTTTTGATGTACAGCTCCATCCTCCATTCAGATTTGCGACAGTACTTCCAGGGAAATCATCTCCATGCATCTTCCTCCCATCGTAGTAGTGTTGCTGTGTCAAATCTAACAAGAATATATCTTTAAAAAGTTATCTTTATGTGTATAATAAAAGATGGACATTAATCAGACCCACTAAAATTTTATTTTAAATAAAGTAATGCTAAATAGAAGTGAACATTCTGAAAATTTAAATCTAAAAGTTTCTTCCGGGCTTGGAAGCCGTGGTCTCTTGGAGCTAAGGTGTCCATATTTCCAGTAGACGAATCAGTAGGTATACCTCCTCCCCGTAGAGGCGAGTCATAAATAGTGGGAAGCTTTCAAGGTCGGAGTCAGACTTAAAACACGGAAGAAACTTTTAGATTTAAGTCCGACTCCGGCCGTGAAGGCTTCCGATTACTCATTCCGTAAATTGTCAAGTATTTATTATAAATTTATATTTTTTGTTTACATTATGTTTCTCCCTTTTCAGATTGTTATCCTTATACTCTTTGTTATAAGTAGTTAATATCAATGTTTAAAAGTGCTTTCATTTTTAATTTTACCTAAATTTGAAAAATGTTTATGCATTTCAGAATCCCTGGGGTCACCGACATTTATCGGCTAATATCTCTTTCATTAAATTGTTGTATTTCATTAAATGAAAAACAGATTCTAAAATAGTCATTGTTTGCCAATTGCAGTGCTTTGATCTTTGAAGGATACTGATGGAGGAAACGAATAGAAGAATACAATCTCGACTTCTATTGCAGATGAAATAAGTACATTTAGCCGTTTATGTATTCGTTATCGCTTTATGGTTTAGATTAGAAGATAAAATATTAAAAGAAATTCCTTTTGATTGTATTGTACTGTAACATGAACTACCAATCACGTTAAGGATTGTAAAATATAAAAACTGAGCATTGCGCTTTACCATTCGATGGCTACGCACATCCGCTGTAAAAAAAGATTCCGATTCTGCCACTAACATTGGCGTGACGCGTTGTGTTTTTCTTTTCTATATAACCGAGCTTTCGCGTCGAGAGGACGCTACCGTGAAGATGTGTATCAGCCTTCATAGCAGAAATATTGCTACTAATTAAAATAAACACTTAATAAACCTTCACTTTTTATAACAACTGTTGAGGAGCATCTTTCACTGGTATTTCAGATCTTGAGTGCGGGCGTAGTTCAGAGAATTTACCGCCATGTCAGAGCTATATCCGTAATCATATTTCAGTGTGTTGGGTGCATACACATACAGCCAAAGGTACGTTATAATTATCATTTGGTAGCGTTGCAATAAGAGAATTTGCGTAAAATTGATATTTGCTACAGTTAAAGCATTAGTCATGTTTTGAACTAATCATTTTTCTAAAATAGTATTTAAATGTTAAACTTTCATCATCTGCTGGTCTAATAAAACATTTCTTATATCGAGTTCTTCGGCAATAATACATTCCCATTAAACTAGTACAAGAGTCTTGGTTTCAAAGCAAGGCTAAACGCAATATTCAGTGTTTTAACAATATTTAATTGATTATAAAACAGAAAGTATAATTAAAACATTAAAGTGTAGTATAATTTTGGGTCATTAGACATATATATTTATATTTATAAGGTCACTCATAAATTATTGCCAATTGCTTCAGTAATTGCATTAATCTGTCTAAAATTAGTCAACATATCACGCCTGTGTGGACTGAATTAAAATGTTAGAAAAAGGAAAATGAGACTGAGAGCCATATTTGACTTCATGAAAGAATAAAATATTTATTCTGTTCGCAGATTAATGTAACAATGAAACAAGTGTATTTGCAATAAAATATGTGATATATACTAAACACAATACTTTATAATATCAATAAATAGCCAATCGACTATAGAGAGTAAATACCTAATGTTTATTTTTAATACAGAGGGAACCAGATAAAATTAGAACACAAGTAACTATGATATAGGTATATGGACAAATCAAGGCATTTTTCAGGTTTAGGGTTAAACAAAACTTTTAATTTCCTGTCTCAAAACAAGTCAGAGTGTCTTGATGATGTTCGCTTTGGTTGCCATTAATATCTGCACTCCTGCATCATGTTACTGCAGTGGCGGGTAGGTAAATAAGAACTGAAAGGCAAGAGAGGGGATAGTATCACTACAACTTTAATATTTTCATATTACAACATTGTAATTGATTCATCTTAGTTAATGTTGTCGTTGCTTTTGTTTATGATTTATTCTTTATTAGGTAAATGAACGTTCAAGTTTGGTAATTGTGTAGCTCAGCTCCTCAAACAATTGTTAGGCATTTCCAACTGTGAAAAATGGGTCGTTATTATCTCAGATGTTACTAACTGCAGGAAGCAATATCTACGCATTGGATTGGATGTGATTATCATAACGTCTGAGTCATATATCCTTTCTACATAAAATAGAACTAGTTAAAATCTAAGACCTGTTACCCGAAATCATAACGCAACCTCCGCCATGCTTCAAAACAACTGAACAGACCTTTCTATCCATTTTTTCCATACATTAATATTTTCAAAGCTGTTTCATTAGACCATATCACATGTTTTCATATACCTGCTTTTGTCTCCATTATTTCCCCTTTTTGCATTCATCTGGTTTGGTAGTAGCAGTTCTGCTATGACCATTTTGTTAATTCAGTTCGCTCCGTTGCTTAAACTCACAATAACTTTCATATTAGAAGTAACAAGTCCTTCTTAGGGCACTTCTGTCTCGCGAACGTCAATTGCAAAACTAATGCGTTTAGCAGAAGGCGTTTTCCTACTGATTCTGCATGCAATAGTGACGCTTAACACAAATATCTCGCAATCTTGCGATCTGCCTTTTAGAAGTCTGTTTAGTCCAATATGATTTGCGATCAGCACGACACCATGAATTCAATAGACTTACTGATAATTGTTGAACAAGGTTCAGAGTGTAGGAAGACTATAAAGATAACATTTAAGGGTGAAAAAATATACATGAGGCGTTAATATTTTTTTGAAAAGTGGATATTATGATTAAATACAGTTTCTTTTACATGTGTTACCTTATCAAAGGGAGCATTAAGAGTCTGGATGACAAAAATGAAATTAAAATGTCAAAATCGAATCATAAAATGGTGCCTCATTTTTACGCTTGTAAGTTAAATATGAACGTATCAGATTATTTATATGTGGTTTTAAGCAAGACCTGTTAAAATTAGTTATGCCCTAATTTTATCTGTATTCGGAATAAATATTAGATATTTCCTTTCTATAGTCGATTGACTATTTAATACCAATTGATATTAAAATATATTGTGTTTAGTACACATAACATATTTTATTGTAAATACACTTATTTCATTGTTACATTAATCTGCGAAGAGAATAAATATTTCCTTCTCTCATATAGGTCAAATGTGGCCCTCAGTCTCATTTTCCTTTTTCCAATAGTTATAATTCAGTCCATGTAGGCCTGATATGTTGACTAAGTTAGGCAGATTAATGCTATTACTGAAGCAATTTGAAACAATTTATGAGCAACCTTATAAATATACGTGTCTAATTAATCGAAAATTACACTAAACTGTAATATTTTAATTACACTTTCTATTTTATAATAAATTAAATACTGTTAAAATTGTAGATTGCGTTTAGCCTTGCTTTAAAACCAATATTCTTGGACTAGGTTAATGGGAATGTATTCCCGAAGAATTCGATAAAAGATGTGCTTTTTGCTTTAATTAGGCAGTAAAAAGTGACCGATAACAAAAATATCCCCAAAAATCGCTTGCTGCAGAATTAAACCTTGGATGAAAGATTCTCAACTTTATCCGCATATGCTACACTAAGGAATATTTCTGTCGGAATTTGATGTTATTTTAAGACACAAACAACAACCACAACAAAAACAACAATAATATTACTAATAATAATAATAATAATAATAATAATAATAATAATAATTTCTGAAGTTCTTAAAGTTCGTCTAGCATTTGAACATGGAGTGGGGGGAAGTAACGGTACAAGATCCTGTACTGCGTAAATATCCAATGCAGTGCGCATTCCTTTAATGATATTGAAGGGGCTTTCTAAAAATGGCGTAATATGTGTTCAGCAACTACACAACTATATATAGACCGACACAATGTTCCCGCCACGAGTGGCCGAGGTCGTTAAGGCGCAGACTTGTGAATGGCAGGTCTGGGGTACGATTCCCACTGGGACCGTCCTTCCTGACTGAGATTTTTTCCAGGTTTTACTCTGTCCTCATAAATGGCAAATGCCGAGGAGTGCCCTAACTTAGGCCTGGAACGCTTCCTTCCTTAAATTTTTTTTTTTTTTTTTTCAATTTAACATTTCATCTCATATGTCGTCAGTGTCCACCGCCTCAGTAGTGCAAACGAGCGTTAAGACTTCAAAAATAATAAAAAGGACACAATGTTCCTTACAAAATAAGAATGAATGGTGTTTAACGTCCGTTTTTACTACTGAAGCACCACAGGCGATAGACACTGATGATACATAAGATGAAATGATATATTGCGAAAGGATTTATTTTTAAGGAAGGAAACGTTCCAGGCCTAAGTTCTAGGTTACTGCATTTGCCATTTATGAGGACTGATGAAAACCTGGAAAAACCCTTAGTCAGGGAGGACGGTCCTGGCAGGATTCGAACCCCAGATCTCCTGCTCACGAGTCCGCGCCTTAACGACCTCGGCCACTCGTGGCGTTTTACAAAATGGAGAAAAGTCACTGTGACTAAATAATGATTACTTATTACCTGGGGATTACCGTCCTATAATTAGTATTCTATAAGTAGAATGACACAAAACGAAAAGTACCAGCTTAAAATAAGCACATTATCAAAGTGCCATAAGGATCTCACTTATAACACTCTCCATTAACTGTTGGGTAACATTAGAAACAGAAATTATAGATGCTTTCACCAGTTCTCTAAACTCCGAGAAAGCGTATGACAGGGTGTGGAAGGAAAAAAGTCTGAAAATTAAATTACTGGAAAATATTAAAGCTTGTTCACAACTCCCTTAAGCAAGATAAAATCAATTTGTAGTAAACGCATTATTACGTTAAGCGTTGAGTGTGAAATACTAAGCAGTACAAGGTTATTCTTAAGTGTTACACCTTACATAGCAATCAATATTAACGTTCTGTATGAAACAATCAGAATAAATGTTTGTAAAATATTTAATTATTCTTGGTAAATCAAAACATATGCATACCACTCAAGAAAATCGTAAACTAATTTGCACTCTACGCATCAGCGATAGAAATATGCTTGATTAAAACTTTCAAAGAAGAAAATAACGTGGTAAGGGACGTTATATTGTACCAGTTTTAGAATACATTCAAATAAATACAATTTTCGCATGGGCTTTAAGGCCGTACATGCTAATATCGTCCTTATAACAATCAAAATGGCCCAAAACATACATACAACCATATATATACATATATATGCATACCTACATACTACAAATCTACATGCATACTCACAAATATGCAAATACTTCGATATATTTACGTTTTCTATTAATAATTTTATATACAAATACATAAACATGATTGGAAACCCTAACTCTTGAGGCCCCCTTCCATTTACTCACACTCCCTCTCCAACTCCCTCCTCTTCATTATAGCCATTAACCTTCTTTGTCGGTTTTCTCTAGAATTCTCCCAAATTGTGTGGGTATCTCACATGCACCAACACTTCCCGGCAAATGTTCAAATTTCAACTGGCATTAAAAAATTGCGGTGATAAATGCTCGTTTCCTAAAATCTCCGTTTTCCTGCATTCTGCCAAAATATGCCTCCAGGTATCACTTTCCCCACACAATGGGCATATTCTTTCCCCGAGAGCTTTAACTACTTTGTTTCTTTTACAAGTCCATAATCTGAGCTATGCGGGATCACTTCTTTCTTCTCTGCCACATATATCTTGATAATCCCCCTCCCCCACAAGAGATGTATTTGAGCCTGCAGGTAAAGCGATACTTTTTCTGCGCATTGAGACTCAACATTTTCCCTATCTATATCTCGCAAACGTCTGTTAACCAAAGAAAACAAAATGCATTACGTTTCTTTGGAAGAAAAATCAACATACAAACATTGCCGGACCACTGGGGATTTCATTTGATGATTCAACTTTTCACCAGGCTAAAAGCCCATTTTATAAAAGAATTAAGCATTCCAAAATTATTAACTGCAATTCAATTTTTTCAACTAATGCACCATCGTCTCATTAACAAGTACAATGAACACACTCCAAAGATACCTGAATAAACACAAGTAATTTGAATACACCAGCTTTTGCATAGTATAAGAAACATATTGTGGGAATAAAGTTATTCAGTTTATAATTTTATGTACATTACCAGAATTTTTAAATAGTTTCAGAATTATTGCACTAAATGAATGCTTTATTATACACTACAAGCTTATTGGAGGACCCGTAGTTCTGAAATTAGACTTCTCTACATGCAAAGAATCAATTTATGAAGTTCTTACTCATATTTTATGAAAAGTTCTGGGAAAAAAAGAGTGTCTGCATTTTGGACTAGGTACACAATCACATTTTTATGCTCCTTGCATGTGTTAGACAGTGTTTACTTGCATGACAAGCATATGTGTGAAGGTGAAAGCTGCTATGGCGCCTAGTATCTTGCTTCATCATCACCATAACGACTGAAACAGCCGCAAATTTAATTGGAACACCTTTCGAGAAATTTAATTTATTTAATATCCAGCCAAAGGATTGGAAAATAACACTCTACACTACACTCTTTGGAAAAGGATGGTGATAGTATCACAAAGACGAGACACATCGTAGAAAGTTTAAGACTTTTTTTGTGTTGTCATTGCGTAAAATGCTGGTCATTTTGACAGTTATACCCTCATATAAGCTGATAAATAGCAAACGTATTTCCTTTGGGAATAAAAGTGAACAACATGTAGAAAATAATGATCATATTGGAGCAGCAATGTGCAGCAGCAGATATGTCTAATGAATGAAAATACAGCTGCTGTTAAAACCACTACAACATATTTATATATTGGGTATTTCATAGTTTTGTCGTCCGTTTCACGACAGCTGGCGGATCGGCAGTCAGAGCGATAACTCCCGGCAAAGCAAATGTAATATTGTCGCAACGTTCCATAACACCCTATTACAGAAATTTTCTCAAGCCTCTGATCTTTACTAACATGTCATAGATAACTCTGTGTTATAAAAAATATATTTCTGGATCGGAAGTATGTGCTTCTTAGATATAATTTAAAGCAAAATTCATATTTACTCTTGGCCTTTTCTCAAGAACAGCTTTAGAGTTGTTCAGTTAAATGTTTTACACGTGGGTTTACCATTGTAGAGCTTAGCATGAATGTAACAATAAAGATGATAAACGTTTAACTTAAATACTATGGATGAGATAGCAGTAGAAACGCTTTTAACAAAATATTAGCACCAAAAGCAAAGTGATTTCATATTCGCTCCAATATGTATGCAGAAAACGAAAGAGACCATAACTATAAACCCTTTTCAGTTAAACTAATTAAATTAAGCTCGTCTTTTATGAATACTTGAACTGTTATTTGAATCCAACAGAAATAAACCAACACTGTAGATAATTACTTTCTCTCTCATCGCTTCTGTAATTATCTTTATAGAGTATCTCACTATATGCATATGACGCATCCCATAGTAACCTGGAAAGTAGCTGATATGTAAGTGAAGAAGTAAGCACGCCATCCTATATCATTATAACCATTTAACATTTATTTCAGAAATTCTTTATACGCTGGAGATAGGTTTTGTTTTCAAGGAAGCTGTTTGTTACATTCATTATATTGGTCCAAGTTCTTTGCTCTTTTCTAGCAATATAAAAATTCAAGCCTTTCCCTAAATCTCTTATTTGGGGATCAGCAACATATAATCTATTTTCTAAGTGGCAGAAAGAAGAGGAAATTTTGCTGCAATAAAGATTGTCTTACTTTAACTTGCATCCATAGTTTTCACGAATATTTCACGAGCCCAAATCGAGGAAGAATCACATCTCCATAAGTTTCAAACTCTGTTTCAGAATATTTCGGTCTTTTTTATTCCAAATTCTTGCAAGTCAAGTTTCTTTCATGTAATGGGACTGCTTATCATGACTTATCTATCTTCCTGCAAAAATTATGACAAATCCTTCATATTCATTTTGGGTACCATACTGGTTTGAAGCATATGATCAAATGTTATACTTTTCCTATTCTGATATTGGCTACAGAAATACAAAGCATTGCATTGCCTTTAAGCCCCCCTCCAGCTGTTAGGATTGTTTTGAATGTGTATATAAGCAGCTTTCAATCCTAGGTGAAATTCACAGCTTTCATTTAATCAGTCACACCATCTTTTACCTAAACTCTGACCAAATACTAAATAGTTTAAATCTGCCTGTGTGTTACCTCGTAGGAAGAGTTTTTTACTTCTGGTATTGAGGAATTGTTTATAATCTAAGAAGCTTCTTCATTTTTGTCCAATACATATCAATTTGATGTTGATCACACAGGAAGGAAGGTCACAAAATGCACAACGGCCCTAACGTAGAGGCTAAATTAGGACATTTAATGCTTTTATTTGAAGTTTTATTTTCAGAATGCCTAGGAAGCTCCTTATTGTGATCCTTTGACTCTCTCCATCCCACGGACACACAAAAGACATAGAACTACCTTAGCCTTTCTAGTACTTGCACATAATTAACACAACCGATGTGAGGGGACCCATGACTTACCCTAAACTCTCATTTCTCAAGTGAACTAACGCTTATAGGCCCTAATTAGTATATGTGACATAATTTTTGCTATGCTTTACAAATGTGAATTCGCAATAAATATATCTGTTTTATTTAGACACGTGTGGCGAGGTATTGGAAAACAAAATACTTATGGAAATTAATATTCATAGAAATGTCAAATGGTAAAATTCAGATCAATAAAACAAAGAAAAATATCAGTATTTATGGTCTGCTTACATAGTATTATGACACACTTGATACAATATTACAGGTTAGAGGATGGCATACAATTTAAACATGCAACTACCATAATGTAATAAATATGCTTAGCTAGTTTTTAAAATAGAACGTAAAAAAATTGCAGTTTAGTTAACTTATGCCACTATTGTGAACATGTATATATTATTACATGTGGGTATTCACAAATTCACAAAAGGGATACTAACTGAATAAAATAATATCACAAAACTGTGTAGCCAATACCTAAGTAAGTAGCATAAAAATATTGTAACCAACATAATTAAAAGTCAAATTTATATATTCTCTTTATGATAAATTAAAATGCATGTATTCTCACTACAGAAAACATCCATTATAACGAAGTGCAATCTATTTATTTGGAGTTTAAGGACTATTTGTGTTTTATTTGCAGACTTTCAAGCATTTACAGTAGTGTGAGAATCTTATTGTATACAAAATTGAACCAAGCATGAAGTAGTAAGTAGAAGTAGTAGCAGAAATAGTTTCAGCATTTATGCATCTTTTTACTTTTGTATTAAATGTACTAATATTGATTTAAACTTACTAACAGTTATCACACATGATTGTCGTTTCCAGCCTGAATTTATTTTTCTAAAGGAATATTCATTGTTTTAATCATAATTTTTATACTGACTTCTTGGTATTTACACTCTTAATGCGTGCTACACACGAGGTTCACGAAGAATTTAAGAAACCAAAATTATATTACTTCATATTTAGTGGCGCATTAAAAATAAAGACATTTATTCCAAATGGCCATCATTTGCATTCAACACGCATTGGAACGATTTGGCCATGCATCTAATGCAGTGTACATTTCGTACATTGGAAAGCTAACCGTTGTCTTTTAAAGGAATTTCTTTTTAGAAAGGTAACATTGCTATCGCTTTTAGAAGAATTGACACATTTTTGATGAAATTAAACAATCTCTTCACACAGTTATTTGTAAACGCAGAATCTTATTGAATAGGCATTATTAATTATTAGGCCCTACAGTAAGCTCAGGACTCAAGCTCGATACACTGTGAGGATAAATATTACATTGTTTTCTCACAAAGAATAAGATCTGTGATCATCGATTCATCCAACTTGAAGACCAAGCATACATTATACTGTTTGTTTATTCCTCCCCTTTCTCAGAGCATAACAAATATTTGACAAACAAACAAAGAATCTTTTGTAACTTAAATTCTGCAGATATAGGCCTCTTGAAAATAGCATTACATAACTGCGATGTTTTGATTGTTAAGATAATTTCTATGCATCCAACACTTTAATGCCCCTCCTGAACTTGGATGTCTGTAAACACCACTAATCTACCCAAACATTAAGAAAATACTTCTTTTTTCCAAACCCACATTTGTAAGAAATTGAAAGAATTTCTTTGATTTTCATTAAAGTGTATAAATATGTGTTATGGATATTATAATTCCATAAAATGGTTTTAAGTTTGGCTTATAATTCAATTAGTAGTCAAAGAAGCTACCTATTTTTCCATACCATTACATATAATTAACATAATGTAATACATTGAATGCAATACTGGAAGACTTACATTTTTGAAATAAATATTTCTCACTGTTTATAATATTTTATATTTTTATTTCTTTATTGCGTCTTTGAAGTATTAACACGTACTTTTTACATGCAGCTACTGTGAATTCAAGACATTTTCTGTTCCTTATTCACCTAGTATTTTGCTCCACTCTTAACGCTAATTTAGAAGTGCATTCCTTGCAGGGAGTAAGTAACAAAGGAATTTCTATAATGATAGACTTCAAAGAGTTGAAGTTATATTAGATTAAAAACGCGCACAGTGCAAGAGAGCTCAAGCGGAAATTCCTTTCAAGGTCGGAGCTCACAGATCGAAACGAGCCCGGTTGTTATGGTTAGTACCAGCTGAATTGGATTAGGTGAGGACGAGGATTTCAGACACGGAAGCCCAACGAGGCTATTGAACTTCCGGGAGGAAGGTGTGAAGTGGGGGATATGAAGGAAGGCCAGGTTAAGGGGCGGCAAGTATTGATGTAAGGATGGTTCCTAATGTTCCCAGATTTCTTTTGTCTGTTACAAAACGAGCGGAATTCCCTCTCCAAGGAGAATGTCACTAGACGCCAGGCCAGTTTTTCAAAAGCGCAAATTCTACCCCTACACGTAACTCACCCCAACCGATGTCGTATGTCATTGCAATCCAAAAAGAATGAACAAGAAATCGAAATGAGAGGGAATGGGGGACGAGAAAGTAAAACATCCATCTCTCAGCATTCGCCTAAGTGACCAGGAGAAGCTCAAGGGCAGGATGTCCGGATCCAAAGGATTTGAACCCGTGACATTCAGGATGTTCGTCTCGAGCATCACCGCCTGAGCCACTCCACTCTGTTGATGCAATGTTTTCGAGGACAATATCACATAAAATATTTTCCACCTAACAGGAAGGAAGGGAGAGTCAGTCATCGTTTTATTGCAGATTTTACGAAGGAATTTTATTTTTCAGAGCAACGTGAAAACTAACATGATATCTGCTGAGTTGCTGCAAAGAAAGTATTTGTCAAAACTTCTGCATCTTCTAATTTCCGTTAAAAGCAGAAGCTGATAATGTTAATGACTTGGAAGTAGCTTAAGTTCAGAGAACATTATTAGAAAAAGAAACATTAGAACATTACAGAACAAAGAACAACTTCACAAATTTTATGAAATCAAGTTAAGTCAAGTCAACCAGTTTTTGTTTTCTAGCTGCACCCAAACTCTGCACTCTGTTATTTTCTAATTACACATCCAAACTCGGTCCCACAGAATTGCTTTTCTCTTTCAATTTCTGTAATTAGTATATTGCATAATATAACACTAAAGGTACACTGAGACTATATCCAGTAGTACCAACAGGTGGAGCTTATTTACCGTATCAAAATAATTATTTACGCATTTGATATTTCGATTCGTAAAATATGATGTAATGTGACACAATGTCCTCTTTCCCTCTTCATTACGGCTGCATGGTGATAGTTAATATTTTTGCCACTTCTTCGGTAGTGAGTTGTCATGTTCTACTCATGCTCAGGCAAAGTGGAACAAGTTAATGGTAATAGATTTAAACGCCGATTGCAGAAGTGTCTAGCCAGTGCTAATAGGAGATACAGGTGTACAAAATCCATTGCAAATAGTTTGAGTCAGTAGAAGGAAAAAAAAAAACTATCGGAACCAACAAGCCATAATCACGATAAGGAAGCTGAGAGTCTAATCAACAGGCAGTGTGTTAGTAATCAATTAAACTTAGACAGGTGGGGATATTTATGAGAAATCAAATAAACATTCAAAGGGATCTAAAGTAAAGCGATAGGGATATTCGTGACTGCTAGTGACGTTACCTTAACCCGAAAAGCTCTGCATCATGCTGATTCAAAAGTGATGCCCAACACTGCCTGAGAACATCGACAAAGTGCACGCTACATTATGTGCCATGGACATTAAAACAAACAATTCTTGAAGAATTTTAAGATCGTGGCAAACAATTTGGGTCGTTATTTTCAATTCACGGGCTAGTGTTCTTTCTGTTGAAGAATAAATCATCTCAGACCCATGCCGTAGCCTTGGAGAGTCTAAAATTTGAAGCGAATATTAAGTTCTATCATTTCACTTTCTGTCAACATGTAGACATCGAACTAACAATGAACGATGCCCTGAAATATTGTGGCCATTAACTACTATAGGTTTCATCTTAGTCAAACAGCTATAGCTGGCGCGGAATCGTGAGCGAGAGATTGGGATTCGATTCCCGCTAGGACCGTCCTCCCTGGTTGAGGATTTTTCCAGGCTTATCTCAAAAATGCCGAAGTGGTACCCTAAACTTAGGCTGAAACGTTTCCTTTCTTAAAAAAATCCTTTCTCAAGCTATCATTTCATTTCATGTATCGTCAGTGTCCACCGCCTATGGTGCCTCAGCAGTAAAAACCTTAAATTTAATCAGAAAAATCCAATTATTTTACTCAGAAACCACTTCTAATGAAGAAATAGACAAGTTATTAAAACTATTTATTGCATTTCAACTCAGACCCAAAGACGTAGGAAACATTTTCATAGAAGAGCTAATGGCAATACTACCTCAGCATAATCATAAAATTTAAACATTTTGTGATTATAGCTTTCAAATTTATGTAGCAAACGATGCCTGTTTTCCACCCCAGTCAAATTTATGAAACAACAAATGCTGTAGAACCTTTTCATTCTAAATTGAATTATATGTTCTACCAACCACATTCAAACATTTATTTGGTTTCTAGATGTATATTGTGACACATAAGTCGAACGTCATAGCGCTGAAGAAAAAGTGTAGAGATAATGAAAAAAAAAAAACATTTTCCCAGGTAAGGAGTGAGATAAAAAAACGAGAGGAAAATCTCACTTCTTCACTTCATTAAGACAGCAAGAAATCTTACCAATTAAATAATTTAATATCAACAAACAGTTCTTATATCTAAACAGAATTTTAACCATGCATACTCGAAGTGTGTAGACAGTCCTAAGTCTGTGAAAATGGGGAAAAATTGTTTAGACAGGCCAGAGTTTGGATTAAGTATAACAAAATTTGTGGGATTAAGTGAAATTATTTACGTCCAAAAGTGCAGGATCGAGTTTGGATTTTGTGGTTTTTAAATTCATTCTGATGTAGTTATAGTCTTTAGAATGTGTCTGTATGTTTTGTTATAAGGAACAAAATTGTCCAAAACTTTCAAAAGGGAATATTATGAGTTGATTAAAAAACGATTTTCTGAACTGAGATGTTTTAATTTAAGGTGCTCATTGAATAAGAGAATTAATCAACTCTCGGTTAGTAATGAAGCGTCAGTATTAAAAATGTAATAACCCAAGTCTGCAGCAATAATAACTCTTTTATTAGTAATATTATATTATTACATTCTTATCCTACATTCTGACTTTCTATAAATAGATTGGAGGGGTTTAATTTCATTCCTTATCTGCTTAGTGTTTCAAATGATAATAAAATAAACACATAGGCTTATACATTAATATAAACACTTTACAAAATAGTTTGTAAACGTTTTAACTATTAACTCAGCTTAAGGAATAGCTTAATAACGTCTATGTACGAATGTACGCTTATGAATGTTGAGATGCATGCTTAGTTTCAGCACACTTCTGATTCCGAAATTCTGTGACTTAAATATATTCCCTGATTTGAATCTTATTGCAACGATGTGCTCCTTCAGACAAAAATTATGACTCGCTTCTAGATTTGTTCACCTTCGGGTGGCATTCATTAAAGCTGCATTCAAAGCAAAGCAAAGCGAATTTGTTTTCCACGTTTGCTACGTTATTGCTTTTATGTGCGTTCTACGTTTCTTAGGTCGTTGCCGTTTATAATATGTATATTGTAATCATAAAGCCACAAAACACATCAACTTCAATCCTCCGTTTACGGCTAACTGGATCGGGTATTGTACAGGACAATTTTCTCGCTAGAGGACCTAAACTATTATGTATAACAATTTTCTTAATTAGATAATTACTTGTAAATTTATAAACACACACCTTCAACAATGCAAAACGCATGGAAAACTCGCGATATAATGTACTCGTCCAATGACCTTCATAGTTTTGCGTCACTTAATCTCGGCAGCTGCGACTCGAATGTCGCGTGATTAACAATGTATACAATCACACAGTGCACGTTCATCGTTCGTAAATAATGGCAATCATGTTGATTTTAAGCATGCCATACAATACTTTGGATTGAACTTGTTGAAGGACGTGTACCATCAAAATATTGCATTCATAAATTGGATAAAAAGCTAGAGATAACAGAAAGGTACTCAGGAGGTTGCAAGTTGTCTGAAGAAAAAACAGACGATATAAAAGAAACGATTCAAAATCATTATGAAGAGTTTCTAGAGAAACTAACTTCCACAGTCCACGTAGCATTAAAGCCCCCCCTCCCCAAAAAAGGGCTTACCGTGTGCCATGAAATTTATGAACTAAATATGACGGACTACAAAAAATGTTTTCGGCCTCCCAGAGTGAGTTCATTTATGTCGCCAGTTTGGGAAAAGAATTCACCAATTTGGAGAAACTCATATGATTGTTCTTGGATGTGGGCAATTTGCAGCATAGTTTATAAGTAAGTTCTGTTTTCAATCGCTGAAGATATTGTACATATTGTTACATACTGTAGGTCATTATCTAAATAATCTACATTTTTATGCACAACAGTTTGGGTTTATAGCAAAAAATCACTCTGTATTACACATAATCGCAAAAGTAAAATTTACCAAGCGTTGAAAATAAAGCTGCAGCATAGAAGGAATTCACTTATTCCTAAAAAAGGGAAAGTTAAATAAAGAGAGCAGGCGGAGATCGAAACTATGACCTCTTGCACCGCTGGTCCGTACGGTACTGCTGAGATAACTTCATGCTCACTAAATGCATTCTGACGGAAGCATATAACGCAACAGTAGTTTGCAGCACATAAAACGGTTGGTATTTTTCGTAAATGAACAAGTGACTGTACCGAAGTGGATTGCACATTTTCAGGCTTTAATATGAGCACTTTTTATCTTAAGGTGTACATACTGAGATTGTGGACAGACAAACGTGGAAAATCAGTAGTTGCAAAGATGGCACGCTTAAAACTTAAGATCGCTCAACTTCCGGGCCTGCTTGCCATTTCTTCACCGGCATCACGCGTCTTGACTGCTTAAGAATTCGAACGTGTTTCGTTCCTCATTCCGAGTAAAACGGGTGTCCAGAATGTATACTGTTGGTAATGAAATATTACACTTTTCACTATTCTTTCATTTATAAGAGCAAAATTAATTGCGCCAAAGGAGTGCATACTTTTTTAGAAGATGAACATCTGTATAAAAGGCCTTTCTAAGACTACTACTTCAATGGGACGTGATTAGTTTAATGCTGAAAGTTATGACTCAGAATGCTTCCGAAGTTTAAACCCATTTTTGTATAGCTGTCAGGAAGTCAAAAGTTTGTGACTCGCATATCAAATGTATCTTCGATATTGAGCCATTTTGTCCTCCATTCATTATGCATAAATCATACCCTTCTCTTTTCATCGTTGCACAAATGAAGATCGAATGCTTTTTAAATGTTGAACAAGTGCAGTTGACTCCATTGGTAGATACATTATAACATGAAATCTCTCTAACCCCGGAGAGATGTAGTTCAATAAAAAATTGTCCACATTAAGGTTAACATGATAGAGGGAAGTAGGTTTTCATAGACACTATATAATTTAAAGAAAATGACGTAGGTTTTCCACATTAAAGCAATAAGTAAAATAAAAGTTACTAATTTACCCATATTCATATTGATTGGTTATTGTTTAAAGGGCGCTAAACTGTTATGGCCATTAGAGCCGTTACTCATATCGAAACTGCATACAAAATGAAAATAAACTTTTGCTCTTTACACATCAGCAGTAACTAAAATCACTCTGTAAAGCATTGAGGAAGCACAGCAGAGAATAAAAGTTAAAGGAAAACCCTCTCTTTCCATTACATTATGCTTAATTACCCATTGCAAAGCATATGGATACATGTCAATAAAGCTCAAACAGGTAGCAGAAAATCAGTTAGGGAAATAACCTACGCTTTTTATGTTACAGTACCGTGTACTTGCTAATTACCCATTTAAAACTTTAGAAATAAAGACCAATCAAGTGCAAATAAGTTGTCAAAATATATAACAGAGAGAAAAATTATCTAGTTATGATAATAAGGGATGTCTAGCTTCCAGAATTCAGGGGTGTGCAACATAGAGTATATACTTGACAAGTTAAAGCATATAACTTTGTCCCATTCCAAGAAAAGATGTCCTATATACAGGAGTGTTTAACATGTAGGAGAGTTCATTTTACCGTATATTGCTTTTTCAGATTATCATGAAGGGCGTGTGTTCTCTAAAAGTGTTTGTTTTGCGAATCTTAAGATTGTGTTTTCATAATATTATGAAGAATAATTTAAATGTTTTAGTAAAGCAAAACCACTAGATCCCAAGTATCCTTTTATAGAATTGAAGATTCTTTAACCATATAATATTTAGAAATGAGACAAATATTAATGTTCTTTATTTCATTAGCAAACTGCTCTGGTATTAAGGTTGCATCGTTAAATGTTTACAGAGATATTTTTAATCGTTTGCAAAGATATAGTTGAATTACATGAAACAACGGATGAAACGCTATAAATATTCATAATGAATACCTATTTTTGAAGAAAGAGCTAAATGCATTCATCATGCTCAAGATAGCCTCTAGCCCTGGTCTAATGGAAATCCATTAACGAAACAGTAGTACCTTAGGGAAAGTTAAACAATAACTACCGTAAGAGAAATGTTACCTAATCATCAAAACTTTGAATTTGGTAAAGAAAATGTTACTATCCGACGGATGTTTAGTTTTTGCTAGAATCACCTCAATACTTTTGAATTTATTTCTCTTTACATCAACATACAATTTTAAATATTACAATAAGAGCCATGTCAGCGCAAATTCCATAATACTAACAACAATATAAAATTAATACATATCGTTATGACTCTATTACAATATTTTAATTCTAAACACTTCATCCAACTATTATCCTATATTTGTGAGCTACTTATTTCCTTAGACTAACACCCAGGTTACTGGTGTATAATAATCCTGTTTCTAATGCTAATTTACTCCCATTCCCTCCTTTATTAAATTTATCAATCATTGAATATCTGATCATTCTTTATCCTTCTCCCTCACCTTTCCTAAATATACTTTAATATCCATAAATTGTTATACATCTAAGGTTACACTTCTTTTTACATTTCCTTCCATCATCCTCTTCGTCATTCTTATCCATTTCTCTCTAGCTTTACCTAAATAGTTCCCTGTCATTTTATATCCTTCTCCACAGTTAAAATCTTCCTAACTAAAATTTCTAAATTTTCCCATTTTTTATTCCAAAGCTTTTCTTACCAAAACTTTGTTTGGTTACAAACAATGAAAATCTCTTTTGGTTTCTCACACGTTAAAACGTTTATATTCCTTTATCATATCCTAATTCTTTTAAATTCATAACTCCAGTTCTAACTCAGGCAAACCCTTCTCTACCTGAGGAATCACAAGAAATCTCGGACTTAGTTATGCTGTTCATTTCTTTTTGTGACGTATAGCGCGAACATCAAGAAAATAGCACTATGGCTAGTTCAAGTAATTTTAGTTCGTCAGACTGTATGGAAAATGAAATTTAAATTAGTTTGTATTGCTCAACAACGATAGCAACTTACTTCCTTCTCTAAAGAAGACGTTTCATTGCTTTAGGAAGTTGAGGGCAAACTTTTAATATGAGTACGTCATTTTCAGAAGGCCAAGAGTTTCGAACAAACACTTGAGAACAACGTGGCCTTCATTAGACAAACGTATTTAAAACTGTTGTCTTTATGGTCAAATGACCACACCTTATTTTTTCTTCCTATTCTTATCCAAGTTGTTTCCAAGGTTATTAAATGTTCGTTAATATAATATAATGACGGTAATATTACAGGTATTACATTACATCATTTGGCGAATAAAAAGTGTTTTTTTGTTTTGTCAGCACGGAGCTTTTATTTGTAGACAATTTAGGGTTATCCAGGATTCACTGTGAGAAGGTGGTGTTATGTTAAACTTCATAATAATAGAACAGAAGTTTCGATTATATACCAACTGAGACTCTCGAGTCTGTACTTTACATTCAATTGTGAAAAAGTCTGAATGAAACTTTACTATTTCAAAAAGCAGAATATAAGGCTTTGCAATGGTATGGCCACATTCAAAGAAGCGCCATGGATGGCCGAGGTTGTTAAGGCGCGGACTCGTGAGCCGTAGATCTTGGTTTCGATTCCACCAGGACCGTCCTCCCTAACTGACGTATTTCCAGATTTTTCTCAGTTCTCATAATTAGCCTATGCCGGGGAAATATCCTAAGCTTAGGCCTAGAACGTTTCCTTCCTTTTAAAAAAATAATTTCCCAATATTTAATTTGGTCTCATGTATCATCAGTGTCCACCACCTGTGATGCCTCAACAGTATAAGGGACAAATACTTATTAAAAATTCGAAGAATATCAGCAGAGATATGACGAAAGAAGTACGTATTATGGTCACCGGAAGGACGAAAGAAAAGACAAAGGTCACTCTGTAACTGGAGAGGTGGAATGGCCAGGACAATGCAGAAGGAAACTTAGTGAGAATGACTGGCAGGAAAGAGGTTTTAGCGTCAGGCAATAAACGGCAATCCCTGACAAGGAGAGAAACCTTTAAAAGTAATAATTCTAAACTTATTGTTACCATAAAACTTTCTTTAGATTATTAATAAGCTATACGAGAATACCCAAAAAGATGCTGAAATATTGAGGCATATAATTGCATTCATTTTTTTTATTGCCACACTGGAAAAGAAAATATAGCATTGAAAAAAAGGTTATTTAAACTGGCTATTCTCTCCCAATTGAATTTAACTTTTCAAGCCATTAGTTGAATAACTTCGAATCTAGAGTACGGTATGCTGTCATTTTTAAAATACTATGCTATGAAAAATTCCAGTAGATCCCTTAAATTTGCAAAGAAACAGCAGTTCAACATTTTAAGAAAATTTTCTCATAAGAGAGTTACCAAGAACAACAAATATATACACCAAATGTAACACCGTGAATAGCATTACACTTTAATCGGCAGGTATAAATAAAGTTAAAATAGTAGAACAATGTGGAATATATATATATATATATATATATATATATATATATATATATATATATATATATATTTTAGGATGAAAACAAACCAAATACCTGGCAAAATACATTCACAAAAGTAAGCAAATCATTCGGAAGAAAAATAATGAACAACGTCTGGACAACTGGTTGCCACTGAAGATCAAAATGCATTAGAAAGCAGCGTTATTGATTTCAGTTCAAATATTAGAAAATAATAATAAAATTGCAATTTTCATTTCAGAAGACAGAAGACAGGTTTTAATCTCGCTGTATGTCTTCATATATTTGATTCATATATGTTTTTGTTTGGGACTAAGCCAGATCGACAGATTACAACGGGTTCAAAATGCCTGTGACCGTTTTGTCTTCAATGCTTGTAAATTTGTTCATGAGGCACCTCTACGCAATCATGGCTACTTTTAATATAACGTAGGACTTTCCATTCCCTTATGCTTCTGTTCAAAATTCTCCATGCCTCCGTATATCGCCTCTCGCTTCGTATACGTATCCTTACCTCGAACCCGGAATATGACTTTACTGTCTATCCCTCGTCACCGAACACTTTTCAGCGTGTCAGCTCCCAGAATCTGGAACTCCCTTCCTCCTGAAGTCAGAGACTGTCAGACAATAAAGCAATTTAAACGTCGATTAAATTGTGATTAACACTCTCTTCTTCTTCTTCTTCTTCTTCTTCTTCTCCTTCTCCTCCTTCTCCATTCAGACCATTTTTACTCCAGAATAATTATTGAAGAACAAGTGGAATTTTAACACTATCTTTATCAATTTTCGAAATTTATTAAAAATTATGGTACATTAAATTGGATTTTTTCTGTGGCCTTAACTCTTGCCGGGGTAAATAAAATAAATAAGTGAGCCACATGGAAGAATCTCCAGGTTTGCAAAAGCCTCTAATTTCACTGAAATGGATGGCAGGGATAAGAGGAATTTTCGGTTCTTTAGCCATGCTCAAGGTTGGTTATTTATAATTACGTCATTAATGGGAGCAACTCCGGGATGAAGTGAGGTAGAGACAGTCAGGATCCAGGTGCGGTGAAGCACGGACGTAGACGGAATCCCTAACTTTTTTCCAAATAGAACACCTGACGCCTGTGTAGCTCCATACGAGGAATAACAGATCCTCATAAAGGCCAGTTTCACACACTAAACTGAAGCAGAAACCTTTTCAAAGCGCAAGCCACTGTCACACTGCAAACAGCATCAGCCTATATCACTGACGGAATACAATGAGGTGGAATGGAATAGCTGAAAGTTGTGGAAAGTAAAATACATAGCAACATTCCAGGGAAAACCGCGAAAAGGAAACCCAAAGTCAGGATGGCTGACCCCAAAGGATTTGAACCCGCGAGATCCCAAATGTGAGTCCTTCCGCATACAGGTAATTCAGCTGGAACTCACTGGGTGTAGCACGATCCACTGCCTGCCATAGACATTAAATGTGTACAGGTTTTATTAACATTAGCTTTGCGATGTATAAGACCAACTCCCTCTTTCGGGAGAGTCAGCATCCTACAACTTAAAACTACCCCCCCCCCCCCCCCGTGGATTCCCTCCATACATACGCAGAATATCCGCCTCTACTTTCATTGGCTTAGATCCGCTTCCACTTAGCCCAATCACCTTTGAACTGCATGTCAACTCATTTGAACATTCCTTTCCAAAGAGCCTCAATATTCTGGTCCGGTTTATTACTAAAAGGCATCCATGAGTGTTCGGAATCTGCAGAGCCCGTTCAAAGACATCTTAAAACCTCCATTCCAATACGGGGGTTATAATATTATATATAGACTTTTAATTCCTTTTGCTAACCTGCAATTGGTTTACTAGTATCTAGAGTCTGGTACGAATATATAAGGGAAACATTCATGACGTCCGCTAAAGTAACTAAGTTATATATGCTTTTAGTTTGCACTTACCAGATAGATAAAGTAAACAAAATGTGACAAAGAAAAAACGATAAAGGGTAAAAATTAATAAATTTTAATGAATGCTCTTTTATCTGTAGGGAAATATTTCAGTGTTGAGAGAGAAAAAGCGAGAGATGCTGAATGTTTGTACACCGCGCTAGCCATGGAAAGCCGTTTGTCTTTTTTGCGAATTTTAGAAAGCTCACGGAATTAAACAACGTTTTTCTGTTCCTCTAACCCTCTGCAGATAGAAATCAGAACTGTTAATCTGGATTTAGTTAGTTCTTGTTTGTTACTGACACCAGACTTTTCCCCGCGCCGCTAAATAAGTTCTTTCCAGTCTTTTGTTTGAAGTGTTCATGCTGTAACAAGTTAGATCCATCAACAAAATGCACGCTAGAGCTTTCTATTCGCTGTATTCTAATTTAAGTGTAACCTTTTTCAGTTTGTACCGGCAGCGATTTATGATACAGAGTACTGGGTGATTAAATGGAATGAAAGGAAGGTTAAATTTTGAAGAGGGTCTAATTTATAACAATTAATTTGAAGTTTTAAACCTTTTATATAACATATTTTCAACCCGCATTGCTTGTACCTTTGCCTTATTTATAGCAGTATCGAATATTGTTTATTTCCTTTTTTCATTTAAGGCAGTGTTATTAGATTTTCACGTTAATTTTAAGGATTTTCCTCTGTATTTAATTTTTTTTGTGAAATATTCGATAATTTCATCACTGTATGAAAAATTAATTTTTTTAATTTTATTTCCTCACAGAATCCATCTTTGGAATATTATTTCTTGTACCTACATTTTAAAAACTCCACAAACATAAGTCTAGTAGCGATTGCGTATCCCAAGCTGCGGGTCTGGTTTCGATTCCTAGTTGGGTTAGTTTCCTAATTGAGATTTTTTCAAGTTTTGAATGCCATGGAAACTTAGACCACGAAGATCCCTGAACTCATTCGATCAAGTTATCTACCGCCACAGGTGGCCGAGGTCGTTAAGGCGCCAACTCGTGAGTTGGAGACCAGGCGTTCGATTCCCAACATGATCATTCTCCCTGACCTCAGTGACCTTCACCTGTAGTTAAAATGAATGCTAAATACCATTAAAAATTGTTCATCGAATACATTAGATCTTCCGGCCACGATGCCTGGTTATTAAAAAAAATTATTTGCTTTATACTTTATATGCAGATTCATACCTGCTTTTAATAAGCTTTTCTGGCAATGAGTTTATAAAACCGAAACTATTGTACCGCATTGTATGCAGACTCCCGTGACCATCCCGAATTATTCGCTATTTCAGTGAGAGTGGTTTCAGATGAAGGTTGCCTGTCCAAAAGACAGCTGATCAACAATGAACTAGCTTGTATTGTCACAGTGACTTGTGCGAATCCTTTACACGCACTTCCTTTCGAAAACGAACGACATGAGCTAGCAAATATGCAACTGTTGGTTTAGATTTCCAGAAAATTAGTCTCTCCCCAACGTTATGCCTTAAGGCTGTGATTCATTTGAGAGAAAACGCTTTGGTTTTTACTGGCCGGACGTAACAAAGGGCTGGAAAATCCGGATCGCTTCTCCTTTACTTTCTCTACTTCCTCTTATAAACTACTCCACCCCCACTACTAGTATCGTCAACCATAATGCATCGTCCGGGCTCAGAAAGCGATGTACCTGCCTTGCACGTATGACTATGCCATTTAGCTCCATCATCACAAGATTGCATGCAAAAAGATTGTTTAAATAACTGATATACGATTTATTACCAATATTGACCGCTTATATTTCTATTTCTTTAGGCAGTTTATACCTACCTCAGTTCAACACTCTTACAAAACTTTTTTTCTGAGCGGGTTAAGTTATTGCTCTTGACAAAATAATATATTAACTAAAAGAATTGTTCAAAATGTCATTTTTAATGAGTTTAAGAGTAAACAGACTATAAATGAGGCTTTCATTTCAAAACTTCCCAGTCTGAAAAACTACGTATTTTTCATTAATTAAAAAAAAACACACACAAATTTAAATATTGAAGATAAAATTTAATGTAATAGCTGTGTTTGGTTTCAGACCTGTATATAGGATTAATTTTTTGAAATCATTGAATTTCATTAACATTATTTTATTACTTCAACCTTAGAACAACGCAACAATTGCAGACATACTGAGCTTCCCTCACTCTAATTTCTGAGAGGTTTAGCATTAATAAATAATTCAAAAATTTTAACATGGACATCTGAAATTCATTTCATTTCATTAATTACTCATTAAAATAATTAATTCTTTGTGATGCGAGATTTTCACATTCACATATATATCACATATATTCTCAACGAAACTCGGCATATACTCACCAATTAGCAAATGATTCGTCGAGTTTATTAACCAGCAAAATTGACCTAAAGCAAAGAAATAAAAAATCGCTCTAGTGGCCATATTTTTGTTTTTTTTCGACAAAATGTAGCACATTTCTTTAAAACAAAATGATAAAAGTAGTTTCCGAAAATCAGGGCAATTGGGCTATTAGGAGTGGGTGTATACCTGAAAACCGAGTGCGTGTTAAAGTGAAATTTAAAAATCGCTCTATCGGCCGCATTTTAAATTTGAAAGTAAACACGGAATTACCATTAAAATAAAATAGAGGAATAGTGTCCTAAGATCAATGAAATCGGATTATTAGGAGAGAGGGGGGTTTATCAGAAACCCAAAATTTAAAATTGATCTAACAGCATTAATATTGATTGTATGCAATAAAACTTCGTATATACGATTTAAATATATCAAGAAAAATAGCACCTATAGATAAGGAAAATCGGGCCATTAAGGGGGGGGATTACCTGTAACCCAAAATTTAAAAATTTCTCTAACGGCACCAATATTTGTATCTTCAAAAAAATCGGTATATACTATTTAAATAAAACACGAAAAATATTTCAGAAAAATAGGGAAATTGGAGCATTAGGAGTAGGAGTATATTTGAAAACCGAAATTTAAAAAGCATTCTTCCCTTTAATTTTCTCTATATTGCTACAAAATGCAAATGTAAAATATAAATCTAATATGTGTTTGAGAATTATAGTTCTATGTAAGAGCGCTCTGTAATAACCTTCAGAAAACGTTTACGTTACATGTTTTTTATTGCAATAACATTTAAATTAAATTTCAAGCCAATTAAAACAGACCAAATATTTGATTGTGTATATTTCCCTAACACATTGTAATTGTTTCTATTTTTGTTATATTGAAACATATGAACGCTTAAATACGCAAAGTAACTCTAAACTTCTGTTATTTTTCTCTATTTTAATGAATGTTTTTTGATTTGTTTATTTAAGGACGCTCTTTAACACCACAGCTCATCAGCGTTCCATTGAACCCAGGGCGTGAAACGCCGACACGACACGGGACCCACGGCTTTACTTCCCTTCCGAAGGAAGCCATACTTAGGATTTTTACGCCCGAAAAAATCCATCGATCCTGTTCGGGTTTGAACCCGCGACCTTGTGTTTAGAAGGCAAATATGGTTACCACTACACCACCAGGACCGACATTAATAAATGTAAAGATGATATCAAGGGCTCATTTCATAAACATGGTTGCATTAAAAATGTTTAAAAATATCCACAAGATATAGCTATGTCTTATCAGTGTCATATATTTAATTTAAAATATAAATATACTATTCATTTTCGTGGTTTAATCTCAATAATAATTATATTATTATTATTATAATATTATTATTATTATATGTATATTGTTCTTTTGTGATTGTAAGAGTTATAATTTTGCTCCCATAGAACCATACAGTAATGTCATGTAACTTATTTCATTTCATTAATTAATAACGGCATAATTTGGATTTATTCGCGTTTTAAAAATATTCAACTTGGTGAGGGATTCACTTAATTTGCGCAGCTCCTGCGCGACGGACTTTTTATTTACGGTGACTGTTTCTGATTTGTAGTAAGTAATATTGCCCTAAAATGTTCAATAGGTATGAGAAAACTTGTTTCGTAAAAACCCAAGTTGCAAGAGGAAGAAATTCAGTGCTTTAGGACATTACAAGAACCTTGTGATAGAAAAGTGCTACCATACTGAACTATTTCAAGATGGATGGAAGCATTCCGTTAAGAAGGGGAGACCTGTGAACACAAACCACGCAATGCTATACCCCATCTTTGCACAGAAGATTTCCATGTTAAGGTTGTAAGAGTTCTATTGAAGAACAGACACTATACAAGTAAAGGAATTTTCATGCAACATTATTTATTCATAAAGAAACTAAAAATGAAGAAAGTTTGTGCCGCGGATCATGTACCTTAAATTCTACTGCTGTTTCATTCTGCATGACTAACCACAAACGATTTGTTAAAATCAAATCTTTCCCTTCCAGTTGCTAGGCATTTTTTTTGAGTAATGTTTAACGCCCGTTTTTGCAGCTGAGACATCAAAGGCAGTGGGCACTGATAAATTGTGAAATAATTGTTTTTAAAGGAAACAATCATTCCAGGCCTAGGTTTAAGGTATCTCCCCGTAATTTATCCTTTGCGAAGAAGGAGGAAAACCTAGCAAAAACCTCAGTCAGAGAAAACGGTCCTGGCTGTAATCGAACCACTCCCGCTGGCGAATTCGCGCCTTATTGGCCTCGGCCACCCGCTTCGGTTTCAGCAAGCCGTGTACCTTAACAAAGGATTTGATAAAATGTTTGACTTAACGTGCTTCAGAAAGCAGTCTTGCAGATAGGGAGATGGTTCCTATCTGTTTGCACTAAAAGCACGTACCCACGGGCTAAATCTGACAGTTTAATGTTTTCTTTGTTATTACTGATTTACGTCTGTTTCTATTGACTTTGAGTATATTTTACACAATCTTAGCTGCCGTGACTTGTCATGAACGATATACGTCTATTGTGATGGATTTGAAATGATCTTTGTCTATAGAGATTTTTTGCCATTGCTTTGCGTGAGTATTCAGTTAGTTTCATGCTCCTTGTCTTTTTTTTGAGCGGCATTTAACGCCCACAGGTTTGAGGCACCACAGGCCTCAACACTGATGATACATGATATGAAATGATATATTGGGATATATATTTTTTTTTTAAAAAGGAAGCTCTAAGGAAGGTCTAAGTTTGGGGTACCTTCCCGGCATTTGCCATTTATGAGGACTGAGGAATACCGGGAAAACCCTCAGTCAGGGAGGACGCTCCTGGTGAGTTTCGAACCCCAGACATCCTGCTTACGAGTCCGCGCCTTAACGAGCTCGGCCATGCGTGGTGGTCCTTGCCTTCGAAGATGGACACTTAAATCGCCTTGAGTATGGGTGTGCCTATGCAATTTGTAAGTGCTTCTTACTTGTATGACTTGAATATCTTGTTTATAAATGATAAAAAATATTCAGAACGAAAGTAAAAATGTTAATTGGTTGATAAAACTATAGGCATTAGAAATGAATTAATTCTTAATGATAATGGCATCCTAAATGCTACTATCTCTGGATTATGTGTACAACTTTCACAATGGCAGTGGCCGAAGGCTGGCAGTTTAATATCTGGTGCCCCCGAGAACTGCTTGCGCCCTAAAGCTACAACAAATTTACCTGAAGGAAACTGCTGAGGTTCCGCGAACCTCAAAGAACGTATTGCTGGCGGCAAGGTAACCGTCTGCATTCTGGAAGGCTGAAGTATATTATATGCTACTGACATGCACCGACCTTAGAAAAATTATTATACACTAATAACACCAATTAAGCAAAAGCTAATTAAGATAATACATGGAAAAAGGAGACATAGCCAGAAATGACGATGTGTTACATTTAAAATGAAAGCATTCCCAAATTAAAAGGAAGTAAAAGTACGAAACTGAACTTTTTAAAATTATTTTAAAAAGTTGCAAATACTCTCACAGAAAACAGATTAGCTAATGTAGCTAAAGCATCTTTATGTCTTTTTTTTTTAGGAGGGAACACATTTATTTTCAAAATAGAGGGATATTCTACTGTTAAAACTTTATTTTTACATGTATCACGCTTTTTGATAAAAGCAACAAAAACTTAATTAAATATATTAAACTTTTATTGGACTACAGCTTAAAGACTTTGAAAGAAACAATGATTAAATTTTAATTTAACAAACTAAAAAAATCATGAAAAATCAAAACTAGACAAAGTTTCACCTTCATGCAAACATATTATTTAGCATCTGCTATGCTTACAGCAACATGAATAATTATATAGCTCAGATTTCCTGTATATAAATGCGGAAGTTTATTAAAATGCTATCCACCCAACCATTTATTCAGGTTTGGGAACAAAAAGTAATCGCTGGGAGCCAAATTCGGTAAGTATGGCGGATGAGGGAGTACTTGGAAGCGAAGGCCATGCAGTTTTGCAGCAACAATCCCGGACGTGTGTGAAGGCGCATTATCGTGATGAAACAGAACTTTCTTTTTCGGAAGGTATGGACGTTTAGTTCCAATAGTATACTTCAGATGGTGCAGCAGTAAGTATAATACTCCCAGGTGATGGTTCTGCCTTTCTGGAGATAGTTCTACGAGCACTACACCAGAAAATCGTAGCTATTACTTTTCCTGCAGATGGAACCGTTTTTGTTTTCTTTGGTACACTTTCACCTGTTGCCACCCACTGTTTGGACTGCTTCATCGTCTATAGCATCTAGTGAATAGTCCATGTTTCATCTACTGTTATGAAACGTTAAAGAAATAACTGGAATTGCGTTTAAACAAGTCTAAACATTCTTGCGAAATGTTCATTCGAATGCCTTTTTGATACATTGTTAACAAACACAAACCCACCGAGCAAAAACTTTCTCACAACCAAAACTTTGTGTAAAATGCAGTGGATGCGGCCTATCGAGGTCTTTGCAACGCCAATCACCTCGCATACCTTCAATCGGTGGTCACTGAGTATAGCATTGTGAATCTTTGTCACAATCTCGTCGGTTGTAGCAGTTTTGGGACGCTCTGAGCGATCATTTTAAACGTCGAAATGAAGGGGAAGAGTCTTTTAATGAGGAAACTAACCTCTTTTGTATTTACGTTGGAGTTAAACGCTTCAAAAAGAAAGTACTTTATCACAGCTCGTATTTCAGTTTTTACCCATTTTGTAGTAAATGTTAACACTAGTTTGTTTGCATGATCGTTACAAACAAGTGCATACATTTACGCTTCTGAAATGTTACAGATCGCCATCTAAAGAGTGGTACTTAACAACTATCATAGTAATTTGGACATGTTCACGACAACATCTCTTAGTCATGTCAAGAAAATTTAAGGCACTCCTAGTATATCATATGGTATTTGGATTATCCTGCGTTTTCCGAGCATATTATCTCTTGCATAATATTTATTGATGGCTGATTTTGATCTTTCAAATCCGAAACTAAATAGCTGTTAAAACTTTGAAATATTAGTTTTAACTTCATTAAACTTCAATGATAGTCGACTGTTGCAAATGTGGTGATATTTGGATCAATATAACTTATTCTGTCTTTAGAACAGAGACCAGAATGGCAGCTCATATAATTAATACTGCTGGCAATTGGAGAGAAAGCCATCATATCGCCGAACACTCTTCAATAAGAGTCACAATACTACCAGCAGAATCATATATTGGAAAATGATCGGACTGAGTGGGAGAAAATTCACTTACTCTATATTAAGGTAATCTGGTTCTTTATACAGATGGCTCAAGAGGAGAAACTCTTCAGGAGCTGGAGTTTATGGGTTATCTTTAAAAACACCAAGTCTTGGAAATTTTGTACAGTTTTTTTTAAGGCAAAAGCAATTGCATTTCTTACCTGTCTTAACTTCTGTAAGAGGAGAAATGATGTTCATGAGCGCACACTAATTTTCATAGTCAAACTATATTTAGTGCACTAAAATCTCATCAAGTCAACTCTATACTTAATGGGAATGTCTCCAAGCTCTCATTAATCTTTCTACGAGAACTTTGTTGGATGATTGGACATCAAGGCATAGATGGTATCATTGAGATATATTGGGAATTAAATAATATACAATTTTCAAGAGCATTCACAGCAAAATGCTTAATGTCTCCAAGTCATAAATATGGAAGAATTTCAGGTGACAAATCCAACCGGATAAATAATGGATATAATTTGAAATGAAGAGGAAGAAACGAATTGTTTGCAAAAAAGTATTTCATGGCTATCGATGTTGGAGCCAAACGATAAGAAATGTCAAAAACTTAATGATGGTTTTGTTGAACCTCATAAGCAAGAATACTTAAGAATCCAGGCGTTAAGGAAGGGGTTGTCAAGAATGTTACATCAATATCTGGGATCGAGACTCAAATGTTTAAATCAGCAGTTATCTCATTTGTGGCTCAAACAATTGTAAATCTGCATAGAGATTTGGTCAATGGCCATACCAAATCTCGTCCGATCACCGAAGTTAGGCAGCATTGGGAGTGGTCAGTATTTGGATGGATGATCGTTTGGGCACACCCGTGCACTTGAAGCGATAGGCTGACCACTATTCTTCTGGCATCTGTAGGTGCAAGTGTAGTTAAATTGAAATGGTTCATATGATCCGTCATGATCTGGAACAGGCCTTAGGTCTGTCTTGTAAGTCATTGATAGTGACGACGAAGCAATTTCGCTGGAAACTTATATGGCCAGATATGAAAAAGAACGTGAACTAAGTAGAATATAGGCCTAACAAATGGATTAAAATCAAACTAAGGAAAAATATTGCGTTACAGCTTGTTTTGAGAAGCAAGACGATTTCACAATAATATTACAAACGTAGCTCTATTTACATTACTATGTATATCATGAACACTGATACAGACCATTTGGCACAGAGATCAAGCTAAATGCGGGTTTGGTTTCTGGATGAACACTGCTCTAAAGCGAACCAATGCTAATGGGAAAACCACTGGGACAAAATGAGAGCGGGCATGCTGTTTCATTATACACCTTTACTGTAATTTTCTACGGCACTCCCTCTATATGTCATAACTGTTCAATTACTGGCCACAGCCAAAACGAGAGAGATCACATGCATGCTGTTACTGAATGGCAAAAGAAAGTTATTTTGTTTCCGCTCATTAGGCAAGTCATACAATCTACTAACAAAAAAGGGGGGGGAAGGGGTTCACCATTTGAAGTAAACGAAATGGACTCATAGATTTGTAGAGCTAAAGAAAGTATGTATATCATAATTTAGCTTTAATATAAAATAAAATAGTGATAAGGTAATATTGAAGAAAATCAAAGAAATAAAAATTGAGGTGAAAAGTCTCATGAAATCGCTCCTGCATGAACTCGGCGCATAGAAATCAGTGCTGCAAAGGAAAGGCATCTTCTTGCTCTGTGTAAAACAAACCATATCAAGCCACAGTACCACATTTTCTATGAAAGCCTATAAGTTCCTTAGGAAAAGAGGAAAAGAGTGACGGTGAAGGAGAGGATAATTATTATGAAATGCTTTATATTTATATACGATACCACATGAAGGTTATTCTATAAATCTGGGTAAAAATAAAAAAAGTTTTATTTCTCAACAAAGTCTCATTTCTTATCTTATACCAATTCCAGCGATTTTCTAATTCGTTTATCATTTCTTCAGCCCTACACATTTTTGGCGGTAATCTCTTTATTTATTTCTTTTGTGCTAATCATCCAATTATGGTGGGGAACAGGAAGTAATCCGAGGGAGTGAAAATCGGGAGATTAGGAGGATGAGATAGTAGGTCTTATTGATTGATTTATTTATGGACGCTCTTTAACAGCTCAGGTCATTAGCGTCCCATTCAACTCAGGGCGTGAAATGGCCGACAAATTTTGCTCAGAGGCCTCTCTTTCAGGCTTGAGGTTCTTTTTCGTGCCGTAAATGTACGACACGGGACCCACGGCTTTACTTCCCTTCCGAAGGAAGCCATACTTAGGATTTTTACGCCCCGGAAAAATCCATCGGTCCTGGCCGGGTTCGAACCCGTGATCTTGGGTTTAGGAGGCAAGTATGGTAACCACTACACCACCAGGACCGACTAGTAGGTCTTACATTAAGCCTAATAATTTTGAGGTTGCAATCGCAGACTTGTGTTATGGTGCGTTATCCTAATGGAGAAGGAGGTTTTTCTTCGCCAATTAATTGTTCCAGTAGCATAGCTTAGAATTCGCCGGTTGTGTTTTTGCCCTTTTACAAAAAGAGAATTAAAATTATGCGTGGTAATTGCAAAACACAGCCGCCATCACCTTTCCTACTGAAAGGATTGCTTTTGCCTTCTTCTGAATGCTTTCTGCTGTTGCAGCCCACATTTCGACTGCTTTTTCTGTTTTCGGTGTATAGCGGCGGATCCACTCTTCGTCGGATGTCACAAATTTACATGGATTTCATTTAAACAGCCCCAAATTTTGCGCGTAAGTGACAGCTCGTTCTCTTTTCTGGTCAATAGTTGCCAAATGCGGCACCCGATAGCATTTTAATTGCAAAATATTATTCATCTGATCTCCAGAAATGCTCACAGCTTCCGCAATCTCCCGCCCTTTCATTTTCCGAACGTCAGCACTATGTCATGGATTTTTTCAATAATTTCGCCTTATCTCGACAGGACACCCGGAATGGTCCGCATCGCTGATGCTCATTTGGCCACATCTAAACTAACAAAACCATTCTAAGCGAAGGCACAGATTCGTCGTAATATTTGTTCTGACTTTGCGTTAGCGTTTGCCGACGAAGCTCCTTTCAAAAAAATGTTTTATTAATACACGAAACTTGCTTCTCTCCATTTTGAACGCTTGTTTGTAAATTTAAGCACGAAAGTAGCTCTCAGACACAGACTAAGCCAAAGCAACATTGAAAACAATCTAGTGCTACCACCCTTTGAGTTTTCACGAACAGCCCTCTTATATATTAATGTTTATAATCTGAACAATGTTAATTATTATTGATAATTTTATCCATTTCAGCTTTTAACTTTATTTTGTTGAAACATAAGTCACTACAGTTTAAATATATCTGGCTATAACTTAACTATTGAAGGTTAACTTTTATTTCAATGTGACCATAAATGCAAAAAAAAAAAAACTGTTTTGTTATATCTTTTCTAAAAAGGAATTAATGTGATTAAAGGGGACCCAAAACAGGATTAATTCAAGCAAAATAAAAATTACCGCATTAAACATTAAATTTAATAGAATTATTTAAACAATTTATGTCTCAGAATTAAAATTTACATACTTGTGGTTCTCTTCTTCACAAGGTGTGATAAAAGTGATCGTATGGGACTTTTGATAAATGCCTGCAATCGTGAGTGAGAGTCCTTGGGCTTTACTTAAGGTCATTGCGAATACAAGGTGCATTGAAAACTGTGAGCCTTGCTATATCATAGAAATAAGAAGAACGAAAATATGTTCTGTTTTTCTTCTTCATTACTTAAGCATTATTTTTCACAATTAACCTTGTTTCACTGCACGATTTTGGTGGCTCAGTGCTATTGACAAATTTATCGAATATCCAATAGACTTTAATTTGCGCAAAGGCCTTCCAGATTACTAAATACTTAAAGAAAGAAAGAAAGAAAGAAAGAAAGAAAGAAAGAAAGGGGTGCGGGAAAACCGATAAAAACACTTCATTGACAATGACGGTAAAATGCTCTTCTTAATTTCAGTTCACTTTGAGTTAATTACAAACATATCTGGATGGTTGTACTCTTGAACATGTCACTTTGTGCGTATTCGTGTATCTATCTTGATCTCAAACAGTGTATTCAATTTATGTTTTGGAAAGAGGTTCTAGAGCGAGGCCGAAACGTTTTATGATATATTTATACTCTGCTTCCCCCTAAAATTAAGGCATCAGGTTTCATTTTGATAAGAGGACATATCAATACCCCTTTAGAGAATGATGTCAGAAAAAAAAGCAAGGGATATGGCGCAAATAAAAAAATAACTTTCCCAATATATCATTTCATCTCATGTATCATCAGTGTTCATCGCCTATGGTGCCTCTGTAGTAAAAACGGGCATTAAACACCATTAAAAATACTGCTTAGTCAAGTGGTTAGCATTGCTGACTGCTGGTCTTTTTTTTTTTTTTGAGTAGTGTTTAACGCTCGTATTTACTACTGAGGCACCACAGGCGGTGGACACTGATGATACATGAGATGAAATGATAAATTGGGAAAGGATATTTTTTTAAGGAAGGAAACGTTCCAGGCCTAAGTTTAGGTACATACCCAGCATTTGCCAGTTATGAGGACTGAGGAAAACCTGGAAAAAACCTGTCAGGGAGGACGGTCCTTGTGGGATTCGAACCTCGGATCTCCCGCTCACGAGTCTGCGTCTTAACGATCTCGGCCACCCATGGCGGTTCTGCTTGTCGGAAGGCTCGGATTTGATTCCCGGTTATTTAAGTTATTTTGTAGTTCAAGATCAGGAATTTTGGAATACTTTAATAGTTATTAACGCTCTTAAACTTAACAGCATGATTTATCCAAGAGTAAAGTACAGTTTTATTAATGAACAAAATTTAACAGTCTGAACATTGCAGAACAGGCGTGCCATTTTAACAATTAAAGAAATGAAAGGTTGCTTAGCAATGAAGACAAACTTTGTTTTGAGTTCATGGATCAAGAGGTAAATATGATCAAAGTACAGGTAAATATTCCATAAGTACCATTCTACCATTCTCCTTTATAATGTGCTTCAATGAATGAATATACTTGATGACAGAGATGTTTGTTTGTATGTCACATCACGGTGTCACGTCCGTCTCTTTCCTTATCATCTGCCCCAGGAGTTCTTCCTGGTTGGCACTTCCATCTAACCCAAGTAGTAATTACTTGCATCTGCTTGACAGTTTATGTGGATCACACGCAACAAGTGAGCGAGTTACATGATTCAAGCGCAGTTCCTGTACGCCTCGAGCGTCATAAGGATTTCTGGCTTCTCATGAAAGTTTTTGGAGAATTTGGAAAACGGGATCATCTGGAATCCAATAAAGGTAATATCATCAAATTTCAACACTTTCTTAAGTTTATTTTTTGTTTGAGATGAGCATTGTTGTCGCATTTATCTTGCTGTATTTTAATCTTTCCTTTAAAAGAACCACTGTCCTTATTGAGGACTAAATTTCATATGTATAATAGGATTGATTAATACCGCCACGGGTGGCTGAGGTCGTTTAGGCGCGAACTCGTGAGCGGGAGGTCTGGGGTTCGAACACCGCCAGGACCGTCCACCCTGACTGGGGTTTCTTCCAGGTTTTCCTCAGTCCTCATAACTGGCAAATGCCGGGGAGGTACCCTAAACTTAGGCCTGGAACGCTTCCTTCCTTAAAAAAAAATATCATTTTCATTTCATGTACTATTAGTGTCCAACCGCCTGTGGTGCCTCAGTAGTAAAAACGGGCGTTAATCAAATTATTGATTAATGCATCATATACTGAAAATCTTTCCTACGTAGTAAAATTCTTTAGAAGAATGAGTATGTAACTAAACGAAAAATATGATATAATAGCAGGAAGATCAACTTATTTTACAGATCTAGAGAAAAATGGCAAGAGTAAACAAAGGAAAGTGACATAGATTTCCTTAAGAGAATTATCAGTAGGAAAGGACACAATGATAAAATAGCAATTTCTTCAAAGGAGAAATGACCCGTTAAAATAAATACAATTTATTAGAAAATGTCTAAGAAGAATGGTCTACAATGCCATCATGTAATTTGAATATACAAAGGAAATAACAATAATTAAAAAGTAAGTTAAATTTTCAAGAAAAGGAATATTTTAAACGAAATTAAAATAAATGCGTTATATAGATTGAAATTATCGCTACATGGGGGGAAAGTGAAGAAATAGCAATAAAATTACGTAGACTCAGAAATGGATTTTTGCAAGACGCTTGTGACAAAGTCTGGAAGAGACAGTTAAAGTATTACAAAAGGGAATATAATGGACATTAAAAAGAATATCAACAAAATGATTGAAGAAAATTACTAATATAGCCTGTACACAAGAATAGGATGGAAAACCAGTAGAAAGTTGAAAGGAGGGGGGGAAAGAAAGAAAATAGAAGCGTAGGCAAGAATAAGTGGACAAGCAATAATATAATGAATAGGGAGATAAAAGTAGATTCAGAAATAAAATTTGAAATAGAAGGATTTCATCCCCTGAGGCACCATGATGATACATTAGATGAAATAGTAAACTGTATTTTTTTTAAAGAAAGGAAGCGTTCCAGGCCTGAATTTAGGGTACTTCCCCGACATTTGTCATTTATGACGACTGAGGAAAACCTGGAAAAAACCTCAGTCAGGGAGGACGGTCCTGGTGGGAATCCAACCCCAGATCTCCCAATTACAAGTCCGCGTCTTAACGACCTCGGATAAAAAACTGTAAAATATCGAAGATAATAAGATAATGATTAAAGATAATAAGATAATGATTAAAGTGATTATAATTCATGAGCCTGATCTATATTGACGATTAACACTAATAAAACAAATCAAGCAATTAGAAATTATTAGAATAGTTAAATACCACGATATCAGAGACAAACATCCAGTTTCCCATAAAAACAAATTTGTAAATGCCCTAAATAAGATTTTTATTGAATTTTATAAACATATGAATTATAAAATATGCACAATGTTGTTGGGAGAGACTTGATAATATCGTATAGTACATACAAGTACTCTGATAATTATATTTTATAGAACTTAAACAGTTGATATATGCTTTACTGAATTCAATTGTGGTTTTTACCTCTGCAGATGAAAATCTGAGTGAAAAGTTACTAAATTATTTTGTTGTGGCAATAAATTATATCTGATAACTTTAATTATATGTTTTAAGAAAATCATATATGAAAATACTAGGAAAATTACAAAGAAATTATGAATCGAGATTTTGAAACTGATATTTTAGTTGTTTTTCCCGACTTTAACCGTATTAGTATTATTGAAATGCAGGTTTAGTCAAAATTATTTAGAGTTTAACGCATTTTTATCATTTTGGAATTTAATAAGCTCAACAATATCGGTAAACAAATTTGCACACTTGTGTCTTAAGTAAAATATTTTATAATTAAATAAGGGATTCAGAGATTGAATAATTAATAGATGCATATTTCTACTTTAAATAAATCTACTGTATTTTTCTATTATATCATAGATAGGAAATTTTATATTACTTTATTTTTCACAATTTTAGCGAACTAGTTTGTTGATTTATAATTAGAACTGCTGTAACTGTTACATTCGACTTTCTTGTTTTTCTAATTTATTCCGGTCGTGTGATTTTCCATAAAAGAAGTTCATTCTTAGGGCCACGCAACGAAAAGTAAACACAAAAGCTTGCAACTACTTTATTTAATGCGGTATTCACAATTATTTGCATTAATATAAACGTTGATATTAATGTTAGACACTTTAACACATTTAAAAATAATATGACCAATTGGAAACGTATGATATAATGGAAGCAATGGATGTTCCATCCTATACCACAGTGTATGGGGGATATGGTTACCTTTTGGGAGGGGGAGGCACTGCTAAGATATATTTTTGGTGAATATTCTTTTGAAGGTCTCTGATTAGAAATCAAGGAAGGCCATTAACAAAAAGTATTTATCATCAGAACAACAAATAAATCGCGTCACTTAGTTCATCCTCCATATTTACCGTTTTAGCTCCAGTCTTCGGCAAAAATGAAAACATCGCATGGATTTCACAGGGAAGTAATGTGACGCATTTATCTCATAGGCCTATTTCTACACAGTACCTCAGTTTATTATTATTATTATTATTATTATTATTATTATTATTGTTGTTGTTGTTGTTGTTGTTGTTGTTGCTGTACAGGCGCTTTGTATATCTGACGCTGAGATAAAATTGAGCTTAGAACAGAACCAAAATTCTGTTCATTGCACACTTTTTCTGCACATCACAAGCCAACACGCAGAGTCTCATCTACCGACGGTCAGGCGATTTCCCTCTTCTCAATTATAATTGCCCGTTAAAGATCTCAAGGTTAAAACTTCAGGTAAATATATTCTTATTTGAGAGTCAGAAGGTAGGCCACTCTATCGTGTTTTAGCTGTTTCGTGTAACTTCATGTCCAAACGGTTGGTACTATTTGCAACACTGACGTCACATTTAGACAAACGACATATTTTAATGGAATACTCTGATAGGAAAACTCAAAACACCCGTATTATTTTGAGCTGTCCTTGAAAGTTATAATAATTCGATTTTCGTCATTAGAGAGTAGCTGAAACAAGAGTGAAGTAACTGCATCTACTAACAATGTCTTGGAGAGGTAAAAATAACAACCTGGTCATGCTAACACTAAATGGTTTCCCAGAATAGATGTGACAACCCTGCTTAATGGATAAGCGCAAAAATACGTTTTAAGCTAGAAATATATCGGTGCTGTAGCATGTAATATACCTTAGACCAGGCATTGCAGCATAATTTTACGTTACAGGCATTTGTTGTTAATTGATAACTATAGTTCACGCAAATTTGCGTCGTCGTAGCTAAAAGCTAAAGGAGGTTAGTGTATTGTTCATTTCGTTATTTTATTACAATTTATTATATATATATATAGCACGTCAGTCTTGCTTAAATTTCAAAACTATGTAAAAAAAAAAAAAAAAGAAAAAGAAAAAGAAAAAAGAAAAAAGAAAAAGAAAAAAGAAAAGGAAGCAAAAAGAGAGAAAAAATATTTGACTTAAAAATGCCTAACATAACCCAAATTCTGATGAATGTTTAGGTTCCAATGAAAAACTAATTCTATTTATATTTATCTCCCAAATTCTGCTTGGGGCATTGAATACTATACTTTGCAGATCGTAAACATCTTTGTTTTTCATTTAAGAAACGTAGAAATGAAAATAATAAAACAATAATTGCAAAAAACATATGTTTTATTGTTACATTGCTATATGTTTATGGTTAAAAATATCCAATTTCTGTGAACCAAGATGATATTGTGCTATATGGAAATTTTGAATTGCAAATAAAAAAAAAAGTATAAAATTCATTTACTCATAGTTTAAATCGAGGGGTTCTCAAAAGTTTTTAACGATATCATCGTTAATATCTTAGTACTTAAACGTAGGATTAGTAAAAAAAATTGAGGTATCAGTATTTTCTGCATATAAATTTATACTTAGTAAACCTTGCATAGCGACAGAAAATGGACATTGGTAATTATATTGCTCTCGATAAAAATAGTTTTATTGTTAACTGTCAAATGGTGTTTTGTGAAAATGGTGGCTACAGCAGTGGAGAAAAGACATTGTGAGCTCTGAAATTCCACTCGACTATCTTCAGAAATATCACGAGTAGTGATAAAATACTTTTTCGATAATTTAATTGAGGTTAATGGTTCGGTGTCAAAATAGTTACCATGACAACAAGCATGAATTTGAAAGCTCAATTTAATTACCCAATAAAAATTATAAGCAAGAGGGGGATTCAGTAAGATAATTGCAATGCGAGAACGATGCCTTTTTATACTTTTAGTATAATCATTGAAATGATTTGGCTTACCTGTTTAGTCTTTCTGAAAACATAGGCTAATTTTGTTAATTTTGTTCCAAGAACAATTGCTTGGGGATTTAAATTAAATAAAATACACTCAGAATTATTAATAACAATTACTATTTACTACTATTTTTGTATAAATTATGATGGCTTCTTTTGGGAGGGAGTGAGATAATCGACTCGAAACAGAGGTGATAGAATGCATTGTTATTACTTTTTGTTTCAAGAAGATATACTTGCAATTTCTTCATCGCTCGTCTTGTAATTTTGTTCGAGGCAAAACAGTTTTTTATATTTTGAATTCGCAGATCACCAAATCACGCCATTTTTATAGCTTGTAGAACCGCCTAGTAAAGAAAACTGTATGATCTTAGATTTCCTAGATACCTAGTCAAATTGAAGCAGATTATAGGAAACAAAAAAAAAAAAAAAAACCGTAGAAAAAGTTATCCGTTATTAGTTTTTGAGCACCGTACTTTGAAACTATCGATTAAGTTTCATTTTAATTGTATCATTGAGACAGAACATTGATTGAAAGGGGCTTGCGTGCAGTTTTCTCCATAAAGACACTTCAACGTTGCTTTCAAGAAGAAAAAAGAAAAGAATCCACTAACAGAACATTTATCCGTGACTGGTATTGCAATTTACAGATTTTTGTTGTCTGTGCAAGAGGAATTCAACCGTGCGCCATGTACATCTGCAGTCGACATGACTACATGTCCTACAAAGCTATCAACTTAGCCCTAAAGAATTACATTGAAAATTTTTCAAATAAATAAATAAAAAGCCGCACGGTTTCTGTATCTGTGGGTGTTTATTTTATTCTGATAGCTTTCTTAGTGCACATTCACTTACATTTTAACACTCGGGTGATATTTTTAATTAACTTAATATTCTCGGATTGCTAACACATCTATAAAGCCTATGAAAATTATTAGATAACACGGAAAGATAGTCGAGACTTCCTCTCTTTAGCAATGTGATATTTTAAAGGTAAGTTTTTCGTATGTTATCACGTGCGGACTATACTCTAGTGAATGCAACGTTGCGGATGCCTAAAAGAAAAGTCTGGTGTTTACACAACTGTTTCCGGAAGAATGCCATGCTCACTTCACGCAAGGTTCAGGAGCAAAAAGAAAAGAAAACAGCCATGTGTAATGGTCATTTGATCCAGGATAGGTCTGTCGAGAGAAAGTGTAAGATACACCATGCAACTGTGAGTTTGTGAACAATCGGGAAATATTGCGGTCAGTAGGAGATTCTGTTACGATGATGATAATGCAATAAAGTGTGTATCTTTCAAGGAGATATCTTTAGCTATGCTCATGTATACAAAGTTTTTTTTTTCAAAACATACCAATTTGAATATTTACCTATTAAAATTATTAAAACATCAATTTAGATACTAAAGAAGAATTTTAAAACCGGCGTTCGTTTTATTATACTTTATGATATTTATATTTTAAAGAGAATTAACTTTTTATCACATCTTTAGTTTTATGCCGTAGCTTTTTTTTTTTTTTTGATTGATTTATTTATGGACGCTCTTTAACAGCTCAGGTCATCAGCGTCCCATTCAACTCGGGGCGTGAAACGGCCGACAAATTTTGCTCAGAGGCCTCTCTTTCAGGCTTGAGGTTCTTTTTCGTGCCGTAAATGTACGACACGGGGCCCACACCTTTACTTCCCTTCCGAAGGAAGCCATACTTAGGATTTTTACGCCCCGAAAAAATCCATCGGTCCTGGCCGGGTTCGAACCCGCGATCTTGGGCATAGGAGGCAAGTATGGTAACCACTACACCACCAGGACCGACTATGTCGTAGCTTGATCACCTGGATTGTTGTTATTGTTGTTTGAATCTAGATAGAATAAAAAATAAGAAATATAAGCCAGTTAGTTGTAGGATGAAAAATAGAATTATTTTGGCTAGTTTTACAGTTATAAATATTATAGTAATAGAGTATATTTCAGAACTCCTGAATTATTCATTTACGTTCTATTATTTCTAGCAGGATATACCCATTTTGAAAAAAAAAATGTTACTAAAACACAAATGTTACTACTTTTATATTAAACGCCCCTTAATTTTTGTAGTTTTATTCTGCCGAAATTCAAACAACAATAACAATGACCCAAATTGTCAGACAATGATAAAACAAATAGATGTGATAATAATTGAATCCTCTTTAAAATTTATATATAATAAGGTAGGGTGGCACTTGAAATTACTGGAATGAGGGGTAAAATTGATTTCAATTTTCTCCCTGAAATATCTATATTATTTTTTTTTTAAATTTACATTTATTTTTAAAAAGTTATTCAGAGTGGCAAGTCTTGAAATGAAAGCCTTGTGCTATTGATGAAAACACCAGTTTTCGTCGTTCTTTTGTTGCGATCTCTCCCTTTTTATGCGTTTCTGTTTTTTCATACTCTTTAAACTTAACCTTTTCTTCCTTTTTGCTAAATTGTTCACACTTTCTATTTTATTTCTTATATTTTTCTCTCTCTTTAACCATTTTCCCTCTATTCTTTCATTTAGTTTCTATCCCTCTCCTTCGTAGTGAAAAACTTAGCTGTTACCTCTAAGCCACTGTCGTAATGATCTTTTTCATGTATGCCGGTAAACAAATAAATACCAAGAGATTTACTAACGACTAGAGTAAAGAGAAACTTTTATGAGATTTGTAGATAATACTAGAACTGTATATTTTTCCACAATTCACAACAAAGGAACAGATCACAGACAGTAAAAATAATGGTAAGAACAACGAAGAAATAGTGGAATTTTACATCTGAAACCATGGATCAAATGAACAGTAAAATAAAAAAAAAAAAAGCTAATAAATACTACATTACTTTCCATACGATTTTGTACGTACATGTAATTTTATATGTTCACTCTAGCAGCGGTACTATAAAGAAAACCGACCATTGTAGAAAAAATAAATAAACAAATAAAAAAGTTGGGACCAACAGCAAAAGAAACTAGCCCATAATAGCGCGAAAAATCAAGCATACGTTTCAGTAATTAGCTGAAGTAGGCACAGTATGGGGAGTATGGGGAGGAAGAGGTAAAATTAAGGAGACGGAGCTTGTAAATGAACAGAAGTGACTCATTTTTAAGGATCCTGTCTAATGATCAACCCTTTCCTCTCACCTTTTGAATGCATAAACCTATGGAAGATAGTTCAGAAAAAAGAAATAAAGAAAAAAATTTCTGATACAATAAATAAAAAATGTATTTGGCTTGGAAAAGATTTTTGCCATTATCATTGAATTTTTTGATTTTCTATTCAGGATTAAAGTTTTTTTTTTAAATTAAAGGTATTATTAAGTATTAACCGCTTTTGGTGTGTTTGCATGCACCACCGTTGTTTATCCTGTCTTGACTTAGGGTTTAATAACTCTGCATAGGATAAATATATACTATTTAAATAACTAACCAAGCGAAATGGCTCAGAAGGTAATCTTTGGGACTTGCATTCGGGAGGTTCCGGGTTCAAATCCATGGTACCGGCCATTATGACCTTGGATTTTTTCATGGTTTCCCTGGTAACATAGGCAAATATTGGGACGAATATTTACTTTCCACGAATTTTCCGCTCTCTATTTCACATCTTTTTATTGCTTGGTATTGCTTGAAGTGTCGAAAGTGCCAGATGTGTGCGGTGTGACTTGCACATTGAGAAGTTTCTGCCCCGGCGTCTGGTATGGAAAACGAACCTTCTGAAGGGCTCAAACTCTTTGGATTTATGTTGATTTGGTTTATTTATGGACGCTCTTTAACATCTCATTCAGGTCATCAGGGTCCCATTAAATTAAGGGTGTGAAATGGCCGATAAATTTTGCTCAGAGTCCTCTTCTTTCAGGCTTGAGGTTCTTTTACATGACGTAAATCTACGACATGGGACCCACAGCTTTACTTCCCTTACGAAGGAAGCCACACTTAGGATTTTTACAGCTGAAAAATCCATCGATCCTGGCCGGGATTGAACCAGCGATCTTGGGTTAGGAGGCATCTCCGTAGGATTGTTCTGTTTTGAAACATTAGAAATTTCATCTATGCTCACGTTTCACCAACCCCCCACTTCCCAGCCCTCGCTGTGTCCTCCACCCCTGCTCTTCCTCCCGGAGGTGTCCTGGGGGAGCAGACACAAACGACCAGCCCTTGAGCAAGGCTATAACTTCGCTCTCAAACAACATCAAGAGTAGTCCCGTCATACGATGACATCACTCAAATAAATTTATATTGCTGATTATTACCATATTAGCTGTCTTTGAAGTGTTCTTCAAAACAATGCCAAAATGTGAACATTTTCTACACAGGGAATAAAGGAAACATGTATATATTTACCCAAGCTAAATAAGCCGGGAGATTGTGTATGAATATAAACGTGTAATGAAAACCACTATCTATCTTGAAGTCTTATCTTACCAAGTCTTATCACATTGCAGATTTCCGCAGAAGAGTTTTTCAGAGTTAACTCCTGTAATGCTGTGGGGTTGCAAAGGGCAGGAGAAAATGCTGCATTCGTGACAATTAGTTCCCAGCATTGAGAGGGAATAGTAGTAAACCAAGCCCACAACAGAGAAATTTTCGCCAAATGAAAGCGAGGATGTGTATAGTACTTGAACAAAGTGATCTTATACAATACAAGTTTGAAGTAATATCACAAGGAAGTTTAAATATATTATTAGCGCTGATGAAACCTCAGGCACATGTGTTCATTATACACTGTTGACAGGGGGGTAGAAAGATAATGGATATTTTTAATCTTCGAGATCATGATGCACGTGCAGTTTCAGTAAACTTTCTGAAAAAGTATTACGCAGCAGCAACATGATATTATCAAGATATCATATTGTAAGAAATACCTTTTTGTTACAATTTTAGACATGGCACTATGTGACTATCACATGAAGGAATGATAATCTGTTAATTCTGCAGAAAGTGTTAACAGATTTCTTGAATGATGCCTTTAATTTTGTTTGCTTCAGCAACAAAAACCACAGAAGTGACAGTTTTGTTTCTCTCTTGAAAAGAATTAATGACAAATACATCAGGGTTATTAAAGAACGTGAGTTAGGATTCGCCAATTACTGCCGCATCCTCCAAGGCTTCCAAATCTACATAGGTGATTACTGTGGGGAAACTATTGTTCACTCAATGTATTAATGGAACTCTTTGTTCATTTTTGTATCGTTAATACACTAGTTTTCTCTTTCAACTTTCTTCCACATCTAGCATCCATTGATGTTTCAGCTTTATCTTTATTGCTATTAATTTTCATCCTCTGCATGAATCATAATCATAGTCTTTGTGACAGGCGTGTAACATATCACATTTGTACTTCAGCTCACGTACATAAACAAGTTCATATTCCTGTTCATCATTTTAATTTGAGACCACATTTCAACATTTTGTGTCATATTAAACTAAACTTATACACTAAGATTGACGACGATATTTATTCCGCTCCCAACTGCTGCATTTGTGAGATATGTCTATTATAATGCAATGCCAGATGCAAGTGAAGAAGATATTGAGATGCCAAGTCTTTGATTGTTATGTCACGCGGAGTGCATTCTCTCAGTAGGAGACCGTGAACTTAAGAACGCGCCTTGTCATTCTATCCGAGATGTCTGCCAAGTTCTTATTTTGAAATCAGCCTGTCGAGTTTTTCTTGAAGCAACTCGAGCTTGCTTTGCGACAGCAAGTGCCCCTTTTTTTTACAACAAAAGAATAAATTATCCTGAGCTCACTTCAACTTGCGAAGAAGATCGACGGAGATGAAATTTTTATTGACATCTAGAGGATTAGAGAGTTTAGAGTGCTGAAAATCCAGTCCATTAAAAATATTTAAGGATATAATCAAATCGGGACATACAGGAATTCCATGCCAAAGCTGTTTTAAATAAATGTTTTACTGCAATGTTCATTTAAATATTTGTATATTAGGAATAGGCAATGCATTTTGTTAAACTATTTCTTTCTTGCTATCTAATACTACAGAGTCTTTGCTTGGACGCATGGCCGGCTTAAAGAGGATTTGCTTGGCACCGGGAAGTATGCTGTTTGCCGGCGGAGTCGGATTTTCATAGTCCCTTAAATTCAAGTGCATAGCTTTCTACAGCACACCAAACATCAATTTTTTGGTCATACAATGACATTTCATGTACAAGAAAGGGATGTTCTGCACTGCAGTATCTATTGTTTAATGTCGCTATATATCCACACGCTTCGTCCGTTAAAAATTCTAATAGAGCGAAAATTAACATTATCCCGCAACCAAGTGCACAAAATAACGCCACTCACATTATCGCGTGGTTGCTATTCCTGAACTACAGTTATCTTATACGGTTTTAATTTTAGAAGTTTAGTGGCATTACAAACCGAGGTTTGAGATTTCTGATTCCAGTGCAAGCTTTCTCAGAGATTTGTTTGGACTTCTTTCTATCTTTTCTCCAATATCATCAAGTTGTTTCACTGTAAGAACAGAGCGTTTTACTTTCGTGTTCTTATCAAGTACAGGTCCCGTTTCCCTAAACATTTTCACAAGATCACGAACCATTTCTCTGTGAGGCGCAAAAACAGCAGAGAATCTGTATATAAATCAGTCGCACTTCTCCACAAGTTGACATATAGGAATCATACATGAAAATTCTGTGCGCTGAAGTATAAGAATTTTTTGGCATTATAACAATACTAACACACTATAACACTGAAACACGTGGTCTCACAACGTTCAACTCCTCTACAGTACAAAGACTTTGCATCAGCACACGAAGAGGCGGGAAAATAGAGGGGGAACAAAGTTTAGAAATACGACTGCCAGATCCCCGTTAAGCCGGCCACGCGTCCAAATGAAGGCTCTGTACTTTCGGTCCATAAAATGCAAGATAGTATTGAATTTCATGCAACCGAAATCATATACTGCTAAAGATGTCCAATTTTAGAGTTTCAACACTCCTCGTTATTTTTTTTAGGTCATTTAGAATGGAATTGATGAGCGACAATAAACATATGCAGATTCAATAGAAAAATATAATTATAAGTGACGATAAATGCACATAAGAAAAGAGACACCCCAAGGAACATTTTTGAAAATCGTATATCTGATAATTACTATCTGTTGCATGTTTGTTTGTTTAGTGTATTATATACTTTCTTTATATACGTCGTTTCATTGTTTAGAAGAAAAATTAGGAATAGCCACATGCATTTGTAGGTATCGAGTTTTGGAACTTAATAATATAATATAATATAATATAATATAATATAATATAATATAATATAATATAATATAATATAATATAATATAATGTAATTATATATTTTAGCAAAAGAAAATCTTAAAATTGCTGTTTTATCGTATGTGACAGTACTATAAAAATGAATAGTATATAGAATAGTATAAACTTTATTTATTTTCATGTTAACTTATTATTTTCGATCGCCACCCAAATCCGTGAAGAGAATTTCAAATAAAATGAATTCTGTTTTAAAGGAAAATTGCTTAAATCGAAACTATGTAATTGCATATTCAACCGACAAGCTCTGTTAATTACAGAATATATAATTCCGTGCCGGCTAAGGAAAAGGAAGAACCTCAGCAAGATAAAGGCAGTTTTTGTTGCCACATGCTGTATAATTGTCTCAAACTTTTGCAATATGACGTGGTTGGCCTTTATCTTAAAATCTACCCAGTCTCATTTTTCAACACCTCAAGATTAGGAAGATTAGGAAGACCCATGGTAATTTTGTTTACTCAACAAGATTATAGTACATGTTACGACAAACTTGTGAAATTTTTAGCTTTGAGTTTCGTTTTAGGTTGTGGCGAGATTTATTTGTATAATGGTATGACACAAAGAAACAATTATAATTTGGAACTTTATTAGTATGCAAAATTATGAAACCAGCTTAACTACGATGTGGTATTAAAATTATTTTAAATGCGGGTTTGCTTATTATATGTAAAATAATATGAATACTAGAAAGAGCTCACACTTTTTACAAATGCTCAAATTATTATATTGCAAGTATAGAAACAAGTTGCCGTGCTTTGATACATATTTAAAATTGTTCTAACTCAAAATGTCATTGACCTTATAGAGAGAACAGCATATTTTGGTACAATTTCGTATTTATTTATTCTGGCAGAGATAAAACTATCAGGCCTGCTCTTCGGCTTTACTAACGTAATAATAATTACAATGAATTTCATAATATCACTGACAATACCGCTATACACCTATGTAAAATGCAACAGTAAATAATGTGTGCTAATACCTAAGCATGAATAATGGAAAATATTAACGTAAGAAGAAGAATAGTGCAAACAGTAATAATGCCAATTCATACATGTAAACCACGAGAGTGAAAAAAAATGTAATAGTAAAATTTATAAAATGAACAACACTAACAATACTATGAAGTAGATAGAAACTTTATGATAATAAGAATAACAATAATAAAATGAAAAATTCTACAGCAGGATAATATATATTGTAACATAAGGAAACTAAAACTAGGGTAATATATTATTTATAATACAATTAAACAAATTGTTATGAAATTCTGCTGAAGTTTGGCAATCACAGATGCTATATTGCGGTTTATGACAAATTATTACAATATCTAAAGATGTAATGATGTTTAGGCAACGATATAGAAAATGTATCTTTGAATTAAATTTGTGTGAGCGAAAATGGTTCACATTTAACCCTAACCAGGGGAGAATATAAACTTGTTTGGATGCACATTTAAATGTAAAATATATTATATATGAACGTTTTAATATCAAAAGTTGATACGACGATTAGCTGTCGATTTTAGATCAATCAGGAATTTTCAATCTTAGTAAAGACTATAAACACGTTTTATAATCGAGGTTAAGTTTGCGAGTTCTTAACCTTTTATTATTATTATTATTATTATTATTATTATTATTATTATTATTATTATGAATAACAACATATAATGTTAATGATACAAATAATAATGTTAAAATCATAAATAAAGTACTGACCGAGTTAATAAACTTTTTTGACCTGAAACTACCTAAGGGGAAGTTCATTGCAGCTACAAGTACACAATCTTCTATGAAACGTGATAAATTTGCATAACGCAAAGCACAAATCTCTCTGAATTAACAATTGTCATTCATGATCTTTTTTCCTTTACTATTTTTTTTTTTTTGAATTTTGTGTCGATGAAGAGGGTAACGGTGGTGAAGAATCGCCTTCGGTACGATAGCACATTACAAATTTATCCATTTATACTTTTATAAGGAAATTAACACAATGTGTGCAAGAAACGGGAAATCAATCAGCTTGAAGACTGAAGTGTTTCCTTGTATTGCTTTCCGTCCGTCCGTCCGTCTGTTTTCGTCTCGTCTCGTCTCTTGACAGAAATTCTATGATAGATTGTTTAATGTTTCCGCGTTCTCCAAAAATCTTACACAAATTAAATTTGACTGGTAGACCTTCAAAGTAAAGCTCCTACACTGCTTAACAAAATTCGTTCAAACATTTCCAATTGTTGCTGTCTGATGGACAATAATATTTTTAATACGCATTAACAATAACCTCAGGTGATTGCGCGTGCTTAATTCAGTTTTTTGAGATTTAGGCAATCAGACACCGACATATATTAAAGTGTTTCTTCTTAAACCTGCTCACCAATTCGAGCAAGCCGTCATAAAACTATCATTCAATTGAAACAAAGCCTTTCTCTCTCTTTATACCACTTTAAAAAAACAATAATGAATAAGATTCACCACAGTGAATATAAATACTATATGGAGTCCGCCATTGCTTGCCTACTTCGCCATCTATCATTTTCAAATATCAAATCCAGAAGGGTGTGAGCTATTAATATTTTTTATATTTCTAATTTCAGGATTTTATATGATTTCAACAGCTGATATTAAAGTTAAACATAATGAGATCGTTATATAATTATAAAAATAACTTATGCATACAAAAGTATATTTTTCGGAAATTCTGTGACGCTCCCAAATGCTCCAGCATTATTTTACAACCACGACGAAAGCATTACATTGCTCTCGAGCACCAGTTGAGATCGCCTACCGTGCAATCATCAAGCCACGTGTCGAATGGGTGTTTAGTGTAACGAAAACGTTACAGTTACACTCAAGCGATAGTAACAAAACGTCATCCTGAATATTTTAAATATAAAAATTATTGTTCAAGCAAACTTAAACATGACTCACTAAAATCAGTTCTGGATTCTGTGAGAAGCTGCACAAGTGTGAGTCATAAGAGAGAAGTTTTTACATAATTGCAGGTTTTTACTACACTTTCCTTACGTTTAATACTAATAGAGGAGGAGATAAAACTATTATTGTTATGCATTGAGTTTTCAATCTATGATAATGACTATCATAATGATAAAAGGAAAAAATGTCCATTTTTGAACTCGGTATAATTCGGCAAACTTAAGCCTCACCTCTTACAAAAGAATAGATGTATCACTTATTTATAAATTAGTCAGTCACTTCCGTTTGTTTTCTGCTATGCTGGGAGATCCCCACTCTATTCACTCTTGTAGTTTTAGACTGTTTACAAAATCATCTCACATGCGAGTAAATACAAATCCAATAGGCACGTCTTCTTATTAGAACCTCATGAATCACACCAACTTCCGGGGCAGTAGCTTCCAAACCCCCATTGTTAACTAACCATTAAAGATGACTACAATGATTATATTTATTTTCCAAACTAATTGCTTTCTTAGAAAATGATGTTTGTCACCAAATGTTTGTTTTTTCCTACACAATTAGCCCCCTGATACTAGTGCTAAAAGCAATTCCGCAAATGGCAGGGCTTTTCGTACGAGCTAAAGTCAGAGTTTAATATTTGGCACGCCATCATTTTTACTTGGAAGGCAATTTCATATATTCCTAATTCACTCTTGTAAAAAATATACAGGGTGCTAATAAAATATGTGAATCAATTTCGATAATGATTACTGGCAAAACAAGAACCATAAAATATCTTATATGCTCAGAAATGTTCTATTTTCGCGATAGGTAGCAACTTTTGTTTCACATTAAAGTGCTTGCAGGTGTCAGAAAGTAATACTTCCTATTTTCATCTCTTGATTTACAAGAAAATAAAGTGAAACATACAGCCAATAGGCACAACTTTAAACGTTAATTTTTCAATTTTCAATATAACCTCCATCCATTTCAACGATTTATGTCTACATTGTAACAAGTGCGCGGTAAAAATCACTGTCCTGAGGGAGTTCGTCAGTTATTTCCCTGCAGTCACTGCAGTGGCAGGGCAACCGCTGCTCTTCTTGAACTTCCGTTCATTGCAGCACATAGCAGTGATATATCCACTGTTGCATCCCCATAAACTTGCTGCAGCCTTTTATTGGTGTATCATCTTCCTCATTCAGGAATTCTATCACAGTCGATGTCTTTCTTAAACGCACTTCAACATCAGCCATTTTATAAAACGATGCAGTGCTGCCACCTTTGACTTAAGAGCTGTTATTGCCAAAGAATAGAAGGTTTGCGGAATTGCACCTAATTCAAAATGATTACATTTCCACTTATTTAATGAGAAAAAAATAAGAGACATAGTTTTCTGACTGAGATCGTACACTGTGGATGACAACTTCTATATCATGTCATCAGTTTGTTGCTAAGCAATAACAGTAGTGAAGTAAGACCTGAGAGTTTGCTGGATAATTCCGCAGTAAAACATACTTTAGGTTATTTATTACGTACAGGGTGGTTTTATACCGAGAACGGGCGGATATAATTTTTTATGTACGGACTGTCTATTGTTAACGGAAGGGTAGCAGCACGATTTTATCACGAGTGATTTACTTGTCGACAGAAACCGGATCACAAGACATTTGCGGCCGTTCATTGCCTCCCCTGTAAGAAACCTCAACTGGCCGAGGTCGTTAAGGCGCGAAGGGAGCGGGAGGCATGGGGACGAATACCGCCAGGACTGTCCTCCCTGACTGAGGTTTTTTCCAGGATTTCTTCAGTCCTCATAAATGGCAAATGCCAGGGAGGTACCCTAAACTTAGGCCTGGAAGGATTCCTTCCTTAAAAATAAATCCTTTCCCCATAAATCATTTCATTTCATATATCATCAGTGTCCATTCTTGTGGTGCCTCTGTAGCAAAAACGGGCGTTAAACCATATTCTGAATGGTCCTTGTACAATTAAAAGACACATGGTTCATAGGATGAATGTAACCAAATGACTGTAAGAGAATACATTGCTACCTTTTGCACAGATACAGGGAATAACGGATATCAGATGAACCGTTTTACTATTGGTTCATCCTGAAGTCAATGCTATTGTGCCATGGATGAAACTACGTTAGGAAGGGATAGTATTCTCAATCTGCACAGGCGGAGGAAACTCGGAATGATTGTATCCCATCATCAACAATGATTTGGAATCGATGTTTGGGCTGGAATTCTTGAAGACTACCTTATCGGATAATGCATTCTTTCAAAGCGATTTATTGGAACATAAATCATCATTTTCTGAAGAGCACCCTGCCTATGTTACTCAAGTAAAGATCATTTGTGGTATAACATGTGGTCCACCCACAATGGAGCTCCTGCTCATTTCAATTTTCTTGCACGCTGCTATCCGAACAGCAAGTTTCCTATAAGATGGGAGATAGCCCTCTCGGTTGCCGGGTCTAAATACTCTCGACTTTTACTTTACTTTTGATTACACACGAAGAGTATGAAATATGCTGTGCCCTTTCCTAATGCGCAGTTCTGAAGTGCCATTTGCACGATGACTGTCATGCGGTTTGAAATGTACCTGGAATCATTGAATGTGTTGCTTCAACTTTACAATCCTTGAATGGGGGTTTCTTAGAGAATCTGCTGTGAGGAAAATGATGCCAACACTTTGAATTTACACTACATTTTACTCTACATATTCATAAGAAAATTTAATTAAAAAGTCGATGCACTCTGAATCCCTTAGCTCTTTCGGCTGTTTATGTACTGAAATAAAGCAAATAAAGGTAACTTGGGTAATAAGATAACTGAGATTTACAATAATCACTAAACTTCATGGTTTAGGCTGCTCGTCTCTATAGCATTCATTAAAATTAATCCATCACTAAATGAGATGTCTGATCATTTGCTTTCCCATAGCTTTAAAACAGCAGTGGTGGACCAATTCTGATAATTTGCTCCGCGCTATTCGCTGCAATGCTCATACCATATAGATTCTGTATACAATACATAATTTGTTAAATTAGCTTGGTGCTGAATTTTTTCCATTTTGTTTACGATTTAAAAATTTAACTAAGCAAGTTTCTGCTTATCCGCCGCAAAGAAGTTTGTTGCTTTACTGGCTCTCCACGGGACATACACACACAAATGGAAAACTTGTCTTGCGATGTTAGTTTTGAGAACTTGTGTGCTTACACAATGACAATTATCTTGCAATGTTTACACCAGGGATTCTAATCACTCTCTGTACAAATGTCTTTCACCATAAAATTGCATCGTTATTCTACTTCTTTGGAGCTACAATCCGAGATCGGGTCATGGCCTGCCACTGCTACCTCTATTTCCTCTATCTCCGTCTTACGACTTCATTGATAGAGGGCAGCACTGCGGGGGGCGTGTGATCAGCATGAGGGCACCCCATCACACGGGTTTCGTAATCGAAGAACGCCGCCTCTCAATCAGGCAGCTCCCCATTATCCTTAAAGGCTGGATGGATCCCGTTCCAGACCTCCATAACTTATACAAATTTATACGCAGGTACCGGGTCCTCCGGCCAGCAGCCAGCAAGGCTAATCACGAGAAAAGAGAGACAGTTTTACAACATCTTTAGTCTGTGAAAAATGCTCTAAAGTACTCGTTTCACTTCCAATTAAGAGGTCGATCATTAGGAACTTCTTTGCGGCGGCAACTTGCTGCCTAAATAGTGGAAGTTACAAATTTTCGGCTCAGTAGCTAAACTGTACTTTGCAGGCATAGGGATTAATAAAATATATTCCGCTCATAAAAACAGTCTATGATTTAAACTGTCCATATAAAACTGATAGGGATCTTAATATCTAAGTCTACTCCGTTTTTTCCTTAGTCCTGAATCAATGGTACCGTCACGAGTGGCCCAGGTCGTTAAGGCGCGGAAGGTCTGGAGTTCGAATCCAGCCAGAACCGTCCTCCCTGACTGAGGTTTTTTCCAGATTTTCCTCAGTCCTGATAAATGGAAAATGCCGGGGACGTACCCAAAGCTTAGGCCTGAAACGTTTCCTTCCTTAAAAAAAAATCCTTCCCCAATATATCATTTCATTTCATGTATCATCAGTGTCCACCGCCTGTGATGCGTCAGTAGTAAAAACGGGCATTAAACACTATTAAAAAACCCTAGTTACTTGTTAACACAATTAAATATTTAAGTTGTGTGGATATATGTACATTTTTACATCTTAATTAAGTTGTTATTTATTGTAGGGTTTCGCACTTTGAGTTAATTTCCGACAAATATGAACAATTCATCTCTTGAAGGTAAAATTGAGATTTATATTATTGTGATTTCCTAGAAGTTAAATAAAGTATGTATAAATGATCATTCCTGCAAAATTTCTGTTGTTTTATTGATATGGGCGAAATCAAGCACTAAAATTACAAAATATACATGCATATATTCACTTAAACCAGGATATTTGTACTAAAAGAAACAAAGAGTTCATTAGTACAAATTTATTTATTTTATGATCACCATTATTGGTCAATTATTTATTTGATTAAAATACACATAAATCCTTGATTTCTTTTAAATATTTTTATTATTATTGAAATAAAATTGCAATTAATCACCACCGTATTTAAAATAATTTCTTTTTCTATTGTGTATGAGAATATTGAGACCTAATTGTATTTGTTTTTAACTCGTGTGTGTGTGCGTGTTTTTTTTTCTTCGAATTCTCAGGCAACAATACTGTTTGTTCTCAAGAATGTTTTATAGAAAGAAAATATACTTCATAGAATGCTTTGGGACAATACTTTGTGTTGCATGGATACCTGAAGTTTGTTCTGAACATATTACTTGGGAACATTAAAGATTTCACGAAAAATTGGAATGGGATTTCTAGCCTCTACTTAACTTTAGCTGTTGCTACCTTGCTCTCATTATCCAGCATTGCGTTCTTAGGAATGAATCATATAGCTTTAGTGCAGCGTAAAGTGAGCGTTATCTTTTCTTTTAACAAGTATAACAGTGAGTCACGATATATTGCGCTAGGAACCTTCCTTCTTACTTTCTTTGATTGCATACGATCTATCAGGATCTATACAAAAACAATTTTTGTAGTTTGCAATTTATCAAACGTTAAAAAAAATTGACTAAAGAACTAAATGAAGTAACTATGTACAGTTTTTACTTCTTTCAAAAAAGTTACAGCAATAAAAAGCTACTTCAATTCACATACCACCTCTGGTTAAAACAACTCTGGAGGTAGGTGTGTTTCTAAAAGAATATCATTGAAAAGTTTAATTCTAGAATATGTTTTAAGAATATCTGCTTCACATATGAATATACTAGATAGTCTTTTCCTTTGTTACTCTCTTCTGTAGATGTGCCACGTAGGTTAAGATAATCAAAAGTTTGTTGTTTCCAAAAGAGAAATACAATTTTATTTTTAATAAAGTTAAGGTTTTTATTTCTAATTCCAGTCTGCTATCCATATATTTGACCTAAGAAAATTGGTTTCAATTATATTTTATAGCCTTATTTTTTAAAATATCTAGTGACAAGAAAACATCACACTTAAAATTGAAAATAAAAGGAACTCACATACACAGTTGTCCCGAATTATTCTGGCAATAGTTAATTGCTTTTGTTGCAGCATTTTGGTCACAGTTTATATAAATTCATGCTCACTTACAATTATATTGCAGCTATATTTTATACATTAACCAAATAGGAACCTTCTATACTCACCCCAATTCTCAGCAAAACAATCAATACCAACGTAGTGTAAGTTATGGAATTCATTAATGGACTTAAAAGAATGCACCTCCCAGCCAAAAGGAAAGGTTCACAAGAATGGAGAGGTGATATAGGCACGAAGAAAATACCGCCACGGGTGACCAAGGTCGTTAAGGCGCGGACTCATGAACTCATGACTCATATTCTGGGGTTCGGATCCCGCCAGGACCGTCCTCCGTAACTGAGGGTTTTTCCAGGTTTTCCTCAGTCCTCATAAATGACAAGTACTGGGGTGGTACCCTAAACTTAGGCCTGTTTCCTTCCTTAAAAAAAATCCTTTCCCAATATATCATTTCATTTCATGTATTATAAGTATTCAGCGCCTGTGGTGCCTCAGTAGTTAACGAGTGTTAAACACTAATAAAAAACGAAGAAAATGTAGGACATTAGAAGTGTATACAGTACATTCCTGACAATAAATATGTTTCATTCATTTGGCAAGAAATATTAGCCCGGTCTGCCATGACATGCCAGAAGCATTTGAATTATATACAAGTGCTCATTTGTATTACATTAAATTTAATTTTCTTGTTTAGAATGTTTATTTATTGCAAAAAAAACTTAAGTTTCACATTAACGATGCAGCTATTATATTACTTTTAGTATAGAACTTTGATGTCATGTGATAACATTTATTTGTGGGATGTTATATGTTCCTTTTTTAATATGTTGTCTTAATCTGCTAATTCATACAACAGGTATAAGGTTTTACTTAGTTTTCTTAATAGTAAAGTAACCTGTTTATAAATCAGCGTTCAATAGTTGACAATTCAAAAATAACTGGCAAGTTAATGTTTTATAATGTCCCAAATAAATATTACACATTTATTATAGTATTTGATAAAATTAAATTAATATAAATAAAAATAATTTAGATAGTCAAATTTAACTTTAAACAGATAAACTAGCTAGCACATTGTAAAGAATTAACAACTTATATAATTACTAATACTTCATTCATTGCTGCTATATAACCACAAATCTTGGTTTGCAATGGAATACCTTTTGCGTATTACCAGATTACAATAAATAGATGAATGAATACAACAAATATTTTTGAGCTAAAACTCGAGATACTCATTAACACCTCTTATCTATTTATTTAACACTTCCTTAATAAGGTTGCTCCTGTACGATAAAGTTTAACAATTATAACAACAAATATATAAAAATATACATTTATAAAAACAAAGAAAAATACATGAGCATTAACAACAATCACAAATATACTTATTTTACACTTCTCATAATAAATATTGTTAGAATGAAAACAGGTGCTATGAAGTATATGGGTGGTTCCTTAAAAGGATGAGAGATCTCCTCAGGGAAACCAGCGAGAAATCTTATAACATATGTCTTGGGAGACCTAATGAAACCCAAAAGTTTGAACGAAAGAATATGAATCGTATATTTGGCACTTTCTACTAGTCCAGTTACTGTGTTGCTGTCAAGTTTGTTTTTCTCCTTATAATAAGGCACATTGGGTTCGTATATTGTTCTTTTCTAAATCTACCCCACCCTCGCATGAGCACAGTAATTTCCTTCTCTTTTATTGTAAATAGCGAAACATTTAAATAATGGTGGCATATTATTGTGGTCAAAATTAAAACACAAATATGCTAAAATATGCTTCCTATCTATCGCATTTGCCATATTTAGATCTATTTTAAGTTTTCTTATTGATGCAAAATCTGAATCAGTGATATTGGAGTAAAGCATAAGATTTAAATTAAATTTTTTAGTATTTGCTACAACTTATTCTCTTTAGCGAAAACTTTTGCAAGTTTTATAATTGTTACCTATGTTTCTCAATGGCCTAGTATGTTTCTGAATTCATTTTGAAGTTTCAAGGAAGCAGTTAATGCAATCTAGTTTAAGCGATTTATAATTATATACTTATACCGTGCATTTAATAACTTATGACGTGATATTTGGGGTGAAATATTTTTCTTTTCTTAAATGCAATTACAACAAATGTCAATTGCTGTTTTTTAAAGGATATTCAGCATTAATCGAATTTCTTTACTCCGAAAACATTGTATCGTTGTCTTGTTTCTGTAAATAAAACATTCGAAAATTACAGAATATTGCTAATTAATTCGCTCCATGAACCACACACAATTTAAGATACAATGACCTCAGTAGAGTGGAGGATAGCGGCTGATTCAGGAAATCAAGTTCGGAACTTTTCCTCTTATTAAGTGAATTTCACTAAAAGGCTTTCTCGTTAGACCGGAAACTCCTTCAACAAAAAACAAGCAGAAAGTACCATCAACACTTTTTCTTAAGACCATTTTCACTTCACATGGCGATCTAGGTTTTGCTTTCTTACATATGCACTGAAGCCAGAAGGTTAACATGTCTTTTAATCTGCCACATTCTAATCAAAATTAGAATAACATAAACTCAGTGTATATTTTGGGTCTGTTAGCGAATTACACCATCCTGTATAAAATTTTCAGCTTACAACTTATTTTAATTTCTGTTTTGAAATAGAGATAATGCAATTTATCACCGTGTTAAATATATAAATAACAATATAAGTTCTTATCTTTTGGAAAAGGTATAAAGGTAAGCTCTCAATTTTAGATCTTAAAGCTAAGAGTTTCTATAGTCTAGTAGTAGTATTTTGCAATAACTAATCTAGAGGTCCTAGATAAAGAGGTCAGATAAAGTTCCTGGTCGAATAATATTTCTAATTGTTTCAATACAAACGATTCCAGTCAGGTCAATCTTGGTGGGTAAGATTTTTTTCGGAATTTATCATTCCCCTGAGTAGGTGAATGCCAGAGAGTTCTAAGGCGCTTAGGACTCCGAGCTCATTTACGCCATCATTAATTCATTCATTTCATTTTTTCATTCATTCCTATAGTATTCAATCCACGATCTACAGACTTCACGATAAGAACAATGTAGTCAAAGCGACAATAAATAAAACATTAAAAAAAAAAAAACCTTGATTCTAAGTTTCATTACTGAACTTTAACTATTCCATGTATTTATCGCTAACAAATAGACATAAAAATTGACTTAAAATGTCTTTGTTTCGTATTATAAAATTAAATCCATCTATTATCGACTTTATATTTGTAATTTCATTAGCAAAAGAGATTCCGATTTGAGGTTGGTTGATCAATATCTATATACTATGAGATAATGAAGGAAAATATTGATAAGTTATTTCTAGGAATACCAAGGTGTAATTAATGCAACATGACAAGCTTTGAAAAGCCCATCTTCCTGTCCACACAGTGATCAACTGACAAGTTATGGGAATGTTATACCGAATAAAGTTAGCCCATTTTTACTCTCACTTTTACTCTCGATTTTTTTACTTTTTTACTTTCATTGCTTCAAAGGATAATGCCGAGATTGTTATTTTTAGATTTTTAAGTGGGCTTTCTAAAATATTTAAAGAAATACACGTTGTAGGGTTTGTCTTTTCTGGAAGTCATGCTATCCAAAAATGTTAATTTTCTAAATATTTAATATGGAATCATAAGAGCCTTAATAGTATAGAAAATAATGTGAATACGTATAGATTAAAACACCTGCTTTCTATGTACGTGGTGCGAAAATCTTTAGCAGAAACCTCACTCAAGCAACACTTGCCAATTATTTTATTTGGAGAGTCATTAATGTGTGATGGCTTAAAAACGATGTTATACACATATTTTCTCAAGTTTTGTACTGATTTTGTTATTTTTATATTTTTAATTCTTCTAAAATTCATTCAGCATGCCCTTTCCCAGAATCTGGAACTCCCTTCCTCTCGAAGTCAGAGATTGTCGGACAACAAAGGAAATTAACGGTAGATTAAATTGTCATCCCCTCAACTATAGAAATCATAACTTTAGCCTCTCATTTCTTCTTTTTCTTCTTCTCATCCTTCCCCCTTGTACTCGGGAAAAATTATTGAAGAACAAATCGAACCATTATCCACTTCCTAACTATATTAAAATGTGTAATATTTACAGGCAGTATATATCTTCGATTTGGTTTTTTATGTTATTGAACTAAGTACTTTGTACTCTGCATTTCGCTGGTTTATTCACTTAGTAGAATGAAAGAGTGCCCCATAATCTTAACCCTTGAATGAATGAATAACATTTTAATATGGCCCTCTTTCTTGCTGTACATTTCTTTTTTCCTAATTTGTTTCATAATTGACCATTTTTTTTAAAAATTTAACAATTAAAAGCTAATTATAGTATAATTTATAGTTTATTTACTCCAGAAAGGGTTTAGGATCGGAAAATTAAAGTTAAGATCAAATGTGAAGAGCGTCATATAATGATTAACTTAAAGTTTTAACTAAAAATTAAAATTTACTTTTGAGTAGGCATGCTGTATTTAGAAATGAGATGCATAATATATAAACAACAAATTCATTATTAATCATAAAAGTTTATAATAAAATGACAAAGTTTAATTAGCTTGAATCAAATAGTAGAATGTTTTACAGCTATAGCTGGAACTCTACTGTCGATCGATGTAAGGTTATTTGAACTAGGACTAATGATTTAGAGTGACAGTGAAAGTGAAAGGGATTTGGAATTGTCAATGCTGCACTATATGTACGATCGAGAGCAGAAAGAAGTAGCAGCATGTTCTTTCTTTCTAATGCAGTATTTGCAGACAGTACAAATGACTGAATTGCTTTATCAGTAGAGACGTTACAGTATACAATGAAGTTGAATTAAGAGCCGGCAGGGAATGGCTGCATACTGAGAGAAGCTATTCGTCAAGGCGGTATATGCAGACATGCTTGTTGCGTGAGGGAGTTTTCGTCAGCGAGCGGTTGTGCGATCGTTTGCTACTCGGTACTTTCATTGTGTTAATTATTCTTCACTAGTTATGCTATTATTTAAGTAAATACTCATATAGTTTTGAAGAATGGCTTTTATGTGTAAACAGATTTTTGCAAAGAAATGATATTGCAATTATCACAAGTAATATCACAAAAGGGTTCGAGATTGCCGATAAATTCACGAACGTAGTCAGTGAATTTATCTGGAAAGCTCAGATCCTTGAGTGATATTTGTTAGGACTATTTCACGAATAAAATATAAATTTAAATGTAATTCCCACAAACTTGGCTTACAATATTGTAATAATTGTACATTTGTATTATGAATACTTAATCTTTTCAAGCCATCTAGCAGCAGACGAATGTTAGTGATGCCAATACAGAAGAGCCAAATACGGGTTTGAGACTATTTCATGAATAGAATAAAATTAATAAATAGTAGAAATTACAATAAAAGTAATAAATATTTAAAATTACATTATTAACACGTATAAAATGTTATACTTATGAATACCTACCTATTTAGAAACCGTAAAAGTGAAATAGCAGCAGCATCTGCTCAATTTATTAATACCAACTGAGAAAAACAAAATAGAGAAAACATTTTACCATTCTGAACAACGTGTTTATTAAGATTTATGGTTGCTTAGGCAGATATTGTTACATAATTTAAAAGATAATTTCAGACTGTTTGGCTGAATACGTAAAAGCAATTGCTTGAGTGAATACACGTTGTTAGTTAAATTTACAATTACTGAAAATACAGAAAAGTGGCAGTCATGCGTGCTGAGGAATTATATGGTGGAGGTATAGAGTTGGCTACATTGATCACAAGACAAGTGCACGTCGCGTGATAAAACGGATTTGATAATTTTTTTCGATAATTTCACTGCGATATCCTACTGTGATTGGTCAATGTTCAAAATGTTTGTTTCATTTTATTGGTAGATTTTAAAACGACGTCACAAGAGTGAAGCAGTTAAGAAAATATTCTGGCAATTGTGTTAAAATCTTGTCGAAAGGTTATAAGAGAAAGGGATTTTCAATGATGAGAAACGTGTTCCAAACCACGATTGATTTACGGAAATACAAACATTTCCTACTCACATACTGGGAATCATTTTCAACATACCTTACAAAACAGGCTGGTTCAAATTATTATCAGTTTTAAACACAGTATCATTTTACTCTTTCTATAAATCAAAAATACTAAAATAAAAGTATTGCTTTTAGGCACGGCTACTCTATCTCTCCTTTTTCGGTTGAGATAGCTTTATTTCTTCAGTATGCAACCGCGCACAGGCGCCCGTAGCTCAAATGCTCTTACTGTAGTTAGTAGTGCTTGATAAACAAACACAACATCTAAAACAAAACTATCAAAGGCCATATGTGCAATATTTTGGACATACCCGCTTGATGTCCTTGATATAAAGCGTAAATCGGACTATTAGGAGAGAGGTTTACCTGAAACCCAATATTTAAAAATCGCTCTAGCGGTACATGAGCCATTAGGAGTAAGGGGTTACTTGAAACATAAATTTAAAAAGTGCTCAATTTTCTCGATATTGTTTTAAAATAACAGAACATATTAATAGAGCATATAAACTGTATTTATAATAATGCATATGGTTTATATCTAACAAAAGCATTGTCGTGAATATAGAAGCTGTGAAATATTAATCTAATATGTGTGAGAATTAAATTTGTATGTAATGTAATACCTTCAGAAAACGTTTGCGTTACATGCTTTAACTAAATAATATTTAAATTAAATTTCAAAGTCAATAAAAATAGACGAATCTTTCGAATGCTTATTTTTGATTGTGTATATTTACTTATTACATTGGAATTGTTTTTAAATAGTACCGTGTTTTTATTTTATTGAAACATATGAGCAGCTTCTTAAATACGCAATGTAACTCCAACTTTTCTGTTATTTTTCTCTATTTTAGTGAATTAAGGATAACAGGGGTCCGGTTCATAAACATGGTTATATTTAAAAATGTTTAAAAATACCTACACAGTATAGCTTTGTCTATTAGTAATCATACATTTAATTCAATTAATAGTATACTATAAATTTTTGTGGTTAAATCTCAATAATAGTAATAATGATAATTCTACAAATACGGTTTCTCTTATGTAAAACTTATATTACAAAAATTCTAATTTTGTCCCCCTAATGCCACACAGTAATGCCACAATTTATTTCATTTCATTAGTTAATAAGACCGAATTTGGATTTTAGATTTCTTTTTATTAAAAGTTATTTAACTCGGTGAGGAATTCGCTTAGCTTATGCAGCTCCTGCATGATGAACTTTTTCATTTCATGTTCATTACCGGAATCATAGTGCCCGTATTAAATACATGGATGTAAATTTTTAAGTTCCAATGTCATTTAAAATGATAATGGACATCGTTATCCTTGATATTCGTTTCAACTTGAAGTGATGTATCCTACTTGATTACTTCAAATTAAAAAACACTAAACAAGGCAAGTTAGCAATACTTCAAACTCAGCTGTAAATTGCTAGTTTGCCTTGCAGAGGTGATTATTGACTTTAAAATTAATTGGTACTTGTCTCGTGTTATCTACCATTCATTTTAGATGAAAATAAGTGATTTTATATTGCAGAGAGCAATGACTACATTCTTTCCTCCCCTACCATTTTGTGTTGTGAAATTTTAGACAGTGTTGGTTAAACGCTACTTAATTGCATTGCAATGCTAATGAAATATTTCGTAACTCTTTTGTTGATAGGTTTGGCAGTTTGGTGCAATAACCTCTCCCAGAAATAAAATGCTTGCTATAATCACAGATATAAATTTTACAACTACAATGAATCATATGTAGCTTTGATACAACTAAGTAATCGCCATGGGTTGTACTTTTTACTCATTTTTTCCTCAGCTATATTGTTCCAAACTTAGACCAGTCCTGTCTACTACTACTGGGAACCCAGATTCGATTTTCCGGATATGCCATGAGGATTTTTCATTGATTATGTTATGTATCATTAGGTTTAATGGTCACCCAGCACCCTATAATCATCATCCCAATTGGGTCGATGTAGTTGAACTTTGCGGGCGTCCCATCCTCATAAGACAGCTACAATAGTGTCACTACGGGGGGGGGGGGATGTCCATTTTCTAAGCAAACAATGCCTTAATGAATTATTGGCTGTTGTATTATAAAAAAATAAATAAGTGAACAAGTAAAAGTGTTCCAAACGAAGTGAAAAACTCTGAATGAGTCTCCTAATTATCACGATTTTTCATGCCTCTGCATTTTCTTCAATCTCATCATAAGAATATTGAATTTAAGAGTTCAAATTTACCTCAAAAACAGATCTGATGACCACGAAAACAACACATGCTACTAGCTACAAGATGAGGGAAGAAGCTTCTACCCATTTTTCCAAAGCAACTTCTTATTCTGTACAAAGGTGCTGTTTATTTGGTTCATTTACAGACTCTCTTTAACTTCTCAGTGCATCAGCGTCCCATTCAATTCAGGGCGTGAAATGGTTGATAAATTTTACTCAGAGACCTCTTTTTTTAGGCTTGAAATTCCTTTACGTGCCGTAAATCTACGACGCAGGACCCACGGTTTATTTCCCTTCCGAAGGAAGCCATAATTAGGATCGATCCTGGCAGAAAATTAGGAGGGTTTAGGAGGTAAGCACGGTTGCCACTAGACTACCAGGACCGACATTCAGTATAAATTATTTCCATTTCGAATACATGATATTTAGAAGTTTTCATATGTTTTGTAAACCAATAGTGCAAGAATTGCTAATTCCAAACACTCAAAAAGACGGTAATCGAAAAGCTATGCAATGATAATATATGTATTTGCTAAAATTCAAGAAAAGTTCAACCATTTTTTTTTTCTTTTTACATTTTGGGATCTCAACATTTGCTAATCGCGCGCAAAAAAAAGTTAGATAAGATCATGATGGAGGTGTCAAATATCTAAGGAGGTTTGCTAATAGAAAGGGGTCAAAATTATCTTCCTACTACCGATAAGTTACGACGCTTATAGCAGCATTTATTGTAGAAAAACTCATAATAATTATTAATAATTAATATATTACATATTTAAAAAACGCATCGTGGTTTCGGTAATTGTTAAGCTCAAGAATACTGTTTTAATTCTACGCAGTTAACGTTACATGAACACATGCGAGCTTCCTTTGGGCATTACATCTCTCCTGGTGGCATCCTTTTTTAAACACCCTCCGATGTAGCAGCTCAACCCTTGGAATCACGACGAAAAGAGACGTGTGCCGTTAAGAGGCGCATAATAACGTTGCAGTAGAGCGACATCTGTGGAGCAAGTCCCCAACTAGCAAGCCCTGCACTTCTAGAAAACCTTGGAAGGTTCCTCTTGTAATGTTATAAATTCGGCTGCTCTCGTAACCCAATTGTTGCAGTGGACCAGAGGTTCTGTTATCCTTTTCAATACTTCATACTTGACATTGCTACAACGTGACGTCTAATGCAGTGCTTCTTCTTTTTATTTCTTCGGTTTTGCGCTATTTCCATGTTCATATTAGGGTTTGGAGCATTTTAAAGTGTTTGAAAATATGTACATGTATAAGTGTTTGAAAATAAATCCTTCAAAATATGGAATCTTTTGAAAGATTTATAAATATTTTAATATATGAATGACTCGATATTAACACGTTTATATCCATTTCTCTCTATTAATGTCAGCCAAAGTTTTAAGTACAGATCTTAACCCTATTTACAAAGAACATCAGCATCGATACAAGAACTGGAATAAAATATTTGTTTTCTTTCAATTAGTATATTTATGTCCACTACCTACTAAATCGTATTATGCTATACAGTATTACGTTTCAAATGTTTAAGATATTGATTTGAGAATTTGTGTATTCATTATTATGAAAGAGATGCTATTAAAATTGGAAGAACAAAGAGAGCATGTAGCCACAATGCTCGTTTCTGTGTCTATTTTCAATATAGGGCTACAAAATGTAACTTTAATGCTCTCTACACATATCATCTATTTAGATAAAATAGATTTGTCTTATATTAAATACTAATATATATATATATATATATATATATATATAATCAAAACAAAATGAAACATATTAGTGTGGGATTTTGTAGATGTTGAAACACTATCAAACTTATTCATTTTGAAATACAAACTTTTTTAGATATGCCTAGTATTTAAGTAGATATTATATCGTTAAACTTAATTGTAATACTTCATAACATTATATATATATATATATATATATAGCTTCTTGCCATTGAAGAACTCGCAGTAGTTCGAAATAAAACAATTTCAAGTGTGACTCTTTCTCAGTGTTTTATCTTTATCTACTTTTATTATTAGTGTTAATTTATATATATAATTTATATATATACTTTAGAAAGCAGCCTAAATTGAATTATTATTATTATTAGAAACACACTCTGTCAAAATTCTAACATTTTACATTTTAAGATTACAGATTGCGTCAAATATACCATTAATTTTGTTCAATTATGGATTTTAATTTTTGGAATACATATCTGTAGTCTTTAACCTTGCAATAAGGTGGCTCCATCTGTACTAAATACTTTTTCAAACATAACCTCCCACTTACTGAGCAGTTAATTTAGATATGTTCTATGAGAAGTGAGGATGAGGGCACAATGAGATGAACTTGTTTGAAGGGAAAGACACATTTTGTGAAACCTAGTAGCAACTTCCTTTACCTGACTTTTTATATTGCATGGTCAATCATTCTTTCCCGTACAGCGCCAAAAAATAATTTCTATCTTCTAGTTGAAGGTACACATTCCAGAGACAAGCTCATTATTCACTAAAATATAATTATTTTACCTATATAGAAAACAACTTTCATAAAGGACATTAAAATGCGACATTAAAAAAAAGTTTTGTTATAAGTACGTTCTAACGATTTAAAATGCATTTATGTCAACAATGATTTTTTTGTTTATTTTCAAAACAATATCATGCAAAATTTTAAAATTTAGTTTAAACTATGAAATAATGGAAAATACAAATAAGCGTGACATGTCATAGAAATCTGCTCCCCTAATAATGATGATAATTCATTATGAAATATCATCTTTCATGACTCAGGTGGCGAAGGATATATTTTGGATCCATGAGGCTGGGTTCGATAGGGAGTGGAACAAGTTTTATTTTATTTATTTATTTATTTTTTTTTTTGATTGAGGTGCTTGATCACAGTTTTTCTTCACATTGGAAAGGTGAAAGTCGTGTAACTTCAGGCGCGGTTGGATTAGCGTGCAAATCTTGCCCAGCTATATATACGGACAGCTCAGGTCGAAATCTTCAAAGTTTAGCGATTGAGCATTTTCATCTTCACAGATAGGACACAACTGTTTACTTGCTTTGGGATTTCGAACAGATGCAACGAAAACAGTTAAACTATAATTCACAACTGCCATGATATTTTATCTGTGAGAATACACTTGTGATTTGTGAAGTACTCCTCATTCATTAAAGCAATAGTAAAAAAAATCTATTTTACATACATTTCTGTTAATCGGAACATGCAGCATTAAAAAAAATGAACAAGCATGCTGCAGGGAAAGGTGTCATGTGGATTAAAAAGTTTATAAAACATGGAATTATGATTTAAAAAGTAGTTAACACAGGCTAGATTTATTTACTTGCACTATTAAGTTAATTTTTTGTTGGTGAAAATTATAATTTAAAACTAAATCCACGGATAAACTGGAACTTCTTATGTCGCCCCGTATGATGCACTAGAAAAAATTAAAATGCAAATTTCCTTTAAAATACTATAAATTCTATTTGCATGTTCTTATAGTAAGCAATGTAGGCGAATAGAATTATAACTGTTTTATAGCACTAATTCATTAGTATGGTTTCTGTCACGTCAATGTCATTTAGTTAATCATCGGCACTTTCCGATAGAGCCAGATAACGTGAATACAAAATATGATGTGATCATAAGAAAGTCGGTGTATCTAACATAAGGTAGAAAAAGAGAGAGTTTAAAAAATAATGATTTTGATTGAAACATGATTCAAAAATGTACTCCCACGGGAATCATTGCAATCATGATTATAATAGGTTAACAAGTATTGAAGTATTTAACATCATCAATTATTATTTTAACATATTAAGAATAAAGCAAATAAAAATATACAATGCATTTTCCCAAAACAATAAAAATGAAATTACATGAACTACTTATCCCTAAACGGGAAATAAAGCATTACACCATATTCATGCAAAAACATAATATAGCAATATAAATAATAAAATATTACACCCTACGAAAGTCCCCAGGTTTTCAGGTTTTCTTCAAAAGTCGAAAGTCCAAAAAGAAAGAATTCCTTATATACATTCACAATGTACTCAAAATTCACAGACTCGTTTTAACTACTGAGAGAGACGCTGGTGATAAATGTGGTGAAATGATATATTGGGAAAGGGGTTTTAAGAACTGAAACGTTCCAGGCCAAAGTTTAGGGTATCTTCCATGCATTTGCCATTTTGAGGACTGAGGAAAACTTGAAAAAAAAAAAAAACCTCAGTCAGGGAGGATGGTCCTGGCGGGATTCGAATTCCAGACCTCCCGCTCACGAGCCCGCGCCTTAACGACCTTGGCCATCCGTGGCGGTTTCATAAAATATGAAATGATACATTTAATCTCGAAACACTTCAACAATAATTAACACAAAATCCTCCCAAAAATAAAAATAATTTGCAAAAAAGAATTTAATATTTTATCCAATTTGGTAAAGGAATTTCCAAATAATGCATGTTAAAGCATTACCTTGATACGTAAATATTGAACCGATTATTGGGGAGTTGATCCTTACGTAATTATTTTGGTAGGTAGTGAGACAATATAAAATGGCTTTAACCCCATGTTTATATTTATTTAGATAGCACAATTAATTATATGGATTGTAAACCTTAGTGTAATCAATTTGTACAGTCTATGTGCATGTATATTTATCATTAAGTCTTTTAGGTATTTCGAAAGTAAGAGAGTAACTTGTTTACCAGACTTTTAGACATAAGGCAGATAGAGTGTATTGTAAAGGGGACGAGAAAAAGCAGATGTCCTTTCCTTTGTATATTCTTAAGTCTTTTGGGCGAAGGTTCTGCCTTAAGAGTTTGAAAAACTGACAGGGTCAGGTCGTTAGTTATTGAGTAAAAGGACAGAAAAAGGCTAGTTTTGTGAAAAGACAGAACAGACTGGTCAATTATCATCTATTGACGCCACGGAACCTTATGGGTGTCGTAAAATTTGTAGCTGACATTAGACGAGGACACACAGGGAAAAAGGGAGTGCAATAGAGAGAGGTGAGGCATTCGCATTCGAGCAAAGCTCTTCGGCAGACTGTTTTCGTAAGAGGCGACGTAAAACTATTAACTGATAGCTAGTGTGCCGCGAGAAGGAGAGTAGTGTTGAGGAAGATACTGATTGGACATTTTATGTAGACTCGAATTTATTAAGCGAGTTGCAAGCAAACTCATACGTTTTCTCAAAATCTTAAAGGCGACCCTCGAACACCTAACTCAATTTATTATAAATAAATGGTCTCATTGTAAGGAGTTCTACTTGTGTTCAGTAAGTTCCTAGTCCTCTCCCTTGGACCTGAATAGGCAATAAAATTCCAGCACTCACCGAAGCTAGCCCGGGATTGCAGTAATGTTGGGCAGCAGAAGAAGAGGAGATCAACAATTATCCATTAATTAATTTAAATCAACAAAATCCTCCCCCACTCATCGAACTCAGATCCAACTGTGAGGCCCAACGCTTTTATTTCGACTGCAGTAGCTACAGTGAGGAGGCATCTAATGTGAACAAAATGTATATCGGCCCTGAGAATAGAATCCAAAGTTCCAAAATGTTGCTAACCCTGTCATTTCAGGGTCTGTGTGTAAACATAAGCCGTTTATCTATGTAAGAAAGAACGACATAACTAGAACCGTAAGTACAAACAAGCATATGATCTGCACTAATGAGCAACAATCACTTCCAGAAAGTGACGACATAAAAATCGAAAGGAGGAAAGGGGTAAAATGATGGTCATTTATCACAACACACAACAGCACAACTCACAGAGCCGGAAGAAGGAACGTGGTATAAATCCCATTAGTTTTAATTACAGTAAAAATATACCAATAATACCTCTATACACAATTCCATAAAACGAATGTCAATATGCAGCTATTTAAGGTTATTAAATTATATCCTACAGGCGACAAAGTAGTGAGATACCTACGTGAGACAGAAAAATACGAGATAAACTGTTAACATTTGTTGTTCATTGTTAAAGTTTTATTTCTAAACTATTAATACACTATGATTTAAATGTAGTAACTCTAAGCAATCCTTGCTGATTGCAGACTTATTGTATTACTTAGTGTCTTAGCGTTTAAGAGCTAAATGTAAAATTTATTCGTCAATGTAGCTAAAGGTAAACTTCAAATAAGAAAAAGAATAAGTATAATAATTCCAGCTTGAGGTGAGGGAGTAGTAGATTTTTAGGTTTCTCTACAGCTTTATATTTAGAAAAGCTTATTTAATCTTTCAGTTTGTAAGAAAAACACGATTTTCTGATACTGGCTATGCATTATTTTACTAGGCTAAATACTAACTAATGAATTCAACTGTATTTGAAAGAATGTATAGAGGTTAAACACAATTAACACAATAGATTTTATTGTTAATCATAATTGCGCTTTATTATTGGGGAAAGGCTGTTGGGAGGAGCGTAACAAATTGCGGGATTAAGCGGAAATTCGGGGCTACAGTAAGCTGTGAAGTATTGGCTAAGAATGATTCATAGGAACCAACATTTAATTTAAGCATTATACTATCATGAACAGAAAGTTGGGAGGAAATATAACATAATCGCCAAAATTGACAAAAATCCTGCAAAAGATACGGCTGTGCTACATATGGATAGCGGGTTAGTAAGGAGGAAGGTTAAGAACCTCTTGAGGGATATGGATAGGTAGTAGATTTACTTAATACAGGGAGATGATTTCATAGAAGTAGAATCAGGGCTAAAATCTGATTGGGGGATGGGGCAAACGCAAATATCCAGGAGCTCACGTGATTTAGACTAGAGGCATGACTAAGGAAACAGACTAAAATGGGTTGAGAACTTGTCCCATCTGTGAGGAAGGGGAATCACGATTCTAGCTGAAGTAAAGATAATGGAGATTGTAGGGAATAAGTATCTATTACGAAGAGAAGGAGAGAATAGGTAAACTTCTGAAGAAAGTGGACAGCTCAGGTCTGAAAAGGCTTATAGTAGGCAAGAGGATGTGGATGCAATTTGGGTGAATCCAGCTGTATAATACTATTATTTTTATTTTATATCGTTTTATTGTTAAATATATAATGTGTACATATTTGTTATATTTTATTGCGGAATATTTAATATACAATCTAATATGTTGTACTATATTATACACACCTGGTGCATAATAAAAGCAATACGATCTTTTGGATTCGTGTGCCTGTTAAAGTTATATTGTAATTGTGACACAGATACAAATACACTCCCTCTCCTTCTTTATTTGTGATTAAATGAGGCTGGGAGAGCTCAATGCATGAAATTGGTGCAGCTGAAAGCTTCGTAATTATACACAACAGAAACCAATCATTAGCGAAAGAGAGGCAGCAAGCTATAAAGCCACCTAAAATTATCTTTTCATCTTCGTCGTCATTTTAATCCATCAGTAGCATTTGCAGTTTCCAAACAAACTACTATATCGATAATAAAACTGAATAAGGAATGATAAAAAACGCTTAATTGTAATATGTTTCACCACCTCGTAAAATTGATTAGTTAAAAACCAAGTATAAAATACATTATACTCGTACATATAAGAATTCTAAAAACATGAATTACTTGACAGTCGTGCAAAAATTATTTCATATTTTGACAAGTTTTGCAATAGTCTATGCTTCCTCTACTGTCTCTCAGATTAATTTAAAATTACTTTTATAATAACTACAAATAAATAAATAACATCCATACAATCTTTTAACCGCTATAATTATAATTAGGGGAATCCTACAGAAACAAATAATTAAAATATTATAAGGAGAACTGAAGATTGAAACTAAGACAGTATGTCGATTTTAATAGCTAAACGTTTCACTCTTCAATTTTAATACGTAACACGTGTTGTGCTAATTTAAATCAATACTGCTGCTTTGTTGTACCGCAGACTACAAAAAGCAACTCTTTAAGTATCCCATGATGGTTGAGAATTTTAATGTCAGTGTACATTTATAAATCTGGCAGATAATCGATGAGTTCTGAGCTTACTCGCTGACCTCCTGACCGTTATATTAACTTGAAATGCTCAACTCTATTCCGGCACCATGAATACCTGTCAATTTATAAACGGTACCATGACTGACCTTTTATCTTCCTGGTTTAACATTTGATTCATTCATCACATGCCTTTTAGCTCCTGTCTGGAGGACTTCAACGTTTTTTGATTTCCCTTTTTATGCCTTCAGGCAACCGTTAACTTTAACCAAAACCATATGCATCTCACCAGACCTTAATACAAAACAAGTAGACTGGTATGTAGGTGGAATGTAAGCAATTCTGCACTATATTATACTGTTTTAAAATTCTGCGTTACATTATTAATTTTATCAATGAACGTGTATAATGTTAAAAATGCTATTTTCTACAGAGGCAACAGACAAAATTTTAACAATAAACAAAGTTAATCCTTTTATAACAACAAATACACAAGTATAAGTGCAACATTTTGTGTGTATGCATATAAAAAATATTTCAGTGAAGGCTATTATTTATAGAAAGTAAGTAATTATATAGGATTACATGTTGTATGATTCGAAGCGTTTCTGCTTGCTGAATTTGTAATACTTTCATTTTAATTACCTTTTATGCATAAAAAACTAGTTAAGCCCAGTGCCTCTTTCAAAAACATTATTAAAAGCGTAATGTTTTCACCGGATAACGAGCTCTCATCACTATACCCCTGAAGATGGCTCAGCATATTGTCAATTTTAATACATACTTAACATTTGAAATCATCTTGACCTGATTCCAAGGTATAGTTGAAGTTTTCTGGAGGCATATTTATATAGCGCGTGGTAAACTTTAACAAGAAATCATTAGTAACTTTAAAATTTACTGTAAGATCGTATATCTCATTACACACCTCGTTTTTATTTAATAAAAAGGATATGGCCCTCCACCAATAAACGTAGCTGTTTAATGTTTCTTTTCATAACCTCACTTTTAAAAGTCTCAAAACTAGAAATGACATCATGTTCACATATCTGGGTTTCGATTCCCAACAGGCCGTCCTTCATGAGTGAACTTTTTCCAGATTTTCCTCAGTTCATATAAATGAATAATGCCGGAGAGATACCTTAAACTTAAGTCTGGAACGTTTCCTTCCTTTAAAAAAATCCTTTCCCAATATATCATTTCATCTCATGTATTACCAGTGTCCACTACCTGTGGTGCCTCAGTAGTTAAAAGGGGCGTTAAACACCATTAAAAATCTATAGCTTGAACATTTTAGTGGTAGATATTTAGTTTTAACTACTGATCTTCATATAAAATGTAAATTATTTAGAAGTTCTTGCAGGAAATATTAATTTCTATACATGTTCAGATAAATTCTATTAACAGATATGGCGCTATAATAAGCTCAGTTTCTACAGCAGAAACTTCTATTCCTTAAGTTTAATTTTGAACATGGAATGCAAAAATTAACGTAATATTCGGAAATTAGTGACGATTTTATAATTTAAACTCAATAAAGCACCAATAATTTCAAAATTAAGCGTGTTAACACAAATGAACACCATCAGCATGTATTTATTTCCCAACTTTGGTTTTTAAAGTCCTGTTAACACCACCATTGACATGATTACCTTTACAATTTTTTTATGTACATCATTGTTAAAACTACTAGATATTTAGTTACGAAGAAAATTAGGAAGAGGTGACTTGTTCACTTCTTTTTATACAATGATCCCAGAAGGCCATAACTTTAGTCTTTTGATAAGATGTTATTAAATTATATGGTTTCTTACAACTCTAATATTTGTAAAATTCTTGTATTTTTAGCAATTATAATCTGATCACAAATTATTTATTAAATCAATATATAGTAAAACCATAAATTTATCTTTGCATTCTCGTGGGATTTCGTCAATGTAAAAATTAAAAAGCAGAGGCAACATGCTACATTCTTATTTTACTCTCTTATTGTCAAATATGGATTTGCACTTATTTTATTTACCAGTTTTATTTTAATCGTTGTTTCTTTATGTAGACTTTTAAGTACCTGAATTAATCATAATGCCATTCTTATTTAGCGTTTTATGTTTGCAAATAACAGCTAAATTGCTGAAGGAAATACTTTTAGGACTTCCAAGAAATTTAAAAAATTGTCACGTATATCATAAGAAACCATTGTTTTGAAATTGTAGTTTTCGGGCGTAAAAATCCTAAGTATGGCTTCCTTCGGAAGGGAAGTAAAGCCGTGGGTCCCGTGTCGTACATTTACGGCACGAAAAAGAACCTCAAGCCTGAAAGAGAGGCCTCTGAGCAAAATTTGTAGGCCGTTTCACGCCCTGAGTTGAATGGGACGCTGATGACCTGAGTTGTTAAAGAGCGTCCATAAATAAACCAATCAAAAAAAAAAAAATTGTAATAACGTGAAATTAGATTATTTTTTCCCTCAAATATAAATAATGAGTTAAAGATAATCTTAAGAAAGTCTCTTTACGCCCTATTTTATGACTGTTTTCTGACATAACTGAAGGCCTGAGAACTGCAAGTGATTTCAATGCTGGATAACACAAAAATATGGAGACTTTCTATCTATAAGAAACATAAAATAATGCAGCTATTCAGTTTAAAGTCGCTTAAATGAAAAAGTGGGGAAAAGAACTGAGTAACACCACTCCCTGAATTGCTAACCATGAACAGTAAATCATTGCGCAGCAAGTGTATCTGCTAATCAGGCAAAGTGGAGAAAGTCCGTCCTTGCTCGGGTCATATGGATCGTCTGCCATCTTTGAGCATTTACGTAACCAGCGCTAATGCAAGCGATTAATGTAGCGCTATGAAATTCCATTACAGAACTATAAACGGAGTTATTGTCCAGGTCATACATCATATGCAATGCTGGGGTTAAAGATCACACAAGGAAATGGAATTAGAAAACAACTCTCGTAACATCATGGATATCCTTTTCTTGTGATACAGCAAAGAAACTGTTCGGAGAGAAGCCACAAGCATCGCTTTCTTTTTATGCCTACTAAATTATCCAGAAAAATGACTGTAATATCATCAGTTGAGTCTGCAAGGTTTTAAAGTTCAGCTTAAATTCTTCAGCATATTTTCAAATGAAGGAAAGAATCATATTAAGTGCATATATTGAGATTCCTTTTCCAAACTAACCTGTTGTCTAGTTGTTTTAGCTGCTTGCAAAACATTAGGTTGAGTTCTTCTACGGTTATTCAAAAAGGAAGAAAAATCAGGTAAACAAATTAAACAAAAAGTATTTGTGGCCATTACTGAGGGCGTTGCTGTATACTGGGGGAAGCCATTCAAGGACGTATAATGCACGTGCAGGTGGCAGCCTGCAATTGGTTTGAAGCAGCTTTGGATGTTTGTGTGTTCAAAAGTTACTCGGTGCTTTTATTGTGTATACATTGTTCTTCGATAGTTACGCTACTACATAAATATAGTAGTGGTCGGTCCTGGTGGTGTAGTGGTTACCATACTTGCCTCCTAAACCCAAGATCGCGGGTTCCAACCAGGCCAGGACCGATGGATTTTTTCGGGCGTAAAAATCCTAAGTATGGCTTCCTTCGGAAGGGAAGTAAAGCCATGGGTCCCGTGTCGTACATTTACGGCACGAAAAAGAACCTCAAGCCTGAAAGACAGGCCTCTGAGCAAAATTTGTCGGCCGTTTCACGCCCTGAGTTGAATGGGACACTGATGACCTGAGATGTTAAAGAGCGTCCATAAATAAATCAATAAAAATAAATATAGCGTACAAATGGGTTTTTATGTACATGTGTGAAAAAGGGAAAAGTGGTAAGGCAAATCGCTAAAATTATCCTGACAATCTGTTCAGATAGAGAAACTGTTCGCCAATTTGTTACGAAGTTACGAGAAACAAGATCTCTCAATGTCAAGAAATGTGTTTCGGGTGGTCGTGTTGTTAAGGAAGAAAAGTTAGATAAAATACAGGACTTTTCTACGCAGATGTATTGCCAATGAGGAACAGTATTTTCAAAATTACTTATAACACAGGTTAGTGTTTGTTGTTATAAATTTTAAATATAATATCACTATTACATTTTTAAATACAACATACCTTTATGCTTTCAGCAGAAATATAAATACTAAAATAAAAATACTGACTTTAAGCGCGGCGAATCTTATTTCCTTTTTCCCGGTTGCGACGGCTCTAGTAACTGGTAAGGACCCGCGCTCAGGAGGTAGATACCTCAAATAATCTCACTTTTATTTCTGAAGAGCAGAGCTATTGCACATCTATTGCGACTGTGTCAACATCCAAAAACGAAGCAGAAGATAATGAATATTGACCATGGAGCCAATGACATCAATATTATTAAGCATTGTTTAAAAATCCTTTTTTATGTGTTAGTATTCTTCTTCTAAATTTAAGAACTGGGTTTTGGTCGTTCATAAATCATTGCACTACATTGGTATTGTTGTATCTATCGCTTTTTCTCCTCTATGTTGTCGAATACATCCGTTCAGTTTTTCCTTTGATTTTTTCAGTGTATTTGACAGGTTACCGGACTCTCACAACTCCCATCCGGAGGTTCAGGAACTCTTCTTTCAGCCGTGATTTTCCTGTTTCACGAAGCAAGGAGCTCGCAGGAAGGATTTGCGGTAGTAGTGGCTGACAATCTGCTGAGGTGTTGTATGGACTTTGCCAAAGTATCAATTCGACATCAGCACTTCTTCCAAATTTTTATTACCTGTATTTACTCTCCTACTTCCTACGGGCTTGAGACCGGTATCTGATGAAGCTAGATTGCTCTCCAAATGGCTGGGTTGTTAACAGTATTTAAACAATATACTTTAGCAGAGTACGATTGAACTCATTTATGCAGTGAAAAGATAAACAAGGACCTAACGAGACTGTCATTGACCCGCTCGTAAAACATTTATGGCTAATACGTTGTGGTAAAGTTCTGCTTCTGTACCCATTAGCACATATATGCCAATTTATTACTTGCATTTATTTAATCCTTCTCTAAAACACATGTTAAATTGGAAACGATAGGCTAAGGATTCTGGTCTCCAAAAAAACCTATATAGCTACTTCTGTTCTTACTTCTAATTTCCCCGCCACGAGTGGCCGAGGTCGTTAAGGCGCGGACTCGTGAGCGGGAGGTCTGGGGTTCGAATCCCGCCAGAACCTTTCTTCCCTGACAGGTATTTTCCAGGTTTTCTTCGGTCCTCATAAATGGCAAATGCCAGAGAGGTACCCTAAACTTAGGACTGGAACGTTTCCTTCCTTAAAAAAAAAAAAAAAAAAAAAACAATTTCTCAATACATCCTTTCATTTCATGTATCATCAGTGTTCACCGCCTGTGGTGCCCTCAGTAGTAAAATGGGCGTTAAACACTATTTAAAAACTTCTAATTTCGAGAAAAGAAATTCAGAGGTACATTTTTGTAAATACTTGCAAATCCACGTTAATTGGCGTCAAATTATATAACACTCTTCAAAAGACATGTTAAGGAGATGCTGTATGTGGTGAATTTAGTTAAAGGTTTTTATAATAATGAATATATCTATGTTTAAACTAATTATGAAAGGGAAGGATCCTGAAAATGTATAATACTGGATGAATGTATATGCTTATGAACAAAGAAAATTATCGTTTTACAACGAGTTAATAACAAGAACAAGAATCGAGTGCGAAACAGCTGATTTTTTGTATGACAGGATTGGATAACTATCAGTTCTTGTTCTTAGGTAATTATTTATGTAAATATGAAAGAAATCTGGTCTTGGTTACAGTAGAAACACTCAGAGCCGTTCCCATAGTAGCCTAATGTAAAGTGATGTGGAAATGCTTGCAATCTAATGACAACAAGATGTTTATTATCATACGGGGCAAACAGGATGTTAGTTGATGAAAAAGCAAGAAAGGTCACACATTTTCTATAGTAAGGACAAAGTGCCTGCCAAGGGTGTTCGTAAAGCACTTTCATTTTTAGAAGGAATTGTAACCTATCATTAGAGCATATGCATCTTTGCAACATACTTCGCATGAATTGACTAACATGTGTTGAAATAAACCACATAATCTGCCTGCAGCAGTAGCCAAGTGAGAGTTATTCCGCATGAAAACAATGAATCATGGGTAAAATAACTGGCTATCTGTGATCAGCTAGGCCCAGATCAAGAACACATAACGTGATCATCAGTGATAGTGATGGAGTGGTCAATTCAGCGCTTTAGTCCTCGAGAGGTGTTAGGCTGAATGGGCCCCATGCCATAGTGGCATTGTATAGTGAATCTTAAATGTTTAACTGTACATAATACTTTATAATTGTCATAAAATAAAAATAAATAAACAACAAACAAACAAACAATAATAATAATTAAAAATCTTGTAGATAAAATATTTTAGCAAATTTACATACTCCATTCTTTCTGCATTCTCCTATCATATCGATCTTCTGTGCCTTTGTACTTTTCAGGTCTTACGTTGTCATCTACAGAATGCTATCGCTTATGAACATTCAATCGGTTCTGCATTTTATTTATGTAGTCATTGTCTCTAAAATATTACACAATTGGACAGAATTATATAATTTTTATCAAAAAAATGTACTCGTTGTTCATACCATGTACAGAGTGTTAATGTACTGCACCGCAATAATTTCAAAAATTGTAGAAGGGCCTTACATAAGTAATTTGAGATACTCTATCTGAAGTCTATGAAAAAATATAACGAAATCTATACAACTGATCAACGGCAATAATCTTTGCAGGTTTTTCTTGACACAAGGTCTCGGAAGGCCAAGAAACTCTCGATGTATCATTTAGAATTTTAAATTTAAATATATATTTTGTGAAACTAATATTTCTACAGATAAAGGTTCCCTTAAATTACAGGCTATAAGGTGTCCAGTCCATAGTATAAATTAGAGATTTTTTATCGCCATTCCTATCTACATACTTTCGAGAATTAGTCACCAAAGGAAGAAAAAAATTGATGTCGATGAGCTGTGGATCTTGAATCCATTCTAAGACGCTGTCAAACAATCGAAACCACCACTGCATCAAAAGAAGCTTATGATCTACTCTTTTGTTTGGTGAACTGCGCTGCATCCAGTTAGGCACAGAAAAAATCCATGAGCTAGAACTTGTCCACGAAAAGCTGGAAACAAAGAACCTGCACTGGTAAATCACAAGGTGTTATGCTTTTGCATGATAATGCAAAACCATATACAGTTAAGACGGCTCATGAAATCATTATCCGTCTTGACTGGGAGATTCTAATGCACCACCAAACTCTACAAACATTACACCACCACACTATCCTCTTTTCACTTCTTTGGACAATCAGCTACAAGGACAGCAATTCCAAAATTTTGCCGATCTAGAAACTGCTCTGCATGGAATTTTTGCTTCCCGTCATAAGAAAGTTATAGTCCTTCATCGCGTTGGCGGAAGGTACTCGATATATTAAACACTGAAGCTATTAGTATGTTCAGATTACGATACTTTGAAAATGTCTGGTCCTAAACCTTGAACTCGATAACAATGAACCGGCAATAATCATACCGACTGCGTCAAAGAGACATTATCCACAACTTCCGTCCGTTATTGTTATTATTTCATTAGCGAATGGCGTACTGTGCTTAAACTTAATGCCATAACTTTTAAAATCGAACAAAGAGCCCATAAAATTTCCATTTCAAACTGTTTGTCTAAAAGCGTTTTATAATCTCTGAAATTATTGTGGTGTACGTTTTAACATCTTAAGCACATTTTATTGTTTTAAGATGGTAGATAGATATCGGGGGGGGGGGTAATGGAGTTTACAAGACCACTGGCAAGTCGGTCTATAAGGTTTATTGTGCTACCCCATCGAAAGAGACGTCCTTATTGTTTCCCAAAATCTGTTCCTTGAACAAATTGTAGTATTTTAGTTCCAATGTTAGCGTCCTTTCCCAGTCCTTACCTGAAGAGAGAGTAAGTCTTTCTCTTGCCAGGATTGGACACTCAAACAGTTTATGCTAGGCGGATTCATCTTCCTATTTACACATTCTACAAGTAAGTTCATCTTTGCAGATTCTCACTTTTCGTAGATATTTCCTGAAGTGACCATGTTCAGTAATTAACGCAGATGCTTGACTTATTCCTCTTCTGATCAATTTTAGAAGAGATGTGGAAAGAGCGTTGTTTGGAGCTAGGACCAATTTCCTAGCTTTAAGATGAACAAGAAGAGGAAAAATACTTTTAAAAGCATAATCTTGTGTAAGATTGAAAATAGATTTTACACTCCATTTGATCATTCAGATTATTACGTTCAAAGTGAACATTTTCACTGTAGGCAACTCGAACCTCGAATCCACGAGATTGTTTATTTTATATTCTCTGTTTCTTGAAAACTGACTATTTTCTTTAACTAGACCAAAATATGATTATAATACAGTTTATAGCTTTTACCAAATTTATGGGTTATTCTTCTTCTAGGAACTGTCGCAAATATAGGATCTGAGATTGTGATAAATTCACGAACATAGTGAGTAAATTTATATGGAAAGCTTAGAACCTCGAGTGATATTTCTTAGATTATTTCACAAATAAAATACGAATTCAGATATAACTCCCCTAAACTTGGCTAAAAAAATTGTAATGTTTACTTATTTGTATTATGAATGCTTAACCTTTTCAAGCCATCTTGTAACAGACAAATGTCAATGGAGAAGAACTAAACGCGGGTTTGGGACCATTTCATGAATAGAATAAGAATAAAAGTAATATATATTTAAAATTCGCACACAGAATATGAAAAATTGTCCGTCCATTTTCCGTTATGATTATCTACAGTCCATGTTTTTGTTGCTAACAATACCTTCCTACCGCCTACTAGTAAAAGTGGTCAGTGATTAGTGATTGGGGGGGGGGGGGGCATGGAATTGGCTACACAACCAGACGAAAATGCACTTCGCGGTAAAAAAGAGATTTGGTAAAGTTTTACAATGATTTCATTGCTATATCGGCCTGTGATTGATCAAATTCAATTTTTTCCCCTTTCATTGACCGATTTTACGATAAAGGCTTATAAGTGAAATAGTCACGGTAAATTTTTAATGAAAAATTTCGTTTAGTGATAAATTACAGTAACTTACATAAACAATTTTCATCATATATTTTATGCTAGCTATAATTTATAAAACGAAAGCTATTTCTGTCAATCTTACATCTTGTTGTGACGCCTACCTAATTGCTTAAATAACTGAGAGACCAACAGATACCAGAGGAAGATACCATGATGCTAGTCGCAGTAATAAATTTACTTATACCAGAATCTATTGCCCTAAAAACTTCTGACGCAAAAGCTCGTTCGACAAAGCGAGTGTTACTAATGCCGGAGGTTAAGTGCCCATAGCCTCTGGCAAGTAATTCCTCCACACACTACTGTTCTTATTGAATAAATTATAAAGTAGTCAATGACGTCAGTTATGAGCGATCAGCAATCTCGATCCAAGGGTTTCAGGTTCCATCTGGGTCACGGACTCCAGGAATGTTGAAAATTCGGAATCAGACTGACCTTCAGCGTCTGTTACTCCGCCCAAATGGCTTCAATGTTGCTGATGGTTATTAATTTTGAAATCTGCGTGTCTGAAGATTTTCTGTAGTCTTGAGATGTGAAGTAGTTATTTTTTTTATTTTCAGAGACATGAAGTTCTGTCCTCTAAGTCCAGGTTCTATTGTAGATAATAAATTACGAGTTTGTATAGCTTTTGGCCAGAAAACTTCATTTTCTTCAGTTCCACCTCTGCCGATAGATGGCATCGGCGAGCAAAAACGAATTTATATCGCATTATTTCTATCGACCGAATGCTTGCAGAACCGTATTCATTTTATTAAAACTTCTTCCTTAAATTTGTAATGACTCTTAACCAAGAAAAAGATTTCAAAGGGTTCGTTACTGTGTAGAACAGAAGTTGTAAGAGTTGGTATCACTTCTTAAACATTTAGCATTAACAATCAAATGACTCTAAAATTAATCACTTAAATTTTTATATAACACCTTATAGTACCAAAGACTTTCTGTCTAGCAGGACCTGTTAGAGTTGCTGCATATCTTAATAAATAAACAAACATTTATTTAGAAGAGTCTTTAGAATTCTAGATGAAGAAATGTAGAGGTATGGGCGTTAGAGTTGGTGCTTGTATAATTTATACCATGCGATCAGTGATGTTTTACACCGGGGCGCGGGATTTTTCCTATGAGCGAGCCTCTACTCGTTTGCCGCGCCGTGGAGAGGGTGCTTGCTTACTTGTTGGCCTTGCTGACTGTTGCAGTCATAGTGCAGCTATTACAGGGTTTATGTTGTATTGATTGTTTCTTAATTTGACAGTGTATATAAAGTGTATTAAACCGCATGTATTTACTATGGCACAGCGTGTCTTTATGTGCAATTTATATGTGTTAATTCAGTGGGGAAAAGAATTATACAATTATTTTGGGGGGGGGGTACACAGTTGTGAATACCATACTAAATCCTTTTTCAGTGAATTAGCCTATAAGAAGCTTGAGCGTGCATGTTTTTAACAAGACTCTGCCACTGCTTACACTGCGAATAATTTCATGGGAGCAATTCACAATGTGTTTGCACAAGACAGAATTATTGGTAGGGATTTGTGGCCTCCTTGGTACCCCAATTTAACAGTCCACGTATTATCGCTGGGGTAAATTAAAAATGTCATGTACAAGGCGAACCCACACACCATACAAGAACTCAAATATAATATTCGTGAGGGAGTCGGAATTTCTCAAAATGAACCACATCGAGTGATGTCTGGAGAGTGAAGGCAGGCAGCTTCAACACTCATTTAATAAATTGGTAAGTAATGAGCCTCTTAAATTGGTTTGTATATTGCTTTATGGTTGGTTTATTTTATTGTTTTACCCTCCCGCTAATCACCGAAACCCGGCTAACGAGCGGCGCTCTCGCCGAAAGACAAAACACTGTGGAGGAGAACAAAACTGATCGCACGTTACTTTACAGTTTGCAGATGAAATTATAGTAGCTAAAGAATATCATAATCTGGAATGCACGATTAGAAAATTACTTGAAGAATATCAAAACTTTAATTTTGAAATATATAATTTTATTGTAATAGAAATAGAGCAACAACATTTACTTATATAACAAAATAGGAACGATTAAATTTGCGATTAATATAATTTTTAGGTTCAAGCATTATCGGCGATGGAATAAATTATATAGAAATTAAAAAAGTGTACAAAACAGGGAAATGTGTTGTCACAACTGTTAATTCTACATTGTGGGATAAATATTTTTAAAAACAAACCAACTCATTTTTGGCAGCACAGTTTATATGGTGCAGTAATCTGGTTACTTAAGAATAATTTTAAAAATAAACTTTAGACAATGAAAATATATTACTGGAGACGTTCAAAGAGTCTCATGAAGAGATAAAATCAGAAATGATACAATAAGACAGCAAATGAGAAGAAGAATATCTGGAGAATACTTCATCAAAGTAACTAATATTGTGTGGATATTTAATGCGAATAAACGAAGAGAGAATATCCAAAATGCGATAGAAAGAGGCACTTAACACAAGAACAATGATTAGATTAAGCAAAATGATTTTCATTAGTTTATCCCAAGTATAATTGAGAAATTTTGTGTATCAGAAGATGTTGATACGTTGTGAACTGAATAAAATATAAAAATAACTCTGTATATTGTAGTTCGATCGCTTGTAAGGACGTAGCAAAAGTAAATACAGCGCATTACGAAAGTCCGGTAACTCTTTCCTTAATTTATAACACAAAGGTTGCAACGAGAAATCTTTCCAAGGTATATCGTAGTAAACGTACGCTTAAGTTCCGTCATTTGTCAGACACTTGTGTAAAGATGGTGACATTTGGTGCAGAGCGTACTTTCTGCGTGCTAGAATTCGATGAAAAGAAGAGTTCTTCAGATGTGCAAAGAAATAGTATAAGCATGGCAAAATAGAAGCAAGCAGGAAGATGAGTTGTTGTTGGTATGAGAAATCGTAAACGCTGGTTGTTGGTTTTCACAGAATAGAAGTGGTCATCCCTAACGTGAGTGAAAAGAAGAATGGCCAAATTAGAGATTCACAAAGTACCCGAAAAAATCAGTTCATTGAATTTCCGCCAAATCCAATCGATCTTTACGACAGTACAGAAGATACCCCTTAAGAAATACGGAGCCACAAAACTGTAGCTGTGGCATTCCTAAACTCAAGTGATAAAGAAAACAGTTTCCAGTTTTGTTCCCAATTCAATTACAGTAATGGATAGAAGAAGAAGAAGAAGAAGAAGAAGAAGAAGAAGAAGAAGAAGAAGAAGAAGAGTTTGTGAATAGTTTAGTTATCAGTGACGATCACACATGGAAAGTGAACACCCAGAACCCTAATGCAAATGTTCAATACATGCGTAATCTGCCTGAAGTGAATGTTTTTGTACACTTTCATATCGAACATTTTATGAACCGTTCTCCTTCTTTGAGAATGTTACAGGGTGATCCGTTTGAGATGTCAAAAAGTATTCAGCTTTATTGACTACTAATTGTACATATATGTGTAGAGGAATCAGACATTTTGTGTTCCATTAGCACTCATAATGACTGCCATTGCGAATGGGGCACGCAAGCAAAAATTCACTCTAGAACCCTTAGGCTCGGGGTCGTGAACTTTTTGATCATAAAATAGTTGTAACGAAGAACTCCATTTTGCATGTTCTGTATTGTTTTCTGATGATCATACTTCATCAGGAATGACATTGTTAACGACGTAAATAACCACCTATAGGCAGATGAAAATCCCTCAATAATCACTAACACGAACATAAGTGAATGCACGGACTGTAATACTACATGACCAGTTGACAGGACCATATCTGCTGCCAAATTACATAATGGGTAAATTTATTACAATTTTCTCAATATTATATTAGTACTTGAGCTGCAATAAGAAATGCCAACATGATGGCGCACCCACGCACTTCCCTCGCAATGTCCGAGATTTCCTTGAATTGTTTTCCAGTAAAGTGGATCGGAAGAAGAGGTTCATTGTCTGACTCAACTCCAATATATTTTTTCTTGTGCGGATATCTTAAAGAGCTCATGTAGAATATACCAATCGCAACAGAAGAGGACTTTGTAGTGAACATTAAAATTGGCTGTGACACCTTCAAGAACAAGACTAAATTCTTCGAATGGGTGCGACAGTCAATGGCTGGGCGTTGCAATGACTTTATTAAATTTTAACAGTTTATAAGGATACAATTTATAAGGATGTATCTTCCCTGAAAGTTTGTAATAGGGTAATATTCTTGTTTATTATAACCCATAGGATGGTTTAGTAATAAAAAATGTGTTAAAACTTTTGGGACGGCCTATACACATAAGCATTAGTAGCCCCAAAATACATAATTATGTTCGTCCTTCCATCACCTTTCTTATTACCACAAAAATATATGTATAATGCGAGTTGATGTTTCCATACTATTACTAACACTATCTTGTACTATTAGCAACCTGTTTCACAAGAGAATATTAGACTTCCTGAGAGCCTTGGTATAACAGTTGTTCACATGTGAGGTGAGAAGTTCAAGTCTTAAAAAGCCATTACTGCTTTTCTTCATTTTGAAGAAAATTGGTGGTTATATTCGCATGCTTTCCGATTTCTCCTGATTCTTTTCTATTTCTTAGTAACTGTTAATTACAACACTCCTTCTTACATCATAGTGAAAATTACATTTTATAGATGAAGGCCATAATTATTTCTTAAGGCTGCGTTATATTAGCTTTCTAAATATATGAAGTTATAAATATAAAGCATAGATTGAACTGACCCAAGGGTATTCATACCGCCTATCTGACACTTTTTTGTTTGGGTAGTCATTGTCACTATTCATCATATTTGCCGCTTAAAACTCTATTCAGTTATACCTAAGTGCTGCGAAACAATTGATGCTAAAAAGAGGACTTAAGAATATCAAATGACGTTTTAAATTAAGAAGACGATATTTTAAAAGCTTTTCTTAAATATATATTTCCATATATTTTTGGAAATAATGAGGCATTATTTTGTATACGAGTATTTTATTGGTTATGATTATAATTAATTAGTAGTTTTACTAGTTTAATAATCATTATAAATGCTTCATAGAAAAACTAAATTAGTCCTTTTTGTGAACAATTAAATGACAATTTAACATTAATATCCAAAATGCATTAAAATGCCTATCTAATACGACATAAAACAAATGTCTAATGTACTGTGCAATGGAAAGTTTTAAAATCTCTTAAGTGTATTAAAAATGGCTACTTGTGTTTTTGTTTTTTAAAAACCATATCTCCTGAGTTTCCTTTTGTACTTTTAGGAGATTAAGCCTCCGAAATATTATGGATTATTATGTAAAACATAGTAAGGTAGTTATATTGCACAACAATGATCCTTATACAAAATATTTTACCACAAAACGAAGCTTGTCAATAATTTTTTGCGAGATGCAATTAGAAATAGTGTGTGCCACAAGGCTCAGTACTGTTTTAGTACACATCAATGATATAGTTATTGTAAATACATCGGTTCTAGTGGCCTAATGGTAATATAGCTGCCACCTAGATTCAAAGTCGTGAATTCAATCTCAGCTAGGGTAAATGGATTTTTAAGGCGTGAAAATTCAAGTTTAGCCTTCTTTGGAAAAAAATTAAAACCGTTGGTCCCATGTCGTAGATTTACGGCACGTAAAAGAACCTCAAGCATAAAAGAAGAAATTATGATCAAAATTTATCGGCCATTCACGCCCTGAATTCAATGGGATGTTAAACTGATGACCCGAGATGTTAAAGAGCGTCCCTAAATAAACCAAATCAACAAATATCAACCTTGAGATATACTTCCAATCTTGCACGGTAAATCAAGCCAGGTATGTTTCAGGGAAGGAAAGGGAAAGTAATTACATTTTGTTATTATAATTCTGAGAGAGAGAGAGAGAGAGAGGGGGGGGCTAATTAAAAAATCATTGATGCGGCCCGTAATGAAATATGGGGTCTGTGTCGGGACTCATAGTTCTTATCAAATAGAGATTCTTACAAGATACAGTCATAGGGCAGTAAACTTTGTAAAATGGGCAGGAATCTATGAAACAGAAAAGAGAGGAAACTAGGCTGGGAGCTTCTTGAAATATGGAGGAAGACCCTCTAAATTCAAAGCTCAGAAAACACAAAAATCATGGAAAGAAAGAACACTTACATAAGACAAGGCATATTATGGATATAAAATTAGATGTTCATCTCAAAGAACGGATTTGCGGAAATTCTCCTTTGTTAATCGGACAATAGTCTATTGGAATAAGGTGCCTGCAGCAGTTTTTATTGGCTCTCGTCTGACTGCGAAGATATTCAAATAAAATATTTAGGATGTAATGGTAGCAATAAGAAACGAATTATTACACTGTAATTTCCATGGCATCTATAGTTGTAATAGTTTTTGCAGATATTTAAAATTAAAATTTACTGCCTCCGGGTCTTACTCCCTTTTGCAGTTAAAAAATAAATGCACACACACCTTCATAATTTTGGCTTAAGATAATTACTGTGTCTGAAATTTATTTTGCTTCACACAGAAGATGACCTCGGTAATTCCGAGATTTACACATTTCCTGCATTTAAACAATTCCAAAGAGTGAATCACGTAGACAAAATGAATAGTTAATATCCGTTTTAAGTATCAGGTGCTGCCAAGCTGATTCCGACTTTACGTGCTCAGTCCTCTATTTATGCCATACGTGAAGAAACGCAATGCTATTGTATCAGTATAATTGAAAATGGAACTCAGAACATGCGCAAACTGTGCTCTTTAGAATATAAATTATCGTCGGGGAGAATCCAAAGACTCATCTTTTGTGGGGTAGGAAAAAACTCTCTGATGGCAACGCCTTTTACACGTGTTAACATTTCTGAGAACTGTTTATTCTTTCTCTTGCTTACAGCAACAGAATGACAAAGCATCTGTTATATGCTTTATTCCTTTCGAGAGGAAAACACCTCACGCTGCCTAATAAGGCATAAAATTACAATAAAAACAAAACACTGTGCTTAATCTTCAGAATATGACGTTTGCAGGTTCTTTTTGCGATACATAAATAAATTTTAAATTTGATACATTCACTGATAAATATGAATAAAATGCACAGTCTCTTATGGAAATTTTTAAAACTTATATTAAATCTATGAAAGATTACCAAGATATTATCAATTTAAAGGAAAGAGGCTAAGGGAAAGTATATCCTATTATACAAAGATTATACGGATGACTATATCATTTAAAATTCGAGTTTTTTCACACGCAGTTAGTTTTAAGCTATACAGCATGTTCACTAAATCTAGTAACACTTTTCTTCATTTATTGCACTAAATGTAGTTATTAATTTTTCTTTGGTTGTAGAATCCTTTAAAACTCCGTTGCTATTTAACTTAAAGTTTAAATCCCTAAATTTGCATCCTATACATGCTTTTAAATTTGCTCATCACAGGCATGCAATATGTAAAGATTTGAATAAAAAAAATTTAACGCAAACTTTTTTCAATATCTGTCTTTTTATTGCAATGTGTTCTTATACAATAACAATATTCATAATAATATTATACTCAAAATATATAAATAATTAAAACTTTCGGAATTCAGATACAAGTCTATGCCTTAGCAAAATACCTTAATCTCTTTGATCTGTATTCAAAAATCAGAATAGTTGAGAGGTAATGTGCTATTGCATAAAGCATTGTGTTTACAGTATAATTAAAAAAAACACACAATTTAACTGATAACAAAATATTATTAGAAAAAATTAAATAATTGGAACAAATAGAGGAGTTTAAAGCAATATTGGGAGTTTGACATATCTATGGAGTGAATCACGCCGAGCGAAACAAGAGATTTGCAATCCGCATCGTTTCATTTCTAAGTGGCGGGAAAATTCAGAATCATGATGTATAACACTATCGATAGATAACGCACTACGATCCTTCGCTGCTGTGCCTTATGCACATACTACACTCGGGAATCACATCGCATCACGCATCGTTCTCAGAGCATATATTGAAATTAGCTATAGAATTATGTCGATATATTTTGCAGCAGAGCGAGAGGAATAAATGCGCTTCATTCTAGATGTTACCTTCCATTTCCTGGATTTTTGCTAGACTTCAATTACCCTAGATAACAATTGAAGACTGTCATATCTGGTGAATATGCGGAAACAGTCCGCTGTTCTGTCATTGAAACATGGGCATGTGTGTGGTTGCAACATTCTGGCTGAACAAACTAATACTTTGTAATTTTAATATGAATTCTCCTATCATGGTAAAATAGCATTCTGAAGTGACTATGCATGTTGCACTATTGACATTTCGTAAGAAGCAGGACCGACAAATCCAGATATTATCATTCCTCACTAGATTGTTAACTTTTGGCTGTGCAACGCTTGCTGATGAAACCTTGAAGGAGCTCCGTACTCCATAAATGGCGTGTTTACTTTTTAATTGGCCCGGACACAAGAAATTCGCCTCATCAGAGATCAGGAGGTTATCAACAATTCTGATCTGTCGCTAACTTCTCCAGAAACGAGTGGCAGAACTAAACACGTGCCAATTTTTAGGTGAGAGTCATCCTTGATTACATGAATGTTGTAGACATGTGCATGCAAGCTCAGACATAAACTTGGCTTCAAACTGTCATAGCTCAAGTTCAGTGCCTGAGATCCGAGGCGTAGCAACCCCTTTGGACTTTTCCAGAGGCTAACCTGCACGGTCAATGTTTTCCAGTTTTCTGACGGTTCGGAATGATCTCCAATATTGCATATTCCTTTGGACTTTTCCAGAGGTTAACCTGCACGTCAATGTTTTCCAGTTTTCTGACGGTTCGGAATGATCTCCAATATTGCATATCCCTTTGGACTTTTCCAGAGGTTAACCTGCACGTCAATGTTTCCCAGTTTTCTGACGGTTCGGAATGATCTCCAATATTGCATATCCCTTTGGACTTTTCCAGAGGTTAACCTGCATGGTCAATGTTTTCCAGTTTTCTGACGGTTCGGAATGATCTAGGAGTTCCAATATTGCATATACCTTTGGACTTTTCCAGAGGTTAACCTGCATGGTGAATGTTTTCCAGTTTTCTGACGGTTCGAAACGATCTAGGAGTTCCAATATTTCATATCGTACCTCTACGTGATATTTCGCTAATCAATACCGTAAGGTACTCCATGAGCTAGTCGATGAAAAGCTTGTTGAATTGCTACTGCAGACTTTGTTTCAATGAAAAGCTCCACATCGCAAACGCGTCTTTGCACCTTCCACCTCCCCATTTCAACTCATTTTCCTAAGGCTGATGCACGCATTAATATCTAGTGCCTTCTACCAGCGCCCGCATAGGTCTGGACAGTACAGTTACAGTAGCTAATGTAAATTGGGCGATATTCTTGAATCATTCTGTATATCATAATATTCTGAACAAAGATAGACATACTTTCGTAGAACACCCTGTAAAGTGAATATATAATTTGGTTCATATTAAATTTGGTGAAACTGTATATTTAAATGGACAAGTGTCGAGTATAATTCAAACGATCCTTCCAATTTGAAAGATACAAACTAGCAATAGGTATAAACTCGGATGATTACTCATTAGGTAATGTACAATGAATTAATTTTTTTATAAATACAGTGGTAATCATTAAAATTGCAAAGCTTATTAGAGCCTGTTAATCGACTCCACATTAGCAATATGACTCGTCGAAAACACGACAGCAATACCAGCAGATGTCTGAATTTGATCAAGGGAGAATTGTGGCATACCCAGATATCATTCCGAGAAATTGGTGCTCGAGTTGGACGAAATGGATCCACAGCGAAACGAGTATATCAGTGGATCGAGGTAAAATGAACATAGAGACATGAAGGATTCTAACAGTTCCTTCAAACAATCAAATGAAATGAAATTTCTTCATGGCTATTACGAACAGGCACAATGTGTTTCAATTTTAATGGCCAGAAGTGTATTTTATTTCTTTTATAAACAAGTATTTATTCTAAAATGTATTTAATATGAGCGTTTAGAAGCGTTGTTTATATCTTTTTATCTTTTATTTGTAACGTTTTCCTCTGTTCAAGTAATTTAATATACTTTTTATGAGGGTATAAAATACACAAGAACAATTTAATATTTATTTACTATTTTTTAACTTCTGAAATGCAATCATTGATCAATAGGATCGTTTTGGCCCCACCAGTAAGCACTCAGAATAAAGATGTCAATGTTAGCTTAATTGTACTAGCTTAAAACAATTAAGATATTTGGAGAGAATTTTTAAGAAGTCTTTGGGAAAAGAAATAAATATTTGGGAGAGGTATATTTTTATCTCAGTCTACTCCAACCATTACCATTATCACTCAAATGCAAGAAACATTAATTGTTGATAATGCATGCTTTTTGCATCAAGTTGAGGACAATTTAACAGAAAAGTTTTTTTTATTTTAACAAGTAAAGTTTTTAATACTCCATGATATTTTTTATCACATTGCTAAATATTCTTCCAAGCTTTCGAAATACAAGCCATCAAAGGCCTTAGCTTGCCTTGCGTCAAAAGAAAATGGAAGTTTTCGAAAAAGTTCAACATTTATCTTTCAATGGATCACTGATCGGCAGCAGGATAGAGCTCCTATACTTAATGTTACCATAAGATATGAAAAAGATCTAGTTAATGAGGTTGATACGGAACACAAGAATGTATATGAAGCTTGCATCCTACATTTGAGGAAAAAATATGGCATTGCAGTTAATAACTTGAAAGTTAGAGGGCTGCTCTTCCGTGGCAGTAGAGATGGGACCACGTACACCTGAAATATTTTAAAGGAATTAGGAATATCTCATCACCGACTTGAAGGCATTCTGCTTTGAATAATAAAATATAATACACCATCTACTGTACATTATAAGCCATACATCTTTTCAAAAGAAAATTTTTTCGATTACAATGTCTTCTGCAGTCATTATTATTAAACTTTTAGACACGTCTTTAAAATATATGTGCTATTTAACTACTAAGTTAATTAGTTTTTTTATTTAAGAATACTAGCGGTAAAATCATTGTATGGTCTGATGTATACATGTATGTAATTAATAAATACGATAATGAATTTAAGTAATTCAAACTTACAGAAGATAAATCCTTCACGGAGAGCATTTTGTAAGACCTACTGGAGGTTTAAAAGAATGGTGGGTTCTCTCAAAAGCAGATCTATTAGCAAATTATACGAAGAAAAAAGAAAGACATGAAAAAATGAGGAATGGAAAGGAAAGGAAATGTTAAAGCTGCATTACTGCAGCATAAAATTGACACTCGTGCATATAGAGGTTATGTGCTGTAGGTGTTTGCAGTTCTAAACTGTAGACCACCGTGAAATTGCAATCCAAGATAGAACACATTTGTAAAAGTCAGTAAGCCACTGTCATGAAATGAAACGTGCTTCTTGGGTTAGGAGTAGATATCAAACAGTCTCTCAGGTAGCAAACGATTTCCACTTCAATGGTTCATTTAGCAAGTTATTTGGTTATCTACTGGAATTTGGTTCGATTTTTTTTATTGTGCTGAAGAGGCAAATTTCACGTAACTAGAACATTTCACATAAGACATCCTAGCGGCTCCTTTGGGTCGTTAAGTTACTTAAGTGGCATATTTTTTCTGCTGCTTTTGCTCACACTATTTAGATCATTATAAGAATAAATAAACCCCAATGGACTCCGGAGTTATTTTGCATTGTTGTACCGATAATAAGCATTGCGATTGATACGGAAAGTTAAAATTTAGAGAGATGGAGTTCTACCTGAGAAAAAGTGCATAAAACTTTACGTTGATAATTTAGTAACCCGGCTTGTATTAGACAATTTATCGTATTATATTTCATAAATGTTATTGTGATAATGAACTGAGCTGTTTTTCCATCATCTCTGGAATCGATAATAATTATATTATAATGGATAAGGTCATCACTATTTTAACTTAGTTTCAATGCAGCAAAATTCAACTGCTCCCATTCGTTAACCTGGTATGAACAGTGTTAATAACTTTAAATTATTAGGACTTTTACATTAATGGTATATTAATTAGGGGGCAGCAAAAAGATTAACTCTATAGGAAAATACATAAACTTATTTTCTAATAAACATAGAAAAACTGTTACAAAATGTGCTTTGATTATGTAAATCATGACTTCTTTCATAGTATTATTAAAATATGGAGCTATGTTTTAGGGAAACAGTTAAGAAGCACAGAATGTAATTTTCTTACAAAAGAAAGCAATTCATATAATAACATTTACCTCCAACATAGCATCCTCTAGTTTAGATCCTTATTTAAAGAATTGTGTAATTCAACGCTACCTTCTATTTATATCTATATTTGTTTAAGGTATGTTAATGAAAATAATACAGCTAAATAATAGTATATGATGTTCAAAAGTACAAGACTATAAGGTAAACTGATTTAGTTCCAATTGTAGACTGTATAAAACAGAAAATAATTTTATAATAACAGGGAATTTTTATAACAAATTATTAATGTCTATTAGAGAAAGTAACAGTTTAAAGCTTGTGTGAAACTATTTTTATTAAATACAGCTTTTATAGTACAGAAGAAATTCCTGAATTGATGAAAGACGAAGCCTATTGCACGTGTTTAATGAATAATATATAACTATTATTTTGATATATTACCTTATCTATAACTATATTTAATGGGTAAATTATAACTTTTAATACATTTTATTTTAGTACTTTATCATATTAGAGAAATAAAATTTTCATAAAATTTACGCCATTTATTTTTCTGCAGCAAAACACAGTTTTTCCACATTCATAACACGATAGAAGTTAGCAGAAAGTTATGCTATTCGCGTATAACTTAAAAAGTTGGTAAATCGTGGTTTTATGCCCTTAAGTGACAACAAAGAAGACAAAAACATTATATTGAGCCTAGATATTTATAATTTTAGAAAAGACTCGTGGACTGAGTAAGTCAGTTTAATGCATTTCGGAAAAAAATTCCCCATTTCTACCGAACGAAAGTATAACGTACAGAAATTTCAAATGACACTTCAGTCGTTATATTCAGGGAATATAACGCAGTACATAATGTGCGTACGAAGCAAATAACTTTGCGTGGCGTCCCATTCGAAACTTTGTATAAGATATCACAGAATAAACAGAAGATATTGGTGACAATTTTGTAGGGAACCGAAAGTCTCAACTTGAATCTTTAATAATAATTTAATCTTGAGTAATATTTATGTGGTGCAATTTAGTTTGTATTTTTAATTTTTTGCATATCCTTTAGAAGGAACAGTATTACAACTATGACTTCCAGTTGAAGTTGGTTTATGATAACTGTACTGAGTTACAAAACGCGAATCCCCTCTTTTTATTTACAACTTTGTTATATATATATTTTTTCCCAGTTTTATTTCTGCTATACGAAAATTTTCAAAATTACTGTTATCATTGCATCTCTGCAGAGCTAAATATCAATTCTTTCCGTACCCTACAACTTATGTTCTTCCTTTAGGTTTATAGCTAAGTATTTGCATTAATAATCTGTTTAGAGTTGTTCTATTAAGATTTACTCTCATTATGTTTATATTTATTTATCTTCAATAAAAAAGCTGGAATAAATAATTACTTTAAAATCGGACTATCCTTCCTATAATATATATATATATATATATATATATATATATTTATATGAAAAGTAATGTAATACTATTAACAATGTAACTAAATTAACAATAATCAGAAAAACAGAAAAGAATAAAACACTAAAAAAAGTCACAGATTTGCAATCGCTATATTTCGAACTGCTAGAGTTCTTCCATGGCAAGAAGATAACTCAGTGTAGTAAATGCATTTACTATTGTGCTTGCCCTCTGCTGTGGTACGTGCCTGAAGTCATTTGAAAAAATGTTGAGATAATCGCTACAATTCATTCTCCTTGATATTTTGTTTCAGCTCCTCCACGGATTTTATTTCAAACAGAGCAGTAAATTTATATGAAGATGCAGCAGTTGAGTGGCTTTATATGCACTGTTGACAGATACACTAACTTGTTGGGTTAATCGTGTTAAAAGACTTTCGAGGAAAAGTTTCCAATCTGTTCTAATTCATCAAGTTTCTGTACTGTTAAAACTAAATCCTTTGCTCTCAGCTTTTTGTCAATGAAAACGTCTTGCTTCGAGTTCACCAATCTGAAAACTGTAACTCCCAATGGAGATATTACTTCTGGAAAGTTAGCACGAAATTCTCCCTAACTGAACTTGAACTTGTACATTTTCTTTTGCACTTAACACTCATTAATAAATATTCTTTGCTCTAGAGCATTTTCATTCTCGATACACTCCACAACAGAGCAGCACATAGTAGAAAGTCTAACACGCACTTACAATAAAATGAACCAGTAGCGCAATAAACTCGACTGAGCAAGTTCAATTGCCCGCGCGAGAGGAATTTTAACTCCAGTCTTACCGAGAATTGTGCGTCTACTGAAAAATCAGTCGATTTTCATTAGTGTTTACAAATTCCAATTCCAATTGCGCAAAATATAAAATGCATTATTTTATTATTATTATTGTACAAGCTTCTTTTCAGACTCTTGGTTTAGATGCCACAACCTTTAGTTTCATATTATTTGTTCAACTGTTTATTAGATTTTCATACGATCTTGTAAGAGAACTTAAACACTCACTGAGCGCATAATGGAAATGGAAGTTTACAATCCTAAAATGTAAAATGCAATCTCTTTACTATAACACTAATCCGACGTGTTTACCGTTCACAACATGCCGTACCTTTTTAATAAGTTGTCTTTAAAATAATGAATTTAAATAGAAATCAGTAGCAGGTATCCGGCAGTTTATATTTTATAAAGCACTATATTGAAAGCCTGATATATCAGTAATGTTGTATTTGGGAGCATAAAGACAATGCTGTAGCAATTGGTAGATTAAATCTCGTAGTTACCTAACTTATCTGCATTCTGTCCACTATGAACGAAGGGGAAAAAAAAAAAAAAAAAACTATTAGCTCCATTAAGAAAAATACTATACAAGCCAGAATGATTTCATGTAATATCACTGCGTACTATCCAGTGTGTTCTGTAAAAATATTGAGAATGTATTTGGATTATTATCCTAAACAATACTTTCAAAAACTACTTTCATTATATTAATTGTCGTCATTTGGTACATCTATTGTTATTTATATTTAGCAAGAAAAAATCTACCCTTTTTAAAAACAATATCACGAATCATTAGCATCTTTATGCACAAGTCATTATGAACCTTTATAAAAATCAATACCGCACTTTTATATTAACCTTGCATATCTTGTTACACTACTACATTCCTTGGTGAATCTAAATAACTGTAATTTGTACATAAAGCAATTACACCTGGTAACTTCCTGCCTCATTTTCTTAATAAGTTACTTCCAGGGCCAAATTGTTATCCTCCGGCAAATTACCTTTAGATATACGGTTTATTATGACTGTTTAACTTAGAAATTTCATTTCGAGCTCGCTCAAATAACAGGATTTTCTAGGAACGTCATGAGTTATTTATACTTAAAGGCCAACTATGGATGCTGTAGGCATATTAACACGTCTAATAGCTTTTAAGAGAAATCATTTTCGCTTTATGAAATGGGAGTTTTTTTTTTTTTCGTGTTTTCCAGTGTTTAAAAAGTGCTGGGTTCCTATAATATAATAGAAAGAATTGCAGTACGACAAAAAATTATAACTTTTCTAAAACTTGAGGTTACTGAAGGCAATCTAGGATTCCATTTTGTGAGACTTTAGTCGAATTTTATGTAGATTTTGCAACCTCTCAAGATTACCACTCATTCGTTGATACCGCTTACATTTATGAAATTCTTTTTTCACGAACTTGTCTCCCTGGGGTCATTGCAGCATGTTTAACATATTCATAAGAACTTTATTCATATAAACATAGACTCTTATGACAATATCTAAGGGGCCTAAAATGTATACACAATTTCACAGTAGATATCTATTTAATATATTTCTAAGTTGGACCGAAAAACAACAGTAATGTGTAGTATGATGTTCTGTAAACAGATGTGACTCACATACATTATAATAGCGTTGCTGCGTGACAGGTAAATCAACAATGAACAAATGAAGCCAAAATTATCGTATTATGTAAACGACGTGACTCGCATTACGTTATGCTGGCGTTGCTAAAACAAAATGGAGCCAAGATTATCGTTTGAAAGCAATTTTGAAGGGGTATTGGAAAACCGAGAATGTTGTTAAAGTTTACAGACAATAGAGACGTGAGTACAGAACAGAATCGCCAACGTGAGCAACAATTGCACACATTGGAGACAAATTTGAGACTCGTGGTACCGTATGCGATGTTCACAAGGGCAGATCTGAGCAAACCAGCTACACTGGCAACACCGAGAAGAAATTGAAACGGCATGTACTGCAATCGCTAGGACACTTTCGCAAACTTTGCTCAATCAGTAGTTCAACGTACTTAGAAGTGTATCGACGCCAATGGTGGGCATTTTGAGCAACTGTTACAACTGTAAAAGTCTAATGATTAGTGCTGATCATTTTCAGTTGTGTGAATTCAGTTATGTTAAGTTCACACAGTTTTTTCTTTGCTTGAAGTGAATACATTTTTGGCACCCTCTGTATATTTGGCATTGCCATTTAAAAGCACGAAATTATTTCTGTATTTGCGTCTGGAATATTATGGGCTTATGAGACCACATTTTCTCACAAACATTTCGTCAAATTATATACATGTGTTTTGGAAACTATTTTAAACTAATATTCTGATATCAAAATAAATAGAGTCGTACAAGGGGACTAATAATTATATATATATATATTTTTACAATGTTAAATTTCTAATTATATTTAATTCTAAAATACCTCAAAGAACAACCTGTAACCTGTAGGTCTTTAAGACTATATTATTCTCTTTTAAGAGTAGGAAATTAGTTATTAAATATTTATTAACACTCGTTTTCCCTACTGAGGATCATCGTTGGTGGACATTGATGATGCATGATATGAAACGATAAACTGAGAAAATATTTGGGAGGGGGAATGAAGAGTTATAGATGTAAATGAAATATTCCCCCCGACAATTGCCATTGATGAGGTATAAAAAAAGTTTATCAGAAAAGACAGCAAGAATCGAACCGCAGAAGTTCCGTTCACGTATCCGTGCCTAGGCGATCCCGGCCACCCTGTCGTTATAATAAAACATCTTAATATTTTTATCACAATGTACATTAATTCATAATCATTTTATTATAAGTAATAAACAGATTATTTAGTCCGAACTAGAGAGATTCTATAAACAGTGGACATTATCCTATGCATAGAGATCAGTTAAACAGCATTTTAACTGATTTCTCGTCAAGCTATATAACTATAGTAGTTTATGTTGAAAAAATAATGTATTCCAGAAGATATGTTACACATATGTTTACTTTGAATGCTAAAACGATAATGTTTAACGCAAGATATAATGTACATAATTTTACTTTGAAAAGCTCAAAATTAATGCTTGCCAAAGATATATTACACATTATTTGTTTAATGTTTAACGCAAGATATGTTACATGTCATTTGTACAGTCTACTTTAGGTAGATTAAATCTTTTCAGGAAACACTCACTAATATTACTTCTAAAACTTTTGCTGCAACTTTTTTGTGCACAATACACACACATAAGCGCAACAATTGCACTTTTATCATCTTTCCTTTGCTACTATACAAAGGCTAATTTATTTGAGTTTATTTTCCTACAGGCTCACAGGGGCTAAGCCTGTCGCTTCTATGGCCATCTAGTTGAAAACTAAGGCATTGAGTTGATGTGAAAGGGAATCTATATATTTGCCTTACTAGTAAGATTTGGTAGGGATATTTTAATAAATTAAATGCTAAAATAATCCTTGATGTATATATTTTAATTAACTGAATTCATTAATCAATAAAGTGATCAAATCTACATGTATCCCGCGACCAAGGATGAACAAACCTACATGAGCACGTTAAGGTACGTGAACGGGAGGTCTAGAATTCGATTCCCGTCAACACTAACTTGACGTGAAGTTTGTTTAAGCAAGTTTACCTCAGTCATTATCAGTGGGAAATGACAGAGAGATACTCTAAACTCAGGCCTGGAAGCTTGCTTTCCAAACTTACCATTTCATCTCATGTGTCATCAGTGTTCACCGTCTGTGACGCCTCAGCAGTGAAAACGGGCTTTAAACACCATTTAAAAAAATATGTTCCGCAAGTCATCACGAAAGAAATCCACTCTCTGTTTCTACTATCAGCTTCTGACACAATGCTAATGCTTTTGCGATATCTCATTGTTTAAGATCGACATACAATATTTATACAGAGCTCTGAGACAACACTAGCAGAAGAGCATTACATTGTTTTAGTAATAATAAGTTACTGAAGTTTGAGTTTTACCCAAGGTTGGCTGAGGTGCTAAGGCGTGGTCTCGGGTTCTATTCCTACCAGGACCGTCCTCCCTGACAAAGCTTTTTTCCAGTTTTTCCTCAGTCCTCATAAATGGCAAATGGTAGAGGGGTACCCTAAACTTAGGCCTGGGACGTTTCCCTCCTTAAAAAAAGTCCTTTCCTAATATATCATTTCATTTCATGTTTCATCAGTGTCCACCGCCTGTGTTGCCTCAATAGTTAAAAAGGACGTTAAACACTATTAAAAACCCTATAACTCATCCCTTAACGTGCTTCCTAATACGAAACTGATGCAAAAGTTCATTAGTATGAACTGAAAAAAGAAAATTTTCCTGCATTAACAATCGAACTTCCTGTTTCTATCTTCTTGATAAAAGTTACATTCTATTGAAAGATGCAGACGTATTATTTTTAATTATACAATACTTGAACTCAACCAAGGGTATTACAGTTTGCATTGAATTACCATTACCCTCTCTAAGTTCTCTAATTTTTATCTCCATGTTACTGGTGTCCTAATTAGCCATCTGTTGCACTTGTTAATTCCTTCACATAGGATTTGAATAGGCAGCAAAAGTCATGGCCGGGGTTTCAAAGTATGGATATTTGACTTTCCATTGAGTAACTGTAAGGACCTTGAGGCACGTGTCTTGCAATTCTATCTGTTGCTGATACCAATGGCTGTCTCAAGAGTGGCATTTCGTTTCAACAGCTCAGATCGCTTATTGAATCAACAGGCCAAAGATCTACCGGTAGTGACTTGGGATTTTTTTATTTTAATTCCACTCTAACCCAAGGAAACTTGTGAAATATATAAAAGTGAATGAAATTAATATATGAACATATAACGACTTTAGTAAATATTTTAAGCACTTAGTAAATATTTTAAGCACGTGCCTTTAAAATGTACAAAAATAAAATATGTATCACTCTCTAAACTTTCATTAGGTAGCCTATATCTCCTGCGTAAAATAAATGCATTGATGAAACCATATTAGGATGTTGCATAAATATATTAAGCATATTAAATTTGGATGTTGATTTGTTTTATTTATGGGCGCTCTTTAACATCTCAGATCAGCGTCCCATTTAATTCAGGGCGTGAAACAACCGACAAATTTTGCTCAGAGGCCTCTTCTTTCAGCCTTGAGGCTCTTTTACGTGCTAAAAATCTACAAAACGGGCCCCGCGGCCGTACTTCCCTTCCGAAGGAAGCCATACTTAGGATTTTACACAAAAATCCATCGACCCTGGCCGGGGATTGAACCCGCGATCTTGGGTTTACGAAGCAAGTATAATTACTACCTGAATCTATTTTTAAATTTGGACGCACTATCCAAATTGATGGTCTCAATACATAGGCGATCACTGCTGTGCGATGATGATTATTATTATTTTAGAGCGCAAAACTGCTGATGTCATTAGGGCCAGAGTGTTGTGCGAGATCTTTCCAAGACAATGAATAGATCACTGGGCAAGTGTTGATTAGGCCCTAGAAGATCAGGCCTGATACAGATGGGTTTAATTCTGTTTTGCAGGCGCTGGGAAGGAAACATTCACAACGCTTGTTGTTATATAGTCTGTACTATATTATTGCAATGGCAAACAAGTGGATTCTATTACACTCTTCATGACTTGATCTGTAGATAAAGTACGGGTACAGTTAATTTCTTAAAAAAAAAGTGGGGGGAATGTTGTCCTGTTACATTTACACGCAACTATGGCATCTTTGTTGAAAACTCTCATTCACGCGCTTTGTACATCTTACGAAATTGAGTCAGTTTTTCTAGTTTGATATATTCTTTTAGTTCTAATGTGTGGGGTTCTGTTCAGTACATTTTATTTTTAAACTTCTATCATAAATATCACATACTGCCAGTATACAATTTCTGTATCTTTTTGCATTCAATGTATTCTAAATAAAAACAAGACTCTATTACTCTATATGCATTTACTACGCACCATAAAAGGACTTTTCTCGTTATAAAAAGAGCTTTTGTGTATGAAATGGGATTTTCTGTATTCTAGTGCCTGCTATTTTGCGTCAAAACTTAACCATGTAAAAGGAACCATGCTTCATCAGTAAAGAATATTAAGTATGGACCAATTACTCTATTATTTACGTTCCGCAATATACAGTTACAGAAATTTACCCGAATTAGGATCTTCTGTGCAATTCGTGAAAAGTGACTTTTTATGCTTTCAAGTTTAATTCGATTCAATTTCGGAAGATGACCTGATGTGTATGCGAATTTTCTAAAAAGATGGCAGATGCAGAACAGTATCCAACATTTTCTGTCATAGGCACGTGCTTTTTTTAGTTTGTAATTGTAGCTGTAATTTCGAGAACTTAAATCAGCTACGCGAATATTACATCTGTTTCGCCGATAGTTATCGCTCTGACTGCTGAACCGCACGCTGCCGTGAAATCGGCGACAAAATTATGGCATTCCCGGTATTGTCAATCTTTATTATTATTATTATTATTATTATTAATACTACTATACGCAATCAGTTAAAGAACACACTTTCAAATGGATAAAATTTTTCAGATATGTCCTTAATCCTGAAAAGATAAAGGTCAGGTGACTTTATGCGTCAATGAGTCCCGGGCTCACTTGCAGCATTATTCAGTAACTCCATATATATTAGCGTAAGCTCCTACAACAAGAACAGTAATAATATTATAATTATAGCAGCAACAAAAATAATAATATAGCTCGTTTCAGAGGAACTTCTAAATGGAGCAATTTATTCTTTTGTCCCCCCTCAAAAAAAAAAAAAAAAAAAGCCACCCGAACATGTTATTGATTACAATAACTTTTATTTATATGGAGTGTTAATGTAATATTAGTTTTGAAAGTGGATTTAATTGTAAATTTTTGAAGATTATTAAAATGATTTAAGCTCAAACAAGCAAAATTTAGCTCGTATTCAGATTCTAGAAAGGAACTTTGAAAGCAGCTTCTGTTTTATTATCCGTTAATTTATTGTAAGCAACGACATTGTACTCAACTGGAACTAAATTTATTTATATTTATAATATATATATTAAATTATAATTTGAAGTAGAAAAATATGCAGCATGTTACAACTGAGATTTTCGTTCTGCTAGTCGTAACACTAGCATGTTTCCGAGTTGTTAATAAGGGAAACTGTTTCGATGTATGTCAATGGGCAATAAGCATTATGTAACCAGTGGAAGCTGACTGTACTGCTTGCGTTTTTGCTGCTCTTGTCTACAAAATGCCGAGGGATATTTCACTCTCTCTTGTAAACAAAAACAAATAGACAGTCGAAAACAAACTACGTACCTTCTCTCTATGCAACAACATTGCGGACAGAGACAAAATCAACTGACTGATTTCTCGTTCCATGAACGAGATCAGCATGTTGAGTAGTTTGTAATAAATCCTAAATTAATGACAACCTAAGATCATTTGAGGAACAAAAAAATAACACACTAAGATCATGAAACTTGAGATTATGTAAGCAACTCCAGTTTATTTAATGGTTTTCCTTCTATATATTTTCTCTTTTATTAGTATTAGCGTTAATAGGTCTCTTATAAAAGGCTAGTGACCCGGTGGACACTAATGCGAACGTAAATGTAAATGAGTATTTCTGCTGGAGAGCAAGTGGCCTACAAGAGATTCGACACCTACTAACCCAGAGGGTTGTAAGTTGTTGTTTAATAGTGTTTAACGCCCGTTTTAATTACTGATGCATCACAGGCGATACATGAGATGAAATGATAAACTGAAAAAGAGTACCAGAAGGAGTGGAATAAAATGGACATCACTATATTTCTCACCAGTTTGGTGCAGTGGAAGTTGCAATGCAGAGCAATAGCTCACGCTCGAGGCTACCTATGGAATAACACCGCTGGTGGAGGAATGGTTTTTCATAAATTAAAGCTGTATGAATGTTTTTCCACATATCACAAACAACTCGTTTTTTAATAGTTAACCATCTGAAAGCTGTAATGTTTACATGTAACACATTTTCATTAAGTGTTACTTATATTTTTTTTCACAATCCTTATCACAATTTTTGAAGTTTTCTGCAAATATATTTTAAGCAGCTGCATCCTTGTAAAGCCACTGATATCAATTAATCAGTTTTATTTAGTTTTGCTAAGTTATCTGATTCATTAAAATGCCTTATATATTAATTAATTTTAACGCTTTTAGAATTCCCTTAATTATTTTACGGATACTGCTGAAAGCTTTTACCATATATACGGGATATAGATTGAAGCAATAATTTTAAACATAAACGACTGCTTAATGTTGATGTTATAGAATCTGGACATATCTTGACATGTTCTTCTAAAAGACCCCTACTTTATAAATGTCTTGTACATTTTACTAAATTAGTAGCTAGTCATTGCCCTGTAAACATATGACATTTCTCGTCTTTTGTACACTACTTGTAGATGTGTCCCACCCTCTAATTATTTTTAGAAACATTTCTCACTTAATAAATAAATCCCTTAATAATTCAAATATCTTTATTTTATTGTCTTATATTCTCTACTACCAAAATTCGGAAGAATTAAAGCCACGGGCCCCGGGTCGTCGTGTCCCTGAAAAAGAGGCCTTGAATAAATTTATCGGTCGTTTTCTGCCCTGAATTGAATGGATCTGATGACCTGAGATGTTAAACAGCGTCCGCAAATAAGCCAAATAAATAAATAATACTACCACACGTTCCGTTTTTATTCAGAAATTAAATGTTTATATTTAATAAATGTATTTACTTTTCAATTTAGATTTCCATATTTTCTTTAATATTTTCATATTTTCTTTTTTTTTTGTAAAAATATATAAACGTTTTAAAATATACACAGTTTACACACAATGAAAGTACAGAGTAAAATACAAACGCACATCCGATAAATATGGTAATTGTAATGTGGATTATTTACTCTTCTTGTTGCTAGTAGATTTTTGATTAGAAATCAAATGTACACAGGCTGACAGTATTCCTCAAACTAACTACCAGCTGCTACTCGCATATGCATTATAGGCCTTGAGGATTGCTTCTCGCAGTATGCAGCGGCGCTCCGCCTGCCTCTAACCTCTTATGTGTCGGTTCGTTCTGAAGATAAATCGCCACCATTGTGTTCATCATCATCATTAAAGTTCAAGGTAACTATGGTTATCCTTTCAGAATTCTAAAGGATTGATACTATAGTCTATTCTTTTCCAAAGATAACTAATTTACTTTTGCCCTTCTTTTTCCCCTCTAGTTTACTGTCGTTTATTTAGATCGAACTGTTATGCACAGCCGACCATTAAAATTGCAGCACATTGTGTGTGTTCCTAATAGTCATGCAGAAATGATGCATGTCTTCTCGTTCGGTTATTTAACAGGGTCGCTGGGATGCTTCACGTCTGTGTGTTCATTCTACCTCGATCCAATGAGCTCATATTCGTTTTGCTGTCAATACATTTTGTCCAACACGAGTACCAATTTCTCGGAATGGCAGCCTGCAATTTTGGTGTGCTTTAATTCTCCCTTGATCAACATCAGGCAGGTACTTGTATTGTTGTCTTATTTTCGGAGAGTCATACTCGTTCCTTCTGAGAAAAGTTTATGTCGGTTTAAAGCGTCTCTTTTATGAATGTTGTAATTTTAATGACCAGCCATTTAACTGTTCCTAGAAGTAGGAATGATTATTCATAACGCCAACATACTTTCATTTTTGAATTTCATGTGAATAAACTTTTATTATTTTTTCAGTATCTTGCACTGAATTGTCGAAGAGCTTTCTCAAGTCAATTATCGAACTGGAATGCAACAAATCCTGTCATTAGGCTACATGGTAGATATTACAAATAACAGGGCACTTTAAACGCTGATCCGAGAATTCGCTTTGCCTATCTCACTGGAAAGTCCATGTAGCTTTACCACGGAATTTGCTTCGTCATTACTTCATGTTTTCTCCTGTCATCAAAAGTCACTATCAATTACAAGTTCTACATACCAAACTCTCTCAAAATGTTCAAATAATGACGCCAAATTATTTTAAACTGGATTCTATTAAAACATTGGTCATTAATTTTAATTTTAGTTGGAGTAATATTATTCTTTAGAGGAATATATCTGAAATGAAATTCATTCATTCTCATATCGTTAAGTTTACATTTTGTACGTAATTTTTTCTTTTGAATGAATATTTCGTGGTCGGTGCATCGTTCTACAACAAAAGTTTGGTAATGGTGCATCTTCATTAGATTTCCTACCAACTTCCTCATGATGTAAATACACAGTATCACAAATTCCCTTGTTATTATGGATACAAAATTTGACTGTAGCTGTTTTTTGACTTTCCAGTTAGTATTTGTCTGAAATTGAAGCCTGTTTTTTGATTTTTCGGTTTTGTATGTGCTTTTATTGCACTTCCAATAGACATTGGTGAATGTATAAGTAAGAGCAAAGAAATATAAATAAGGAGCTAAACATGAATGTCTCTTAAAGCCAACATTTAATTTGGATGTGGAAGAGAACAAAACCTAAAGATATATATATATATTTGAAATCAAAAAATGAAAATAATATTATTGCAATCAAATGCTTGAGAGTAAGTGACTTGAAGACGAATTACAGAAAGGTTTTTATGAACCACAAGATATCTAAAACTTATACGATAAGAATATTATTAAAAGATTAAACTATATCGTTCTTAGGTTTGATCGCATCTGGTGTAAAACAGAACTGAATAAGTAAATTGAACAAGTTTTAACTATTTAGAACGCTCCAATTTAGCATTACATCAAAAGGGGCTAGGTTAAAGCTTTAAAGCTGAGGTGGTTAAAGTTCTAAAATATGGGTGCGAGAACTGAGCACTATGCGTAAGTAGCAAATGAAATGTGGATCGATGGAGATTATTTTTTTAAGATCCTTGGGCTGACATTAAGGTATGATAGTATCAGAGAAAGGATAAATACACATAATTTAAATTATTTGGTAGAAGAAAAGATAATAAATTGGTACCATCACATTCAAAGAATGAGTGAAAACACACTTACTTATTAAATATAGACTAAAGAGAGAAAGAACTCAGAGCAGACCCAGAATAAGATGAAAAATACGTTCTCCTGAGGTCGGAACAAGCCATAAGATCTAAACCGAGATAGTTAATGATAATGCTTACGAAATATTAGAAAAGAGACAATTTTCAGTTATTCCTCTAATTTATACTATGAACATCTTAAAGCCTGTAATTTAAGTGACCGTTACCTGCAGAAATGTAGATTTTTACAAAAAAAAAAAAAAAAAAAAAAATTAAACCTGAAATTCAAAATGACAAGTAGAAAGTTTATTTGTGTTATTCACACAAGCATGAAGATCAAAGTCTGAACGAAATATTTGGATTAGAACAGAAGATTTTTTTATGTTTATTTACGGACGCTCTTTAACATGTCAGATCATCAGCCTCCCATTCAAACCAGAGCGTGAAACGACCAATAAATTTTGTTCAGAGGCGTCTTTTTTAAAGCTTGAGGTTCTTTATCGTGCCGTAAATGTACGACACGGGACCCACGGCTTTATTTCCCTTGCGAAGGAACCTATACTTAGGATTTTTACACCCGAAAAAGTCCATCGACCCTGGACGGGATTGAACCCCCGATTTTGGGTTTAAGAGGCAAATACGGTTACCACTACACCAATAGGACCGATTAGATCAGGCAAAGAAGATATAAAGCAAGAATACAATGAGCTATATACACAAAAATTAAAGAAGTGTTCGAAGATGAGGATTGTGAAAATTGTGTCGAATAGAAGAAAAAAATTGTTAGAACATTTTTAACTATGTATATGTACACTTTATATTATGAGTTAAAAAAAAGAGGAAGGCAGTAAAACTTTCGCAAGCTAGAGGTACTTTCAACGAGTAGGAAGAGAATCAGTAAACCTTATGGAAATACCCCGTGAAATGAAAGCTCTAAGTGCATTTGAAGTTTATAGAAATTAGAAAGCGCTTTAAAAGTATTTCCAAGGTAATGTGCTTCGTGGATCTTAACAAGAGTACATATAAATAAAACGAATAAATTGTGTAGAAATGCAGTATTTGTACGAAATAGGTTCCCACCTGTGCTTTAGCATATAAAACTGCAGCACGACACACGATTTGCTGACCTGGTCCGATCGTTATCATTGTATGAAACGGTTTCTGTTTGAAGTAGGTTATTGATCTCATATTTTAATAAAAAGTTCAGGATAAATCTCAGTGTTTTAGTTTTCTTTCATTTGTTGCCTTAAAAGCAGAAGGAAAATACATACAAATCTTGACTTGAACACCAGTGTCCAAAGTGTGACTTGATAAAGAAAGCAGGGAATTCAGACAAGAAAAAGGTACGCAAAAGGGCACTTCTGTATCACCTAAGATCTTATTGGCCTATTTGAAGAGGTTTTCAAAAAATGAAAGAAAAATATGGGAATGCAAAGAAGTTAACCTAAAAATCAGTGTTATTGACAACCATAAGAAAAGAGATGGAGCCTGAAATTGGTGAAGCATCTGTATCATGTAAAGAAACCCAAAAGGTGAAACTGCTCACAAACAGACGAAAACATGAAGTGAAAATAATAATTAGCCAAATTATTCAGCACACTGGCTCAACATTTTAACAGCTAATTTTGCGAGTTAAGACATATGTGGAAAATTAAACGATATTTAATGAATAGCTGCTTACTCCTGGCACCTCTTTATAAATCCTACGTGTGATCCTTGACATAAGTAGAAAGATGCTGAAGATATACCAAAGGAAAATGTACAGGAAGATATCAGATGTCAAAATGAGAAATACGGTAAGGAGTAGAGATTTAGGAAATGGCATGTGATGCGACTAAATCCTAACCAATAAATAGGTCGGCTGACGAATTAGAACCCGATGACAGACCACAGGAGAAGAGGAAGACAGAGATAAGGAAGGGTACTCCAAAAAATGTTCAATGAGAGCCAAAGTTGGACTGGTGGAACAAAATCAGCGGGTATCTTGATGAACGAGCTTTCCCGAGTTATCCGAGAAACAAGTACCTTTTTTTTTTTTTTTCAAATACTCCAAGCTGTATTTAATAGTGAGTATGTTATTGAATACCACATGCTTTAATTTGATGTGGAGTAGAACATTTGCAAATATTTGAGTCGTACTTGAAGTAGAAGTTCTCAGATGAGGATTTCATTTCAGGTTTTTGATAACCCAAGGGACCACTGAAACGAACTCGGGTCCTAAAGTCATGCAACGTAAAAGATATATCTTTATTTAAAAGAATTAGTTTACTATTATAACGATATATTTCATGGATGATACATTAATGACGAATGTCTTGTTAGCTGGCAAATAAAAGAATACTAACGTGGTTGTCTAGCTTGTAAAGGAACACAGAGCTGGGGAGTCAGCACCCCTCCATAATTTTAGAGTACGTTTCTTGCCAGACATGAAATTCATTATTCCCTGTCAGGCAAGGTTACAGGGAATTTGATCTTCATCGCAGCTTCGTCTTATGCAACTTAGTGAAAGTGTTGCCAACCAAACGGAAATTAAAACCTGCTCATACCCATACCTAACCCGTAATTCACAGAGACGGGTGGGTGTGTGTGAATGGTGCCCACGCAAGTGGATTGTCCCAGAGCTGTGCCACACCCGTCGTTCTAGCGGATGTCAACCTTTTAACCATTCAAAATTAGTATGCTGCCGTATGCGATTGTTTTCTGACAACAACTATTTATTAATCAGCTTTCTAAGAATAAAAGGAAAACGCGCTTGCCTACAATAAAAAAGAAAATGTGTTAAATTTTCTTTGACAAGTGTCTCAGATCGGCTTCCTCTAGTATCAATATTTTTACTCGTTGAAAGGTGTTTCTTTCCTCAATAGCGCACATTAAGACAATAACTTCCGAAAAGAAACTTGTATAACAAAGTTGGATTATCTTGGTCTAGTGACAGTTATAAAGTGACAATACCTTCCGACGTCTTTCTCGTGAACATAAAGTCTTTGGTTAATGTGTATACATTACCATACTTTTAAAAGAGTTGTTAGCCGAATTGCTAAACGTTGAAAACACAATGCGCGATTTTTCCTGTGTTACGCTATTTAATTTTCAACAATTAAAGTTGAGTAATCGGAAGCTTCCACGGCCGGAGTCAGACTTATAACTAGAAGTTTCTTCCGGGCTTAGGAGCCGCGGTCTGTTGGAGCTAAGGAGTCCAAACGTTTCATCCTGAACTGCGGAGGACATTTCAATGGCGCGATCTGAGTCTTCTGGGCGAAGGTCCTGGCACGACAGTCCAGTCGCCACTGAAGATGTTCTCCGCAGTTGAGGATGAAATGTTTGGACTCCTTAGCTCCAAGAGACCACGGCTCCTAAGCCCGGAAGAAACTTCTAGTTATAAATAAAAATTGATGTTTGAACAATTTATAGCTGTAGAAAAATGGATCAATAGAAGTGATCAAACTGCAGTTTTAACTCATTTCTCTCATTGCTCACTAAAAACAAAACGGATGGCCGAGATCGTTAAGGTGGATTCATGAACCCAGGCTTTATTCAGACCTGATCATGGTAAATGGTAAATGCCGTGAAGAAATTCTTAACTTAGGCCTACTCATTTGCAATACCTCAATAGTGAAAACGGGCATTAAACACTATTAAAATTACTAACATTAATTCTGATATTCCATCACATATCCTAAAAACTCATCGATCTATAAAAGTTGAACATTTTCTGAGTGTTCTACTTTGATTTTTAGTAAGTAGTAATTTAGAATAGCGTTTCTGTTATGAGAAAAATTAGAGAAAGTAATGTTACAGAATTTTTAAGAAAGGCATATTGCAACGCAACTGTTGCCTTTTAGATAATTGAATTAAATTTAAAAACGAAACAGAAATATCGCAAGAAACAGAACGACTTAATTAAATTGATTTGATTTGACTTATTTACGGCCGCTCTTTAACATCTCAGGTCTTCAGCGTCCCATTCAATTCAGGGCGTGAAACGGTCGACAAATTTTGCTCAGAGGTCTCTTCTTTCAGGCTTGAGGTTCTTTTTCGTGCCATAAATGTACGACTCGGGACCCACGGCTTTACTTCCCTTCCGAAGGAAGCCACACTTAGGATTTTTACGCCCCGAAAAAATCCATCGGTCCTGGCCGGGTTCGAACCCGCGATTTTGGGTTTAGGAGGCAAGTATGGTAACCACTACACCACCAGGACCGACCATTTATTAAGTAAATATGTCCTTTTTGATGAGAGTAAATATACAAAATCTCATTTAGTAATGAAATTTTTTTCTTTCATTAAAATTAAACGAAATAGTTTTATAAAAAATGCGCATGTTTATGACTGGATGAGAGCCAAATTTAACGTTTCTGTCACAAAACTTTAAATCATTTATATAATCTTTTAATTGTGTATAGAAATTTCATCGATATATCGACACATTTGCAGTTAAATATTTATATTGCGTTTTGACTCACAATTAAAAAACATTCCTTCATATTATTCCAGAATTAAAATAAGAGCGAGGAAACAGCATGCTCTTTCAGTACAATGAAATTATATATTATTAAATATCTTGGAAAATGAATGTATATCTAATGGAAACATTTTTGAACATAAGGACTATTGTACAAGGAGAATAGGAAGTGTAGACGTCGTAACTAAATGTGTTTTTTTTTATTCACTATGTGGCAAATAAACACGTCACCAGTCTTAGTAGACCCACCATTAATTTCATTTAAATAACCTTGTTTCTCATTCCTTAAGCCAATAGATATAATTGAATCCAGTAGCTATTAGAGCATTAGGAATGGAAAGTATATCTAGACATTTGCTGCTGTAGGTGACCTCCACAATAAGAGTAATTGTTGACCTTGGATGGGAGATGTTTGCTAGTCTAGACAACCGTTAGCTCAATGGGACCACAAGGTTCATGTTTGCACAAGTATTTTTTGTTAACTAGGGAAACCTAGGTGAAGTATGTGTGTTAGGGCGTCGTCCAGTTAAATTCCCCCTTTGGGTAAAGGAACTCCACCTTACTAGAAATAATTAGGATATTATTATCAATTTTCCCTAGCCCTTGACCTCTTCCTGTATTCAACAATGAGTCAGGCGTGGCATGTACTTTCAATAGATTTATCCTTTATTTCATTGAATACCACTTTGAGAATCAGAGGATCAAAAGTCCAATAGTATGCTGCTGATTTTCATTGTTTCTGTGCTCTGAAGTAGACGATACTTCCATTGTATCTTATATATCAGGAACCATATATGTATCTGTATTATGTAACATATAAGTTTTTTTTTCTTGCAGTATTTTTTCAATAAAATATTTTTAGCTTATTTAAGGGAAATACATCTATCAAAATTATTAGCTACAATTAATAGTTTTAAGCCTTTAGATTTCCAGTTATGGTAAATAATATACCTACAAATACAGTCAAACGGGAATCTAAACTTTTAAAAATATACATCTTACTTAGCTTTCTGAAAGTAGGCAGTGCAAGAACAAGCTCAATAAGAAGTATTAATAAATTATATGAATAAACGAAACATTAATTTTCTCTGTATTTACATTTTCAATGCTTAGCGCCCATTTCTTTTAGATATTATTTTAAACAAAAGGAGTCCTTTACTGTAATCTTTATGTTACAGAATAAAAAACATATTTTCAAAATGTGATACAATGGCCGAGTCTACGCCAACTGTGGCCCTGTAAGCCTAGACGTAGCAATGGACAATCCGTAAAACAAGGATGATAGGGCAGGGAAAGTGACGTCATAGCTATATCACAAAACATGTGTCTCTCTCTCGGCGCCGTTATTAAGTATTTAAGGTTTAGTCTTACAGCAGGCGGACATTCAAACATTTTCAATGTTAATAAACTTAAAAATTAATGCAGTTCTTTACAAAGAAGAGAGAATATAAAAATAGAGTTGGATTCAAAATTATGTTTTTTTAATATTTAAAATAATAAAGAATTTTCTGTTGAAAAATAATAAAATTTATTAAATAAAACACGTAATCTAATGACTATTTTTATTATTATTACTGCAACAAGACTGGTATTTTCTGATAATACAGTTAAACAAAACAGTAATACAACATGTTGTTGGGAAAAATTGACATAAATTAAGATTAACGTTATATAATAAAAATTCAGAGAGAGAGGGGGGAGAGGCAGAGAGAGAGAACTTTTCCACAATTTTTACGTTAAGGTTTTGGGTTAAATTTTTATGTTGAACATTGGTGTATATGAATATCGTTGCCCCATTTTTCCCTTTTGGTGTCCCTGCGGCTAGCAGAGAGATTTTTTAAACAGTGTTTAACGCCCGTTTTTACTACTTAGGCACCACAGGCGGTGGACACTGATGATACATGATAAATTGGGAAAGGATTTTTTTTTTTAAGGAAGGAAGCATTCCTGGCCTCAGTTAAGGGTACCTCCCCGGATTTGCCATAGTAGAGAGACATGGGATACCATATATTAAGGAGTTCAGGGATAAGAACAAAGTGAATTGTATTTGTAAATCTTCATTAGCTAAAAACAATAAAGGTGTCGTGGTATGAAATGAATTGCCTTGGTGAGATATATCTGTCGTACAAAGAAGCTTGTTTTACAATAGATGATTTTGCACACAAATTAGGTATATTTTCATATTTAAATATGTATACGTTTGAATGCCCTGGCGGATTACCTTCAGAGAAGGCCTTTAAAATGTTTGTTTATTTTGATGCGAGCGTTTAACGTGCCCATAACTTATTATATCTGTAGTGTAAACGAATTGGAATGTTATAGGCACCTGGAACTTTATTTATCAAGGTTAAAAAAAACTGTTAAACACCCAGTTAGATAATCATCCTTAATGGGTTCAGTAGAGTTGTAAATTTTTATATACAGAGGGTGCCAAAAATGTATACACACTTCAAGCAAAGAAAAAAACTGTGTTAGCATAACAAACTGAATTCACACAAACAGAAAATTCTGAGCACTAATCATCTTAGACGTTTACAGTTACAACAGTTACTCAAAATGCCCACCAATGGCGTCGACACACTTCTGAGTACGTTGAACTGTTGATTTAGCAACATTTGCGAAAGTGTCCTCAGCGAGTGCAGCACATGCCGTTTCAATTTCTTCCCAAAGTGCTGTCAGTGTAGCTAGTTTTCTACGTACACAAAATCCTTAAGAGTTCCCCATAGGTAGAAGTCCAACGGCGGTTCTGTTCTGTACACACGTCTCCATTGCCTTTGAATTTCAACAACATTCTCGGTTTTCCAATACCACTTCAAAATTGCTTTCCGCTGTTCAAACGATAATCTTGGCTCAATTTTGTTGTAGCAACGCTAGCATAACGTAATGTGAGCACATCTGTTTACAGAACATCATACAATAATTATTTGTTCATTGGTGATTTACGATAATCTTGGGGTTCATTTGTTCATTGTTGATTAATCTCTCCTGTAGCAACGCTATCATATGTATGTGAATCACATCTGTTTACAGAACATATGCTACACATTACTGTTGCTTTTCGGTTCAATTTTGAAAAATATTAAATAGACATCTACTGTGAGAGTGTGTATGCATCTTTTGGCGCCGTCTGTATGCTAAATTGAAACTACTTAGAGTCTTTTAAAATATCAAAAGATCATGATAACTTATAATCATAGCTAATAGAAAATGAATCCTCAGAATTTATCATTAATGAATGAATAAATAATGTTCGTATAGCTGCCCCATTTTGATATAATCAAGTTATTTATGAAATAAGTTATTTCATAATAACTTATGAACTTATGAATTTATAATGATCTGAATCGTGAAAGGTATGTCTATAAATATGACATATACTTCATCTTATATGATTTATACTCATAATTTTTTGTGCACTGGCCACCTATTATAGAATCCAATTAGTTCGAGTAAATCGAGAACCGACTCGAGAGAGTCGGTATGGAATTTGATGTGTAGTATTTATTTGTATCAAAATAAAGTTACGTTACCTTAGCTTATTTTGGAAAAAGGAGTCTGTTTAATAAATGAAGTAAAAGGTATTTAAAATTAATGATTTATGAGGCAAGTGCAAGAGTGCTGAAAGGGATAAAATAATATATTATATTTTAGTGAAAGAAAAGGAACCCTAACTTAAAACTTCTTGGAAAATTCAGAGATTGAAATGCTGTTAGTATGATATTATACCAGCCGCTGATGTTCAGGACTTCATCTTGTCTTCTAGAAAAAAGATGAAATTAAGCATCTACATTTTTGGGATCTCCTTCTGATTCTCTCCCAAACGTTTAAAAATTACTTCTGCGATTTTCCGCGCCCGCCGCTCATTCCAAGGTACCCGAGATGTCAAGGGATCTTGCAGGCCTCTCCAGGGTTGAAATGTTAGGGAGTACTTTCACCGATGTTCTTGTCTCTACAAATGTGCATGTTATTATCCTGAGCGAAGTGGATGATAGGCATTTCCTGAGCATGATAAATTGCCCGCATGCTTGGGAACATACAGTCATCTAGAATTACCATATATTCGTCCTGGAGACAACTTTCACTAAATCTCGCACACAACCAACCACAGAAAACCGTGCTAATGCCACCGCTTCTAGTCAAGCCCTTATTTATTTGCACCTTATTTAAAATCCCACCTTAACTTGTAGGATAAACTAATAAGTAAGCGCAAATATAAGATATTTTCTACGAAAAAAACAACAAGACTGATCTTCCTGCCTTCTGATTGCCAATCCTTGTAATAAATCCTTGGTGATATAGAATTCTCTGTATAGACGGCTCTCAATTTTACTTTGGCACCTGTTCTTTGAATATATGGTGTTAAAATTACTATTTCATCTTCGCTTACTATTAAAGTTTACCATAATACTTCCCTGGACCAATATCTAACATCTAGATCAATGAAAACCAGTCCTATCTCTTTTGGTTTTTCCCTGTTCTTTTCCAAAAGGATTCGTAATGTAGAGATGTGATCTTTATAGAATCGTTTGTTTCTCTGAAATATGACATTATTATTATAAACGATGTTTTATTATTCTGGAAAAAGTTTACATTATGTGATTCCTCTTTGCTTCTGACAGCATTCTCTATCTCTCTTTTTGGGCATTAACTCGTAGGAAAATCACAATTTTGTCATTAATGTGTTATTTTAAGTCTTTCATGTTTTAAATTTTTCAAATGAATGCCCCTGGGTCAGTCGCCTTACCATATTTCCCTATTGTATAAAGTACCTCACATCTTCTGACAGTTCCCACCTATATCTCCATGGTTGAAATGACTATTATATACTTTAAATTAAGATTTTTCTTCATTATGCATTTACATTTTCATAATTTTCTAACTATTGATTGGGTTTATCAATTGAATATTCTTTTTCTTTCTATTTCTTCTTATTCATTTAAGAATATTCAATGCTGTAGTTGATTTTTTAAAATCTACCTGACAATTTATTAAGGAAATTAAATTTTTGCTTCTTTTGCCTCTGTAACTTCCTCTAATATTGTGTTTCTTCGATCTATATACATTTTTATCTTCCCTTTTGTCCCTGTATTTACCACCTTTGTTTCTAAGATAAACTAGTCATTATTGTTACTATTATTAATAATAATATAAAGTATAAATGGTTCATTTATATTTAAAATAATGTACGTAATATCACAATAAGGAAGGTTGCTTACTAATGCTAGGCAGCAATAATTATGCTAAACAAGTTTATTTTAAACATATCAGAACACATGAATACAAAAATAAATAGTAAACTGTGTCACAAATATCAAACCTGTTTACTCTTTCCTTTGCATGATTGTTGAATTTGTTTATTTACGGACGCTGTTTAACATCTCAGGTCATCAGCGTCCCATTCTATTCAGGGCGTGAAACGGCCGACAAATTTTGCTCATAGGCCTCTTTTTTTCAGGCTTGAGGTTCTTTTTCGTGCCGTAAATGTACGACATGGGACCCACGGCTTTACTTCACTTCCAAAGGAAGCCATACTTAGGACTTCTATGCCTTTGCATGATAATAAAATAAAGTAAAATAATATAAATGGTAAGGAAATTAGAGAGGACAAACGGAATTTTACTTTTCAGTTAAGAATAACACCAAGGGTCTGCTCCAGTTCTAATTTAAATACAAACCAGTGCCCAAAAATGGCGTACTGCCCCATGGCAGTAATGAATATTTAGACAGAAATGAACCGATAAATAGCCGGCACCTAAGACTACCCAGCATTCGGCGATTTTTCATTCTAAAGAACAACTCAGTATTAAAATCCTCATCAGACATTTTTCCCATTGAAATCTGAATGTAAGCTCATTATTTCGTTATGTTCATGATATTACTTGACTTCATGCATGTACCATAGTGCAAGATGGTATAAAATAATGCAAAATAATGTATAAATTTAGTTAATGCTCTTGACCGAAATACGTGCGTTGGAAGAAAGGATTGTTATTTCACATGTATGTCCTCCAACTGTCAGTGGTCACATGATGGACTCACTCCCCTTAGGGACGTATAAAAATTGAAAATATATGCAAAGTTGGTCCCAGGTACTTTATTTGGTGACTAAACATTATTGAAAACATTTTAAAATATAAATTAAAACAGTTAAAATTTCAAAGAATTGCATCTTTTTCCTGTAAAATTGCAACATTTTCAAAAATATATCATTATTTAGTTTTGAGAAAGGTGTAGCGGAAAATTGAAAATTTACAATGGCGAGAAGGGATATGTTTATACCCTCTGAAGGAAATACAGAGATAGGCCTTTAGATACCTGCTTCCAGAATTGTCGATGCCGCTCGCACGGGGTTTTGCGTCTCAATCAAGGCCGGCTTCTCTTCCTGCTCACCACCGCCTGTCTTCCTGTCTTTCCTTGAACTACCGACCAGTCAACAATCCACATTCGTTTGCGAAGATTTTAGAGCAACGTATTTGTGTGTACAAATATTATAAACACGAACCAGCTCGTCACTTCGTGAGGAATTTATTTCGAAGTTTCCTGCCTCCTTTCAAAACAATAATTCACGATCTGGTGAATGAATTTGATACTACTGGTTCACCGCCAAACAAGAAACACTTACGAACACGTACAGTTCTAACAGAACGCAAATTAGACGAAATGGAACAACTCTTGAACGTACGCCAACAAAATCTCTAGCGTCATTAACAGAAGTTAGGCTTTCAGTGTCTTCTGCACATACAGCAACAAAATTGTTAAGTGTGCAGGTGTCCATTGCCTGAAAGGCGATCTAATAGAATGAGTGCGTTATTATGACTGATCTATTTAATTAATGAATAAAGTGTTAATCTTTTCAGAGAAGCGCGGTTCACAAAGTGATCATATCCCAGTACAAGTATGGCATGTCCAGTTGCAAAGACGTAAAATACCATGCGAAGGTAAGAATATATTCTGGAAGTCCTGTATAAGAATACGTTTAAAATTTAAACCTCAACAGTCTCGCTAAGATATGTAAACTATAACTACAAGAAAATTTATAAATTAATGTTACTTATTAAAATACTGCGTGTTAAAAATACATCTGTCAAAAAAAAAAACCTAAGAAAATAATATAAAGAATTATTTTGGCAATGTTGGCACATTTTATTTTTAAATGCTTACTGTCTAAATGCAACAAACAAATAAAATCCCTACAATAAAACAAATATTAATCTCTTTTATGGTTGGCACATGACATTCTAATAAAGCTTGAGATAATCTTCTGATAATAGCGTTAATAAAGATGCAAATATTTATTTGAAACTACTTTTGAAAAATAAAATTTCCGTATTAAAATTTTAAATACAAGAATACAACGTTAAAGTACAACCTTGGAGATCCTGAAACCCTAGTCACAATACTTAGGAAGTTATAATAATAAACAGTACTTTAACATCAAACTTTTTGTAAAATGGAACGTTATTAAACTTTATTGTAAGTACACTGAAAAGAAATTAACTATGTAGTAATGTTTTCTCTCACTAATACTATTGTTTAATAAACATACTCGTATAGCCAGTATTATTTCAAGCCTATCACGTAAATATTTGCATCAGAATCCTCAAGCATGAACTATATTAACCATTGTCTTAACGTAGCTAAAGAATGTGCTTGATACACATATGTAAAATATCTACTTTGGCTGACTACGGAAAGTCACGGCAGCCAAGATTAAACTCACTCCAGTGCACCTCTATTGCAAGACTCAAAACCATGAATATAAAATATGTAAATCTTGCCCATAAGCGACTGTGGGTAGCAGTATATCTGACATCAACAGCCTTAGAACACACTTATTTTAAAGAGTCTGGGAAAGTTTTAAGATGGGAAGGAGCTAACAATGCTGTCACAAAAAATTGTGTAAGAAACAGAAATTTATGATCAGTATATGGTGAACCGCCTCCGTGGTATAGTGGTAGCGTTTGCGACTACTGAGACGGAGGTCCTGGGTTGGAATTCCGGAATTCTGTTAAGTTTTTTCGGAGTTTTCCCTAACCTGAGAAGGTGAATGTCAGATAGCTTTAAAGTGCCAAGGACTCAGAGCTCATTTGCATCATTTACAATTTCATTCATTTTTACAGTCTTACATGTATAGTATTCAATCCACAATCTACAGACGTCGCATTAAAAGCGACAACAAATAAAACATTAAAATATCCTAATTCCTGTGAATTTCTGAGTTAGAATACTTGACTCTTGGGATGTCGAAGAAACTTAAAAGAGTACATAAAATCGATAACAATTAGCAGATTAGTAATTATAGTAATAATAATAACAACCTTTTGCTGTAAAAAGCGATCGTAAGAACAATACTTATGTTTCACATTTGGCAAATAATGTTATATAAAAACAAGAGCAGTTAAAAATTATTTCTGGGAAACCATACAATGGAAAAAAAATGAAAGTCCGCTTTTTACTCTTTTACAGGAATGTAATATTAAACTTAAAAATCGAAAAAATTAAGCACATTAGATTTATAGAAACATTTTTTTTCTAAAATAATTTTAAGGTAGTTTCCTAGCAGACCTTTCTTTTGAGATTAGTGACATGTTATTGGTCCACATTAATTAACAATAAAAATTGTAATCCACATACTTGTAGATAAAACCAATCAAAGTCCACTAGCTATATTAATGAATGTATCAAATTAAACTAGATATTGTCTGATAAAATATAAACATTAATGAAACACAACTGAAAATAATCATTCAATCAAAATTATTCATTGTCTATAGCTAGTAACCTTGAAAATAGAGCTGAGCATTTCGGAACAGAATCTCTTCAGGCATAGTAGGGTCATCATATTTTGCCTTGGAAAGGGGAATTGAACTTGAATGGGAAGAGGCAGGCTGTTCACCAGTCTGTGTACGGCACAATTTGTCCCAGGAGCCATTCCAGGTTGTTCCACTGGTTATAGTTCTAGAAAAGGTTTAGTCAGCTATACTTTCTCGTATTTTTCTTATCTTCCTTGGACTTGGACTGCTATGCTGGGAATACTCAATGATATTGAAGGGAAATGTTTCAGGGGTATCTTCTGGTGTACTCGTTCCAATCGCTGAATGTTTCGTCTATTATCTCTTTTATGTCTTGTTTACATTCCATATAAACTGTGGCCTCTGATGAGAAAAGTCACTTTTATTGATTCAAATACGTTGTGCTTATGAACCATACCAATGAATGAGGCGAATTATGATATAATTTTTTATTTGGTCGGGGTACGAATCACAAAAAATTTGAAAAAATTCCTCCACGTGATGGAAACAAAAACCAAACAACATCTTCATCAGCTCCCTTTCTTGCTATGGCCTTATTGTAGGTACTTTACGTAGGACTCTGGTTTATTTTTCCCTCGACATTAATTTTTCTATGCTAACTTTTATGGACTACATGTGGTTTTTCCCCTGTATAAATGGGTAGCAATGTAGTGCTACACATCTTCAATCCATTGGCATCAAAATCTCGAATGTCACCAAAAGTGGACTTGTTTTTTCGATGTACTCTTCTTATGTTTTGTAATATCAAGAATTTGATAAATTAAATGCTTTAAAATATGAAATAAATATTTTAGAAATAATGGGTATAATGAAAAAAATGTAAATTGAACGCACTAAAATTATAGAAAAGATTAAGTGAAGTCACAAGAACATCTGACAAGCAAAATTCTTTATCAGTGAGCAGTGTATTAAAAAAAATAAATAATAAAGTATGTCGTAGACGAAATCAACCTATAATCAAGAATGAATACATTTATTTATTTAGCGGTAATAGAAAACTCAAAAAGTTTTTATGGTAGTAAATAATTTCCACAAGGCACCTCTCCAGATAGTATTTGGTGTTCCACCAGGTGTTTTCTATTATATTTGCGGTGTACATTTTCACAAGCACCGATAACACTCAGATGCAAATCAATCATATCCGTTACTGGAGCTCTGTAGACAATGCATTTATATATTCCCCAATAAAAAATTAAAAAGGTTCGACCAGGGGATCATGGAGGTCGACTCAAAAGTTATAATTCAAGCAATTTCTCACGCTTCCATCGATTGTGTTTTCATTGAAAAAGAATGGACTAATCACTTGTTGCACCACGACTCTACACCAAATATTGATTTTAGTGTTGTGTCCTTTAACATCCCTTAATGCGCGTAGATTTTCGGGACCCTGTCCGGTATGTACATCAAGAACATGCATTCATGTGACATAAATAAACAAACAAAAGTAAAAGTATCCACGCGGAAATCTGAGCGAACGGAATTAAGTATCGCTAACATAAACTTGACAATATCATGTGATTTAATATAGAGTAAAAATACTGCTCCCATAAAAACTTAGCGAGTTCTGTATTTTGCAGTAAGTAGCATTTATATACATATATTAGTTCCTGAATTATAAACACCATTTGGTAATATTTGTCTCCAACATTCTGTAGTTTTTGGTTTATATTGCGCTACTGCATAAAAACAAAATGTGGACAATGAATAAACAGCAGGCTAACAAAGTTTAAGTTATAGAAGCAAATATTGGGGGAGAATGTAAAAAATGTCTAGAAGAGATAGAGTGAGGGGTACTACTATTTAGAACTGAATTTAAAATGTGTTTCTGAAGTAACTGCAAAACATTGCACTAATTCGATTTTAACGTTTGAAAAGAATTAAAAAGGACATAAATACTAAAAATAGGAAGGGGAATAAATGTTAAATATAAGAGAAAACGTAGAAAGGAAGAAAGAACTTCCATGGGATAGAAGAAAAGAGAGAAGTAAATTTATGTTAAATAATAACATTTTTAGCATTTAGAGGAATTCCAAATAAATAATGATTATAATAATATTTAGTAATAAAATATCAACTTGGCTTGCCTACTATGAATAACAATAATTTTAAAACGTGTTTGGCCTATCTGCAGAAGACCTCAGTTAATATATAAAAACTATGCTCTTAGATCATAACTTGCAGAATAAAGTTTTGCAAAATAACTAAAGACAAGAAATAATAGAAGAAATTATGAGATTGATTACTTTAGAAACTGGATTCATCCCCACTACTTTATTAGCTTCGAAATATGAATTGTTTTTCATAAATTCAGTACATATAACGTACTGATGAAGGAAAAACGGGCGTAGTCTTTAGACGAAATAAGTACGCTTCAGATATCTGGGGTCGTAATTTCGCCTGTGTTTTCTGTCCTTTACCACATTCGATATCTCATTTCCCCTTTAATTTTCCCTTCAGAAAGAAGTTGTATAGATATTTTTGAATGTTTTTCTGTAGAAGATGTCTTTCAGGAATGTCGAAGGGCTCTAGAATAATGATGAATTAAGTAAATTAGTATTGGCTCTCGATTGCATAATGCATCTCATTTTCCGACGTTAAAGCTATATTTGATGAGTCAATAGACAATTTGCAATAGTCAGCATTTAAACGAAATAAAAACAATAAAATAGCGCAGGAAATTACACTTTTTAATTATTTAGTATGTCGGATTTAGCCTTCTATTACTACGCCACTTTATAGAAATGGTGACCGTTTTAGTGTTCATAGGGATTTTTACTCTCTTTAATCTCTCTTTCCAGTATTAAGACTTAACATCCCTTGGGATAATAACCGGGTCTCCTGTCGGGGAGCTAATTTATCTCTGGAAACACACACAGTACACATACACACACTGAGAAATTTCCTGAATGAACGATCAAATCAATGTCAGGGCAGCTTGAAAAATTAACCATTTGCTATTTCACCCTATTGATTATTGTTCTATCTCTTCTTGCTTCCTGGGAAATAGATTTATTATTTATTTTATGTTTAAGTAAATTTTAATGTGTTCTCTTGGTGTACTATTTAATTAAACTTAAAGCCACAATTTTTGTTTAAGTAAGCGTACACTGAAAATTGTGTATACACTTAAATTACAGAATGCATGTTTGAGCAATATAAATTTAATCACCAATTCCAACTTGTAACTAAATATTGATTTCACTAGTTTTCACATTTCCTTTACGAGTTGGTTAAATACATTCATCTCATATTAAGCGTATCATTTTTAAGTGTTAAATTAACACGTGTGCTATAAACTTAACAGTAGAGATGTCATAATTTAAATGTTTGTCTACATATTTCTACCATTCATTTTATTAATTAGGAGTAATTCAAGAGTACAAGAGACAGTGGTATGTTCTTAATTCTGCTAGTTGTAAAATGAAACACTAGTTTCTGTTCTATTGATTTTTCTGTGTATTATAAAGTATTGGTATCAATAAACCAAATTAAATTAAATTTATACTAGAAGCTTTAGAATTTATTAACAATAAAACAAAATTTGTACTTTACGTATCTATTATGCAAGAGAAACATTCCTGTTTTAGAATAAACAATAGAAGCTTTTATAATTAGAGTGAATAACAACTTTCTGTACATAAATTCTCTTAAAATGAAAAAGTTCATTTTCAGATGTACTAAAATTGTTCCGAAAGACTGGCTGTTTAGGTAAACTTATCCGCTGTAAAAGAAAAGGAGCGAATGAGTTCTACTTTAAGCCGAGACCCTTGCAAACGCTGTTAAGTATTACTCAAGAGCAAGGTGAAAACACCTGGTTAGTGGGAGTTTAACACAGATTGCAGGTTTCTTTACATGGTTCAGGTAAATCTGGGGCAATACCGCACAGAAAGAGCTGAAATAGAAAGGATAATTTAGTTTTTCAGGATATGGCAAAACTGGTACCAACATTTCACGCTTACATAATTAAAGGAACATTATTCACAGTAGCAATTTAGTGGGCAAGAGCATGACTCATGAAACTGTAGGTGGCAGGAAACCTACCTTAAGGGTAGCGTGCGTAATGAAAGAGCAGACACCCATAAGGCTGGAGAGACCTAGTTCTAGAACGTTATGACTAATGAGCTATTTCGACAATTTATATACCAATGTAACATCATTTACAATGAGCAACAACGTTCCTAAATTCCATTCAGTTAATTACTGGTCATCAAAAATATCTATTAAGTAATTTTTAACACAATTAGGAATTGTAACTGGAGGAAAATGTCAAATTATATTACCACAACAAAACTCTCCATAAAAAGGTGCATTGTTAATTGACTCTTTCAGTACGAATACATTTTAAAGTTTCTATAATACAAAAACTTATATCATAAAGAATACTTCTGAGATTTGTAAGCAACTGAGTGCTGAAGTGAAAATAATGGCGAGCCTTTGAATGCTTATCGAACTATGCCTTTTTCCACTAATTATGTCTTTCATTATCTCATTAATATAGTAGTTTGAAAATGTTCAATCTTTAAAACTAACCGTATCCTTTGAGACTAAAAACATACGCAATGAAATAGTTTGAAAGTACGATATAATGTTCTACTTAGCGGTTATGGTCTGTAGTAGAAGAATTGCTGTATTTGTTCATAATCGAAATGGCCAATCATCCTCAGGGAAAAAAGAACGAAACACTTAAAGTGGAGAAAATGAATTATGTATTAGCATTATTTCTACAAAACTGACAGCGTATACAATGAAAGAAATCTGGCGCTTATACACTTTTTCCACGACAGAGCATAAAGTTATAATTCTCCTTTTATTGTTTGTGCCAAAAGCGAATCTTTAAACATCTTGTGGCTAACAAAAGCAATCACAACACGCCTACTATTCGGTTGTCAATATATAAACTTCTCAGTAAGAAATTAATGAATCCTCAATCTTTAGTTAAGTAAACATTACACTAAAACACAAACAAGTAACAAATTTAACATCCATATTCAGTTTTAACTTGTATTATTCTAAAACTGCGTATGCAGTTAGCACTCATTGCTTGCGTTTTTTCAAGAATTTAGTCAGTCGAATGGACTGCGTTTCCAAGGTTACTTATTTCTTTATAGTTATAAAATTGATTCACATTTTTAATATCACTTTATAAACTTAGCATATATTGAATTATACATTTCTCAGGCTTTCTGTGGCAATCATATCTGAAAGAGCGAATTTCGCAACCAAAATAATACTTTCATTTTTCATTTCCAACACCTGACACTCTGAAATTATAAATTTTATTTAAATGTTCTCCATGTTGCATTCATCTTTTTAAAGCTTTTTAGAACCTGTTTAGATGAACATGAAATTGTGATATAACTTCTCCATCTGTAAATATTTATTTAATGTAAAATTTGCGCTGTCTAAGAAAACACATTGTATGATTACACATTTCTTAAGTTATTTTTACGGCGACCTCGCTTCTCGACAAAACTAATTTACGAACTAGTATCATAAATAACTATTTTACACGGTTTATACTGAGATAAGTTCTTTTAACATAAGGCACTCAAACTAGAAATTGCATTTTGCCACACTCAGGCTATTCATTTTATAACACTGCAACATTTGGTCTGCTATGAAATGTAATGGTTATTAATATGCACTGCTAAAAACAAATAGGACACATGTTTAAATCAAGGCCTCCAAACCGCCACGGGTGGCCGAGGTCGTTAAGGCACGGACTCGTGAGCGGGAGGTCTGCGGTTCGAATCCCGCCAGGACCGTCCTCCCTGACTGGGGTTTTTTCCAGGTTTTCCTCAGTCTTCATAACTGGCAAATGCCGGGGAGGTACCTAAACTTAGGCCTGGAACGCTTCCTTCCTTAAAAAAAAAAAAAAAAAATATCCTTTCCCAATTTATCATTTCATCTCATGTATCACCAGTGTCCACCGCCTGTGGTGCCTCAGTAGTGAAAACGGGCGTTAAACACTACTCAAAAAAAAAAAAAGGCCTCCAAATAAATAACTTTGATTTCAACAATTCTTGAAACTTCACTAACTTATTCAGAGAAAAGCTAATGAAGTACTTCCATGGTTATTTCAACACCCAGATGTTGTTTTGAATACTAAAGAATGTAATATTGCATTTCTAATAATAATAATAATAAATATTAATAAAATTAATTTTTCACAGTCAGATTTTTGAAAACCCGTTTTAACAGTAATCTGTGGTAGGGAAGTATTATTTTGATTCTATGAGGCTGATATAATGAGACATCTGAATGAAACACCAGTAGCACAAGAAGTTGCGAGGATTGTAGATGACCATTCCATTCGCTTTGCTTCCAGGATTTTTCATGTCAGTCCTTCTATCATTCTTAGGGTTTGGAGGCATATATACGGGTGGATACAAGAGACAACACGTAAAAGGGCGTAAGAAGAAAACAATAGAGGTACAGGATAGATATCTTATCCTATTAGCTTTGCTCAGACGCAAAACTACAGCCAGAGATCTATAAAATGATGTCGCAAAACCACTGGAGTGGCAATCTCTGATCTGTAAGAAAGAGGCTGAGAAATGTAGGGTTGAGATATAGAATCTCATTTCAAGTCTCTCGTTTGACATGTTAGCACAAGAAAGCCAGGCTGAGATTTGCTCAGAATCATCTCAACTAGCAGCTCCACCAATGTAACGTTGTTCTCTTCACAATGGAGTCAAGCTTTCGTTTGATGGGTTGTGATGACCGTAGACGTGTGTGGAGACGTCCTGCTGGACGTCTTTCTCCAGCCACCATTATTGAACAAGACAGATTTGGAGGCATCTCGATTATGATTTGAGCTGGCATTGCTGTTGAGTCTCAAACAGAGCTTGTTGTTTTCCAACAGCGCGTGGATGCTAATGTTTACATTAATGACATTATCCTTCAACATATCGTACCCTTTGCTTATGGTATGGAGTCATATTTCTTCTAATGCATGATTTGCTCAATTTCATACAGCACGAAATACCAAAGCTGTCCTGCAAGAATGCCAAATTCGTGTGATGGACCGGCCTGCATACACTCCTGACCTCAATCCGCTTGAGCATCTGTGGGATAAGCTGGAAAAACTTATTTTAAATGAAACTTCCGGACTGTAAGGCCGTAATCCAATGGGATTATTCTCCTTCATCTTCCTAGACATTTCGTTCACGACTGCAGGGGGCATCTTCAGTGGTGTGTCACCATAATCTTCTTGAAGACGAGGCAGTCCACACCACTGAAGATGTTCACCGCAGTCATGGACGAAACATCTAGGAAGATGGAGAATAATCCTATTAGACCACGGCCTTATAGTCCGGAAGACTCAGATAATTGACACCGGCCATGAAAACGTACGTTCTACTGGAAAAAATTGTTCGCGAGCGTCTGGCTGTGCTACAGAACCTGGAAGAACTCGCAAATGCACTCACTGAAGAATGGGAGAGAATCCTACAAATTTTATTAGGAGGCTGGTGCGAAGCATGCCACGTAGGTGTTATGAAGTCATCACAGCTCATGAAGGACACACTAGGAACTGGGTGTTGAAATAACCATGGAAACGCTGAATACTAAAGAATGTAATATTGCATTTAAACTTTGTTTTCTGCATCAATAAAAATTTGTTTGTATTTCTAATCCTGTGAAATAAAAGTTTGTTACAAAGTCTATTCTAATTTTACACAATTCTTAAATGTGTAATAATTACTAACTGCCAAAAATTAAATTGTATTAATATCCATTTTGGGCCATTGATTTAAACATGCCTCTAATTTTTGAGCAGTATATTTAAGAGAAGCAAATTACATATTTTATAAACTGTTTTTAAAATTTTTTACATTCCTCAAAGCGGTTTATACACAGGCTAAAGTGCAATTTGTGCATGCATAATTATAAAACTAATTTCTAAGATATGTTTGCATAAGTAGCCATGCCCATATACCACTAAACACTATTAGTTTCTTTCAGAGCGAGATAATGACATTTTAAACCAAAATTTAATATAATATAACACGAATACATAATAATAAAACAATAAAATAAAACTTTAATTTGGATTTTTGTACTTACACGTGAATTTTTTGTTGGAAGAATCAAAGTTACCAACTAAGTTAGAATTGTGCTTGAAGAGTACTAGTACATGATTTCTAAGTTGAAAACCACATATTACTAAAAGAAAGAGGCTGAGGAAAACAAGGAAATAGTAAAGGGGCAGGAAATTTGGTAAAATATAAACATGCTCAAAGTATGAAAATGTATGTAACTTACAATGTCTCTTTTCTTATTTATGCACTTTTATAAAACATTAACATGCCTTATTAAAATTTGTTGCCCACGACTTTAAATACTAATAAAACATATGGGAAAACTTTGATTAGAATTTAAGCCATATTTTTTGTTCTTTCTGATTTTTCTTTGCATACTTAAGGCTCTAAATCACACATTTTAAACAAATTTATAAATAATAGCTAACGGAGAAAATTTAGTTTTTTTATTATAACATGTTAAAAACATAACGTAACCGTGCGGTAAGTCAGTGTGCCTTTTTAAATTTTTTTAAATTAATTTATAAGCCTAAGTTTCACCACCAAAATACTAAAGCATACCGTGGCCATCGTCTTACAAAACTTTTAGATAATACCATATCAATGCTAAGCAAACATTGCTTCCATTTTGGTTCCAATTGCTTATACAATTAACACATATATGACAAATTTTGAAAGATTTGGCGAATGATAGTAAATAATAGTAGCAATAATAATGATTATATTTTAATCGTTTCCAACTTGTGTATCAATTAAACCTATATAAAATGGACAAGGTCACTCGCAACTAATGCGTATAGGAATTCAAGAGGTAAATAATTCGGTCTTAATCAAACCGGTTGTTTTGAAGGTTGTACAAGGCACCCTGTGTTAGGATTTTATTTCCTTCATATATGAAAAAGAAACCCGAAGTAGTATCAAGGTCACTTGTAATGCTTATCTGATTTGCGGTTCATTTGGAAATGCTCATTTGCACATGTTTCAGGAAAAGGTAATTTGGTGTTAGAGACTTCTGAAAGATATTACAGGCTCCATGTGATGACAATATCTAAAAGTCGTTATGCAACAAGATCTCTTAATTCTAATTATATTGTTCTTTGAAGAAATTATGAGATAAATCCAGAGTTTGGCTGTATAATAGAACATCTTGATCGTTGTTAGTCTTTTGAATTTTGGATACTATCTTTGGTTGTAAATGTAATCTCATAGTTTATAAAAGCCTTAAAAATGATTTCAGTGTTTATAATATGCTCAGAGTTTAAAAATAAATCATGAATAAGGCATATTTACTACTTGCTCATTAGTAAAATGTAATTTGTAAACTTTTTCATTCTCTGCCCTCAATTAGACACCCTTATAACTTTCTGATACGTTCAAGATGTTAAGCAGCAAAAATGAAAAAGCTCCATTAAACGTATGCTTAACAAGAACTTGTTTCTTTCACTTTTAGTATGAATAAGAAAAGGAAGAGATTCTAAAGCATTAAGTTTTCCCAAAATCGGATTCTAAGTTTAAGATGCTATTTTTTAATTTTCGGTGAATGTTTGAAAAAAAAAAAAACAATATATTACCAACTAGCTTGTCTGGTTGTATTTGACGGCAGAGGGGGAATATTTTATAATCGCACACCTATAGGCGTACCACGTTAGATTAAGAAAGCTGAGCAAATGGTTCACTGAAATCAGGAGAGAAAGAATGGACCCTAGAAAATCTGTAGAGATGCTGCTTTGTCCATCATAAATTCCATACATGACCACTTGTGACGCGGGCCTTACTGTTGGGAGGGCGTAGCCGGATCATTTCGCTATGATTTCCAACATACAGGGCTTTCATTTAAAAATTGTAGGACCGAATAAATAATTATTTAAAATAATTTAATTAAGATACTGATGGAGAAGCTTAAACCCCATCTTATTACATTTTAGCAGTCGAACGTACAAACATATTACACGCTCTGGCAGCTCAAGGAACAGAGGCAAAGTACATTCGTATCCTACACAAAATTGTAGTCAAACTTTTTGAAAATAAAAACAGAAGAAGAAGGACAACCATTCCGACTAGAAAGAGGAGTTCGCTAAGGTGATCCGATCTCTCCCAAACTCTTCACTTGGGTAATGGAGCATGTTCAAGAAAATGAAATGGCATAATAATATCGGAATCGACATAAACGGCAGTCGACTAACAAACCTAAGATTTGCCGATAATGATGTAATCTTATTCGCCAAAACACCCAAAGCACTACAGACTATGCTGGAACAATTATGTGAGCATAGCAAAAATGCAGGGTTGTCACTAAACAAACTGAAAACACAGTTAATTTCAAACGAACCTCAAACCCCGATAAAAATATAGGACGTAATCCATGCTTGACGTAATCAAGGTTCTATCTGTATTTATCTTAGACTATAAAATGTAAATGGATTTTAAAATATCAATGGATATAAATTAGCAAATATTTTTAAAAATAATGTAACTCATTGGGCACACATGCCTTTAAAATATCTACCATTATTGCACATCATTTACAGTGTATTTAATTTGCAAAATGACACCTACATTTTGAAATAACTAAACAGAACTTAGCGCTTAAAGTTCCTTATGTTGGCTCAAGAACAGAATATTAGGTTAGCAACCAGTGGGTCCGATTTCAAGTTCCAAGTGGAACACTTGCCTGGAGGAGATTTTTCTGGAATTTCTTCTGAACCTGTAACGGCTGATCTGAAGTCAAAGGCTGTCACTTAATATTCGGATATGGTTTCTGTTATCGTCAATTCGTTTTATTCATAGCCTCATGTATTTGTGATAGTCATCTTATGGTCAACGAGTCTGTCTACAAATCTAGAAGTACAGTACCGGGCTCGAATCTCGTAAGCTCAGTTGCCTGGGGAAGGTCTATTCCCGAGATTTTCATTACCCTGGAAAGGTGAATGCTAAGTAATCTTCAGCTGTATGGGCTACGGACTCATTTATGCATTCATTTCATCAAATATTGATCCATCGTCTCTTTAGGCCTTCGTTGTTATGAAGGACGAAGTGTAACGAAAAATAATGCATGATTACTAGAATGTTAATTATTTTCATTATTATATATTTTGCATTTCATTTTAGCTACTGAGTTGGCATACAGTTCTCCATAAGCCAAAACCATCCTCAATACATTGTAATTAATTTATATATCTTTTCTTGCTATATATTTGAAGTAATGCATGGACAATTTAAATGGCTTTATTAAAACGTTCTTTTAGTTTGGGTATAGTAGCCAAGTATTGTCATTTAGTTGCAGGCGTTGCAATGACATAAGAGGCAGTGATTCTCGGTAAAGTGACATAACACGAGCGTGTCTCATAGCATACAAAGTATCTCGCTCCCTCTCCGCACGAGTACAAGTAATTAAGTATTCTGTTTGCCATGCTGGTAAGCCTTAGATTGGAATCTGTTAGCGCAAATGGAAATTTGCCACACTATCCCTCTGCCGATGACGAATTCATTAACAGCTAGCAGTAGCACATAAAACACTTATTATGACATTCATGAAATAGAACATTTTTTCTCTGTTAAGATTTCTTATAGTTTTATTATCTACTAGGCAATATGATTGAAAATTATTTTGGTTGATGCGTTAGTGTCTAAACCATTATTTTGTTTATTTACAACAACAATATCCAGTGTGCCAACACCTGTTTATCCTTTCATTTCAATAATAATAAAAGGTATATTATATTAATTTTACTGTCTAGAAATCATAAAGTATAAACACGAAAGTGCAGATGATAAATAATATTTATTTGTTTAAAGGAAAGTTAATACAGCCCTTATCCTTAAGGTTTTACAGCTCCGTAAAAATACTGTCAAATAAAATAAGTTACAAAATATTTGCGTCTAAGCTTGCTAATTCTTGCCTTAAAGAGTACATACACTGCACGTTCTTTACTAATGAGGCTGTAAACTCCCAAACCATACACTTTCGGGTTACTGTATCAATGTTCTTCCATTTGAGTTACCGTACCCTGTCCGATAACAACCGTAAATTTCCTCCATTTTGAATTTATATACCCTAGAGACCACTAACTAGCCCTTATTACAAACTTGGCCCAAAACACGGAGAAAAATTACGAAATAATCTTATAGGTATTTAGGATCTATACTCAGACGGAAGATATTCTACTTGACCTCTCTCTGAATTTTCACAAAATATTTGATAAACATTAAACGTAAGAAATAGAAATGTAACTGGTGTAAGAAAAGGTTGCAGACTAGATCCTACTGACCAATGCATGGATAAGTGGCAACTTAGATTTTTATGTGTTAATCTGTCTATTTAGTACTATTAGACGGGTGTGTAATTTGCTCTTCTGAAAATATTTTTAATTTAACAAATAGGTTACTGGATATTGTAATTCAAGGTAAATTTAAATGCTTCATTTTTTTACAAACTTATGGATACTAATGATCTACGCGTTACTTTATGCTATATGCTATATTATATATTATATGAGTTTGTCTTGTCTTGTCTTGTCTTACAACGCATACAAGAGCCTAACTCGAAGTACCGTGTGTTTTTAGTTTTCAGTTTTGTCATAGTTTCAAGAGTATATTGGTATGATCATACACATTAAAATGATTTCCATAGACATAAGCTTCTAGTTTACAATTGATGGTTCTCTAGAAAGATTACGCCATGTTGACACAAAGAACTCTGAGGCTTTGAATAAAAGTTCATCTAGTATGTTTCATAAATAGTTTAAATTCATCATTTTACTAAAATATCAGCAAAGTCCGGCAATTAAATGAATTATTTTCACAATATTTCTGTTTAAAAAGGGACAGTTTTAAATTTCTTAACCTTAAGAGACATGGAGAATCTTGTAAAAAACGTAACTTTATGATGATAATTATTCTGTTAATTGCATTTATATTTATAACATTTTTTTTTCGCTAGAAACTGTTTCGCAGCACCATCGTTTCAAACTCTAAACATTGTTATTAATATGGTGTCCAAATTATTTATTCTTTTTATTTTTTTGAATAGTGTTTAAAGCCCGATATGGCTACTGAGACACCACATGCAGAGGACACTGATGATATGTGAAATGAAATGATATATTGGGAAAGGAATATTTTTTTAAGGAAGGAAACGTTTAAGGCCTAAGTTTAGGGTACCTCCGCGAAATTTGTCATTTATGAGGACTGAGGAAAACCTTTAAAAAACCTCAGTCAGGGAGGACGGTCCTGCGGGACTGGAACCCCAGACCTCCCGCTCATGAGTCCGCGCCTTAACGACCTCGGGCATGTGTGTCAGTATTTATTCCTTACACTAAGCCGGAAAGTAATTGCTAGTTTTGACAAATTCCACACGTTACTGTAAGAAGTATCGCAGAAGGAAGATCTTAAAATGAGAAATTCGACATTTATAACGCTACAAGTAATTATTAAAATAGCTACAAATATTTCAGGTGCAACTGTAAGAAATAATTTAATTTACTACAAGACAAAATGATTGCACGTTATTGTTTTATAAAATAACTTCACAAACCTCGAGAGCTAAACACCGCAGGGTTGGTAAATGTTACGCACTGACGCGATTTTAATACCTCAGGGGTCATGACATAAGACCTTGTGTCGAGGTACGTCCCACTTCTTAACAAACTACAACTTTACATGACACTTGTGACATTTTGTGTGAAAACATACAACAATGCATATATTATCATGTCAAGTAAAGCCCGTGCGTGGGATAAGATGGGGGTTTTGTTTGTTCAGTCTGTGCGTGTGTGCAAAATGTGGTCGCTTTATATTGTCCAGCAGTTGTTGGATAATAATACATCGCCTGTGTTGCAAATATCAACGGTTGATGTCATAACGTGTATTTGCGATCCTGTAATATTATTAACTATACACTCAGCATTGCCGCTTTAAGGGACAAATGTCTTCATTTGCATTTTATTTGTTTACAAAAGAAAATTTTCTGATATAAAGGAGCTGTGAGATTATAAAGAGATTGACAAAGTGTGAAATGCTACTTCACGTTATTATACAAATATAAATATAAAAATAGCTCTAATGTACAAACTGCAAATTTTATATCCAAGTTCTTTTTAAATGCTTATGTGTAATAAACCGAAATCAATTTCTGAATTTTGAATTTTCTTTCGGTATAAGAAAGAAGAAAATTTAAAGGAATACTATCTTACTAATATAACAGAAAGTGAAAAAATGTAATTGGATTTCGCATAAAATACTGATCGACATATTTTGAAAGCAGAGCAACTAACAAATGTATTAATATTTAATTTTTTATTGTTTATAAAATGGTTATTACATACCTACTATCCATAATAAGTTCCTTACGGTTGCTGCAAATTATTAATTCTTAAAATTAAGAAGGAAAAAAAGAAAACTGTTAAGTATGTCATGGACATATCACATTTATTCTTGTTGCTTTAAAATTTATTACACTGTCTGTATAAGAATCCGTTATATGAACACCTTTTCCAGTTACATGTTTACAATATAATTAAATATTCATTACAGTAGCGAAACATAAATGTATGGGAATATATTTTAAAGCGGTCTAATTTTGGAAATAATTCTATGAAAACTGTTATCATTATGCAATAAGCTTAAAATTTGTATTTAATTGTATAGAAAACCCTTTTTAAAACACGAGAGCATACGATTAGCATGAGAATGACAATAGTAGATATTGGTTATCAAATTAGGAAGGAAAATACATATATTCGTTTTTTTGGATTGATGCTGTAAAAAACTCAATTCAAATATTTGATAACACTTTAACTTAATAGCAACAAATGTATTGAAATTTGTGGTCATAATAAAAGAATATAAACTTAATTAGAACATAATTCAAAACTATCAAACGAATCGAAACAGTCGATGAAAGTTAAAACAACTGACAGAATATATCAAGGGTGGTCTTTTAAAAGATTCATTAATATTTATTAGGACCGAAACAGCCAATTAGATATAAACCTTTTTAGCATTTTTTTCGTGAGGTTAGAATACAATATGTGATACTTTTTGAGTTATTCATTGTATTAGGCAGAAAAGAGCCACATCCAAATAACATATTCATAAATAACAAATGTAACAAATATATTTAGAAAACCTTAGAGTGTTATAACATTCATATAACATAAGTAAAAATTCATCAACATTTCTATCTTAATTAATAAGGATATTTATATTCAATTCTATAAACAGAGACAGGCTTTTCGAAGTTGTTATAATAATAAAAAATGTTAGTATCTTTGTGGAATTTGATTGTGGTTACAAAAGTGTGCTAAATCCGCAAGAAATATTTAATACTAACTTACAAATTTGGAATAATTGTCAGAATAGTCCAATTTGCTTGGAGGTATTTCATGAACCACTTAAATGAATGAAAGTGACATAGCGTAGGCTAAGGGTCAGTATTACATATGTCTCTATCTGGAAGCAAACAGAAAACTCTCACACAACGTTAAAAGCATTAAAAGCCCCGTGCCGAAGGTGAGACCGAGACGGTGAGGTCTTATGGTAATCTACTATAGGCCTAAAGGGATAAAGCCTCCGGAGTTGCCATAACAAGCCCCCTGAATGAATGCTAAGTTAAATATTCTTAACACTATTATTCAAGGAACTTATTTAGGGAAAAGAACGTTGATTGTGTTATATTTTATTTCCTTTAATTATACATATTTGTACTCATTTCTCTCTATGTTTTCTGGGTAGCAAAAGGTTTTTACGCTAAACTAATGGCCAAATCGTATCCTCCAAGATAAAATATCGTATTTTATTTCTGATTTTGTTCAACTTGAAAAGAGAGAAAAGAGACCTGAATATCTATTGTGAATCAGTAAAAGAAAACTTGTACTATCAATTCTATATCAAATTAATATAAATCAGTGAAGCATTCCGTAGTTTGTGCTATTCATTTTAAATTATGTTATTCCTCTAAGATGAATTTTAGACGTTCTATGACATATTATTTACTTTTTGGATTGTTCGTCATCATCATTAATTTCATGTTTTAATCCGTGTTAATTTTTCCGTTCCATTAAAATTGGTCAAAACGTCTTAGCCTTCTCATGCATCATCTTCTTATGAAATTCATTGTAAACTTAATTGAACGTCATTCTTTTTACACACGAGTGTCTGTTATTGCGCATATCCGAAAATTTTTCAAGTAAACTAAATATCTTTCATTCATTTCTTGTGTCTACGAATTCATTCCTCGTATGATCTGTGTTCTTGCTTCCGCCACCGCTCTAAAATATTCTATTTATGCTGTTTCTATTCTTGTTAATGTTGTTTTGTCAGGGTCCAGCATTCAGAGCAACAAAGGAGATAAGTTATTTTTATTTTATGAAAATTTGAAATACTTTGAAAATTAGTGTCCCACAAGTATGTTGAAAGTTGTGCATTCTTGGTACATCTTTGAAATTATTTAAATTTATTTGTACATTATTCTAAATATTGAAAACGACTAACCCGTTACATACATGTATATTCAATAACTTTTTGGTTCTTATCGGGCATTTTTAAATGTTTTTATCTTTATTTATTGTAACTTTGCTATTTCACTTAATTAATATGTTTTACTATAAGCCTATTTATCTAAAATTAAAAAGATAGACACTTTCATTTGTCCATTTAACTATAATAATTCTCTGAAACCATTGGAGTTTGTTTTATTGCCTAATTTTATTGAAGCTTCAGCAAAAGCGAAGCAAACGCAACATATTTAAGAACTTGCTTGCCGAGTCTTCGAAGTCCTTAATAACCTGTGTTTACTGCATTACGATCATTAAAATGAATATTGAAAAGGCAGAAATGAACCTATAATACATACTGAGGTTCTGAAGTATTTATTTTCTTATCAGTTCATGAAGTGTTCCTTTATATTGACACCAAACATGTATCATAATGAGTAGATCTTAGGCAACTGCAAGTCTTGAATTTCTACAAAGGCGTACTTTTGTGTCCCTTAAAGGAAAAAAATGAACAAAAAATCCGATATCTGAAAAGACAAATATTTACATTCAGGAATACAAATATATTACGTTAGCATAACCTTTGAGGTATCTAAATTACCAGAGGATTTTGCTCCTTGACCCAGCTTCAATCGTAATCTCCCTGTAATATTCCGAGGTTGCGCAGATCAAATGTAAAAACTGTCTTCACCAAGGTCTCTAGGATCAAAAGTTACGAGAAGTTCAACAATAAATATAAGTGTTTCCTGTTCAAAGAGAACATGCGGTCAAGGCCTAGAATTTTTACTAAACCTATTAGACTTGGTAATTAGCAATAAATGTTTTCACCTAACTAATCACTAGTATGTTGCAAGGCTGGTTGATTGTGCATGTTGTGCATATATTTCGCTTTAAATAGGATAAATTCCTAGTGTTTGTTTCCGTCTATTAGCATTCCTTTAAGTCTACCAGTTATCTATATTTAAATTCTTATTTTATTCATGAAATAGTCCTCATAAAGACCACTCGAGCGGCTGAGCTTTGCAGACTACGTTCGTGGATTTATCGCCAATCTTAGACCCTCTTGTGATAAAAATTCGACTTTTTCCCAATAAATCTGGGGCTACTAGTAATGAGTTGCAATATCTAGGAAAAAGCTGCAAGACGTATACCTATATAGAACTGCAAACTTTTTTAATAGTATTTAACGCCCGTTTTTACTACTGAGATACCACACTGATGGTGCACACTGATGATATATGAGATGAAAGGATAAAAGGGGAAAGGATATTTTTTTTAAGGAAGGAACTGTTGCAGGCTTAATTTAGGGTACCTCCCGGCATTTGCCATTTATAAGGACTGAGGAAAACCTGAAAAAAAAACAGTTAGGAAGAACGGTTCTAGTGGGAATCGAACCCCAGATCTACCCTCACGAGTCCGCGCCTTAACGACCTCGGCCACCTGTTGCGGTAGAGCTGCGAGATGTAACGCAGTAGAGGAAAACACATAACAGAAAGAAGCACAAAAAAAAAGGAAGAAAGGAAGGAAGGAAGGAAGGAAATCATAACATAGAAAGTTTTCTGACATGTGTCCACGGCTTTGTGTAGCTCGCTCTGTGCTAACATCACGCCAGTCGCCTGTAATAATAATAATAATAATAATAATAATAATAATAATAATAATAATAATAACAACAACAACAACAACACATTCTCGCACTGACGCCTAAACATGGACAGTCAATCGCTGTAATGAGTGCAAGCATTGTTTCTTATTTTTATTATGAAGCGAGTCTCAAGTATGAGATGTTATGTCGACGATGAGGTTGTAGCCGTAGAATATCTACCCGGGTCTTTCAGGGGCGCGAAGTCACCTTTTGTGCTCTCATAGTCACGGGAGAATGGAGATGACAGGAAAAGGTTCATATCATACCACAATTTGTTTCATAAACGCCTAGAAGTGTTTTATTCACACGATAATTTGTAGTCGGCTACCTGGTTCGTTACCTCTTTGACATTAACACAAGGAGCTATATACGCTGCCTGAAATTGTATCTATCGCCCTAAAACTACATTGTGTGCCTATTGTCTTTTACTTGCCTACACTTCTGACTTGAAATCTAGAAAATGCGTAATCTCAAGATTCAGACTATATCTGGAATTACATTGTGGAAAATTACTCATTGGAGATGCCCTCTGGTAATGTCTCTGCTGTATTTGGAACTACGTCCTGGGAATTTGTGTATTGTCTCTGGGACTGCCTCGTCTTTCACTAATTTCAGTGTCCCCACGTGTTCGTGAGAGCTCACGGGATTCACAGAATAGCGCCCACGGATTACTGAGCCTTCAAAATATTCAAATATTATTGGCGAGCTGTTGTGTTCCTAAACATGCAAACTTTAAATGCATCAACTCTTTGACACCTCATTGGAGAGTTCATGATCATTCAATGTAATGACCGACACCTGTTCCTCTTGTAAGACGAATTTCCGAGCATCTCCAGCAACTAAGAATACAAAATAGCTATTGTTCGACTTATGCCTGACACCTGCATGCACTGAGCTTAGTCGCATAGAGAGACATATTGCTCGAGTCATTATCAATAAGTGAGAATACAAGAGATTACAATAGGCAGCCTTTCCCTCACGTCAAAAAGGTGTGCGTACAGGTAGTCTAATACATTTTTCTGTTACATGAAATATTCTTGCTTGTTACTACAGGCTACATGAAATATTTAACAATTATTACTATTTAAATTGTGTATAAAGGTTCACTCTCAGGCAAGCATGGGTGTGAAGACCTGTCACAATTACTATAACTCAGTTTGTGATTAAAATATCAACATAACTCAAGTCTGTGTTATTAATAAGCTCTTGGTGCACCAATGGTATTAATTTCAGTATGCTATTGAAATATATTTAACTGTAGTTTAAAATATTCAGTATACAGGAATTAACCTTCAATACTATAGAGGCGCTTAAGAGTATCAGGGAAGAATTACGGAAACAAGTTGTTGCAAGAAAGTGCAAATTTCATTCAAAGATATCAGAAATGTGTAACTGCAGTCGGGTATCACTTCGAACTTCTATAACACAGGTTAGTACTCATGAAATAAAAACTATTATTGTGTGTTTGCTGTTATTGATCAGAGTTGTGCTAGTAGAAATGCCAGGGGATTTTGTCTATATACGGAACCGGGCACTGAAGGTAGCCTGGTCAAGCGCCGCCTGTGTTTGGCCGTGAAGGTAGATAAAAAACAATGAATGGTACCGTCAGGTATACAGAGCATGCTCCCCATGTTAGATGCCTTTCGTGAAAAAAATGTATCAGCACTTCCCATGGTTTCTGATTACGATATTTGGAATATTACATTATTTTCTAGTGTAGTGAAATCTCCTCTCCCTGTTTTTAAATGTTATCGTGTGATAAGTAGCAAAAGAAGTAATAAAATATGTCCTGTCAATGTGTTTTTCTAACATTTATTTAATTTTTAAAGTTTCTTCTTCATATCAACATGGATTACACGCATTGTTGGGATTCAGTGTTATCATGCAAAAGCACAGCCTTGAAACCAACTGATAATGAACCTATGAACAATCAACCTAATCTGATTGTTGTTGATGATCAAGAACCTCTACAACAGAATAAACAAATTTACTAAAGCGTAATCCATTATATCTAGAGAAAAGCCTTTAAATGCACAACGCGGCTGCGTGAACTGCGTATTTTCATATCTTTATGAAGTGGTAAGCGGAAAGTTATAAGGTTTGTTGTTGAGACAAATTTATGCCAGATACAAAATCATTAAAATCACTTAAAATAAACAATAAGTGCCTCATTTGCTTCAAATATTGGATCAATGCTCAATTTGTCTGTTATTTGTTCAATGTTAGCTGCCTCTGAATATTTTGTCGATTGAAATAACACATGCTGAATGCTTATTACAGACATTGCTTTACTACGTGAAACAGGGATAATAATTGTTGACAGGGTTAGCATGTTGGTCCTGTAATTTTTAAACAAAAACTTGAGTGAAGTTTAGTGTCGCTCCAAATCATGAGAGGTAGACAGTTTTTCCATACAGTAACCCACAATATGCAGGGAATTATCTAAAACTACCTCCGCGATTATTTCTGAAACGAAAGGTGCTATCAATGCGCTGTTTTCACCTTAGTTTAGATAAGAGCTCATCATTTTAGCACTACAAGAATTCCAACAATTATTAGAAAGTGTATTTTTAGCACAAGTATAAATTTTGCCCACAACTTAGGAAAATTATCAACAGTACGTTGCCGCTTATCCTGGATGTCTGTCTGGTTATCTATCAGCGAACACAATAAAAGAAAGCACGGCCTTCTTGCTAACTTCTTCACACACTAGAAATATGTCAACTTTTTCAGTATTAATAAACAGTACGTGTACTCTAACACATACACTACCATCTACAGCTATTATCATGAGGTATTTTTTTATAAATGAACAAAATTTAAACATAACGGTACACATACAGTCGCGGTAGGCAGGAATATGCGGTACATTTACAGTCTGTAATCTAAATGGTTAAATGATGCGGACAACTCTTTTAACATTTTCATATGACTAAAAAGTTTAGACCCATCTAGAATAAACTGAAAATGATATCGGTAATTTTCATAAACACAAAGGTATTGCGCCGAGTGCCTAGTGATTAAGGGAATTCTCTACAAAGAATACGAAAGTTCAAACCGCTATGTTGTAAACTACTTGGCCTAGAAGGAGGTTGACGTTCTGATCTCACCTAATTTTATTTTCTAGAAGTCAATAGACAATTTTCCATTTGATAAATACACGTTATAATAATTGTGGGATTCGTTGTATGGGCTGGGGTGACGAGCTCTTGCCTGAACTTTATTTTTAATAAAATAGTGTATCAATAGCATACATTGTTTTGAAAATATTTGTGAAGGTAGTTTTAGGTGAGTCATGCTATATTTGTACAATTAATTTTTATAATGATCTTCTATGTATACGCGAAATAAAGTTTGTAATAAGCTCCCCTACTCCAATGGCGGCTGATATGATTTTAGCTACTGAGACTTAAAGGAACTGTTAACATAAAATGTTTGGGCAACGGAACAATATTATGATGCTTTTTGAATGAGCGCAATGTAACACCATATAATGCAGCAATTTCATACTTTGGTATTCATCTTATTGATTTGTTTGAGAAGACTCAAATACGAACAAAATAAGAGTAGCTATCAGAGAAAAACTGCACCTGATACAGGCATTTGAACAGGTTTAAAATTTAGTATAAAATGATAATGCATTGCCGCTAATTCTTCTCCTCAAGTGTAATACTAAGAATGAACTCTGTACCAGGACTTATTTGAAAGGCATTTGGATGGGAAAGCTCGTTCCTTCTCAAGTTTGTTTGCTCGCACTTTTACACAGTTCATAAGAGGGGTGTCTTTATGTTAAACACTACTCTCTATCATGACTCTCGTGCAGAAGCGCTTTGCTTTCTCTACTGCACGAATTTCCGGCGTCACACTCTACTCGAGCCTGTGTAGAAAGTCTTAAATGTTCATGCAAACAATGGGTAAAGCAAAAGTTGTGCGTAATGCTTAGATATAAATAACAGCAGCTCTTTTGCCTTGCTGATTTAATTAAATAGTGCTTTTCTAAGGATTTTGTGCAGTTTGTTCTAGTTTTTCTGTTATATTCAGCAATTTTTACCCATAATTGAGCTTATGATGATATAAAAATAAAAAAAAAATACTGTAATTCAAATATAACGAGAGTTAACATTCTCTTCAAATTCAAAGTTTTTAAAGGAACATTTAAAATGACTACATCAGACGTTTCAGTTGTAGAAAGAAAAAAAAAATATATAATTCTCAACTTTATAGTAATTACTGACAGCATAAGTAGTTAACAGAATTATAACAATAAAATAAAATATAACGATCATTATAAAGTTTGCGAGTAAATTGTTATTTTTTTCTCTTTTCGTTTCTGGGATTAATTGCAATAATGTGTCCAAAATGGCAGAGAAATATTAAACAAATATTTTCGCAGTAAACATTACATGGTATAGGGCAAGAATTCAACACAATTATTCACGACTTCTGAATTTACTTTGGTTTTTTCTATTCATTTGTAAATATGCAAGTATGCTATATCCAGAAGGGATATATATAACCGAGGTTATAAAAGATGAAAGCCTAGATAACGTTACTTTTTAGAGACTGACTGGCATCGTCTCAGATAATGAGACGAAGAGGTCCGTTGATGACCTAAGTACTTACAGGTTTGAATGAAAAACCCATAAATAAATTTTTATTTTATTTCTTTTAATTCTCTTACTGTCACAGAAAACTTGCGGTATTTTTAGTGTTTTTTATATCAAACATCCGCATTTCAACAACGATAGAAAAGCTAAACATTTTTTATTGATGTAAATTTGAACGTTTTCTATCCAATGAATAGAAGAGATTCTGAAAATTCGTGACAGAAAAGTGATGGTCGAAATTGTGCTTGTTACATTTTTCCATCTGTACTGTTGGCAAGAATGTCAATACTGCAGAAATATCAATATTTTCACAAAAATAACGACGCTATGGTAAAACTTATATATTTTTCATAAAAATATGCTTTTCTGTAAATAGCTAAGGTTTACTGAAATTGTTAATTACAGCTCTATTTCAATAATAATAATAATAATAATAATAATAATAATACCGGCCTTAAAACCTAAAAATGTTTCAACATTATTTATTTTTACTAAAGGTAAATACATTATTTCATTCCATTATTGAAATCCCGCCACGAATGGCTGAGGTCGTTAAGGCGCGGAGGCATGGGGTTACGATTCCCACCTGGACCATCCTCCTTGGTCGAGGCATTTTCCGTTTTCCTCAGTCCTCATAAATGGTAAATGTCGAAAAAGTACCCTAAACATAAGGCTGGAATTTTTACTTCCTAAAAAAAATGCTGTTTCAAATTTATTCTTTCATCCCATACATCATTAGAATTCACAGTCTGTGATGCCTCAACAGTAAAAACGGGTGTTAAACACTACTAAAATGTATCGAAATAAAACAGATTAAAAGAACGAAGGCAAAATTATAATCCACACGCAAAATAGAAATAAATCATGGACATGCATATAATGATAGAATAACAGCATTCTACTTTTGAAAAAAAAAAAAAAAAAAAAAATGGCTCAAATGGTTAGACTGCAAAGCTGCAGTTTTCCAGTAAAATGACTTAATCCCGCAACCTTTAACTAAATGAAAAATGTTCTCTAAGTATATTATTCTATGCTTGATATATTATTTGTAGGCAGTTATAGACATTAGCAATTATAAAGAATGATTCTAGTTCCCTTTGCGGTCTGCCGTTTCAGTTACATGCACCAAACTGTGAAAAAGAATTAATTGTACTTACTCTTTGTCTGCAGTCACTAAGAACATGGGCTATTTGTCTGTTTAGCAGTCTCATACACTATAGCGCAAATAATTTGGGCACCTTCAGCTCTCTTAATAACAGGCACGAGAAGTAGATACAAGTAATCTTTGCAATAACGGCAACTTCTGGAAAATAAAGAATGCAGCTTATGTCGCATGGGAAACACGAGGATTACAATCGGAATTTTAAATAGTAAAACCAAACCAAAATATAAACTACTAAAATTAAAAATAAATAGATGTTTAACTAACGAAGTTATTCTATTCAGAATAGGGTAGCAAAATCATAAAATAAAACACATCGAAATCCTCCTTTGCAAGCTACAAATGTTTAAAGTTGGCTGATTTGTTAAAATACTATTACGAAATGTTATCTTTTGAGTGTATGTTAGCAGAATTCATTAACACTTTTGTAGCAAACTTGTTTTTGTTGTCAGAAAACAACAAATGTATACTTTAATAATAATAATAATAATAATAATAATAATAATAATAATAATAATATGGGTGAACATTTAAAAACCGTGGAGTTCAGCAGTGTCAAATGCACCCATCTACAAGTAAATTAATGTAATGAAAAATAAATTTTCAAACACTCCTCTTTAACAAATTCATCAAGCGCTACTAATATTTGAACTAAGCCCACGAGTGTGACAAATATAATAGCGCAATATGTAGGTAATGCTAAATACAAGGCACGGTTATAAAGCAAACAAATCAATACTAAATTCCTAAAGTTAGTATTATTATTTCTGAAAGAAACTAAAATGTAGGAAACTATCTCCATTTTAGAGGTAAAATACAGCACTAAATTATTAACGAAGAGTTTATTTGGGTTAGACGTTAGAGTATCATATTTAAATTTTTCACGGGACATGAAAATTCTTTTCTATAATTTATTTGACATTAATTACGAATTTATTGCTTTCTAATTTGTGCTTAATTGATCTTCATTTGTTTAAAGTAATAAATTCAATTATTTGTATTTACTTTCAAAAGGTATCAATGAATATTTGCCAAGACTTTTTATTTACATTTCTTCATTTTTATTTGTTTTGTACTGCTGAGAGAGTTCACGTATCTCATTCTGTTTCTTGTTTGTTGGAATGCCGAGATATGAAATAAGAAAACGTGCTAATTTAGCTCAAATATTTAGGTCATCTCATAGGAGATTTACTTTATAACACTTTTTAATATATTTCTTCAGAAAACTAAAAAATGGAGACAGAGAAAAAAAAACATATTTCCTTTCTATTCTTTATTTTGCATGATGTTCACTAGTGGGTTAAGCAATTAAGAAGGGAAACTTTGAGACACCAAAAACATTTAACCTATTACATAAAACAATGGATTTTGGGATCAAGGACTTCGCATTCCTTTTCAAAAGAGGAGTTACAAAATTTTCTCAGACAAATCGCTCCCAAAATCTAGACCTGAATCGAACTCTGTTTCGGATCCGGAGGCAAGCTGTTAACTTGTTTAATGAAGCCTTGGGTGCTGATGTGGACGATTAACTATGAAATATATCTGCATCACATGTGGTAACTTGTTAATGTTCACTCTGAAATGTAGCTAGGGCGTCATTGTTACTTTTGAAAGCAATCTCGTTAAGGTCAACGCGAACAGGTTTTTGGTCATTTCTGTCACATATGGAGATCATGGCAACAAAACTGTTTTCCGCGTAAGCACAGCGTTTTAAAGGTTAAACTAACTGGGTCACAAAACTTTCATAGAGATTAGTATATTAGATAAAAGGAACCTATCAAGATGTTCGTGGGAGAGATAAGCCTGCGAGACGCGCTGAAATACTGCTTTTATGCATCTATATACTGAATAAAATTATGGTGACTTTTCATTCAAAAGAAAGAAATTAAATCCAGCAAACTTTTGATTCTGAAAATAATATTCTAAATTATAAAAAAAGATTGATTATTTCTCACATAAACGTTTATTTACATCACAGAACCATTTTACAAGCAACATTTCAAATGTACCTAATTAGTGCTGAAACAATGATATTTTATACCTACAATAGGAAAGTAAAACATTTTACTTTTATGCAATTTACAAGATGATCGGACAGAACTCATCTCTGATTGCTTTTCATTTAGGGAAACATAACAACGGAATAGAATAGAGCAGGAAAACTTATAAAGTACAGGGTCAGCCAAAATTATCGCGAGAGATTTATTGCTTTCTGGCTACGGATTCATTTAGTGCATGTTGTACAGCAATAAGAAGAAGACGGAAATGTGAAAATGTACACTTCCTTCGCGGAACAAAGTTTGATCTGTTGACAATCAAATAATACGAGATTTTGTGAAAATGGTGGTCTCAGCAACGGAAAAGGTGTGTTGTATGCTGAAATTCCATGAGACTATGTCCATAATCGCAGTTTAATGTCGCTTTCGAGCAGAATGCGCGAAGGGTCCACCAACATGGTACATTTATGTACAGTTTAAAGATTCTGGTTGTCTGTGCAAAAGAAAACGAACATTTGCAGTCAATGTGCAGTGTATGCGACAATGCTGCCAAAGTAAAGAAACAGCTACAATTTTAGTTTCTTTCAGTGAAAGCATCTTTAATTTGTTTACTCTTTAGCTAAACCGAAAATGAAAAGGTTATTCACTACTCTTGAACATCAAATTCCAACTCTGCAAACTGCGTCACCCGAGTCCTTAACTATGGCAACCAGCCATGGAAGTTCCCAAAAGGACATGTTCAGACGATTCAATGCAAGATGGAAAGAAGAACACTAGACAACAAACTAAAAAGTAAAGTACAGAGAAGAAGGAAGATGAACCCATCAAACTTACTTTGGTTTGGATTGAATTGTTAGCACAGGAAGAGGAGGATATTTCGGTATTTAAGCCTTGCTCAAGATTGGCCCAATGGAGGCATCTCCGGGATGAAGGGCTGAGATGAAGGAGATATCGGGCAGCCAGATTCCAGGGCGGTGAGTCATTGTCGTAGAAGGGACCCATAATAATATTTCCCAATAGAATACCCCAATGCCGGCGGAGCTCTTCAGAAGGACCGCTTCCTTGCATAAACTTTTCTAAAGCGCAAACTATTGTCACACCGCAACCACCAACCTCGCCGGGCACTTTCAATCCTGTAACACAGCAAATGGAATGAAATGATATGAAAAATGGACAGCGGAAAATTCGTTAAAAGGAAAGATCACCGCCACGAGTGGCCGAGGTCGTTAAGGAGCGGACTCGTGAGCGGGAGGTCTGGGTTAGAATCCCGCCAGAACCGTCCTCCCTGACTGAGGTTTTTTCCAGGTTTTCCGCAGTCCTCGTAAATGGAAAATGTCCGGGAGGTACTCTAAACTTAGACCTCGAACGTTTCCTTCCTTAAAAAATCCTTTCCCAGTATATCATTTCATCTCGTGTATCGTCAGTGTTCATTTCTTATGATGCCTCTATCCGAATGCGAGTGCCAAAAGTGTTATCACCTGAACTACCCAGCTCGGTAAACCAAGGTTAAAAATGGAAATGGCGGGGGGGGGGGGTGGCACATGACAGTTGGGCCTACACTACAACGACCCAAGGCTATTAAAATGGAGCAGAGAGGAGGCTCGCAGTAAAGTTTGTTCGAAGGATCCCGGAAAGTGGTTGGTGTACAATAAACTAGGGCAACAAGTAAAAACAACAGTAATGTAGTTAGAGGCGTTCTCACATTTAGTAACTTGGAACAAATAAGTGTAAATGATGGATAGGAATTAAGCCCACCGAGAAAGCAAGTTCACAATACCTAGCTCACCTGTGAGTTCATTTGAGCTAGGTAGGAAACTTTTGTTCTTTAAGGGTCCTATGGACTATGTATATGCTATTCTTCATAATACGTATTTACGCGAATATAATGCGCATTTTTTGTCCAAATATAGTATTCAAAATTGTGGTGCGCATATTCGAGTCCAAATCCGTTCAGTAAGCAGTTGGCTGGTAACTTCATTCGAATTTATCGTTTATTACAATGCATTGCTGCAATTCTCGATTTCGTTACATTGATTGTTGGCCTATTATTGCATACAGTGTTTGAATAGTAGGTAGTTACGAAATGGAAGCCAAACAGAGAACATCTTATGATGATGCTTTCAAGCGAAAATTAATTATTTGTGCTGAAAAAATAACAGGAAGGAAGGAAGAAAGTTCAATGTAGCTGAGAGAGTTTGTAGTGGCAACAGAAATTGACATTATTTGCAACTAAAGCTAGTAGAAAGAAATTCACTGGTCCTCGCAAAGGAGGACATCCTGACATTGAAGAAAAAGTTCAGAAATTCGTACATGAAAGGGGGAAGAACGGGCAACCTGTAAGTAGTGACACTATAAGAAATAACTTTTTCTTCTTTGACCTACGCCAACTGCCCTGGTAACCACACGAGTGATGGACGTCAACGTGATCCAAGATGTAGCAATAGTCCACTTATAAATTCTATGTTCTGATCGTTTTATGAAGCGGATGGGCTTGTCTCTAAGGTGCCTTATAACAATGAGCCAAAATCATTTTTTTTTTTTTATGATTTTAAGTTTCAAATTTGGAGTGCGCATTACATTCAATGGCGCAATAGATTCGTGTAAATACGGTATATAGTTATTCTTTTGAATTTCTCAGCTCACACCTTATATTTTAGAAACAAAATTTCCTCATCAACACAAAGATAAATAAGTAATAACACATCTCTAATATTGTGCTTCAAAGCAAAGGAGTTAAAATCTCTATAGAAAGTGTGCGCGCTTTATAGTCAAATACCTGTTATAAAGTTATTTTATCCCAATTTATTTATTTAATTGAAATAAAAATACAAATGGCTGTTCAACGTTGGAACGAATATTATTGATTAATGCGTTAGAATGGAAGTTAATGACTTTTTATTTTAAAGTAAAGAAAGGGTAATACTTTTAAACACACTATTTTTCGCTACATGTTATGCATAAACGCAATCCAATTATGATGCAGTTTGGTGCGTATGACTCCATCCTATTACAGTGATTAATAACAAAGCAACCTCTCTAACAATAAGAGGGAGGGAGGGAAGTCTCAATGTTCCGACCATTAGGCCGAAGCAGACCACGACGTCCCGTGACGTAACGATGAGACACCCTTCCAGGGGATCGACCTTGCTATAGCAATTCCTCGTATACGTACATATGCACACATTGCCGCGATTTCTCCCCTCCCCTCCCTTTCTCCTTCTTCCTCTCCCTCCACATGGTGGAGATTACATGGCACACTCCACTCTCTCCTAAACTTATTACCAACTTGGCTCATTGCTTTACTGTTCGCTCTTTTCCTTCGCAGAAACTCTCCCGAGAGTGTAAACTAGTGCCGCATGAGATTTTCTTCATCGTAAGCCACGCGTCCAAACATAACAGGTAAGATTTAGCATTTCACTCTAGATATGCGTTTGTATTTCTATTTAGTTGCTACATAATCGAGGAATACGTGCTTTTCATTAATGCTTTCCATGGCAATTAGGTCAAACAATTGCACATTCTAGCTTGCTTGTATAATATTTCTTTTTTTTTTTCATTTTGCAAGTAAAAAATGAAACGTATAGCCTGTACTTTATTATAAATTATAAAGATGAAATGATTGTATAGAAAGATAAAGATTCAAGTTTCCAAATTTGGCTATGGTTTACATTTTTCCTAACTAACCTAACCTGCATCATGTTGCACCGAATATTCGATAGGTTAACTTTATAGTTTTGATTAGATTTAAGGAATGCATTTTAAATATTGTTACAGAGGGCATGTAGTGTAATTATATTTGTAATTCCAAAATTTACAACATTAAAGCATTATTTTATATTATTTTAATATATGTAATATCTTTCATTGATTTCCATTATAAAACTGTACTAATTCTAAATTTATTGTTAAATAATAGCAAAAATAGCCCTTTGCGTTTCACACATATAGATACTGCTTCCATATTTGCATTTCAACAACATTATTAAATATTTTGAGTTAGAGAGTCAACTTCAGTGTTATTGCTGCCTGGAATGTGTTTCTAAATAAACTTTTTTTTTCTCTCTCTTTAATGTGTCATTACTGCAGAACCTGTTTGGAAAGAAAAACACATTCCAGAGGGGCCTGTAAGCTTTACTTTTATAACAGTTTTTCGCCATTTGCCTAATTCGTATACTGAGCATTCAGAAAAATATTTAGAATGTTTATATGTATATATTTTTATGTTTTATTTATTATCGCTTTGACTGAAATGATCTTCTCGTGACGTCTATAGAGTATGAACTGAATACTATAGACGTAAGTCTGTGGGAATTGATGAAATGAAATGAATTCCAAGTCCTTGGGGCCTTAAAGCTATCTAGTATTCACCATCTCAGGGTAAGGGGAAAGCTCCGAAATAAAACATTACTCATCCAGCTTGACCAGACTGGGATTCGAACGCAGGACTTCCATATTAGTAGTCACAAACTCTAGCCCTAGACCACAGAGACGGCCATATAGAATTCTGTGTATGGAACAGGAGGTTTTCAGACTCTTTTGCGGCGTTGCGTAAGTCATGTGGCTGAAAACTTTATGATGTATAAAAAACTGTTTTGGTTTCCGGTGAAGGCCGAATCGAATGCTCTTGTAGCTCCATCGAACCTTCGATGAGCTTCTACTAAGGCTGAGGTAGCTATCAATGACTCCAGTGATGGAAGTCTATGCAGTTAATCATTTAAAAACTGTGATGTAAGGATTTCTAAAGCCAATCAAAGAATTCTGCACTTAAACAGCAGAGAGCAATGGTGTAGCTCATTTTCATACAGCGCACTGGGATTCGGCAGTGCATGATGAAGAGGAAGTTGAGGATGTTGGTGGAATGAATTGGAGGGGAAACAAGAGTACTCGGAAAATAGTACTGGTCATCCTTTATCTGCAATATAACCTAGTCTCCTAAGCGGAACATGGGAGATCTAAACACTCGATCGAGATATAATCATAGTATAAAACTGTAACATTTAAAATATTTGAGTTTGAGAAGACTAAGCTAGACCATTTTATGGTGATTACATTAAACCCTGTCAGAAAAACAACTCAGTCGACCAGTTTTATTTATTAGTTAACAATCTTCCAATGTTAGAGCATATAGGGTTGTTAATTAACAAATTAAAGAAATTATTAAGTATTTTTAAGACACCCTGTAATTTGATTACCAAACTTTTTCTACTCCTCTCTCTGTCTCCGTCTCGCTTTCATGTATAGCTTTTCTATCTGTTTATTAGTTTTCAAAAACAAAGTATAACCTGATTTTCTATATATACATATCTATCCATTATTATAATTGCTATTTATGAATTTGGAAGCATTAATAAATGGAAAATGACGCAGAAAATCTTTTTTCTGCATTATAACACGTCAAAAACCAAAATGGTAATTAAAATGTTTGTTCCACTTATATCATCAAATCAACCTATACAAAAATCATTGATATCCCTCCTACTCTGCACACGCACACGTACAGACACGCACACACCCAAATGTATGGTTTTGTTTATATAATCCAAGCGTACAAGTTAGAGATTATGACTAAAAATAGCATTGAGCATATGACCTTGAGACTAGCAATAATTCTTAGTTTATTCCTCTATGCCATATCTTGTTATGATCCCTAAACACCCTGTACAAAACACAATTTTTTTTTTGTTCGGTCTTAATAATTATTTGATAGTTATGCTGCAGTGACTCACAGGGTAAAATACCTAATCTGTGTTTATTTCTACTTGAAACATAACGAGTCCTTTAGAATATTTACTATTCCGAAAAGAAATTGCATTGATAACTCGTAATCTTTTGCGAGCTTACTGATTCTGTTCATATACTTTTTGAATGTTTGCAGACAAATTTCTTGCTTTAGACAGAAAAAAAATGGAAAGCAATGAAGAATTCGTAATTTCATTTATCTCTTGCATACATCTTTCACACAGCGAACTAGAAGAACAGCACGAAGTTTCCCAGTTTTAGAAGTGCAACAACCGAAACGCCGAATAGAACTAAAACTCACATAATAATTATTGAGGTAAACTACAGAACCAGAGCAATAATATAATAGTATAAACATTACGATAAATATTGGAGTTCAATATATGCAGCCTGGGATCGAATCCTGACTAACAGTCACGAGTTAGTGCAAAGTTTCACTTAACATTTTCATTTCTATTTTTCAATGATAAATATCTATAACCACAGAAGACAGAAAAAAAAACGCCCTGTTTCCTCTTATTCAACATTTTTTGTAATACTATAAAAAGTGCACATCAATATAACATTCTTCATACCTCTTATCACGTTATATTTATTGAACTTTTAATTGTTACAGGCTCTCGACAATAAAACCATTGCGGTTTTGGAGCTCTCTCGGAACACCTTTGTTCACAGAGTTTCTCCAATCTCTCAAGCATTATATCATCTTCCATATCTTGTAACCATCTTGTCCCCGTTACTTACAACTTTCCTTTATACTGCTCTTATTGACGATATCTACTTTTCATCTGACACAACATGTACGTTTTTCCATTCTTCATATCAACTTTATCAATACTTTTTGAACGATTTAATTATTGTAAATATTACTATCTATTGACACTGTGCACGAAATGTTACAATTGGTTATAAAATTTAAACTGAAAATTTATTAAATGTTCAACCTCTTAGGAATGCTGAAGGTATACAGTTCCATTTCGGGTGCGTTTGCGTCATACTGCTAATGTTTTTGTGTTGTTCTTATCCTCAATTACCCGGTTACCTCATTGTATTGCCGGTTTTATCTCCAGTGCTCTTCATTCGCTCCTTAAGTACTAACGACATATGCTAATGTTTATACACGTAGAGGTATTGTTTGCGCTTTTCGAGCAGTGGGGCCCAGATTCGAATTCCATTGGTGTTAGTTTCCCGAGGCTTTCCCTCAGTTCTTTAGTTGAATGCCTCAGAAACTTTGTTTACAAAGTCCCCTGCACTTATTCATCAATTTATCATCTATCATCCATTTTCGGATACAATAGATCTTCTGGTCGCGGTGCCATGATTATAATAATAATAAAAAACTTCCTACACAAGAAACTAAGATGTCCTAATAATATTTATGTCTTTTCATGTTCTAAGCTTTCAACTTAACAGCTTACAAGAGGAACCAATAGTACAGGCTTTTGGAGGATCAGGTAACTTGTCCCAAGCAAGTTTTGAATGTTGCATCCGCTGCCAGCCCACATAGAGACAAGAAAATTAACCTAACATGGAGTGAGCGATGCATATCTTGCGTTAAAAGATCCACCGTTTTTACTGTCTGAATTTACTAATTATTGAAAATGTTACAGATTGTAAATTCAAAAGTTAAAAAGTAATATATTTTAATAACTTAATATCTATTCGTATTTAAGAAGCAATTCTCTGTGTATTTATGGAACTATTGTTTAAAGAGCTACAATGGGATAAGCATTACTATAAGATATATTTAATGTAAAGTTAAAAATTAATGTTCTATGCAAATGGTGAATATGGCGTTAGTATGATAAGTATGTTAGCCAGGCGAAACGTTGCAAAAGACAATGCTATGCCTCAGCAGCTTTCATTAAATTAATTCGCAATACTTGAAACAAAAAATGTCCTTTGCACGTATAAGTAAAACTTAATGGCGAAACTTTTAAAGATATTACAGAACAATTCATATTTATTGCTTTCAGTAACAACGATCAAGGTTATGATACGGTAGATGTCACTCTCACTGATGCTCGTGACCTCTGGGGTTACTCAAGTGTACAGTTTCGTAACATCCGTCGTGAAACAGAGGTTCTGATCCACTGCGCGTGGGCATTGAGGTCTTCCATCGTAAATTACGATTGCAAGAAGGTTAACGAATTTTAATAAATCTACAATGTGACGATCAGTTATCCATAACTTTGCCATTTCTCATGCCTGGTTACCTCTCTAGAAAGGGTCTTTAATTTCATCGCTTCGTATTGCCTCTTGTAGTTCTGCAAGTCATAGTAACTTAACCATTTATTATTTTAGATTTACATAAAAACTCTAGTAAATCTGCCTTTATTTTTAGCAGTTTTGGAAATAATGCACCATTTGGGCCCAACGGCAGATTTGTATATTTTAAGCGAAGATAGAGGAGTTAGTTTCTCTTCTCTGCTTTCGTCACAATATTGATGATGATGATGATGATGATGATGATAATGATTACACGTTTTTTTAACTTCCAAAAGAACTCGACCCATTGGTCTCTCAGTTTGTACGCATCTGTCTACAGAGAATGGGCTTTATTCTGCTGATTATTTCATTCATTCCATTGCTATATCTCCCACTGTAACGCTTTCCATTGGATCCGGTTCATTGCCACGTGTTTTATTTATCCCCAGGTTTCCCCACAGATTCTACCTCCTAGATGACGGTCCTTTTCCAGGAATTTTTTGTCGTTTGGTCTCCTGCTACTTTGGGAATTCCAATCTGAAGCCTCTTTTCACAGCTTCTTCCGGTTTCCATGGGGTGTGCGCTATCCATTTCCATTTGCAAGCCTGAATCTCTTACTGAAGGAATTGCTGCTCTGTTACTGCCTTTAATATGGCTTCTGGGCATCATATATTCATTATCGTTCGCAAATATCTATTTATACATGTCTGCAATCCGTTTTTGATTCCTTTTGTCATCTTCCAGGTCTTTCAGGCAATATAAGGGAACAGCAAGCAATACGTTATTGTTGAATATTGCTTGCTTTTACGAAAAATTTTTCCTTTTCCTCCTATACTGGGAATGATTTGATAAAAGCTCTATTTGCTTTTCGTGTCACTTTCTTCTGTTTCCTCTGTGATGATGATTCTAAGATACAGGAAGGAATCAACCTGTTCAATTATATTAATTTTTATTATCAGATTTACGTCTACTTTGGAATTAAACCCTTTTTTTTTCTTTTTTTTTTAAGTTTCACTTTCAATCCGGCATGCTAATTATACCAACTTAATGCTTTTGATTTTGAGCACCATAATTATTGTATTTGTTTTTATAGAAAATGCTGCAAAATCATTTAACTAGTGCAATCATGACAGGCTGTGCATCTTCTACGCTGAGATCAAATGCCCTAAATAAACGATACGATGTCAAACGTTTTATGTGAACTACATGTAATTAGGATTCGTGTTAAAGTGTGTATAGGGATTTTAGTCCCGTTGTCGACCTATAGGAGGAGAATATTAAATTGAAATAATTCGTTTTGTGGGGTTATACAAGAATAAAATTCAATATTTAATTAAAATTAAAGTTTACCATACGTTCCAGTACGTTTTCTCCAAAATTTATGGAGTTGGTTGGAAACGCGTAGTGGCATGTACTAAAGGTCCAACCACGCATGAAATTACCTTACAATCACAATCACAGAAAAATGATCACTAAAATAAAGCTTACGCACAATATGGCTATGAAATAAAAGTCGCAACAACCGAGTTTAACTAGAAATGTATTTGGTTACACAAGCTCTGCGAATGACCCAAATAAATTTAATCTTCATCTCACGTTCCAATTTCCATGTGCATCCCTGTCTGCGTGATTCCTTTGCTGCATGACCTCTCATATCTCTCTATTATCTTCTGCTCAGAATCTGTTCTAATGTCTTCTTTGGTAGCCACGTTTCTCAGCTTCTTAAATAATCATTACACTCATCTACCTGAATCGTGGATTAGCAGTTTAAATTTTCTTTTTTCCCTACTATGCTTCATATCTATAAATACGCTTTGTTACGCATATAACTTTTAATAGCTTGCATTATTAGTGTTCTACTCTAGCATTCAAATCACCATGGATTATTTAATATACTAGCATTGAAATCTCCAAGCATACTCATTGCAGTTTTAGATAAACATATCATTTTATACTGCTATGAAATAGCAATAAGGTTAAAATATTATTAAGTCACATCGAGAAGTACGATTCCTTTTGTGGTGCCTGGCATTTGCATTAGTTTCCTTTGTTCATCATTCCAACTAAAGATAACAAAAACTGCCCGATAATAATGATCTATAGAATTTATCAGTTACATAAATATGTTTCGTTTCGTCTTCTGTTGAAAGTATTTCATGCCTTTCTGCACTAGGAATCTCAAACATAGCTAGAAAGGAAGAATCATAGTTGAAAATTTCGGGTCAAGTTCAGTATTCAGTATTCAGCTCTAATCAACTGAGCTACCGTATCCTCCTCCAAGTACGGAATCATGAGCCTCTCTAGTCTGATTCTATACACCCCGACAACCTCCCTAATGCTTCTCTACTGTGAGAGATTAATTCCTTAAGGGGAGACTCGAATGTTAGCAGTACTCTAGTTTAACCTTCAATACACGGAGGTTTATAGTTCTTTTACATTAGCATGTACAGTTCATTAGCTGGAAAGAAAGAATAACAGCTTACCATGAAAGCTAAGGATCTGTGGTTCGAATCTAGGCAGTGACCCAATTTATCAAATATGTTTCTACTTTTCCAAGTGATGTCCTACACATGGCTAGTGTGAAAGAACAATTTCCATATATAAATCTCAAATATAGACTAAACAATGAATTACCATTATTATAAAACACGCAAAGATAGTTGGTAAACACTGAAATGCAACGATTTCAACGTTACAATTTACTAAATCTGCATTACAAGGAAAGTAAAAGTCGTGCAGTTTGTAATAGTTACAATGACGTGCACCTCATTTGTTATTTCAAAAATAAACCTCAAAGTAATGTAAACATTTTTATTTCCAGATGAATCTTGGTTTCAACTTTTTAATTGAGTCATTCAAATATTTCTATTGCTCACCTATGCGTTATCAAAATCCTCAAACTTTTACACTGTCTATCTTCACAATTTCTCTTATCAGGATCTTTCTTTCTTCCCTTCTCCTTATTTTTCTAGTAGATAAAAAAACATTTTAACGTAGAATATTTGCGTTTTAACTTTAGATGCACACCGAAAGGTTCATCAGTGATAAACTAAAATAAAGTAAACACACACGTTAATAATATATTACGGAAATATCCGTAATTTAAGAGTTATAAGAATAATTAAAGGCAAAAAAACTCCCAAGTGCTAAGGAACGCACGCAGTTTAGAATCCATGTCGTCAGGTAATTACGCCTCAAACTTAACTTAAACTTTCCAGAATAATAGCTCTTCAATTGTTCTCATGATGCTTTTCTCTTGTGGGAAGGAGAATCTCGCATGAGCGCCGTGGATTCCAAATTAGCAGGCAGACAGTTAACTACTAAATCATGGAATAATGGCTGTATAGAACGCGTGTAATTCTCTTGTTAATCAAACAATATTTATTTGCGATATTTGTAAATGAAGCTTTAGTTAAAAATATTACATATTTTTATTTAAATATTAAGTAGCTAGACTGCTTAAAACCCATAAAACATCAACCACCATAGGCACAAACACACATAATTTCATTTACTTTGATCTCCTTAATTATTCCTTTCAGTATACTTGTAATTAAAAAATAAACACTGAGCATTGGTTTCGGCGACTACGCTCGTTGAGGAAAGTGGTTGATGGACCAAGGGATCGCAGGTTCAAGCCCAGACTCAGATATTTTTGTCTATGGGACAATCCATCTCAAATCGGACAAGACGTGTACAAATTTACCTTATATTTGATAAATTCAATAATTATTATTAATATAAAGTCAAGAGAGAACAATTTCTACAAAATAGAAATCCCTGTTCTCAATAGATTTCGATACATAAATATTTGGTATTTTAAGAAAAATTGCGACTGGGAAAATAAATATATCTGGAACTATATACTGCAGAAACACAAGCATTTCCTCCTATGTGAAGTTTTTTAATGGTATATATTCAATATTTCCTTATTTATCCAAGAGGATGTCATTTAATATAAATATATTTTATAGAGCTACTTTAACATTAAAATATTTAAATACACGTTAAAATATTCTAATTTAAACATGGAATAATTACACTGGGCAACAAAAAAAATACTTTTTGAATGTTTCGAGCACTTCATGAGGCAATTCCTACTAATTTTGGGTTGAAAAAAACAAATATGACAATGAACATTTTTTATTAGCTCTAGTTTCTATGATCTACACAAGGTGGAAGTATTACATATTAACGGATTGAGAGAAAAGGATACATTTTAATTACATACATGCTAACAACATGAAAGTGCATTTGATATTTTTAACTGGTAATTACATGCTAAGAGTTCTAAATTGCTGGAAAAATACTTCGCAGATAGTCGTGTCTGAAGAGAATCATGTGGTAGCCTATTGACTTCGTCGTCTTTTAGCTTGCCTCTTGTGATGGAGTTCCGCAGAATCCCTATACAAGGATCAACAGTAATCCGCAAGCATTACTTCATTCCAACGGCCCTGATATCTTTGTTCCATAACAGAAATGTCCTGATGGAATCTCTCCCCATGTTCATCACTAACAGCTCCACAACTAGGAGGGAAAAAGTCTAGGTGGGAGTGGAGAAAATGGATCTTAAGGGACATGTTGCATCCAAGGTTACGGTATTTTTGCAGGAGCACCGTCACCAAATGCTTGTAGTTGTCATCTCTTTTGTTGCCTAAAAATCCATGAACAACACCCTTGAAGGCTTCCCAAGCTTCCTTTTCTTTCCCCTCCAAAACTTGGCCAAATGCAGGATCCTTTACAAGTTCTCTTATTTGTGGTCCGACAAAAATGCCTTCCTTAACTTTTGCATCACTTAATTTCGAAAATTTCTCTCTGATGTACTTAAAGGCCCGTCCTTCTCGGTTCATAGCTTTGACAAAGTTTTTCATCAAAGCAAGCTTGATATGCAGGGGTGGAAGAAGAACGTCTTTTGGGTCCACAAGAGGCTTGGCAGTCTTTAAAAGAGGCGTCAGATTGCATTTCTGTGAGGAAAATGTTATTTCACCACAAATATAACAAAAGTTATTCACCATATTTACACATTTTCGTGGCATTTTTACAAATTTTACACTAAAAAAGCACTCGCGAACCAGAAATTTTGCATTAATTTGAGTAGAAACTACATGTAATTCACAGTCACAGCAACAGTATCTATGTTTATGACTTACAAACAGCTGAAGAGCATTTGTGTTTTGTTATTTGACAGGTGTGCCAACTCCCCCAAAAAATTCCCCTAAATTTAAAATCTTCACTCTAAAAAATGAAATGTCACTTTATCTTCAAAACAAGAGCTAATCTATCATTTTTATGGTGATTTTTGAATTCAGCAGATGGAAATACATGTAAATTCACTATTTTAGGCCCGAAACATTTTCATTGTTGCCCAGTGTTATCAGTGTTTCAAAAATATAGTCCTGTATCAGAAACAGCTTACAAAAGCTAAAACTTCTTATGAAAATGTATCTTTGCGCGCGGTGGAGAAATGTTGGTATACAGCACATGCGGTCCTTCCTGTTGAGACGTGAAATCGCTCTGTAGTTAACTCCTCCTGCACGACTACACTCAATCTGTTCACTAGAGAAAATGTGCGCGAGCGGAAGGGATTTGAAGCAAATCCTGTTTCACCAAAATTGTTTTCTCGCTTCCTGTTTGAGATACCGGTAATCTAAAAAGCGTTATCTTATTCTATAAATGAGATAATTGTTCTATAAATGAGAAATCAACATGAATTGTAAAATTATTTTAAATTAACTGCAAGATGATGAAACAAAAGGACGAAATAATATTTAATAGAGGGTTATTTACGCTGAAAGCTTATCAAGAAATTTCACTCATTATAAATTTGGTTTGTATTCTGAATAATTTCAGCATTATTCATTTCGAAAACTAAAAAAATCATAATTTAATACCCTTCTAGTATAAAAACTATCAATGATAAATTGCCGATATATACTAGCATTTTGCATGAAGCTTATTGTCTACAAGTTCACAAAGTTTTAGTTAAATATAAACACAAAAGTAATTTTGTTGTCCAGTTTCAAATGGGCTTAGCCCCATGTATTGCTTTCTGGCCGGATGTCGTGAGTATTGCTGACAATTTACCATGGAGTCCACGGTTGTGTTTTTTCTGCTGTAGTTACATCATGTTAGGTACTCGATGCTTTGGAAAGTGCGAAACCGCCAAATTAATGCCTGCAGTGGTTATAATAATTATCCTTGTAACTCTCTATTTCATAACGACAATTTTTATAACATAACATATTTTCTGCTAAAGATATGACATCAGTTTCCTATCCATTACAAGTAACATGCTAAGCACATTAATGCATATTTTAATTTTGAATGTACGAATGAACAGAAAAGAGAGGCATTTAGGCATTGCAGCAACGCTGACACTGACAAGTAGGTCAACAATTTTTTAATTAAGCTCTTATTTACATTCGTTTCAACTTGTTAGTCAAGTCAAGAGTTATTTTTGCCTCACGCATGCGCACAATACTAGAATTTTGAAACAAAATGAGCCGCGGTGTCCTCAAATATAGTAAGCTTTTCATGTGCTGCCAGATCGTTGCGTTTGCCTTAGAAGAATGGGAAAATGAGTTCATAGATTGTCTAACTTCATAAATACACTTTCTGTAGTAATAGAGCGGTAGTCTCGGCTTTCAGGTATCCAAGAACTCGCACATGACTGAATAAATAGCTTAGACACTCAGCTTATATTAAACGCGCAGAGCTATCACCAGAAGATCAAATTATATTTCCGCCGCAGAAGCGGTAAACTTAACCATTGGCGTTTGCTTTGCCAAACACCGTTAATGGAAACAGTGTAATGGTGGTAATATGATATATTACATTAATGTAAAAGAAAAGAGTCAACGAAACTTTTTGTTTTCTTATTCCAAACATTTCAATATTTGATTCAGAAACAGAAATGAAACTTTTTCGCATGTTAAATCTGTTCTTTGGATTTGGGGATTATTATTTTTGTAGCTTATAATTTAAAAGTCAAAGGAAGCTGGATTGAGGGCTGGAGATGCTATAAGTTTTCACTCACCATTTCACTCATGTGACATCATCTTAAAATCGACCAATGAAACGAAACAAAATTTTGAATTTAGACCAATCACAGCCTGGTTATGCATTGAAATTGTCGAAAAAATTATCAAATACATTTTATCATGCCACATGCATTTTCTTGTGGTCAGTGTAGACAATTCTATGCCTCCACTATATAATTCCTGAACAAGCTTCACTAACCACTTTTGCAAGAGGCGGTGGGGAGCTATTAATAGCAACAAAATCATGGACAATCGATAAGCATAACGCAAAATGGAGGGTTCTTCAAAGCATTTTGGTGATGTCAAATGTGAAAATTGATCGTATCATTAGGAATTCCAAACAAAAGAATACAAAGAAAAACAGAGACACTATATTTTATCATTCTTTTTCTCAGTTGGTATTATAAATTCGAGCGGTAGCAAAATAATCGACTTTTGTCCATTTCACTCTCACCGTTTCTGAATAGAATACACATTTATAAGTGTTAATATTCTGTGCGCGAATTTCAAATATATATTAATTTTATTCTTATTCTATTTATGAAATAATCCTTAACCCATATTTTGCTCTTCTCTATTGGCATTACTGACAATCGTCATTCTTTTGTTGCAAGATTGTAAAAGATTAAGAACAAATTTAAATTTTGTAAGCCAAATTTAGAGGAATTATATTTAAATTCTTATTTTATTCGAGAAATAGTCCTAATAAATTTCACTTGAGGTTCTGAGCTTTCCAGATAAATTCATTCACTACGTTCTCAAACCCTCTCGTGATATTACTAGTGATAATTCTATCCTAGAGCGCGACATGAACGGTAATCAGTATGAACATCTGCAGATTCAATGAGCACCTGTACATTGTCTTCAAACTGTTAGTACAAATTACTGCACTACAAGCTTTGTTCGTTGATGCACCCCGTAAGCTGTTGCAAATCAGAATTACATAGTACACGAATACTCAAATGCAACTATTCATATTTGAATCTGCCTTGTGAGTGAAAACACATTTGACCTGTGACCTTGGGTGAGAGTGCCACTAACGTACAGCAGAGAGACTGATTTACGGCGGGAATATAATTTGTGACGATGTTCAGAGTAAAAATGGATTAAATCAGAAGTATTTTCATTTCCAATTCCAGAAACTACGTTATAAACTCATATTTTCAAAATAAATATATATTTTTCGTTAATTTCATAAGTGCACTTTTTGCATTCACATTTTCAAAGTAAAAAATGGCTTCGAAAATAAAGTTGCTGCCTCGAAGTTAATTTCTACTTCCTGGTTCAGCATTATGGATACAATATTGAAATAAATATTATTGTTAACGATTCCATCATCACTCTCATTAAGATGGGGCAACGAAAATCTCTAGCGGATTACATATAATCTGCTAAGATTTACACAAATGGTTCTATCAATAGTATTCGTGTGCAAAACACGCAGAATGTCCGTATACCAGCGAAAAACACCAATAATTGGCATTTCAAGGATGGCACCTTAAAGCATATTCGGATAATTAAATAATAAACAATTGGAAAATGTTAATTTGGTATTTCGATAAAGGAGGACGTTTAAGATATTATAAAGTGTTATATTTTTCAAATAAGAATGATACTTTCACAAAAATCGTATGGCAGATATAGTATACATTTTCCCCACCACAGTTTCATAAAATTTTAACAATACCAAAATAGAATTAGACAATATATAAACACCTCAGGTGAACCACAGGTATGGAGTATCTCTACAGGTAGTGGGAGATATGAAAATAAACAAAGTAAAAATATAATACTCCAGCTATACACAGGAGCAGTTCAGTAGGCTAATGCCATACGACAATGACACTATCGGTGGGCGCACGAGTGATTGTCACGGACGACAGCCTCTCAGTAGAACGCAGTCGATTCCTCAACAAATTATTAAATACAATGATATAATCAAATAAATAAATTCTGAAATGTCGATTATCATTTGGTGAATTTCTTTAGACATTTGTTGATGAAATTTCCTTTGAAAAATTTGATAGCATGTGTTTTGATCAGTTCCTTAAGGGTGAGAGGAACTTTTATTTACAACTTTTTCTCCCATCTTTTATAATAATCTTTCCTAGACACTGAACACAAATGGAAAAAAGTCTATTAAATATATAAGTGAACAAAAACAAAATATAGTTATGGTGATATATCAAATTAAATTAGCTTTCAATTAAAATTTTTCAGTAATGCATTTCTTCGAAAGTTTCTCAATATTTTGGGGTAGTATGTCTTGCGCCACGCTAATTTTATGTTATTTATAACTTTCACTTGGACACGACGCCTTGTGATTAGATAAGGAAGCTTAGTTCCCTTTTTGTGTATTAATTTCTTGTGAACAAAGCCAGATAGCTACTTTATTCCATTTTGCGTAGATTTCTAACATACGATGATTAATAATTGTCCCAAAAAGCAGTACGCTTAGTTCGAAGACAATTTAAGACAATGTCCCAAACATTTACGATTCCAAAGTTTTTCATGATATATGAGTAAATGAACAAATTTCATACGGTTCAGTGCAAAAAGCTACACACATGGAGACCAGGTGATACTGAAAATAAGTGAAAACTTACGGAGTGGATTCTAAATAGTATGTAACGTTTTTTCTTTAGCAATACTTTTTCCATTTTTAAAAGTTCATGCAAATTCATTTTATATATATATATAATATTCCGCTCCATGAAGAGGTCTTGTGTGCTTATAATCAACTCTCATTTTTTCTTTATCCTTTAAATTAATAAGTTTTATCCATACTTATAAGAAAACGTTGATAGGATGTGACAATGCTTTTGCGCCCGGTTCCGCAGAGCTAACCATAAGAAAATTTTAGTTCATCTTACTCAAATAGGATTTAGCTACAATACTTTCGTTCTGTTAGTAGACATTCATGCATTATTCCAAGATGAAGTTATTAGCAATATTGAGTGTCCCTCACGACCTCTCGATTTAGAACTGTGTGACTTCCATCTTTGAGGAACTTAAAGAGGGAAAACATTTTGTTAACAATCTTCCCAGCGTAATTATTATATTTAATAATTATTTATTACGAAGGTTCCGATCGAAGTTTTAGCCAACAGGATCTACCGGCACACATGTCGAGAGTACAAGTGCTTGGTGTGTTGGGTCTACTGAAGCAACCATCCGCATAACATAAGACAATTAAAACTCGCTGCCAGAGTCACTAAAGCTTAGCAAAGGTACGGGTTATGCCGTTTCCATTGCGGTATTACGTAACAAGTGCTTTTCAGCTTGTCAAGAATCCCAACAGAGACACTGAAGCAAGCTGCAACATTGTAAATCAAGCGAGAAAAACATTAGAAAAGGAACATCGAGAGAAAACAGGAGGTAGTAACTATTGCTTTATGTAACTGCGAAAATAAGGAAGGGAACGCGGCGTTAGGAACAGTGTTAGGGTGCAGTAAATATCTGAAGTAGAGCGTTACCTAGCACGAGGCAGTTTAAGCTATAGCTATAATAACAAATGTCTCACACATTGTTCACTTCTTCTTTTAAATACATTTCGTTATATTACAAAGCAGTTACAGCTTTCTCCAGGCTCAGCAAAACAATCTGGTGAAAAATGCGCTTGATGATCGTTTATGCAAACCGCCTGAGGGTTTGAATTTAAACTGAGCATTATAACTGATGATTATGACTGGCATGTAACATATTTACAAAATGAAAGTTTGGGTGTATTCCTTATAGCGTGGGAAGAGAGAAGAGATGGCTCACGAAGTTTTACAGCTATAAATAGGTTTTCACAGGAATTTACTCCTCTTGTTAGTTTAATCGAAATTAGTTCTACTAAGGGGTAAGAGGTCCTTGCTTGTGAACTTACATAAAGGTTTATGTTGAGAAATAGGGAAATAAATACAATAAAATGAGCTAAAGTGTGCCATGTGGTAGACAAAGGAATGCATTTTACTTCTTATCGATAAAACAACGAGAATTTTATATAGATTAAAAAGAGAAACGATGAAATATGGGTAAAAACAATGTCAGATTATAATACTCTTCTTAATTTCGAAATAACAACATTGAAAATCGAAGTAATAACGTGTATAAATGCATTTATTGTTAGTTCAAAATAGCTTTATATGTATTAATAGATTGTAAAGCTGCATTTAGAACTAAATTTGTTATAGAAAAGATTTAATGTTTATGTTCATAACAGAACTGTTAAGGAAAATATTTGTACATGACAAACCAGTGAAATTTACAGCTGGGTACATAAGATTTGACAAAGAATAGGACAAGAGAAAAGAGAGAAGCTAAACACCTAAAACTTATTAAAGTTCAGGATAAACTGAAAAGCACGGAAGAATAAGAGAACCCTAAACAACACAATGAAATATAAACTTAACAAACGGAATAAATAAACCGAAACCATAACACATTTTTTACAAATGGAAAATCTCTATGAAGCATTCATGAGCTTTTCTTACACGAGTTTAAAATACCGTCTTAACTGAAAAGTTCAACTGTCATCTTTTTATTTCTAAAATTAGAAACAAATACATTTCAGTCATATATTTACTTAATATCTTAAATTACAAAACATTTTACTCAGTAAGTCAATAAACATTTCCCTTTAATGCTCACCAGTTTATTGGTTTATGAGTTGGTCGTCATCTATTCTGCAAACTGTACGCCATTTTTCATTTGTGTTATCACTAGCTATTGTTACTTTACAAGCAGTGTACTCAGTATTTGCTGACACGCAGGGAAATTAGGTTTAATAGAACATTGTTATTTTTGTATAAAATGTAATGCTATAATTTAAACACATGACTATACTATTATTGTATTTAAAGACATTTAGTATTATAATTCTACAATTTGTTATTTGCAATAGATAAGCGGCTACACATTATGTTGTACCCTGTAGTTCCTATACACAGCTACATTATAAAGACCATGGTGTGAGGTTATATCAACATTGTAGAATGTTGACATAGTATGGTTTATGTAACACGGAAGTGAAGTGAGAAAATCTTAAAGCATCGAGATTGCATGACCTAAACTTCCACTTTTATGAGTTGGGACAACAAACTTCCGTTTGAAAGTAAACAGGTTTCGTGCTTTAATATGAGAAAATTATACGGTTTGTAGAAATATTAATCATTATGGGTTTATCAATTAGTTTATAAAATATTGCTACAGTTTCAGAATTTCATATGTGATAATTTATTAGAAGTGGTTAATTTCTATGATACAACCAAGACAAAAAATGAATGTTCAAAATTATGATATTAATTATAGGGAACGTAAAAAGTGGCAGTGGAATGGACTGGAAAGGCTTGGCAGAAAGATAACAGATAAAGGCTGCATCGGGCAACAGCACAAGAGCGACCATATTACGAAATACCAGGTTTTTCAGGTGTTGTAGCCCGTTTCATGACAGCTTGTGGGTCGACAATCAGAGCGGTAACTCCCGGCGAAGGGGATATTATATCCGCGCTACTGATTCAAGTTCTTGCAACTACAACAACGGTTACGATGAAAAAAAGCATGTACCTTAAGACAAGAGATATTGGAAATATTTTCCTTGTACGTCCACACATAGCTGACATATTTTTAGAAACTTATCAACCACACACATTAGCTCATCTTTCAAAATTGCACTAACTTTAGCATGATGTTTTCTTTTAGTTATAAATAGTGGAAGTCTGTTTCATACACTTAATTTTTTTAACTTGTCCCATTAATAAAAACCACAAATTTTCAATGTGTCATTTCTACACTTATGGTATTCTTCGAAAAGATACGCCCTAATAATCTATATCCACACACACACACACACACACACACACACACACACACACACACACACACACACACACAGCTTTTCACGTCTTGCAAAGAGGTTTTCGTGTATAGAATGTATATATTTCGTACTGCAATACCAGTTATTTTGCGTCGAAATGTGACTACTTAAATGGAATCATGCTTCATTATAAAGAATGTTAAGCTTGAACTATTTACAATTACTCTATCGTTAACATTTCATAATATGTAATTATATAAATTTACCGGAATATCAGAATCACATGTCTGCAATTCGTGAATAACAGTAACCTTGTATACTTTAAGTTTAAGTTGACTCAATTCTGCAAGATGAACTGATACACTTCTCTAAAAAGATGCCAGCCAGATACACGTGGATGTAGCAACACACATTTCCAACTTCTCCTCTAATAATGTACGTACTTATTCTCATTATAATTGCAGTTGTAAATGTGAGAACTTGAAATCAGTTGCGCGAATATTACATCCGCTTCGCCTGAAGTTACCGCTCTGTACAGCAAACAGCCGGCTGTCGTGAAGTCGGTGACTAAATCATGAAAGACCGGTAGGTACATTGCATGCGAAATATGTAGAAGAAATAATATCAAAAGAATATCGTTAATAATAAGAACGAGAATAAGACAGAGGGGAAAATACACGAATAGAGGAAACTGTCAAAAAGTCTCTAATAACTTGAAGTGATACTCAGATTTATGTCTGGTCAGCATTTGTACATTTATAGTGAAGTAAGCAACGAAAATATTTCGCTGCTATGATTGTACTCAATCCTTCTGTCGATGAACCATCTTGAGCTATTAAGGCTGTTGGTATCAAACATTAAGCAGTAAATTAATTCAAATAACTTTTACACGCGCTGCAAAGAAATTGAAAATAAATTGAAAATGTATTATTTCAATGCTTTCTTAATGCCGCTCAGCGAAATGCTAAGATACACTCGCATTGAGGAAATACTTTTAACAGTGAGTCGTATTTAGGAGATCTCTGGTAGTTGAAGTAAAACTTCGGAAAACGTCACACTCGGGCATATTTGTTAGGAAGCAAACATCCCGTCATCTCAGCCCATCGATGATAACATTTGTTAACACTTTTAAGTCATTATAACGGATAAAGATAAGAAAAATATAACCAGAGACAAGAGTGGCGACGTAATTTAGTATAATTGAAAGATTAGCACTTTCCCAAAGCTATTTCTATTATTTGATGAGATTTTATAAAAGAAAAACAAGCATTTCACGAGCACTGGTAGAAACCGCCTCTCATTAGTAGAATCTGTAACATAATAAAGTTAGGTAATGCCAAGGGATTGCTTTTATTCACAAAAACACGTTTAACTGACACTCTAGTTGAGAAAAATGAACTAATTTCCATGATAAGAAATATACAAGAGAATTAAGCTTGCTTTAAATTATTCCGTCTCATTCATTTGCATTTTTATAAAAGTTATCATGAGATGATAAGCAAAGGATATTTATAGATATTAGCATTGCAAAAGAGTACAAAACGTTCATTTTTATAATGTAATATAGAAGCGTTTGCAAGCCTTAAAATTATTATTCAAGCGGAAGATAAGAACAGACGTAACAACACATTGTTACAAAAAGAAGTGAAACCTCAGCTTAGCAGTTTAGTATTTAGGAAAATGTTAATCTTAAGAGTGCAGATATCTAGCAAAGTTATTCTTGAGAATGATTGTGTTACACAATATTTAAATCAGAGTGATAATTAGCAGGCTATATGTAATATTTGGATTTAGACCAGAGCATTAGAATTTGAAGCGATAAAGAAACTAGCTTCTTAATGAGAAGTGGATGATATGAAATCAAGTTTTGTAGATATAATGCTCTTAGCTGCTTTAGCTACGAAACTAGCAGGATAAATTCTAACACATTACTGGTCCTCATTCCGTTACACAGTCGGAAATTGAATTTACGAAGTTATTGCGTAAGGGATTCGTCACCTTTCAAAGGAACGCTGCATGGTCGCAACTTATATAGTGTAAATACTAATTAATATCGTACTCACCAACATAGTAAATATGAGGGTAGGTCCATAAATTTCCGGCATGGCCGATAAGGATTATCACCTTCACTAAACCGCCACGGGTGGCCGAGGTCGTTAAGGCATGGACTCGTGAGCGGGAGGTCTGCGGTTCGAATCCCGCCAGGACCGTCCTCCCTGACTGGGGTTTTTTCCAGGTTTTCCTCAGTCTTCATAACTGGCAAATGCCGGGGAGGTACCTAAACTTAGGCCTGGAACGCTTCCTTCCATAAAAATAAATCCTTTCCCAATATATCATTTCATTTCATGTATCATCAGTGTCCACCGCCTGTGGTGCCTCAGTAGTAAAAACGGGCGTTAAACACTACTCAAAAAAAAAAAAAACCTTCACTAAATCCTTATCTGTGTCATACCTTATCTATTAAGTAAATAATTGCAGCTTTAATTTCCACTCCGCTGTGTTCACTTGTTCAGACATAGTTGCATAAAAAATGCTATGTGTAGAATATTGTGACATGTTCAAAATGAAGTTTCGAGCTATTATTAAGTTCTTCACAAAAGAAGGACTTACTCCAAATGATATTAAACAGCGATTGGACGGCGTATAAGGGAAGCATTACCCTCATATTCTACCGTAAAAGATTGAACCAAACTTTTTCTAATGGGTAGAGAAAGCATTGAAGACGAAGAGCGTGCAGGTCGGCCCTTGGTGGTGCTCACTCCTGAAAACATCGCTCTTATGGAAGGAGAAATTATGGAAGACCGGCGGCTCGAAGTTACAGAACGAATGGTTGAGCCTTTCTAAAACAAGAGTCCTTCGATTTATTCATGAACATTTAAACATGAATAAGGTTAATAAAAGATGGGTGTCTAGACTTCCTTCCTGAGTTCAAAAGCAGCAACGAGTCATCTGTTGCCAGGCATTTTTTGGAGCTGTGCCTGGCAACGAGAGAGAAGTTGTGCAAACCATTGTTACAGGGAATGAAACTATGGTCCTCTACTATGATTTCTTGTACAAAAGAGAATCAATGGAGTGGCGCAAACCTGGCGAAGCACCGCCCTTAAAGGCCAAGGTCACTGAGTCAACCAAGAAGGTCATGGCCATAATCTTTTGGGACTATGAAGGAATACTCTTCATTACCTTCAAGGAGAGGAACACAACAACTATTCCTTTCAATTCAAATGCTTTCATATAAATTAATAGTACAATTATCTTCTTAATAACTTAAGTAAATGGGGAGTACTATACTGGCCTACTGCACAGACTGCGTGCTCTCATCAAAGAGAAAAGGCGAGGAAAGGTGAGTGATGGTGTGCGCCTTCTTCAAGATATTGCGTCTGTGCACACATCTGTTGTTGCAAAGGAAGCTGTGAAGAAATGTGGCTTCAAGGAGATAGACCATCCATCCTACAGCCTAGATCTAGCTCCCAGTGACTAATTCTTCTTCTCAAAACTCAAGACGGACCTTCGAGGAAGGAAATTTAAGTGTGACAAAGAAGTTATGGGTATTGTTTATGCCATTTTGCGGACAAAACTTTGACTATTTTTGGGGGTGTTTGAAATGTTAATTCAAAAATGTGAGAAGTGAATTGCAATAAAGGGTAACTATGTTAAAAAAATTAAATATAGTGTTTGTCTTTATCATACCTAGAAAATTGTTAGGCCGGAAACTTATGGACCTACCCTCTTACTCGAAGTGCATATCCCCCGAACTTACCGCAATTCATCCTCCAGAAACCGTTACCGGTGGCCAAAATCCTTAAGGTGCGGACTCGTGAGTGGGAGATCTGATGTTCCATTCCCAACAGGACCGTCCTCCCTGAATGAGTCTTTTTCCAGGTTTTCCTCAGTCATAAATGGCAAATTCCGGGCGGCTACCCAAAACTTAGGCCTGGAACGCTTCCTTCCTTAAAAAAATCCCAATTTATCATTTCATATCATGTATCATTATAGTCCACCTCCTGTAATGCTCAATAGTTAAAATGTGCGTTAAACACAAAAAAAAAAAAAAAAAAAAAATCCCCCCGAGATTGTTAACTGCCTTCAAACAATGATTTGTTTCATTCCCTCCATTGGAGTAACAATTTTATATTATGAAGATACAGAAAGCTAGGTGTCTTTATTCGCACTGTAGACAGATACACCAACTAACTGAGCTAATTGAGTTAAATACTTTGAAGGAAAAGTTTCTAATCTATGATTTATTTCATCGAATATCCGCCGTTAAAATCCGGTTTATGGTATCGAGTTCCTGTTAATGCCTTTGGTTGGAGCTTTGTTCAACAATATGAAAATTGCGCTTCCGGATAGATATGTTATTCTTGAAATTTAGCACAAAATTCTTTAATATTTGTAATTTTTTTTTTTTTTTTTTTTTTTTTTTTTTGCACATAACAGTCACAAATAAATGATTTTGTTCTAGCATGTATCTTACTCTCGCCATACTCCGTAATGGACAAACACAGTTCAAAGTCTAACACTTCATACAAAAATGCACGATACAGCTGGTGTGATAAACATGACCGAACAAGTTAATTGCCTTCATTAAGTAACCCCCGATTGTAGCGGAATGAGAAGCATGAAAAGTTCACTTTCCTTTGAAGTTTTAAAATTTTGGTTTAACTTAAGAATTTAATTTTGGAGATAATTTCATTAAGAAAATTCCCTATGAAGAATCCTATCCTATTCCTACTTATCTATTAATCCTTTAGAATGAATGACAATTGCAATAATAGTTTCGGTATAAGCATATTACATACACCTTTGATGCGTTAATCAAGAAACACGTTTCTTTTCCTAGTTAACTAATTTCAAAAAAACTCCTTTGTTTTAATTACCCTTATTATCCGTAAATTTTCTTGAAGGAGAGTCCGATCTCATGTTTACATTTTATATTGTTGTATTTATTTATTTTCTTTTTGCAGTAGGATATGGGAGGCCAGATAATAGTGGCGTTGATCGCCACCGCAGTGTTCTCCCTAACAACATGTAATCCGGTGCCCCTCCAGGCAATGCCGAACTTTCCTCAAGGGCCTATCTCCTCCACAGACCTTAAGCATCTTCCACCGGAAGTGAAAGAAGTTCTCGTTAGGGTAAGTAAATATCTTGTTTTGTTCACATATTTAGTCCATAAGTATATAACAATACTTTCTAGGGAAGCATGTGCAGATGCTCCATCGTGCTAAAACCACATTACCACAGGTTACTGACTATATTAGAACATAATAAATAGCTCACTAACAACAAAAAATTGGATTTAGTTGAACCAGTCAGAGTGATAATCAAGCTCTACAGAAATTTCAAATGTGGAGTGTGAGGTTTGTCTTTAAGTGTATGTTGTTTGTTTATTCATTTTCTAACTGTTGTTTTATCACTATTGTAATTACGTTGCCTTTTCCTGCTAGTTATAAAATTTTCGCCTTCTTCTTTCAGTCCCGTTATCTTCTATCACCAATTCTGTGTATTTCTGGCTTTCACAGTTGAGCTTTCCAAAAAGCCTTATCGTCTACCATTAATCCTTAGAGGCTATTAAAGCTATCCTGCATACATCGTGAAGACCAGAGATCGAGGAAGTCAGAACGTCTTCTTCCCATAGTCTAGTCACCAGCTGGGAGAGCTTAACGAAATAATTCTTGAATTATTTTAATTTAGTCACTGTAAAATCTCTCAAAGAATGAGAACCGGGAAAGGCATTCTCCCCTAACAAATCTATGAATATCGAATTACCAGATCGCTCTAGATTTTTTCCAGAGACGAGCAAAATTTGCACACATTTTTATTTTATTTTAGTTTTTTTTTGTGAAATATTAACTCCTGTTGCTAATAAATTAAATTGGCGAGCTAATGGTGTTAATAAAATATTTTCCTTTCTCACTTATGTAAACTCAAAACTTAAAAACCCGGGAAACTGAAAGATGATCGCTCTCTTTGCTAAGGAAACACGGTTAAAAACTTTAACTGGAAACCTTTGCAAATGAACTACAGCAATGTATTCTGGGTTCTTATAAATAAACTTGTGTAGAACTGGCAGACTTTCTAACATGGCTATGTAGTTTACATTTACCTGTTCAAAGATAAAAATACTCTCTGTGGATTTTGCACATTCAGGAAGTTTGATTCCAAAACTCAATTATAGTGGATACAGTTCTTAAGTAAGCGTGACGTGTTATATCGCATAGCAAATCTCAATATCTCTCCAAACAAACCTCGAACTTACTGGTCAAGTACCTGAAGCCATCTTGTCCTTGAGTTCTGTTCTAGGATGTTTGCTGCCGCCGTCGCGTTTCCTTGAGGTGTAGATTTCACCGGGATTTTACTGTTAAGCCACTAGTAAGCGGTTTGTTTTTCATCTTGCTTCGTCACGTGACTGTAACCGCAACTGCCACATAACTGAACAAAAAATAATTAAAGTGGTGATGGAATTTTGAATGAAATAAGAAAAGCCAAGAACCTCTTTTTAATCAACAAATAGAGAAAGCGGCGATTGTTAATGGGCAATTGCTTTCCTCCGGTCTATGAATGAATATTCCACATCGTTGAGACTTCGATGGCATATGAACTTGACAGTAAAATCTCATTAGGAGAAACATGGATTCTGACAATGCTGAAAGCTATCGTACACATGTCTTCAAAGCATGTTTTTTTTTTTTTTTTTTAATTTTGTTTATTTACGGACGCTCTTTAACACCTCAGGTCATCAGAGTACCATTCAATTCAGGGCGTGAAACGGCCGACCAATTTTGCTTAGAGGTCTCTTCTTCCAGGCTTGAAGTTTTTTTTTTTTCGTGCTGTAAATGTACGACATGGGACCCACGACTATACTTCCCTTCCGAAGGAAGCCATACTTAGGGTATTTACGCCCCCACCCAAAAATCCATCGATTCTGGCCGGGTTTGAACCCGCGATCTTGGGTTTAGAAGGCAAGTATGGTAACCACTACACCACCAGGACCGACCAAAGCATGGTGCCGCCCCAAATGACATGAAATGCTTTGCTAAAACTTCCTCAATTAAGAGCCAAGACCAAAGCAATGTAATTACCAGAAAAACAATTATTTCATTGAAGAAGATGCTAAAGAGACGTTCAAATGTCATGTCAACAGAAATGAAAGCAATATCCTATAATGTATAATGCTAATAAATTTTATTAAAATAAGAAAATAAAACTAATTTAAGTGCAATACACAGTGTTTACGAGCACCATAATATTGTTAATATTGTTAACCATATGCACAGTAAATAAAATTCAACTCCAGTATCTTTTCTTAACTTCGGATTTACTCATTGCTGCATGAAATAAACATATGGTGATGGTATAATTATGGTGCTATATGCAAAAATAAGTTATCATCAGAGCCTTGTTTTACATAATTTTAATTGAGAAGTGTGTTAAATATGCAGATAAATTTGTAATGAAGCAATTACATGTAACATTAAATATGTAGATTATTTATTAACTAAAGTTTAATAGATATTAAAAACACATTTCTTTTTTTAATTTTCTTCAAGTTACTGTCAGAAAATCTGGAAAGCTTTTACATATAATATCAAACTAATCGATAATCAACTAGCTACTTATACTACCGAAATGAATGCAAAAGCGCTTAAAGACAAGTGTCACCCATTTACATTGGACTGGAATGCACAATTAAATCATTAATAATTACCTTTCCAAATGATCGATCGCCGTAAACATATTTTTATAAACAGCGAAAGACAATACGACATCGCAAGATGTCACCGGTGCGTTTTATACAAAGAAAACGTGCTAGCAACATTTGAGTACTTAGGAACGGCTCAATGCCGACAAGCATTTACTCATAAACTCTGCGTTCTCCGTCTAACTTCACAGCTTCGAAGAGCTTACTGCAGAGCACCACAGTTTTAATCCAGGTTGCTTCCCTCACAATAACGGGTTGTGGAGACAAAGTACAAACAGCTGTTGCTTGTAGCATGTACCACAGGAAGATTTAGAAACATCTTTTTCGTTGCCGATATCACTTTATTTTATTCCTAAAAATGATCTCTATTACAGGCATAAAATTGCATTAATTTCATAAAATATATATATATTTTTTACCCATATCAGTACTTTCTGAAATCACTGTCAATATAAACCTGTTTTCAGTTTGGACACGACTGGTGGTTAACAATTGACTGTTACGTACTCTGTTGGGTTCTGAAAACAAGTAAAAATATATTTGAAATGAGTCATTGCTGATAACAGAACTTTTGTAATTCCGTTTCGAATGTAACGATGAGTAATGTTATGATATTAAATCATAAACAGTGCATAGTATGGTGTAAATTTTCCAATATTATGCCAAACATTAACAATAATAATTCCCTAATAATATTCTAACATGCAAACTTATATAGTATGGTGTGAAATATGCAATATTATAGCAAATATTTCAAAATTAATAAAATAAAATTTATGGAAAAATTTCCTACTTGCATATCTCTAAACTTTGCCTTTCCTTTGTGCATAAATATGCGTCATTAAAATATGCAATGATTAAATGAAACCCGGGGTCTAGTTATCCGTGTCAATGCGTGTAATGATGGTATGAATGTCTTTTGAAATGACTCTACATTCTAGAAATCTTTACATCTTACCCGGAAAGTTTGTTACTTCCACTTTTAATCTCAAATGAACATAGAGCAAGTTCTAAAATTGTCTCTCCAAAGAATAAATTATTAACGATTAAAATTATTTAAATATCGAAATTCATAAAATTATTTCTTTTAATTCTTAATTAAAAATATGAGACTGCTTCCAAGGTGTAAATCTCTCTATAAAAAACTCCCACTAAGAAAATCGTATTGACGCAAGCAATAAATTTGACATAACACGATAATTAATACAGACTATTAAAATTTAAAGCCAGAAACGTCTCAAATATTGAACTGTTAAATACAATGAATGGGTTTATAACAGCAAAGGTTCTTTGGTTACTGTGCAACCATTCCTCAATTACTCGGAAAGGAAAGGGATGAAAATAGTTACAAACCAAAAAATTAACCGAGCGTATTACCGAATAAAATAAAATTATGAAACTGCACGTAGAAAGAATGACAAAACATCATTGAATTGCCAGGATCAAGAAAAAAAAAATCTAGAATTAGAGAAGATAAAAAGCAACTTGACTTTTAGGCGACAAGTAATCTAACACCTATGCAAAGAACATCAACGCTTTAGGTATTTATCAAATGTGTGCAGAGAGCAATTTTACTTATAACAATGTCACAGCGTTTGATTAAGAGTCAGACTTGCAATTAGGCATGCTGAAACAGTTGAGTGTCGACACTGTTTTGTAGGTGTGTACATCTAAACCACTCTGTCATTTTGCCAGACACAATAAAGTAGCGTTCTTTACACTCCCTGCGCCCAATTGCGCATCTTGCGGACTTTACAACTAGAAATTCTTTAAATCAATACGAATGAAATATCATATAGCTTAATAGACAGGGAGAAGCGAGGGAATCGGTATTTGGGGTGTAGGCAAAATGCATTGCAAAAATTAAATAAAATATAAAATATTATCTGCATCATACATTTTGCAAGACAGAAACAATGGCATGCTAGAAAATCTTTCGGATTAAACTCATGCGATCCTGAAAGGCTTATTTAGTTCTGACTTTTCTGCCTGTTAGTTTACAATCGATCCACTTATTTTTGACCTACTGGTTCCTCCTTGCGGGTAGAAGTGCTGCTTTTGTGAATAAAAAAAATATGCACACCATTCCATAGTTTTTCTATAATCGATTTTTGTAACCACGTTCTTTATTTTCAGTTTTAATATAAAGAGTTAATTTCTTCAACTGTTTATTCCTTTTAATTCTAACAGGGTCTTAAGAATTAAACATGGTCACTTCTAATATATATTTTCTGTACTTTGGTATTCAAGTTGTACTTTCTAAATTATTTTTTTAACTGTTATGTACTCTAATAAATCATTTATTTAACATTTGTTTTACAAAAAGTTCCCTTAATGTTCGTTTGTAGAATTGAATGGGTAAATTTAAAAGTGAATCCATTAAAAATTTAAATATTAGAACATTTTCTTGAAATGCTATTATTTTTATACATTTATTTGCAGCTCATAAAAATTATAACAAAACATATGTAGTAGCTCCATATTGGCATTATTATCTAACATAATTGAGGTTTGGAAGAAAACTAAATAATTAAATGGGCCTGAAATTCCCCACCGCTCTCCTTTTTATAAGGATTTTAAAATAAGATGCCTGTAGAGCTTAAGTTTAGAGTTCAGAGTTTTCGGAAATTTAAGATACCCAATTTCCAAGAACTAATAAGTATACCTCCGGCAACGAACTTGGTTTTGACCTCAATTGGGAGACGCCGCTTGTATGAAATACTCTCTGAAATGTTTCTCCTCATTAAAAATTAACAATAAAAAATTAAATATAAATAAATAAAATGACCACTTCAAATGTCGAGTCAATCATACATAATTTATTGCATTTACTCATCATATTGATGACTATTTAATTTTTTTTTTTGAATGGTGATTAACTCCCGTTTTTACTACTGAGGCGCCACAGGCGGTGGTCATTGATGATACATGAGACGAAATGATACATTGGGAAAGCATTTCTTAAGGAAGGAAACGTTCCAGACCTCCGATATTTGCCATGGAGGAAAACCTGGAGAAAACTTCAGTCAGGGAGGACGGTCCTGGTGGGAATCGAACCCCAGACCTTCCGCTCACGAGTCCCCACACCCCTTAATGATTTATATATATAAATAAATTAACACTAATAATAAAAGTAGATAAAGATAAACACTGAGAAAGAGTCACACTTGAAACTGCTATATTTCGAACTACTGCGAGTTCTTCAATTAGTGTTAATTTGTTACATTGTTAATAGTGTTTCTTTATTTTTATTTTTCATTAATATTTTATATATATATATATATATATATATATATCCGTATGTAGTTAGACTTTGACCTTGAGCTATTTTTCTGACACTTACAATACTTAGGGATAAGCATTTAATAACTTGACTGTAGAATTTTACTATATAGCTGATGTTAAACGTGGCATCCGCCTATATGACTCCTTCAAAGAGGAGGAGAGCATAAATACCACATAGTTAATGATTTGAGGTAATTAAGTGATCATTATCATGACTTTTAAAATATAAACAAAAAAAACTTGAGCGCTACTGTCAACTCTTAACAGTTAACCGAAATCGTTGATATGGAACAAAATATTTCCTCATCTGTAAAATAGTTACTTGCAAGTCTGCGCTCTTCCTCGCCTGCACAATTAACAAAGATTGTTATTCGACATGGGCAATTTGGACGCTTTAGAAACTCCTGGGAGGCAGAAGATTCAACAATAATGATGCGATTAAAATTATAGTTCTATGCGGTGCTAACATCAAACTAAATAATGCTTCCGTACTACATATTCATAAAGGGAGAGAATCACTTAATAATATAGAGTTATGAGAGTTATAGCTGAAAAAAAATCTGAAGGTTTAGGAGCTCCTTCCTTTAGGTCACAGTAAAAGGGGGGAGGAGCGAAGTAGGATACTTATAGGGTAAAAAGGTCATAAATGATGGTTCAATAGTTTTTTTTCTCTCCTTCAAACAGCTAGACTTGTTATGGCAGTAAAATAACTTACACATATAAAAACTATACTTTAAGACATTTCAACTAAAAATAAATAAAAGAGAAAAGAAAAATGTAACACAAAAATCATAATATGCAGATGTATTATCATATCATATCACATAATATAATGAATGTCTAATTTTCTTAGGGAAAAAATAATTTTAGGTGAGGGCAACGTGGATATAGAAGGATAGTAGTTGCAAAGACACAATATTTATTATTAAAAACTTATAAAAAGTGTATAGAATATACTAACAGTTATTTCTTCTTTTTGTTACCCCGATTAAAGCCTAAAGTATTATAGTAGAGTAAATAGAGGGAAATTGTGGGCTATTCTATCGTTATAGTGTTAATTCATCTGTCACTAAGACAACTAAAAGCTTTTATAGTAAAACGATATACAGATTGAAATGACAGATGATCAATTTTTAACAAATGTTGGAGATAAATATGGGATTACGGCTTATCTTCTTTTCTGTTCAATATACTTTTGAATTAAATTGTAGAGCTCTGGCTACAAACTAATTCTAGATGAATAAAAATTAATAATAGAAAAGATATAAGAAACATAGCCTACGCCTATGATCTTGCTACTTCTGAGAATAACAAACAGCAGCCACAAGTCTTAATATAATTTTGAAAGTATATGATCTGGAGATATCTGCTGACAAAACAAGTCGATAAAATTGCAAGGTTAACGCTGGGGAAGAGTAAGCGTTATTATAAATAATAAGATTATAGGTTCAAACAAGTTTTGTGAATTTATCTAATGTAATAAACGCAGATAAGGAAGAAAACGTCTTAAAATATAATAAATTAAATTAAACAATAAAACAAATTTAATTAAAACGACCAGCGAAGCAATACATTACGGTAAAATCAACATTAACTTTTGGTAGCGAAACATAGAGATTAAGAGAAGGAAATAGGAGGCTAGAAGTGGCAGATGAGCTTTGTTTGTCACCTGGCGGAAATGACAATAAGAGATAAACGTAAAAGTGATACAATTAGAGAGGTATTAAAGACGAACGTGGAAGAAGTCGGAGAGTATAAAATAAACCGATAAACCATTTAGAAGAATGGGCTCGGATTACTCTTTATGAGAGAAGAGACCAGGGCAGGCTGAGAGCAAGATGACTTGATCAGGTCTGAATTCAGAACTGGCGTGTGTTTCCCAAATATTGTTTAGGAAGAAGAACAATAACGAACTAAACGAATTATACCGGTAGATTCTTTCAAGGATATCGCAGAAAGTCGAAGCCAGTGAAATTCAATCGGATAAGATGTATCTACGGCACTTCCCAGTTTCACTTTCCAAAGAATGAATCATCTCGTGTGGGATGTCAATCCAGAAATGTCAGGTACCGTGTCGAAACTAACTTTATATAACGTTTAATACATTATGGGAGGTCAAGAACTGTTCTAGTTCTATTCTTTAGAAAGTGAAGGGTGTATTCTTGCTGCTATATCGAAACATTGCACGTACACATTCATTAAAGAATACTCCCAAATACAATCTATTAGAAACAGTTGCAGTGGTCAAGTGTTTATCAGCATTTTACAACTCAATATGAGAGTATGAACTATTACTACAATAATAGTTCATATCATTAATTCTGTAACGTATTCATAAGATTGAAAACCTTTTTACCATCCTTCCTATAATCAATTTTAGATTTGAAGTCACTGAAACAATGATATTTGAACAATTAACAAATCTTTATCAATATTCTTATTGGTTCCACAAAATCTAGAAGTGGTATCAAAGATAGACTCAAGTTCTAAAGTCATATTCCTTCTGAGAGGATAGTAATATTTTCAGATTCTATTTCTGACCTGCAGGCTTTGTCAGGTAGCCAGGACAGTACGAGCTCCTGTTACAGAACTGTAGGAAACTTTTGAAAGAGCATGAGAGAAGAGTTGCTTTTCAGTGGGTACCGTCTCACTGCGGCCTTCAAGGAAACGAGAATGCGAAAAAGGGAGCTGGTATTCATCAAATGACTAGCAGAGCCATGCTACTCCATTGTGCTAAATTAGAGATTAAGACAATGTTCAGACAATCGTTTCGTTGTGTGGCTTCTCACTCTTCTAACGATAAGCCTCGGAGTGGATTCTACTGTGTTCCCGATTCATCCCGTGCTGCAGCAATGGCACTGTTTAGACGTGGTGCTTATTTTTATCGTTTTGTGCAACTCTGGACAACCCCATGACAGCTGCTCATCTGGACGAGTGTTTTGCACTAAACAATTTGGGCTGTACTGTTGAAAAATATTGGAGAGCTTGTAGCTTATGGCCTAATGGTCAATGGCTTGGCATTTGTTAAATGAAAATAATGTGGAAAGTACTTGTCCATTCTTCTGAAATATTAAAACAATTTTGCATATTCGATTCGATTTTTACGTGTATTTTAGCATTTTGTAACTCTTTGTAAAGCACAGTAAAACTTTAAAGGGACTATTTTTTCAGTTAATGAAAATTAATTATTACACACTCAGAAATACTGGGTATTGTATGCCAATTATTAGTGTTGTCACTAAAGGCATGTTTTATTAGATTGTTTGAAATTTAATGATGATTTTATATTTTTACTTTTAAACCGAATAATGTGAAAAAATATTTTTTGTAACTATGAAACACTTTAATTTTACCTTAAATATGACCCATTCTGTTGCTGTTACCACTGTTATAAATTATATTATTTCTTAAAGATCTTTGTAATCATGTGACACAGAAACCCCCTTCCCCGAGTTCAATTTCGTGTATTTCTATGCATGCCGATAGAAATATTTTTGGATGCACTGAGGAAAAAAAGCACTTGCGAACTCACAGAGCAGAGTAGGTTAAAAATCTTATGCTGGGATATAAATGTTGAAGATGAGCTAAGCTTAAAGAATAAATGTGGTTAAAGATAATCAATCTAGGGAAATTGTAAAAGAAATTATTCATGAAACTCTTGAGATATTGTTAAGAAACTTCAACAGTTTGTGGTCACATGGAGGAAATCTTAAAAGAATACAATAAAGAAAGAGTATATACGTCGTAGGTCTAAATCGTCCTTTCTACTTTTTCAAAACGGAAATTCAGCAATACTTTTATGACTTCTAATGAAGCCAATTCTCGGTTTGATAATCTGATTGTGTTGAAGCATTGCAAAACTTCATAACAAATAAAGACTATGGAGAAACATCATCAAGAATTTGAGAAAATGCTGCAGATAGCGCAAGAAAACTACAAATATTAGTGAATAGAACTGCTTCATAATTTAGCTTGGCCACAAATCGCGCAAAGAACTGTGCAAAGCCTGAACGTATGGGCTATGAAATATTATCTCAAACATCTTATTCATCAAACGTTGATCAGTGGATTGACTGTCACTTTTTAAGACACCTTGAAACCTTCCTGAAAAACTCAATAACCAGGCAGAAAAGTCAGTATTAAAAATTTAATCGTCTACAAAACGGATATGCAAATGAGAGAAACAAACTTCCTATTAATCGGTAAAATTTGTAGATGCTAAGAGTAGCTACTTTTAATTTTAGATTGAATAGCTCTTTATTGAAGTTTAATTTTAAAAATCTGCTTTAATTTCCGAAGCAAAGCTCAAGCAAACTTCAAATTAGATTTTCCTGGTGCACGGATCCTGTTCCATGATGGTATGCTTCTTAACAGTTGTCCTGGTGATATAATGGTAACCATAATTGCCTCGTAGACCCAACATCGCGAATTCAATCCCGGCTAGGATAGATTAATTTTTTTCCGGGCGTAAATCATAAGTATGGCTTTCTTCGGAAGGGAAGTAAAGCCGAGGGTCCCATGTCGTACATTTACGGCAAGAAAAAGAATCTCAAGCCTGAAAAGAGAGACCTGAGCAAAAATGTATCGGCCTGAATTGAATAGATCGCTGATCATCTGAGATGTTAAAGAGGTTTTTTTTTTTTTTTTTTTTTTTTTTTTTTTTTTTTTTTTTGATTTGCTTATTTCCGGACGCTCTTTAACATCATAGGTCATCAGCGTCAATTCAGGGAGTGAAACGGCCGACAAATTTTTTGCTCAGAGGTCTCTTCTTTAAGGCTTGAGGTTCTTTATCTTGCCAACACGGGACCCATGGCTTTACTTTCCTTCCGAATGAAGCCATACTTAGGATTTTTACGCCCGAAAAAAATCCATATATCCTTGCAGAGTTTGAACCCGCGATCTTGGGTTTAGAAGGCAATTATGGTAATCACTACACTACCAGGACCGACATTAAAGAGCGTCCGTAAATAAACAAATAAATTACATTTCATTAAGTCTTCAAAATGCCCCTTTCTAAAAAAGAAAAAATTTGTATCTTCTAGTACACACTTCATATACAGTTTTAATTTTTGTATATTAAAAACATTTGCAATAATTTTTTTAAATTCTGTAGTTGTCCTTGAAAAATTAGATATTTATTTGTATATTTTAAAATAACCTTTACATCTACCCTTTTCCATCTCTTAGTAATATGCGTAGATGTTGTTTACTTCATGGATAATTTATATTTTATATTTTATTAAATTTTATTTCATATTTTATATTTTTATTTATTTTATAATATTTATTTTATATTTTATTAATAAAGTAACGCTTCGCATAACAAATACAATGACAGGAGTTATATTCTTCTAAATAAAAAATGCTTCAGAAAGAATGCATAAATAAAAGAAAAACACAAGGAATATGTTTAACTTCCGCCCATACTACTATTTTAATCCGTTTTTACTGATGAAACACCACAGGCGGTGAACAATGATGAAGCATGAGATAAAATGATAAATTGGTAAAGGATTTTATAAGGGAAAGAAGCGTTCCAAGCATAAGCTTAGTATACCTCCAGCATTTGCCATTTATGAGGACTAAGGAAAAATCTGCAAAAAAAAACTCAGTTTCACTGACGGCTCTGCGAAAAGCAAACCCCACATCTTCCGTTCCTATAGATCTATATATATAACTTTTTGAACCACGCTATATATCCACATTTATCTGAAAAAATTAATCTGAAAGAAGTCAGAAGTATTAGATCACATTTGCCATTGAAACTGTGAAAATGATGTTTGATATTTCACAACGGGGTTGGCAACACTGTTTCGGCGACTCTTCTATTCTGTTTACATTTTGCTATATTTTTTCCCCGCTGAAGACTGAGCAAAAACTGGACGCGGAATGCCGCAGAGTCACTCAGGCCACCTTCACTTTCGGAATTGAGAGAAAGTTTTCAGGGTCATAAACCGCCTTTCTTCCTTCCGTACTCAGTTGTTAAAGAGCCATTTCGGATGCGGCTACTACTGGAGTTTGTAGCTTTCTCTGATCACAGCCCGCTTTCCGTGACAAGATTCAAGATGTCAATCGAGCAGAACGGCATTTCCCGTATGCATATAGAGCTCAGCATAAAAGTAACGATCTTATTTCTGCAATAGTTTGAATGACTGACCCAGCATTGTTCAATACACAAACGAGCTGTCTTATGCTTCCTAACTGACCTATACGTTTTTGCTACTAGGATGAAGCATTTATATTTTTTATATGGCACTCAGTGAATAAAGCACTAAGCGATACTCCTCTTGTATGTCACTACAGTTCAATATCAGGCTTTGGCATTCGTCCTTGGCCTTCATCCATTTTGTAGAGGTTCACGTGCTCTAGTAGGATTCTTCAATTCTGTTCCATATATAAATCCAACTAGAATTACTTATTCACCCTTTTCTTCCTTTTTAACAGCTTATAATACGTCATAGCACAATATGTCGGTCCTGGTGGTGTAGTGGTTACCATACTTGCCTCCTACACCCAAAACGCGGGTTCGAACCCGGCCAGGATCGATGGATTTTTTCGGGCGTAAAAATCCTAAGTATGGCTTCCTTCGGAAGGGAAGTAAAGCCGTGGGTCCCGTGTCGTACATTTACGGCACGAAAAAGAACCTCAAGCCTGAAAGAAGAGGCCTCTGAGCAAAATTTGTCGGCCGTTTCACGCCCTGAGTTGAATGGGACGCTGATGACCTCAGATGTTAAAGAGCGTCCATAAATAAATAAATCAAAAAAAAAAAATAGCACAATATATTTAAAGAGGAATATTGCAAATGGGATAACGATTCGAGACATTCACAGTTTGAAAAAAGACTTAACATACTAATTGATAATAGTGTTCATCATTTAGACATGATAATGTGACCGCCACGGGTGGCCGAGGTCGTTAAGGCGCGGACTCGTGAGCGAGAGGTCTAGGGTTCGAATCCCGTCAGGATCATCCTCCCTGACTGAGGTTTCTTCCAGATTTTGCTCAGTCATAACTGGCAAATGCCGAGGATGTACCCTAAACTTAGACCTGTAACGTTTCCTTCCTTAAAAAATCCTTTCTCAATATATCATTTCATTTCATGTATACCAATGTCCATCGCCTGTGGTGCCTCAGTAGTAAAAACGGGCGTTAAACACAATTAAAATGGTAATGTGATAATGACTAAATCATAAAAACAAGATCAGTGAAACCAAATATAACTTTAAAAATATAAAAGAGTTCCTCTTTTGGCATTGTTTTGTTTCTACTAATATGTTCCTTACATACAAGATATGTCCTCTAATGATGTTCAAAGTCATAAAACATACCATTATATTATGTCTATGTAAAAACTTCAACCCTGGTAAGAATGACTGTAATTATAGTGCTTTTCTGACATAACTATGCTTGTTACATCTTATTACTCATAGTATTTACTCTTTTGCTCTAGATTCTGAACTATTAAGTTGAATGTTACCGGAAGCTTACGTAAACGGAATACTTTAATTTATATGAAAGCAAGAAATCTTCTATATTAATTGGGTTGTTTATCAGAAATGATGAATAAGGAAACAGTTAAGAGATATAACGTCCAGAACATAACGTTTACAGAATTCCGCAAGTGTACAGCAGGTAAGATGTGACCATTGCAATGCATTGCGGATATGAATGCGTGAGGACCATGCAAGGAATGACGTCACTCGTCGAGGAGAAAAGTATGATAGTGGGTCACAGCCAGTGTACCTACACTATCCCTTTCTTCCTCCTTTTTCAAACTTTCTTTTATCTATCAGGTTTATTTTCTTCTTTAGCGGTCTTCAAGTGTGCTCTAATTATAGAGAAATTCTTTGTTATACATCAGGCATTGCGTACTGTGCAAGACATTTATATAGCCTTACATTTCAAAACTTCCGGTCTGAAAAATCAATTATTTAACACAACTTAATTTTAAAAAAACAAGTGAATTTAGATCGGCGTAAGTTTAAAAACAACGCTGGTTACATTTTAGATTTCATGTACCTAAAGTAGCAAAGATGTTAAGCATTGGTATTATCTCTGGTTTATTAAAATAATAACAATTAAGATTAAAAAAAATTAAAAACAGTTTCTAATTTATAAATAAGTACTTAATAAGTGGGCACATTTTTATTTGGATAGACGGTGTAATTTTTCAGAAAACTCAGGTTACATTCTGTTCAGTATCAGCCATTATTTCTGTATTAAGTGTCCTTAAAAAGCAGAACCTCTCTTTCTGATATCATTTTGCTATCGGTTGCCTCCTCTCTTTCTCCGTGATTTTCTTGAGACACTGTCATCTCTTCTGCTAATCTATTCTATGTATGTTTCGACAGTATCTTCTGGCACAACGCAATTCCGACAGTAGAAGTCATAGCAAGAGGAGAAAAATGATAAAAAATGAACTATAGCCTAGAACATTGCTTAGGACAAAGGCCTTTATCGGCAAAGAGAGGCAGCTAAATTTTAGCACATTTGATTAGCCACGCCGGAAAAGATCAGTATAATTGAATTTTTATTTACATTTTATTAAGTTTGTCCTACTATGCTTTTGTCTTCGCTATTGTAGACCATCGTTCTTCTAGAAGCTTCAATTCATCTATCCATCTTGTATGTTGTGCATCTCACATCTATATGTCCTGTCCTTGTGTCCCAAGTTGTCAGCCTGAGTCCATCTGTTGAAATCCAGTCGTACCACGTGCCTTACCCACCTCCATTTAACACTGTAGAGGCCTCTTCATCTTGGATTACCGTATCTTATTTTACCTTTACGTATGCGGTCTCTCAAGCTTATTCTATTACGTTTTAATATTTTATTTTTTGTCGCTTTGACTGTATTGGTCCTTTCGCGATGTCTATAAAACCGGGCCGTTGAAACTTTGCACTTGCAATCATACGCATTAACAAATGAAAAAGGCTCCCCGTTGCAACTTCTGAACCAATTACAAAGTAGCATTATCGGTCAGTCAATCGTGACGTAGAAGGTGCTGTGTTGCCGATTTTTCTTATTGTGTTTGCGGCTGATTTTATCACATGTTTGAATTGAGTTATTGCCATTAATTGAAATGGTAAATTTGTAATAGTTAGAAAGTGTCCCAAAGATGTCATTTGCTGAATGATTCACTTCTTTGCGTCGAGATGTTACACGGACGGAAAATACTGCTATAAATGGTACATGTCGAAAAGGCTCGACCTTTTCCTACTTAAAATCATGAGCAAATATCTACGCAGTAGACCTCTCGCTGTCGAACGTTTCTTCTTTATTATGTTTATATTACTATGCAGCAATTTAATTGCAGTTATAAGTCATTCTGGAGCGAAGTAAATCATTCTTACGTATATTTGATATATGTTTACAAGGCGACATTGAATACTCTACAATACCAACCGTTAAACAACGTCGCAACCGTAGAATAGCCAACATTACAGGAACTGACGCTAACTGAAGAGCAAAGTTTCGGCGACCCGGGTATAGATTGGACGTGAATACTTGAAGTGTAAGTCTGTAGTATGAATGGAATGAAATAAAATTAATTAATTAGGCGCGAATGAACTTGGAATCCTTGACGTCTTAAAGCTATCTGGCATTCACCCAGGATAAGTAAAAACTCCGAAAACTAACCTGGAACTGACCGAAAATCTAATCCAGGACTTACGTATTAGCTAAATTTTTTTCTCTTTATTTTCTCTTCAATTAAATTTTCTTCGTCTCTATTTGTTATACTCCATGTCTGTGAGCTGTGAAGAAAATCTGGTAATATGCTTATGTTCAGAACTTATTTTTTAGCTTCAAGTTGAAACTCTTGTCTTGAATAATATATTTTAAACTCCAAAATGTTCACCATTGAATTTATATTTTTTTATAACTTTTTGTTTCGGATTTCTAAATGATAAATTTTTATCAATAAATATAAAATAACATGCATATACCAATTCCAATTAGAATTTATTAATTTGTCTGTCCATTTTCAAATCATTCGTTGCGAACAGATATAATAATAATAATAATAATAATAATAATAATAATAATAATAATAATAATAATAATAATAAAATTAATGTATTTGCTTTATTTTTCTCAACCATTTCATACAACTTGCTGAACTTGAAAATGCTTGCAATAAAAATGTGGAATTTTTACAATTACATTCAAGAATGAAAGCAAAAATAGCACTACAAAAACTTGAAATCTTGATTATCTCCGCATTGATGAAACAGAAATAATAAATTTTGTATGCTTAGACTCCCTGAGGCAGTGGAGCAGAAAGCATAATAGTCTAAAACAATTTGTTTATCAGCAGAGTAGGCGAAAATATTTTATCACTTCACCGTCCAATGTGTATCTATGTGAAGGATGAGCAATTATAATGAAAAGCTACATGCTTTAAAATATACTTGTTTAATAATGGAGTAGCGCTTCCGAATTCAAAGTTAAGAAAAGGTTCCGTATTTTGATTTTTTTTAATTTGTTTAAAATTATAACCATCACAAAAACTAGAGGCGGCTACAACGGAAGTGCTTGGAGGCGTTATTAAGGAAGATACGCACCCGCGCAACGTCATCCAAACATTACGCATTCTCAAGGCCAGTGAGTATAACTTCTACAGGAGTGGAAGAAAAGCACTCGACCATCAATTATTGTGTCATGCTGTCGTCAAATTGCTTCTTGTAATATTTGGTCTCCACAAATATGCCCTTTAATAATCTCCAACAGTGGTTAGCACTGCACGCGCATTTCAGATTTACTCGTGAGTAAAGCAAGCATAGTATTTATTTAAGAGAGAAGAGTGATTATTGATGATCAAGAGTTAAATAATGACAATTGTTTCAAATATCCAGCGGGCTCACTAACTAAATTGAAAAGATAATTAAAGACAAGATAACCAGAGTTCCATTATCATTTTAAAGATAGTCACGAAAATTGTTGAAACAGGTAAAACTTTGTACATTACCTATTGATTTACTACATCATACTAAAAAATAATAATAGGAATACATTTTATATGTGGAACATTTCCAAATTTGGAATATATGCATTAAGGTGAAAAGCGAGCAGAAAGCATAGCTTTGGCCTAGTTCTAAGTTTGGGTATCTAGAAAGTGTAAACTAACGAAAAGTAAAGCAGTGATTCTTATTCTTAAGGAAGAAGAAACGACGAAAGCTAAGTTCATACATTTGCACATATGCCTTAAATATTTGAAGATATAGCACCTTTCATTTGATAACATACAAAGGTGGTTGAGAGATGAAGACGCCGTGAGAAGAATTCCCGAATCACTACAGTCACATTTAAATTCATCCAATGTAGACCGTGTGAAGCGTTTTGAAAGTGCAGAGGTACCGAAGGTGTTCACTGGATATATATAAAAACTGGGCCAGTACCTGAGAAAAGAAAATGCACTTCACATTCAAGCAGTGGATTATCTTTGGTAATATAGATAATACGTTGCAAAGCAGAATACTGCAGGTCTAATGAAATTGCGTTAAAATTTGCAATTTTCAGAAGAACTTTAATATGTAAATGGTTCGGCGCTGTGTACAATTAGAAAATGAGAAAAAAATATTGGTGAGAATGGATTTAGAAGCTAATTTCTTTTCAGATGTCATAAAGTTACCCGAACTTCCCTTCTTAGGATGGACAACATCTGATTAGTTACGAATTTGAGGTACAGGAATAATATAAGACCATGACATTAATCTTGAGTGATATTGTGCATAAGAACAGAGAAAACCTCACTCAGGAAACTAACCATATCGAGATCGAACGTGAGCCTGCCGCTTGGGAAGCACAACCCGTCCACTAGACCACGAAGATGAGGATATGGAATAAACACAATGTATATTCACCACATAAGTACATGTATAAGTGTGTCCGTACCAGTTTTTCCAAACGTTCTATAACTCTGGCTCGAAAACTCTGATCGAATAAAATATATTAGTTTTCAGTAGTGGATTCAATTCTGCCTTCTTTCTTTCTATGAACCTGTTCTCTATTTGAGTATTCCTTATTTAAAATTTCAATGCAGTTTAATTAAACAATATTACCCGCCAGTTTTCATGTTCTAATTATATTCGTTTTCCAGATGTGTAGTGTGGCAATTTGCACAAACTTGGCCCGGCTTCTGTATAGAGATTGATACTTAAAGTGTTCCTGAATTAATTAGAAAAGCCATACAATATAAAATCTTTCTCTCTTCCTCTTGTGTTTGTGTTTCACTAGAAATATCCTAATACATTTCCTCAGCTTTTCCATTGTCTCTGCAGAGAATTTTCTGAATCTCTCGGAAATTGTAACTTCGCTAATAACAGCATATGACCTTTCCTTGGATAATATTGTGCGGAATGTAATATTCTTTAGCTAGTATTATGAACATCAGTATCAAATCATGATCCCTAAAATACTAATTTATATATTATTTTACTCAGATTGGTATATTTATCTATCATTCCTTAAATGACCCTCATCTGTTTATATAGCCTGACATACTCCAATATTTTTAATTTGTAATTCACTAACGAAATTTAATAAAGTGTCCAACAAAAATTCATGGCTATAATTAATATAATTAATTTAAAATTGTGGATAAAATATATTTACAATAATTGGACTTTATAGCGTAATGTATTAGTACTTTCTAGAACTAATATATTCTTAAATATCCTAGGTTTGTATTTTGTTTTTCTTTAAAAAAACAATTAATAGAAGTACTTAATTTTTTCGGAAGAGAAATTCAAATACTAATTTGTTAGTTTATAGGAAACTTTCGTTCCTACAAAGTCATTACAAATAATAATAATAATAATAATAATAATAATAATAATAATAAAGACGCGGTGTTTTTAAATTAAAATCCATTTCTACACACTCAATTCTACAGTCAAACAGAGTGTTCTTTATATACAACACCCCTGGTAAACGCCCATTAAGGTGATTCCAGTACTAGAATGAAATTTTCTTCAGATGTTTCCACAACTCTAACAAATTGCCCTTCAGGAAACCTCAGAGATAATAATATCAGGGATTTAAATTCGACGGGGATCATCAGATTCATCAATTTTTTCATGAAAGTGTTCGTTCAGGTAATGCAGGAATACAGTGGCTTGACAAGTGACCGGAGCACACAAACTGTTCCTGCCCGTATTACCTTCATACTTTATGTAGAGTGGTACACATTACATTCACATATTATATGTCTTTCGTTATGATTGACGTACGGATAGATAACACTATAGAATTCTTACGTGCTCAGTTTATCAGCAATAAGAGCAGCGCGGGATATAAAACACATTTACCGCACTTTCCTATATGTTAGGGGTACACTTTTTACACAAATTTTACTCATTTCCAATATTTTCAACGCCCCAGAACAATATTGTGTTTCCTTTACATTACAACGATTTACTCGCTACCTTAATACCACACAATCCGCTATCAATATTTATACTTAACGAAAAGCAGGCGAGCGGAGGCCTTCAGGCATAGCTCGCCGCAGCAAACCACTGGGTTCAATGATTTCTAGGTTAGGTTAAGGTTAGTGTATATGTATTTGAATTAATTGCGAATTCCATTTTTTTCTCAGCTGTCCGTTAAAATTCCGTTATGTTGCCTATTCTTAAATCTTTTAAATGATTTTTGTTCTATAATTTTTATAATATTCACTATTAATATGCTTAATTTTTCAATCGTTTTGAATTTATTTTCTCTCTTATTTTGTAAAGTAGATGCTCACTTTTTTCTATTTATATTGTGCCTGATCTAACCATTATTGTTTTTATGTTGCTACGTTGAAGTGACGTCATGGTTCATATTAATTTTTTTTTTTAAGTTATTAGCATAATTATAATTCATGTTGTAATTTCTGGGCATTTTAATAAATTTTGATATGAATTAGATTTAATTACATTAATTTGTATATTGAATTAGCCTTAGTCACTATATGAGAAACATCTGAAATTATCTTCAATATGATTCCTGTAGCGTAATGGTCTAGACGCTTGGGTTGAAACCGAAATGTCGCGGGTTCAAGTTTCCTCAAGGTAAGATATTTGTAAGTTGTAAAAGATTTAGCATTATTAGAAGCACACAAGATAGTACAAAGTATAGCAGGTGTGATGTTAAGAGTAGATAGGTGTAGGAAGTGAAGAGATAGGGAGACATATAGTAGATGTAGTAGTAAATGTTTTCAGTTGTAGTAAGTCACTTAGTGAAAGAAGGGCATAAGTAACTGATGGCCGTATTCCGAAGCAGTTCTGGATCGAGTAATGGAAAACATCTCTAAAACACTACCTGAAGAATTAACCATTTTAGTCGACGTTTTCACTGTGTGCTGCGTCAAGAGGATTTTGTAGTGAAAAATGACGTGATTGAAGTTGCATAAATTTTTAATAATAGCCTCCAAGTATGGTGTTAATTTAAGTTAATGTTTAAAGATATATTTACCTCTAAAACTATTCTTTTTACTGCGGTTATATAAACTTTAAAGCAAAGAGTGAAAAATTAAACGGGAAATCTGTATTTTGACATCAATATATACAAACTGGTTAGTAGTAGTTTATGTATAGGCAACGTATGACACGTTAAGGTATATTGTTATATGTAGTTTATGGATTATCACACACGTTCAGATTGACATCAAGTAATGGAACCTAAAATATACTTTCACAGGATTGAGTACATTGTTTATTTCTTTTAACTGTCAACTTTTATTTCACATCTTTTCTTCTTTGTTATTTTCTTGAACGAAAAGAGGAAGTGAGGTAATATTTAGCTAGTTATTTGCAAGGTTTCAAGATAGACAACCCCCTAGCTTAGAGTTCTTACAATGTACTCCCTTTCTTCCTCGCTTGCTTATTTCCTTATAGCAAGCAAGCATGTGGCAAGCATAAATTCAGTCAGGTTTAAGCTATTTAACCCTGTTTCGCACTAACCTGAAGTTCGTCATTTTAGAGGGAGATTGGAACAGGAATTTACTGGATATGGGTGTAGTGCCCCGTCTGACTAGAAGCAAGTTAAGGAGATCAGGACAACTTTCACTGTATATTCAGCCTTGGGGCAAATTTTGCAAGAAAAACGTCTAGTTCTGTAACGTCCACGCACGGTCCTTGCACCGCTAATTGCTTTACATGGCCAGGTCTCATATAGACCACGGACTTTTATCCAACTCACGTCCGTACAGCCACTGATCTTTGCAAGTTTTAATTACATTATGCTGCTTGGCTGAGGTTTATGTTTAACAGTTACCTGAAACAATTGCCATTCTTTAATCGTACCTAAAATGTAAAAATTCAGAACAGGATGATAATTACGAATAAAATTGCAAATTCCCAAATTACAAGTCTGTTTAAAAACAATATTTGCCAGCCTGTTTCTCAAAAAAGAGTTTGAAAATGTTCACCATTTCATAAATTTCATTCAGTAAAAAGTATATTTTAATATATACGCGCATTTTTTTTTATTAAGATCTTACCTTATTACTATAGGGTGGACGAAAAGTCACTTTCTCCAATAATCGTTCTTAGGTTTCATACTTGTACTCATATACAGATGTCTTAACTGGAAAAAAAACGAATAGCTCGTGTATTGGAACCATGTTTGTATGCGTCAATTGTTTTATAATGGCATCTTTTATTATTGCTGTTTTGTTTATATATACGTGTTGGGTTGCGTCTTCAGCTAGTTTCTTGAAATGAATTGCTAATTAACCACGTAACAACGTGTTAATGTGCTACAAAGTTGGTGGAAGGATAGTAAGAACAGAGCAGTGTTGATAGTAGAGGTTGTGATTTCCTCACCACACCAAGCGATTAGAACCTTGAACAAACGGGTGCTATACATGACTTTTATATTGTTGAAAAGTATGTTTCTGCATGCAATTAGTTGCCCACTATATTAAGAGATATATAATTTTTCATTGGGTAGAAAAGTTTACTTTGTAAATTTATTTCAAAGTTAGGCTTCGGGTTGAAGAATAACAAAACACTCATAAAAGAAAAATCCACATAGAATGCCCTCACTTCATGACAGCGACTCGATTGCTTGGTGAAGATACAACACATGCGACAATATGAGCAAAACACTTCTACTAAGATGAGATTTGGGTTGGCAGTATTCTTAGTGCTGACTAAGAGGCTGATAATATAAACGGGTCTATGGAAAATGCGCTTCTGATTTACAGGACTGCGTCAGGTGCAAGTGACAACCATGAAAACTTGAAGAATTGGTTAGAGAAAAATTAACTTCCAATTTGCCATCATCCTACATTTTTGTGGTCTTCGATAATGCGCCATATCACAAGGATCAAATAGACAATCCATCTACAAATTAGTAATAGAATGCAGGACAAAGAGGATGAGTGTGACAATACTATGCACAAATCATAACTTTATGAAGTATTGAAATTAAAGACCTTATGAAAAACGGTTTAAAGTAATGCATATTTATAATTTTTGGTTCACCATGATTCTGCACTGTGTGAATAAATTCAATTGAACTTTTTTGGTCCAAAGCTAAAATAACGATAAGAGAATTTTTATCTCTTCAAAAACTGCAAAGATCTGCCCTCCATGGCATTTTGCTGATGAAAGAAAAAAAAAAAGATTGCCAAAAATTCTGGAAATATGTAGAAAAATGAGAAGTGAATTCTGAGAGAGGGTACATATTGTTCTAAATGTGATTGATAGCATTGTGGCAGCATTAGGTGCGGACATAAGTATTACATTTTCTTCTTGTAAAAGTTGAGTCCTTCAGCTGTGAGTTGGCCACGTCATTTGTTTGAAGTGAGGGCATGCAGCTCTTATCTCCGCGAACTGATTGCCGGGTTTCGAGTGACTTCATTTCTCTTGCTTTGGATAAACAACATCCAGCTCAGCATAACTCCTTCCAACAGAATATTAAATAATAATTTTTAAAAGTCATGCTCCTGTCATGTAACAGGTAAAATAAGTGCCAATTAATGTATCAACACTTATTGGTAAGCTATTGTTGATGTCTTATTTCCAAAACTGCGTGAATATTGTGAACGCTCTGTGCTCCGTTCTATGGGAGATGTGTAGATGACAGGTGACATTGACTATAAAGAACAGAAACATCTGTTTATCAATACACCACAAAAAACGTTAGCCCTTGGATAATAAAGTAAAATAAAGAAATAATTGCTAATTAGAGATCGGTGTCTGTTTTAATACATCATTTATCTGCTTAAATCGTGTATTTGTAGCACACTGTGTTGTTTTTAAAGATATTCCCCAATTACGCAATGGAAATATTTCTTTCAATCTCTGATATCCTTGATATACTAAATTATTTTATTTTTATATTAAATTTATGGTAAAATAGGCCATATTCTGAAATACTTAATCTTAAAAATATACGAGGTTTCCCGCGGTCTTTGCTTTACATAGTTAAAACTTTTGACTGAAGCCACTTCTTGAAGGTTGAAGTTCCGACACTTCTGGGATGCTTTCAGAAAACCTTTTGCCCAATGTTACTGGCAGCTTCGACCGATAGCTTTAGATATATTCAGTTATATACTCTAAATATATTATATTTAGAGTATAGTTACTTAACACTGCCAAGCCTGATATTTTTCGTATGCATAAATTTATTCCATGTGTTATTTAATTATTTTAATACGACTAATAAAGTTGTAGAAATATCACGTAACTGTAAATACTGAGTACAGTTGACTTATAAATATATTCTTAAGGAATATTAAAATATTGTTGTTTTATTCTTTTGAAGGTATGTTGGAATAATGTTCTGATTATACATATAATTGCGTTCGCTAATCCTTCAAGAGTATTCCTTTCTCAACTTAGCCGTTACAACAAGTTCTGACTAAATTTCTTGTACTTCTATGACACTAAAGTCAATTTCGAGCCTTGGCCTCCTCTTAGCATTTAGCTACGCTTATTTTTCTACAAATGATCAGCCATGCTTCCATCTCTATCCAGTATGGAGCTAAAGTACTAAGCTGAGGGAGTTCTAAAAGTACTCTGCCTAACCAAGAAAACACAAACTTTAAGGAAAATGTTTTTTTCAACATAGTCATCTTATAAATCAATACATTTAGTCTATCGCTTTTCCAACTTTTTAATAAATATATTGAGTAAAATGTGATTTGTCCAAATGTGAAAAATAAGCGTCTGTCTCAGTTTCAATATCACCATATGATGTACATCTTTGTCCACCCCACCATTTCTTCAGATTTGGGAGCAAAAAGTAATCGCTGGGAGCCACATCCGAGAATATGGCGTATGTGGAAGCACGTGGTCATGCAGTTTTGCAGCAACAATCCCAGACATGCGTGAAGGGGCGTTATCATGATGAAAGAGCAAGCCTGAATAGCATCAATTGGTACAATACTCCCCCGTGATGGTTCTGTCCTTCTGGAGGTAGTCTACGAGCACTACATTATAAAAATCCTGAAAACCGTATGACTTTTCCTGCAGATGGAACCGTTTTGCTTTCTTTGGTGCACTTTCATCCTTTGCTACTCAATGTTTGGACTGCCCCTTCGTCTCTAGCGTGTGGTGATGAATCCAAGTTTGATCTACCATTATGAAACGTTTGAGAAACTCACTGGAATTGCGTTTAAACAAGTCTAAACACTCTTGCGAAATCTTCATTTGAATCTTTTTTGATCCATTGTTAACAACACGGTACCAATTGAGCGGAAAGCCGTCTCATTTCCAAAAACTTCTTGTAAAATGTAGTGAACGCGGCCTATCGAAGTCTTTGCAATATCAGTCAACTCACGTACCTTCAATTGGCGATCATTGAGTACGGCTTGTGAATTTTTGTCACAATCTTTTCGGATATAGGAGTTTTGGGACGCCCTGAGAGCTCATCATTTTGAATGTATGTACAACTATACTTAAATTGAGCAACCCACTTTTTAACCGTAGAAAACAAAGGGGAGGAATCCTTTAATGTGGAATGTACTCCTTTTTTGTTCTGGTAGGATTAAACTCTTCAAAACAAAGTACTTCATCACAGCTGGCACTTCAGTTTTATTCATTTTGTAGAAAATGTTAACATTAGGTTGTTAACACGATCATCACAAACAAGTGTCTAAAACTATACAGCGCACAATCTAAAGATACTTAATAACTATCATAATGATTTGGCCATCCTCACATCTCTAAGTCAGACCGAGAACTTTTAGATCACATATAGTATAACTTTAACGTGGAACGGCCGTTAGTTTTGTCCAGAGACGTCTTTATTCAGGTTTGGAATTCTTTAATGTGCCGTAAATAAATAACACAGAACCCGGATTAAAGTCCTTTCTGCAGAACTTGCGTTCTGAATTTTTACGTCCTGAAAAAATTGGGATAGAACCTGCACACCTTCGGTCTCGAGACTATACACTGTTATTATTTAGATCAATGTGTTTTATGTTGTAAGTTCTTGAAGTATTTGGTTTAATACAGATAATTGACACAGAACATATCAGCAATGGCAATGTTCAACGAATATCAGACATGTGTATATAATAAACGTTGTGCAGCAACTGGAGGAGGAGATGACACGCGCAGCCAGGACAGGGGCGGCCGCTGAAGCCGTGCGACTAGAGCAGGAACTGGAGAATGAGATTCTCGTCGCAGCCATCACCAAACTCACCGCGCACCAGGGAGACCGGGCTGCTCAAGAGAAAGATATGAAGGAGCTCAGGGAACTAGTTCAAAGGGACAAAAGGGCAGTGGAAGCTCTCAGTGGAGCCCTCAGCACCAGCGGCAGCAGCAGCAGCAGTAGCAGCAGCGCTGTAAGTATCCAAACTTTTCTATAGCTGCTAACATAGACGTAACGAAAGTATTTGTTGATGCGGTTGAGATTTCAAGACTGTTACTTGTAAGTACGGATATTGAGGATTCTATTGCAATTTATTATTTATAGAAGTAATATTTGTATATCAAATAATAAACAGAAAGGTGATACACATATCAAGGTTAAATCTTGTGACTACAGCAAACACAGTTCAATTAGTTTTATTACAGAACCTAAATCTAACCTAGATTTAGTACTCTTGCAAATCAAAATCTGCAATTTTAATTTATTTCTTTTTGGTATGAATGTCCCTTCATTGAGAATCTTTAGTCAAAAACATTGCTGTGACCTTGGCATGATTTCCGAGATACTTGTGGTTTTAGAAGAATATATATCATTTTCTACAATGGTGACCGCAAATCAAGGCCATTTGATGGCCTAAATATAGGGTAGGATGACAAAAAGGAGAGCGCAAAGACATCCAAACTGTCAGCATTATAATCCGTCAACTGAGGCGACTAATTTCACAGAGTACTGATTCAAGAGATTAGACAATATAACATATGATATTAAAATCAAGAACGGGAGATCAGAGACTACGGAAATTAACATTTTAATATCTGCAAAAGATGTACGAGACTTGACTGAATGAAATGCACAAGTTTAAGACCTGTAATTGACTTGAAAATAAAACATACACATACCGGCGGACATTATAAAGATTACACTAATAAATGCATACGCTTATAAAGAATATTAAAGAAGACGGGACGTAGAACGACTGCTCAAGAAATTGACTTTAAACTGAATCTTACCAAGTAACTAACACAGATCTGCCACGATGGCAAGACTTAAGATTTCTACAGACATGATTAACCACGACATCTCGTTAAGAAGCAGAAGTGAATCATCTAAACATTCCAACTTACTGGACAATCATTTTGACCAGAGAAACGACACGAGCTTTAGTACTGACCCAAAATAAAATTGGTCAGGTTAATGTAATTGTTGGGAAATATGAACTTGGTTGAGTTTGTACCCAATGTGATGGGCATTTTCACAGAACGAAGATGAAGACACAGACGATAATGATAATGGGGGTGGCTCCAACATTCTGGGTCTTATCTCAGGAGTCCTGGGATCACTGAGCAGTGTGAGTACAACATACTCCCGATTCTATTTAATTTGGTGATCTGCAGATCTCATTATATTTTACATCTCAATCATGGTACATTTTCTTATGCATGTTGGGAATTCACCTTCAAGGTGAAAATTGCTAACAAAGAGCACTCAGATCTTCTAGGACAACCCAATGCGCATCAAACTATGTACTTACAGGAATGTTCTATTATTCAGCATGTTATCTACCTATACTTTTAATTGCTTTCATTTAAAAAGTTTTAGAAACAGTAATTGTATGCTGTAAGCTCTTGCAATGCATTAAATGTTATGTAAATAAATATTTTTCCAGTTCGCATGATTTTATCTTGCACGGCCCAACTTCACTAATCATATTTTTCAAATTTCCATAACGAATTTCTCTATTTTGAACCTATGATTTTTTATTTCATTGAAAATTAAAAAAAAACTCGACTTTTAACTAAATTTTCCAAGCTTATACTAAATGTTAAGTTAATCCAGATTGTTATGCTGGAAATGTATAGTTACTTTTCTTAAGTATCCTAATCTATGAAACCAAATATAAAGTTGTTTTTGTTTTTGCATGTAATTTTCCAGAAATATGCTTCTTCACTAATTGTTTTAAAAATGTACATATTGCATTCTAATTCTAAAGGTAAGTTCACTGGAGAAAAGTCTACAAATGGGAATGAAATATAGAAGACGAAGAGATTTACCACTACAATATTTCTTCATCTTTAATTTTTCAAAACCAATGCAATTAATACAATTAAATGACTCAATTTATAAGCTTTAAATTGCTGGACGGCATTTAAAGGCCCTGGCAATCTCTATAGTCGACGCAGGGGGATGCGCGCTATACAATGTCACTTTTCCTTACACACCGACAGATCTTGTGCTGGAATCCGCCTCCTTTCACGAACGGTAGCGGAGAAAACAGCCCAGGTAGAGTGACTAACATATATAGTCCGAAAATTACTGTATTCTCCATGTCGGCATGATAGTTCAGTTGATAAGTGTGTCCTCCTACTATTAGGAAAATAGTGGGTAAATCCTCATAATTTGCCTATACTTTTCCAAAAAAATAAATGTTACTTTTTATATTAAAACTTATAGTGTTAAAACAACGCATAGATTAAGTTAGCATAAGTTAAGATTAAAAAAAAAAACATTTATGCAAAATTATAGTGTTAAAAGTAAAAACGTAGGTCAGGTTAGCTTAGCTTACGTTTAAAAAAATAAATGCAACACTTATAGTGTTAAAAGCAAAAGCATGTGCCTTTTCCCCTTTGATTATTATTTACTTTACGTGTTACTTGCTACATTACATTTTCCCATTTGATTTCGCCGGATACTGATTGTGATTAATTACTAATATGCATCCCAAAAAGTTAATTTTGGCATACGATTGCTTGTTTCCGTGTATTACGACTGTTCTATCTGCCTGCATTTGTTGTAACTAAACTTGGGCCCGGCTCTCTCCATTGCCGTTCTGGAAGGAGATGTGTGACTCCCAGCACAAGATCGTCGGTCTGTACGGGTAAGTTACCAGCACACATAGCAATAAAGAATCCTAGTCTGTTATTGATCGAAGGTGTTATGTTAGTACAACTCTGTATTGCTGTCCCTCACTTAGAAATGAACCAACGCGGGTTGCAACCTCTAGTTTCGCCCGGCGTTGCCCACCCGTGGTGTAGAGTAATAAGTTCTAATTTCGCCCCTAATTTTAGTATTTTACCTTAGACCCAGGGATTGCGAAATGTAATGCTAACGAGTGTTTTGAAATAAGATACAAGGCATCGTCAATTGAAAAACATTGAAGATTTATTAAACATACTGCCATAGTTTTAGTATTTTGTGTACTTTTAAATTGTGTTGAGTATCTAGGTACAGTTTAAGATTATAAATTCTAACATTGCTAGATGACAGCTGGATTTTCTATAGTCGTAAGTATTGAATATTTAGATAAACATGTGCAGAACACAATGAGCTACAAATTAGCGAATATATTTAATATAATATCATTAATAATAGAGTCCAGCTGAACAGAGCATCGCGTTAACAATGCTATATCATAATATAATCAGAAAAGAAATTTGGAACTGCTTTCTAGTGTATGCATTCGGACTTTAGGGTAGCAGCGGAGGCAACGGAGATGACAGTGAAGGAGGTGGAGGATCCAACGTTCTGAGTCTCGTGGGTTCGTTGCTGGGCTCCAGTAGTGGAGTGAGTACATTTATGATATTGGGACCCGCCCGTGTGGGTTAACTTTTAATTATTTAAATTTTACACAATTTTATAATTCTTCTAACCTGCACTACAGGTAAGTACGATTTTTTTTCTCGAAAATTTCAGTTTTATACTGTAAATATGTAAAAATGCAAATTGTACATATAGTGAAAAACACAAGAAATTATATCAATATGGCAACTGTAATTGTATGAACGGAACAGTAGCTTTGTATTGCTGAGCTTTACTAACATTGCAAATATATGTAATTAACCAATTTAACAAAATTGAAAGAATCTTTCAGTTTAGTACTTTTTGTAGTGGAAGGTGTACAAGACTAAATCATTTATAATGTTTAAAATTAATCAAATAATTATTAAACCATAATCTGAAGAAATAGAGGAGTGAAAAACTGCAGCATGGAATAAGACCAAAATAGGATATTTTAAAATTATAAATCGTTTAAGTTTGGTAGTTACATTATAGAATGACACAAGAGATAAAACTAAAAAATATTACTTTTAGTTTATCTTGGCAGTATATCGCCATGCGATTTCACTCGATTAAATAACCTATTGCCAAAAGACAGAATTAGTCAATTAATTTCCGGAGCTTAACAATGTAATAGCTTACACACTAACGAGAACCGCCAAGGATGGCCGAGATCGTTAAGGTGCGAACTCGTGAGATGGAGGTCTGGGGTTCGAATCCCGCCAGGATCGTCCTCCCTGACTGAGTTTTTTCCAGGTTTTTCTCAGTCCTCACAAATGGAAAATGCCGGGGAGGTGCCCCAAACTTGGGTCTGGAACGTTTCCTTCCTTAAAAAAAAATGTTTCCCAATTTGATCTCGTGTATCATGAGTGTCTACCGCCTGTGATGCCTCAGTAGTAAAAACCAGCGTTAAACACTATTAAAACACTATCGAAGCTATCATTATAAAATAAGTACTTACAATAACAGAAACTGTGATAGTTTTATATTTATTTCAAAGATAGAATTGTCACATGCGTTCCATGTCAACCGCACATGTAGACGGGCGCACAGCTGATTTCCTCTTGCACAGAAATTGCGCAAACCATGCGTGGATAAATCATTTATTTGTCAGTACAAACTTGCCGTATTCTGCTTGAATGTCACACACTGTAATTATGGAATTCCCGTATATAAAATGTCTTTTCAACTATTGTGATCACCATTTATAATATATAATATGGTGATCTATAAATCGAACTAAGTTCACAAAGAGCAGTAAAAGTTTAAATTTTAGGATTTCTTATTGTAGCTGTTGTGTAGGAGCACCAAGGTAAATTCAAAATTCAGAAAATACTAACATTTGAAAACACCGAAGAAATTTTTGACTAATCAAACTTTTTTGAAAATGTATTTCAACAATGAATGATTCTGTCATTTGTAGCTGTCTGGATAGCTCTTTTGGCTGTAGCACAGTACAACAAAACTTCATTTTCACATAGATTGTTGGCTTTTACTTTGCACTTAAGAAGTTGTGTACCATATTATAAAAGGTAATAAACTGAATGACTGGCATGTGATGTTACTAACAGGGTCAGGGGCCCGTGTACTTTCTGCAGGACGAGGTGGGACCATTCCTGAAGGGCTTAGCGGTGAGTGCTTCAACAATTATCCATCTCTGCTTTTAAACAAATGAATACAATGTAAGTTTTGGTATGTAATAATGTATTATTTACATTTACAAATTTCATTTCCCCTACTTAACTAGTCCACTGAATGTTATACGATTATTTTACATTAGAATATTCTTATAGAGATCTACTTTATGACAGGATCGGGATAGACATCTTTGCATGCATTTGCACGAGAAAAAACATTTTATTATTGGAAAGCACTTGAGATGGCTTTTCGATACCTATACTCAAAAGGTATTCATATAGAACGATACTCCTGTATATGAGCTCGATACGTTGTTAAATTCTGTCAGTAGCACATTTTAAAATGATCGTGAGAAACATATGACAGCAGATACCTAAAAATGAACGGGCTTTTAAGTTCCTTTATATTTCTGCAGATAGTCAGATGAAAATATATTTCAAAACCACATGCATGAAAGCTGATTTTACATTACTATCTATTTATTATTGACAAAGTCAGTTGTTATTTTGAAATGGTGATGTATATAATATGAGAAAGGTTTGGAATTATTTTCAGTTGTAATCAAATAACCACACGATTTGTCACGTTTATAAAGAGTTTTTCGAAATGTGAGAAATCTCACAACAATCTAAAGAAACATGTTACCTTAGTTCATAAACTTGTTTTTACTGAACATCCAAGCTCTATGAGTAAATTCATTTTTATTTGTTTAATATAATAATACTCTATAAATAATAACATGGAATATTTGTATTTTATTTGATAAAAATATGAACTTTTCGAATATCGAAGTATCCAGTATCAAGGGGAAAAAAAAACACGAAAAAAAAAGTAAGGAGAAATTTTGGTATCAGCCCATCTCTAATTTTACCAATGCAGTCACGATATCGAGGTAGTATTAATAGAGCATACTGTGAAGTGATTTCTGGATTAGTACGTTAGAAACGATAGGGTAGTCAACATCTTGACGATTAGTCACTCCTACTATATGTGGCTGCATTTATATTCGTACAGCATATTATTTTAACCATTAATTCACATGCAATAAACACTTCCCACAGAGCGGAGATTTCTGCAGAATAGAAAAGCTAGCATTCTAAGAAATGGAAAACAGAGATAGCAGTTTCTTAACATTCACTGCTCTCTCTAAGGAAGGAAGGAAAAAAAAAAAAAAGAAGGGGGGGAAAAAAAACAACAACGCAAGGGAACATTAAAATTAGAAAAATTAAAAACAGGTTATAAAATTGCGCAACTGTTTTTGAAACAATAAGAACTATTCATCTTCTTTTTGAAAACATAAATCCTATCAGTATACACAGGCATTATATTGCTATCTGAATATATACGCTTCTGGCCATTAAAATTGCAACGCTCATCAGAGACGCGTTAAACCAACCCCACAATTTCTCCGACTAGTCCAACAGTACAAGCAGGTGACTGAATTAGATCGCTGGAGAATGGTGACATGTCGAAAGTGTGCAAAGTCATCCCGAGAAATGGGTGCTCGTGCTGGATAAAAAGCTCCAACAGCGAAACGAAAATGAGATGAATGAATCGAGATAGGACAACATTAAACAACCGAAAAAGATGTCAGGCATAATTTCCGAATGGTTATTATGATTACACAAAATGTGTTGCAATTTTAATGGCCAACAGTGTATTTTTGCTCATCTTTACTGTCACAATACATGCCATGACATCCAAAACAACACAAGTTCATAATCAAACATTCGAGAGAATTATTTTAGTCTAAAACGAGTAGGTCGTCTATATGATAATATTGTGGTCATTAATGACATCAGATACCATGTCTCATGGTTTCAAATTTAATTAATAAAAACCTTTTTTTAACTTATAAATTTTCAAGATAGAACTCGATTTTGACGTTTCGATACAAGCTAGTTATCACAGTCCATTATTAGAACAATAATGTTGATTTAAGAGAAGCATATACAGGGGTGTCTTATCTTGCTCAACCAGAATAAGGTTTTTTTTAGGCGTCAAATAAAAATTGTTTCAAACAGAAGTTTTTAACATCATGGTGGAGCTATTGCCAAGGGTATACTTTTATGCATTTTCATTAATGTAGGAGATATGGAATAGAAATGCATCACACTATACCATTCTAGCACAGAAAACAGTAGATATGGAAATGATAAATGCATATTTTCTTTTATTTAATGACACTACAGTGCATTTTTCAACTAAATCATTTAACTTCTTCAACAATGTAATCGAATAAATCATTATCTGCCAACTTACATTCTCTGTAGATCAACAGTGTTTCTACTTTCTCTTTATGCGTGTACCTCTTGTAAGAAAAATTATAGTCACAATAGTTCAGTGCAGTATTAACCTGCTCTGATGAATGACTACAGCACACTGGTTTGTAAGCTAAAGCAACTACAATTTGACGGGAGAGGGAAGAGGTTTTCCACCTGCACTTTCCTCTCAGGATACTTGTGTTTACATGAACTGGAAATTATAAACAAAATTCAGAACTCTAGTGTAGTACTACATTGGATAAATAATTTGTACAACCAAGGCAGTAACAGTTCGGTTTCTTTAATAACTATGCGTTTCCTTATCGATAACATATCCACTGCTTTCTTTAAAAATGGTACAGTGAGATAAATTTTTGAATGTTTTTGGAGGGGATAAAGGTATGCTTGAATAAAATGCACATGGTGTCATTAAAAAAAGTTTTATCCCGTATGTCCTACATTGATGGGTATGCAAAAAAGATACCTTCAGCAAGAGTTTTCCCATTACATTTTTTTTTTTTTGTTTGAAACAATTTTTCATTCCACGCATTAGAAAAAAATGAATAAGATAAATAAGACACCTGTACATTGTTCATACAAACAGCTTATGATGTGTATAATAATATAAAAACAAACTTAGAAACTATACTCTTATAGAAAACAAATCATATTAACCTGAAACTTTCTCAATCAGCATTAGAAGGCCTATGACGTCCACGAAATAACACTTAAAAATAAAGTGTTATTCTGAGTGCCATAAAGTTTGAAATGGTATGATTAGGATACCCGGAACTTATAATATAGCGTTAAAATGTGGACTGTGCGTTTATTGGAATTCATGACTTTAATAATGCTAAAATACAGATACCTTGACCTTTGAATATCAAAAACGTCTTTTTTACTTAACAATTCTCAATTTGCAGATAATCGCATAAATTTGGAGATAAACATTTCATGCGTTTGTTTATTTAAAACTTAACTACAATAAACTTATAATAGATAACTTGTTTTAGTAACGTAAATAAAGATATTGGAATATGAACAGGCGAGGTTTCTTATACCAAAGGAAATGATCAGCAAAAAGAGGGATTCTAAAATTAAATTAATTCTTTTAGGCGCACCCAGTCCTTGTTTTTAGGGCAAGGGTGAAAAATAAGAATACATCTGCTGATTACACGGTTTATGTCTCTCATATATGAGGTATTTGTTTATCATCAGCTGTACATATGAGCTTCTTAAAACTAACCCATTTTTTAGAATACTAACAACACATTAACCAGGAAAAAGAGACAGGATGACGACGATGGTGGTGGATTTGATCTTCTGAGTCTCATTGGGCCCCTCATCGAAAGTCTCAGTGGGGTAAGTAAAGAGAATACGCTTTTTAATATTAATTTATGCAATTTTGTAGTACGAATCACGATTAACAACGAATTTGCATGCTTGTTACATGTCTGTAGAGGTGTTAATGCTTTATTTTAAATATTTCTAAACTCTTTTTTATTTACGATAGCACTTAATTAACATGTCATTATAATAATGTTCATGTTTACTAACAGGGTGAAAATGGTTCGGATATTTTGGGGCTTTTGGGGCCCCTGAGCTCTAGCCTTAGTGGGGTAAGTACGACCTAAACAATTTCTGTTTGTACAGTATTTACTAATACTAATTCTAAGTATTTATTACATATAATTGCACTACGAAATTCCTCATTGAAACCTGTTAACGTAACTAAAACAAAAAGGGAAAATACTGCATTAGTAATAATAGTGAGAGAAAAAATTTATAGGAATAAAACTGCTTAAATTTGTTCAGAGAAATTAAGATTTATATGAAGTAGGTAAAGTCATTTCATAATCCTATCTACAAATGACCATGGCTGCACGTAAGCAACCGTTTATGGTTTTCATAAATAATTAGTATATTTAATAAAACAACTAAGTTTTGTTTTACATCTAATATACAGACGTTACATTTGTTGTCAGTTTTGTATCTTTCAACCACAGTTCCATATTAAAATCTGCTAGACGGCTGAACACTGAACATTCACAATCACTAGCGTTAAAGAAGAAAAAGATAAAACAGAAATGCGAGAAATTTCTTGACGTAACAGCTTTCGCACTAATTAACACCTTTACTTTCTAGCACACGGACACTTAGAGACATAGTTTACGTAAGTGGAACCGTACAAGTTTCATTACATCAAACATTTTAACATACCTATTAAAAATTGACCTGAAATAACCCGTTAAAGCGCAAAGGAGTGCATTTCAATGTTTCACATTTGTTAAACTTCAAAATATAGGGTGGGATAATCATTATATATTATAATACCAAATGTTTTTTGTACAAACGTATGTGGATAATTATTTGTCGAGTTACTGACTAAGTCCCTGCAGACGAACTAACTTGTTCACAAATTGCCGATAATTTTCGGAATATAATCGACGACCGAGTCTTAAAATTGTAGTTTGAAACTTGGGATTTTTATTTCGTAATTTAATAATTTAGTTTCGCCTTTAAACAGGTTTCAATAATGATATGCCATCGTTCAAATCAATAGCATGTCCCGGAGTCTAGTAGTTTAATTCCTGGTGTTAACCCTAAGTCACTAAAGGAAGAAAAAAACTTTAATCAATATATCACAATCAGGGCGCAAAGAAGGATATAATGAGAGGAAAATATGTTGCTAATTTAAGTATTATATATGTAATGTTTGTGGATTGAATTAGATAAAGGGTTAGGAGAGCGTGAAAAAAAAAAAAAAATAGAAACGGTTATGCATTTGATGAGAATGAATACAGAGAGAGGATTCTTTGGTATTATGTTGAAATAATTTGTTGTGATCATTGAAACCGATTCCTGGATATTCCAATAGAAAAGTACTAATGTTACAGATAAAAGTTTGGTGTGATATAATAGTAGCAAACCAGAGGTTCTTTTCTTTTGTTATTTGAATTACAACATTTAATTAATTTTGCATATTTTTTAATTTATTGACAAAATATTGATTACAAAATGTTGGCTGAAGCGTGGTGATTACACCAAAAAGGTATAGACCAAAAAATTATATAAGCTACTTAGTATTTGGTACTTGTTTTAGAGTTCAATAACTTTCAATTTCTATAGACAATTGTAAATTTGAATAAGTATATTTAGAAATGTTTTAGAGATCTATATAAGCATATGTTAGTTTCATACAATATTCATACAAGTATACCGCTATGTTAATTAAAAACAAAATTAAAAAAACAATGAAATATATTATGTTTTAAAGAAATTACGACAGTGAGCCATTAACAGCTTACCACATGACGAATATGAAACAAGGCATTTCGAATATTCTAATCTTACCTTAGAAATTAAACACTAAAAAATCGGACTTTTTTTAATTTGGAGTATAATTTCCCTTTAACTGAACTTACTTGGTAAACAATATTTTTTCATGCGGGCTAGTGATTTTTAGCAGTAGCTTAAGGTAAAGCCAGGTGGAGAAGGAGATGGCCCAGCAGTGTAAAAAAAAATCTAGTGGAACAATATTTTGTAATTCAACATGACAGCTCCTCTACTTAATTGCTTGCATAATCTTTCACTCATGTTGGTTCAGTGATGACCTTCATGTTACAATAAGTGGATCATTAGAACGTTGCATATCTAAACAGAGATGCGATGACATAATAAGGATTTGCATGGATGATACACTTCTACAGGAAGGAGAACCATGGCGCTGCTCTCATTGTTCGGTTTCAGTTTTCATCTAACTAACGAAGTGCAGTTTCATGACTGGACCATAGTGATAAATCAATGGCCGACAGTATTTTCATGTCCAGTTAATTTATTAAAAAGCATCTGGATTGAGAAACTCAACATCCTTACGAACTTAATGTTTTGCCTTTTTTCAGCCAATATCATGTCACGCATGATGACGATCGTTTTCTTCTGCCTAAGTCCACGAGATACAAGACCAGACTCTACCAAAGCGGATAACTGACATTCTCTGATTTTTAATTCAATTGGAATTTATTGTATTAAGTACTTGGTGACTGTTCGAAATTTATTTTGCATTTCTTCCTCAAACTCTTAAATTTGTCGAAAAGTTTGTTAAAAGCTAAGAACAAATCATATTCAGCAACATGTAATCTAAAAATTATCAGAAACCACGTCCACCATGCGCATTTTTTTTATGTTCCTTATAGGTTACCGCCACGGGTGGCCGAGGTCGTTAAGGCACGGACTCGTGAGCGGGAGGTCTGGGTTCGAATTCCGCCAGGACCGTCCTCCCTGACTGAGGTTTTTCCAGGTTTTCCTCAGTCCTCATAAATGGCAAATGCCGGGGAGTACCCTAAATTTATGTCCAAAAGGTTCCTTCCTTAAAAATAAAAATCCTTTCCCAATATATCATTTCATCTCATGTATCATCACTGTCCATCGCCTGTGGTGCCTCTGTAGCAAAAACGGGCGTTAAACACTATTCATTCTTAGAGAGGTTATAGGATAAAATTCTATTTGGACTTTTATCTGCGTCTTTTCCTTCAATCAGAACTCTTACCATCTGAGCTCATGCAATTCAGATAAGACCTTACCGCTGTCAAAGTCTCCAAGATGTGCATAGGCAACCGACAAAAATTGTTCTATTTTATTACTTTTTTTGGAACCACTCCATGTGTCAGTTGCAAAAATTAGAGAGCAAGGTTTTTATTAATTAACAAAATTAATTTTATTTAGTCTCTAGAACCAGAAAAGTGAATAAGTATAAAACAAGTGACATTAACTAAGTAACAAAATAGTTCAATTCCAGCATTGTTAGTATCATTGATCCACTTCTCAGCTCTTACAGGAGTAATCTATGTCAGATCTAAAGATCACATTTATCTTAGTTACTTTCGAAAGCATACTGATATTGAATATAGATTTTGATTTATACGTATTCACTGCTTAAACAAAGCAATCTGTGATGCTAAAATATTCATTAAGCACATAGAATATATCACAATTATCTGTCACAACTAGGCCAACTTTCCGCTAGGTCTCTATTCCTATTGTTGGACACAGTTAAATGCTGTAAATTTCAGATAACAAATATTCACAGTTGCCTTTGTTATAATTTTCAAGATTTTACTATTCTAATATAGATAGAGTGACATTTTAATTTCCATCTGTACACTCTTAACATATTCCTAGATAAGTTTTTTGTCTAAGATGGTAACATTTTGTTAGTTGCACAGATACTTTCTCTATGTTCTTACATTTAAAAACTGCTAGGACCGTACTATAGAGCCGAAGAAGCATGTTATATGTATAATCGTTCTTAGTGTTTGTATCTAAAGCTTGTAATATATCGGAAGGTGGAGAGGAAGTGGCAGATCCGTTGAGTTCCATCAGCTGCCATCCTTAGTGAGTAGATATTCCCATAAACTCTTAAGTTGGCAATCCTGGCAGTCATTTAAGACCATTCAGACACTTAATAAAACTATTATCAGTAATATTAACTTCAGAAACCACAAAGGTGTTTGTAATAGTTATCCAGTTTTTGAATAAAAAATACCTCCTTGCACTTTTGTCTCCCACATTCAAAGGTGTGCATAGTTCTTTGGTCAATGGCTGTGTGGCTCACACATGGGCCGTAAGAGAGCTGAAAGATTCCCATATGCGACGCTTCGTTCAAATAAGCACAAAACGCAGCATTCACAAGTTCAATAAACGACATCTCATTGCAGAAAGCGACATTGCTTGCACATGCGTAATGTCTCTTCTGATTTGGCTGCATCACACCAAGGCTACGCGACCGGTTCTTTGATATATTGTAATTGGATGGATAGTTTACGGACACTTTGTGCACATACTTCGAATATGGTTAGCAGTATAAACCTTTTTAAAATAAATTAGAAGCATCAGCAAGAAATAACCATTGTCAAACTACCAACTGATGTTGAATACTAAAGAGCAAAAACCAGAAATTTATTTTAATATTTGGGATTGCCAACAAAATACTATGCACAATGGAATAATACTAACAAGACTAATGTTGTATAGGGAGAGGATGGTGAAGGTCTGGACCTGGGGAGCCTGCTTGGTAGCCTGCTTGGGGTAAGTTTATAATTACATAAGTTGAATATTGTAAATTATAGGCGTTTACGGATCGGGCGCCAACATATAATTTGTATATAACTATACTCAGAGAAGCCTCAATATAGTTAATCAGATGAAGTATATTTTAATATTTGGGGGATGCTAACAAAATACTATACATAATGCAAGATTGATACTAACAAAACTAATGTTGTGTAGGGAGATGATGGTGAAGGTCTGGACCTGGGAAGCCTGCTTGGTGGTCTGCTTGGGGTAAGTTTATAATTACATAAATTAAGTTGAATGGGCATTTACATAACTGACATCATATAATTTTATACACATATACTTAGAGAAGATTGAATATAGTAAATGAGATCATTAAACACGGCCAAATCAATTTCGCTCTTTTTCTCTAAAGCAGTGTTTCTTGAAGAACAAGCGCATTTTTATTAAAATAAAAATTATGAGTATACATAAAATATATGTATAACGTTTATCAACTATCTCCTTTAACACAAGAGGAACTATAACACTGAAATACATTGCAAGTATTAAAAAATGTTTATTCAATATACTTGCTATTTTTATAATATAAATAGGGCTTTTCTTGTTCTGCATGATTGTTCAATACGGTGTCTGTTTGCTGATACCCCATAGTTCCTGGTCTGTAATACAGAAAGAAGTCACGCTCGTTTCTTATTGTCAGTGTCTTCCCATGCTAAAGGTGCGCGCTCGCACAAGTAGGTTTTGAATACTGCAATATTACGAATATACCGGGTGCAACAATCAGCTATGGCAAACTTTCAGGACACGTTCCTCACATGTAGAAGAAGAAAATATGTTATATGGACATGGGTCTGTACGCTTTTTATTTCCACGTTATACTCATTTTCTACAAATCTTCATAGTATATTAATCATGGGAAATATAGAGGAACAGAACGTACCAGTATATCACATGAAATTCTTTCTTGTACGGAATGTTGAAAATGCCATCTTGGTTATGTCTGGTTAAGTTGTAATTCTTAAGTTCACCGCCAGTGTTTTATGTTCCATTTTTTATTAGGTTTATTTACGGACGCTCTTGAACATTTCAGGTCATTAGCGTCCCATTCAAATCAGGGCGTGAAACGGCCGACAAATTTTGCTCAGAAGCCTCTTTTTTCAGGCTTGATGGCTTTTTTTCGGGCGTAAAAATCCTAAGTATGACTTCCTTCGGAAGGGAAGTATAGACGTGGGTCCCGTGTCGTACATTTACGGCACGATAAAGAACCTCAAGCCTGAAAGAAGAGGCCTCTGAGCAAAATTTGTCTGAATTGAATGGGACGCTAATGACCTGAGATGTTAAACAGCGTCCATAAACAAATCAATAATCTTTACTTGCGCTTTTTCTGGAGCTATTATTTTATCCGGTAGTTTCATTTGCTTTACTAGGGAACAGAGCAAACGACGGAAATGTATTTTATTCTACCTTATAAATGCTATCTTTGGTCGTAGGGTGTGTTCAGCTTGTATGGACTTTCATTGCCAAATTTTTCCGCTACAAGCAGTACATTCAGGGAGGAGTGGATGATTTTCAGGCCCAGTTCATAAATCCATTATTCACACAACAATCGGAAATTTTGACACAGCAACAATAAATGAATTGACTTTGGCTCTAACACTTGATTTATAGAAATCACACTTTTGTTTTTAATTTTCGCTAAAAATCCTTCACGCACAACTAAAAATATATATCCACATTACATAACCACATGAGGTATGGACACTAAATACTGCGACTTAATAAACAATAAATTTAAAGCAAATCGACATGAACTTTTGCATAAACTGAGTTGGAGAAGAGTTTTCTTTGGTTGTTTGTGTATGCTCATCTAGGGTTTGAGAGCACGTTCATAACATTTCTCCAGCCTTGAAAAATGAATTGAAAAAAGTATCTAACTGCTATCTACATATCGATCTTGGTGAATGTAACTTAACGTGATATGTACCATGCTCCCATTCCACTACGCAATACTCTAATGGAAACCAATTGACCTTTATTGCATGCGCGATTCCAGATAAGATTGAAGTTACAGTTCCGCTGACACACAAAATTGAGCTTGCTCAGTCGTGTTTATTATGTCAACTCTTTCAGTCGCATTTATGTAAGAAGTGCGTATGAGGCTTTCTACTAGGTATTTGTTTATTGTGGAGTATGTCGAGAGTGAGATGTGTGGGAATAAAGAATATTTAGTTATGATTGGTAAGTGCAAAAGAGACTTATTATTGAAGAGAATTTCGTTTCAAATTTTCGGAAGCTACTTCTCAGTCAGGAAATATAAATTTCAGATTATAGAACAAAACTGGAACTCATCGTGTTTTCATTGTCAAAATGCCCAGACTAAACTGAGTTTTAACAGAGGGGAAGCTCGAGGAAATAGGCTCTCCTCGAAAGTCTGGCCCAGCAAGTTGGTGTATGTGTCGGCAGTGCGTATAATACCAATCATTTGCTGCTGAAATAAAACCCGTGAATATGCTGAAACAAATTATTTGGGAGGATGAATTGTGGCCAGGTTCTAAAAATATTTTAAAAGAAGGCACTCCGAGCATCTATTATGATGGTTAGTACAATATTAATTATTATTTACTACCAATAAAGTAACCAAAGAAAAAAATTGCTATTTTCTTTGGCAGGTGACGGAGCCATTATGCAGTACCTTCCCGTCGGCAAAATCAATTTCCGATTGCGTAGCAGAATGGGGGCCCTGTACAAAGAACTTATTTAGAATTCATATTTATTATATAAATGCTTATACTTTTGTGCCATGAGACAAAGCTTTAAAAACGCTGATCTAAACATTGCCGTCGTTTGCATTTTCCTGAGATGTTATATATTAACTATATAACGAATCTTTATAACATTTAGATATCTATCGCATCAAAAATTTTAGAGCACTTCGTAATTGAAGCCATTTTTGGAACATACCTATATTTAGCTAGTGATGACAGCAGAATATGATATACAAAAGCGTACATTTTGATGCATTTTAAAATTTAAGTATATAAATAGCCATAAAACCACTGCGAAATTTATGCCTAAGCACTTTAAAAGATATTGTTGCAGAATAAGATATAGATATAGGTAATGAATAAGTGAAGTTTAATAGTTCAAAATGTATGCTACTTTAAAATACTGCTTTTTAGAACTGCATGCTGCTGTTAAATATTGCTAGAGTGTAATATTTAACAGATAATTCCTTTTGGAACCTGGATGCATTACTCAACTTTGAGATAAGTAATGCGTGCATATTGAAATTCACAATAATGCATAAGTAAAGATTGAGGGTAGATTGTAGTAAGTATTGTATATAATATTTTAAGATCACAGGCAAAGATTATTCTAAGTCACATTAAAAAAAGAGGTATATATTTAATGAATTCATTACGCAAAAAGTGCAAAGAATGTACTCGTACATTTTGTTGTAAGAAGATCATTTTATCTTCATCTTTACAGAGAAAAACATTTCATTTCTAGATTACAGTGAAATAGCATTCTATGATAGCGTTTGCATGTTGTCTTTGCTAATATATGCGGGAGAAATAATTTAGTGCTACTGCACCAAATAAAAAAACATATAAAGCTATGTAAAATAACTACAAGTAAAAAATGGAGCAATGCATTATGATAAAAAAACACAAAGATTTATACCCAACATTTCTGATGATTATTATTGTTGCTCAACAAGAACATTTGCAAGTTTTCGAGAAGTTTTGTGGTTCTAAAGCTCGATTGTTCTTTGCAAATCTATCACAGAATTAAATGACTTATTTTTTGTGATTAATAAAAGACTTCCAAGACCTAGGAAAATTACAAATCTGTTCACACTAATTTATGCAATTATTTATATCTTCACAAGCTATTTAAACATTGCAGCTGTAATTGCGGTTCATTTGTAACAGAATGAGCTCCCTCCTTTTATTTATATGTTGACACTACAGTATTATATTTATATTCAGCGAATTTCCAGTAATTCATTTTTGAGGTTAAAATGACAATAATTAAAGCTATTTTTGTGACTTTTCATACTTTTGTCTGTGGTCTTCATTTGTCTTTCCGTAGACAATGTTGGATATAGCAAGATGTGTATAAAGTTTGGGATAATTGGATGTGTTATGTGATACACTAATTCTTGGGTATGGTACAGGGCGATGGAGAAGATTCCGACATTGTTAGTCTTATCGGACCTCTGTCTGCCAGCCTGAGTGGGGTAAGTAACCTTGTCTTTCTGAGAACAAGCTAGCTATCTTTGTGAACAGCATCCACCGCTAAAGAGCATTAGACTCTCATCGTTCGTCTCTAATTTCTTTATAAACTTTTTTTTTAACTTCATCGCTCCCTTCCCGTCGTTTATCCTACACCTGTTTAACACTTTCCCTCTTGTTACTAATCTCCCATCCATGACACTTCAGCTGTAATCCCAAAGCATCTCTTTAAGCTAAAACCTTTTCTCCTCCTGACCTTTTATTTGGATTTATGGTAAGGAAAAATGTTTAGCTTCCTAGATCAGATTCTACTCCCTTTATCTATGCATCTATAAAACCTTAACGGTATATTCTGGGTGTATTTTAGTCAATTTAACGTTTTATTCTTCCAAATGTTATGCCATATGGTTATCTGATCTCATTTAGCACAATATAATAATACGATTATATAATACCAAACTCGATTCACCTCTATGGTCAAGGGAATAGCGTTGCTGACTACTGGCCAGGAGGTCCAGGTTCGATTCCCGGTACCTAATTAGGAATTCCTCTAAGTTAGGGAAGGGAGGTCTGGAAGGGGTTCACTCCCCCCGTGAGGATAATTGGAAAACTGCCTGATGGAAGGGTGGCGTTCTTCAACAAAAGTTGCGTGATAGGCGAGCGGTGTGCTGAACCCATGCCCTCCCTGCAATACTGCCCTCTATCAATGAAGTCGTAAGACGGAAATAGAGGAAGCAGCTGTCGCTGCGGCAGGCAAAGGCTCACCCTGGGCTGTATCGCTAAATGAGAAGATAAGAATATTAAACTTATCAATAGCTCGTAACATTATAGATTTATGTAATATAATTGCTCAAATTTCGATCTTTCGGGGCTTTATCATGGGACATTTTTAAAGCTATGATTTTATATGATTTATATAACAAACGGATAACATTAAGCTTCGTTTTTCTTAACAATATTTACTAATGATATTAAGATTCACTAATTTAATTCATAAGACTTTAGGTGAATGCTAATTGAATTATCTGCATGTCTATTCTTAAGTGACACTAATACTTTGCACTAATACGTATTGGCATTAATACACTGCACTATTAACATTTAACACCACAGGGCGTAGAAGGTGGCTTTGATATCTTCAGCCTGATTGGTCCGCTCATCAGCAGCTTTGGTAACGCTTTGAGTACACAGGGCTTTGTTCTAGCACCTCTATTAACAATGTGTAAGATAAAATATAATCATAAAATTAAAATAAAAAATAGGACATTTTTGAAAGTTGTAATAGTGGCTTTATTTTATTTGTAGAAAACCGTCAATCTACTAGATTCGCTACTCTATTTGTGATTTTTTTAATGCCGTGCACTTCAAAGGAACTATATAAAAGGTAGCAGATATTAAACTAATTTGGAAATAATAAAAGTAATTCAAGCTTAAGCCTATGGCTTTAATAAAACCGAATAATTAACATGTATGCATTGTTTGTAATGTTATATTGACTGCAGTGAATGATTTCCAGTCATAATTATAATTGCCTGCCGTAACGAACTAAAAATAAATTATCTCTATGACCCAGAAATCTGCGTTTCTACCTACATGCTTAGTACTATGTTATTAAATTTAGTAGCTCATTTTTAAACATATATAAAATCACATAAATAATGAAATATATATACTTTCTTCATTTTTAACATACTTTTATTCCTTGAGCTCTTGTAGAGAAATGGTGTCGTAACTTGCTAGTCATGGCCTACTGTTAGTTTTTTCCTCCTTACCCAGAACTTAACGTTTCGCTTATTGACAAGGAAAGTGACGCTATATTAATTGACAGATAAGCAAGAAACAAGACACGCACGCCTGCATGCGCCATCTTGTTCCAGACGATCAGGCAGTGAATGGCAGAATGTTACTTGCTCAATTTTTTCACGCCTCGTCGACCATTTTTTAAACTAGTGCTCTCAGTTTTTTTTATTTATTTAAGGCTCTTTTTTATTCCACCATGATGACATGTCATCATTTTAAGTGAAAGGATTCGGTAAGACCAACTGGAAAGCAAAAAGGGGGCAATATGTTTTAAGAAGTCAATCAGAGAGAAAATATTCAAGCTGACCATTTCGTAATACTTTACTAAGCTACTTATAGTGAAATACGTTTGAAAAACATTTATTTATTTCAGATGTATAATTATAGTTGTTAGTTCATTTTCCTTCCTGAGATTCTCATAGAATTGATTAATTTATTCACCTTTGGAAACAGCCAAAATTATACTCAAAATTCAGTGGCGATGCACTATAACATATAGATTGACACACAAATGCATTATATACTGAAGTAACGTTACATGAGTTACGCCCGATTGCGGCTGCTTACTGGAGAATTGCAGCCACCTCAACCGGAAACAAGGAGATAATAGTTAAAGCGCGTATAGTTATTTTTATTTTATTTTTTACTGAAATCATACAATTGTACTGTATTTAAAAGAATGATAATAATAAGAACTAATATGTAATAAAATAAATGGAAAATGATGCCTCTCGGCGGCAATACATTGCTGGCATCTATATATGAAATTCCTGTATTTCACTTACTTATCTTCTGTAAGAACACGGCGGTTCGGAACACGTTTCTTGTCAGTGAGCGATCTTGTTTCTCGTAAATTTTAACAATTTGATGAACAGTTCCTGTACCTGGAATACGATTGCCTGGATACTTTCTTGTTAATTGCCTCTGGATTTGTTTTCACACATATGTCGTGCATGAAAACACCATTTTAAAGACTATATTTATATAATGGTATAATGCACAACCACTCCCTGACAAAGTATCTCTCAAACTAACTACAAGCTGCTCCTACAAAGACAGTTTTCATAACGGCTTCTCCTAGTACGTAGCCTACCGGCCCGCATTTCAGATAACTTCAATGTAAATATTTTATTGTTTAAACTTTTATATGCCTTTTTAAATCCCTGTCCCTTTAACCTGTTAATTTTCTGTCTATTAACTGCCCTGTAATGGAATATAATGAATGTATGTTTAAAAAACATGACCGGAGTAAAACATTAAGAAAAGAAGTAATTTTCTGACCTTCGGTCAATTCCTTCGATTATCCATTTAAAATTCTGCACGGTTTTGGTTTCATAATATCATGAAATAATGTCGATGCAAGACGCTCTCCCTATGAGTATGCAAACATAAATCCTCATAATGTGCAACGGCGGTCTCTGCAGATATGAATTTACTGCAGAGAACAATATGCTCGTGATATATCTGTTTCACATGTTATAGTAATATTACAGCTTCAAGATGTTTAAACTTACAGAATTTTTATAAATAAATTAATCTTCCAGTTGCTAACCCAAAATTTTCAGATTCTTACAGCTTACCGTTTTCACAATTCTTCTTCACCAAATAAGAAGTAGTAAAGGCAAAAAAGCTATATTTTCTGCACTATAAGCTTTTTAAACCATATTAAACAAAGTTGTTTTCCTATTCCCATCCATCTGTAAAAATGTGAATTATTTTAGCTGATGCGTTCCTAGTCCTTTAATTTCAAGTCTTCTTTCAAGATTAAGTGAAGAAAGCAGACTATTTAATAACAAATCAACTATGCTCATTTTAACGGTCATTTAATCGCCTCAGTGGTTTAGTGGTAGCGTTTGCGGAGTCCTGGGTTCAAACTCCAGTCAGGTCAAGTTGTCTGGCTAACTTTTTTTCCGGAGTTTTTCTTTGTTCTTAGAAGGTAAATGACAGAGAGCTCCAAGACGCCAAGGACTCCGAGCTTTTTTACGCCATCATTATATATTTCATTTCGTTTCATTCATTCCTACAGACTTGTATCTGCAGTGTTCAGTACACATTCTACAGACATCGCGAGAAGACCAATATGGTCATAGGGACAATAAATAAAATACCTTCCCCGCGTTTTAGTTTATCGTAAGAAATTGGGTGTTATTAACCCTACATACCGACTATAAAACTATTCGTACTTATGCTAAATTAAGAAACTCCATCCGGTAATTTTCAGGATATTTCAAAATTTAATCTCTAATGTGAAACAGTGGTGCACAATGTTTCCTTAAAAGTAATAAAAATAAAGATAAAGATAGCCTATTGTGTCCCATAAGGGCAAAGGCTTCCTAACAATTAGGGAAAGCTCTCTTTTACCTAACGTGGTGAGCTATTCCTCGCTAGTTGTTCGTATGCTGTTTAAGACACTGACTGATTTGTTGGCATGCTACAATTCTGACTAATACTTTAGGAAATACTTTCGCAGACAGCAAATTCTGAAGAGTAAATTTACGTGTTCTAGAAGTTTATCGACAATTCTAAATATAAGTTGTTGCTCTACACACAATTTAAAACTGACATTTAAAATTGTCAGAAGCATTTTAAACAACAAGGTAAAAGGTGACACCTTAAATGTCTCTTTTAGTCTCAAAAATCTAAATTTGTTACATCAGTAAAGTTAATAGTTACATTCAAATCGCTTAAATGAAGTTATAAATTTCTATAAGTATTATAGCATTATTAAGAAAGTAACATTATAATGCTTACAAGGCCAATTTAACTCAGAATGGCACTAGCTCCATGTTAACGCAGCAATTAAAATGTATATGAATGAACGTAACAGTAAAAAATTGGAACAAGACAAGTTCCGGAACTTTTACGAAATAAAAAAAATGTGGGTTTTCGTGTATAGAGTGAAGGGAACAGGCGTGTCCAACGAACACGCAATAATGGCAGGTGCGGCTGCGTGTCATGTGGAAAGGCACACATATCTTTAACTGACGAATTTAGAACACACTTAGCACTTGACCTTATTATGTAAGAGCAGTTTTTTTATATTTCTATAGATTTTAAATTTATTAATAGTCCGGAGCCAATAGCCACCCCACTCGTCGACTTTAACATGCAAATTACTATTAATGATTTTAAATGGAAACAATTTTCTTGTTTTCTGATACTTTACGAGCTATTAATTATGCAGTAATTGGACAGTGTGATGAAATGAAGTGCGACTTTTGGGTTTAAGTTTTATTTTCAAACCGTATTCGTTAGACTGTTTCGCTAGAACTAATGCATGCCTTCTTGTATCTGCTAATAATGATCTTTTTAATGAAATATAACTTGAAAATGATTACCAAATGCTATTGATGGTTATCAGTCAGTTTAAAAACAAAGCAATAAATCTGTATGGATCACCGAATAAATTATTAAATCGTTTTTTTTATTTTTAAATAAAATCAATATATTCTGCATCTACTAAGTAATTTCCCCACATAATCGCCATATATTTACGAAATTTTCGGTATCGCAGCACCAATTATTCGATAACTTGCCTTTATCATGCAGCTTCTTAGCCATCTCTTCTCTGCGATTTTCATTTCCTAATTTTCCAATTGTTGGCCTCCGAGGTGCTTGTTGAGTTCGTGGAAATTACTCAGAGCAAGATTAGAAGCTGAATAGTAAAACATATGGAAAAGGGTGTAGGCGAACGTTGTCATGCTGCAGCAGAACTTTGCAAATTAAAAAGCCCAGGGCGCTTCCGTTTGTCGCTGCTCTAAATTGACATCACAGTATTTTTCAATATCCATTGGGTTTTGTAAGGCAAGTTATGCACCAGCAAAATCCTCAAACAGCTCCAAAACATTGTCACTGCAACGTGTCTTCTGCTGTTGTTCGTAAAGCACGTTTTCACGTCCTTCCATAAACCACGAACCCTCTGAATGCTCATACACCATTCTCCATAAATAGAAGATAACTCACGATGGAATTTAGTACCAGATCCGATATTTGCTGTGAAAATATGCATCACATACTTTAGCACCTCCATGTTATATGGTTAGCTATTACCGAAGTAATGTTTACCATTTAATGAAACTGCTTCAGAGTTTTTAATTGTTACGGTTTATTTTTTAGAGATTAAAGGTTACTTATTATATAATACTCGTATATAAAGCGTGCATCTGTTTTTTTTTTTCATAAATTTTCTGCATAATTTAAATGCTCTATATTTAACCTGTAATTAAACTAATATAATTTGATCAAGGCGTTCTAGGTGCTTCCAATTACTAAAATGAGACCAGGGGTAAGCATTTTATATAGCTGTCATGGCAAATGAAGCTTCTTGTAAGATTTTTCGATCGACAGAGACAGAAACTCAAACTCCCCCCTTTAACCACTATTTATTTTTTCTTAAAGTTAAGGCATCCGCTATCTGATGAATAAAATATGTATACACTATACAGGTATATTTATTGAAGCAGCAGGTGAACTATGCAATAATTTCAAGGCGTTTAAGTTTTAGTAAGCATTCTGCACAGAACGAAATTTGTTTGTTTAAAGCATTTCAAAGAAAGTATATGACGAACCAGATTTAAGAAAGTTTATATTTCTTAAAAAAATAGAAAAATGTTCATCGTTTCGTAAATCAGTTGTTTTCTGCACTACATACACTACAACAGATGTAAATGTTTATATAAATGCAAAGTTTAAAAATGCACCATAAAGATCAATTTTTTTTAAAAAAATGTAATATTTTAAAATTATTCCTGTCTTATTGAGACAGGTGTACACACACGCGCGCATGCCCACGCTCACGCACACGCACACGCACACATTTGTATGTATGTATGTATGTATGTATGTATGTATGTATGTATGTATATGTATGTTTTTGTTTGGTTAACAGCATGAACTGAATAGTTGGGAACGAGGTAGCTAGAAACTGTGTAACTAGTTCTCGGAAGGGTTAATCACAGTTCACAATGCTACTATGTGCAGAGTTGTCAAAAAAAAATATTGAAATCTCGCTAGATGGCCTTCGAAAACCCACGATTTTCGAGAAAAAAAAATCTCAAAAGTTTAATATTAAGGCATTTATAGCATTATTATCATCATCATACATGCATATAGTTACAATTATTGTAATTTAGAACAGTACTTAGTAAGAATAACTACATTTAAAACATAACTCACACTTTTTAACGAAGAAATTATTGTATGACTGCGAGGTTTTTGCAGAGTGGTTCTCAGCTTTCCAAAATTCATTCTTGTAGGCAGCTAAGGTCCATATTTTCCTTAGCAACTATCATAATCCTTTCAGCAATTGTTGTCGCTACGTAAAGCTCCTCTTATTGTAGAAAATATATTGACATTTCAGTTTCCATTCGATTTAACGGATTCGACTAAACCATGTTCTAGAACTCTCCACATTTCTCATCTAACCTTGCACAGTTTTCTGCTTGGTCATTGCTGAATACAATAAATTTGGTAATGTCATTCAACATTCCCCACGAATGAAACAAAGTTAGATAAATATTTTGGATTTCTATCATAGCTCTACTTAAAATGTTTTCAAGGAACAATTTCTAAGAAGCTATGAAGCGTTTCTTCCTGCTCAGAAAGAAGGCACCTTTTCAGCAGCAAAACTCCTACCCGATGCTAGATCTGGCGGGAAAACCTGAATTGGCAGCCCTGACTACAAGTAGTACATTCCAATAGATGACAATTGAATAAACGGAGAGTCGTTGCACGGCGTATAAAACAAATGTTTTATGTTTAGACAGCCACGTATATTTCACGACACATTCGGAAGGATCCCAGTCTGTGTTAGCTCTGACTGCTGTATTTACATGTGCAGCAACAGGCTATGCGAGTACACTCCGTTTTAAAATGAAACTGGGCCTCTTTGCGCGGAATAATCATAGTACTCTGTATATGACTATGCTTAATATTAATCACATTGTATACATACGCCTTGTTTGTTCGTTATAGCAGCTGTGTTTCTCCTTTTGTGTACATTCATGAACTGATATGACCTTCGGTAGGCAATCGTTAGATGTGCCTGCACTCTAGCTTTGAGAGTAAGGCACAAAAGCACATTGATTAATTTTCTATTAATCCTCAATATATCCTCGGCTGTTCCCAAGTTTGTCACTTAATAGAAAGGTTCATTTTCAGAAGAATTCATAGAGTAACGACAGTTCTGGGCTCCATTAGTTGACGCATGCTAAAGACTCATCCGAGAACTAGTTCTGGGTTTTTAATGGGGAAGTAAGTGCTTGAACAATTAATGTTCAAAGAATGAGCTTTGTACAGATTGCTACTAACACACTTACAAACATTCCTCTAGGAAGGTGGGTCTGACATCGGCAGCATTATTGGACCTTTAATAGGGAGTCTTAGTGGGGTAAGTACTAAAGGAAATAATTAAGCATAGTATTACGTACACAGCTTGAGAAATACTAACAGAAACCTTTCTGTAGGAAGGTGGTTCTGATATCGGGAGCCTCATTGGACCTCTAATAGGAAGCTTAAGTGGGGTAAGTTTGAAAATAAATATTTAAAATGCGTCTTTGTATATAATTTGAGATATACTAACATAAAACCTTATTTACTGATGATCAAAAATGTAGAGTATTCTTAAATAAAAGATAAAACATTACTGTAGGTAGATGGTTCTGATATCGGCCGTAGATTTCGACCTTTAATAGGGAATCTGAGTGGAATAAGTCTCAAATTTAATATTTTAGATTCAAAGTTTACTTTAGGAAAATAGATCGGTCATTGGGAATCTTTTGACTCCTAATAAGAATTATTAACAGGATAAGCCTTAAAAACATATTTAATATGTGCTAATAGTTTCAAAAACATATTTCTAGGAAGGTGGATCTGACATTGGGAGTCTCATTGGGCCCCTTATAGGAAGTCTTAGTGGGGTAAGTTTAAAAATAAAAATTAAAATTACTTTCTTTTGCTGCATTTATTTTATTTGGAGCTAATTTTGAAACTATATTTCTTTAAAGTGGTGAAGGCCGCATTTGAGTAATCTTTTACGGCTTGGGGTTTAAAGTGTGAGCGAAGTAACTCCCTAAAGCAATTAACCTTATGAGGAATAAACATAATGTTAAATTTATTATTGGACATGTTTGGATAAGGTCCTAACAATTCAAGATGTCTTTCTAAAGACACTTAGTACTGTTATCAACTACATTCTGGTATTACTAAACGAAATTTGTTAATGCAGATTTGTGTATATCTTGGTGTACAACGCACGCAGTTTCAGATTAGTCCGTGGCGAGCACAGAAGGAATGGAAAATAAGGGTTACATATTGCTCTGTAAGAAACTGGCAGACTTGTAGCATCATTGATCCATTTAATTCCTCACATGGAACAAACTCAAGCGAATCAAGGAAAGGATGGATACTGTATAATATGGCAATGCAACTTAAATGGGACAGAAATCACTCAAGATGATCTCCATATATAAAGTTTACTATGGAGATATCGCAACAGATTTGAATTTTAAATACTCATGTAAGAGTATCATGTCAAGGTTAATATTATACCTGAAACTATGGATTTAGTTGGCACAGTTTCCTCGATCAGCCTTAAAGGTATCAAATGCAATACGTGATGCGTATTTCCAAAGTAATTATAAACCTTGCAAAGAACTCAGTCAGTTTTCAGAGTTTCAACCTCAAGAGAAATGCGACTGATGTGTTTTTAAGGATGAATACCGGGGTGATGACCCATATTCAAATAATGCAATAAATAGTGAGTTTAAGGGATAAGTGTGTCCGAAGAACGCCGATACTATCTGAGATCCAAAGTATTCGCGCCGTAAGTCTACGATACTGGAGAAAGCTGCATGATGACATTATACGAAATGTTGTGGCAAACTGTTAGCAAGTGTGGGGCGGCTTACAATACTACGCCATCTCAGTAACTATCAAAAGATACAATTTTATTCCATGTCCATAAAGTTCACATTTGGTCCTCAGTGATTTTTCTCTTTCGAAAATTCGCTAATGTCTATATAGATATGGATTTCCTGATATTAGACTCTCAAGGAGTTGCAACGAGCTGAAGAATCAATATGAGTGCTTCTGTTCCGAAATTGTTAAATTATGAGAAACTAAGTGAACCAATTGCGATGATATTAATTGAAATATAATAGATAATTTAGTCCAATGTGTATGGTATGGTTTTCACATATACTCAGGAAAATAAACAACCTGAATACCATTAGTATACATAAAAACAACTAACGTAATGATATTTCTCTATAAAGGTGCCTCAGAAAACCCTACATATTATTTGATCCAAGTGACACATTTTATGTTTGCACAAAGTGATAAAATTTAAACATATATTAACTACTAACAAATTACTTATACTTTTATAAAAATATGATTAAGATATTGGAAACCTTATCGGACTCCTCGGTAGTGTAAGCCTCGGAATAAACTTGCAGTGATAATTATATTTATATTTATAGATATGTATATTGTACATATTTAATACATGCATGCTAACATGGTAAGAAATGATTCTCTAGGAGGATGGCTCAGGCGTTGGAAGTTCTATTGGGTCTCCAGAATAAACATGTAATAAAATGTGCTTATTTTATATTTTAAGATATATGTGTTGTACATAAAAGAAATACTAACCTATTAACAAATGCTTCTTTAGGAAGGTGGTTCAGACATTGGAAGTATTATCGGGCCCCTTATAGGCAGTCTCAGTGGGGTAAGTTTCTGAATAATATGCAATTATAGAAGTTTGCATTTTAATTATATATGCATATTGTATATATTTAAAAAATATTAACTTACTTACTAATACTTCTCTAGGAAGGTGGTTTAGACATTGGAAGCCTTATTGGGCCTCTTATAGGAAGTCTCAGTGGGGTAAGTTCTAGAATTAACATGCAGTAAAATTTGTTTATTGTATATTTTAAGATATACGTGTTGTACATATTAAAAGATATACTAACAAATGCTTCTTTAGGAAGGTGGTTCGGACATTGGAAGCCTTATTGGGCCCCTCATAGGCAGTCTCAGTGGGGTAAGTCCCTGAATATACATCTGTTATAGAATTTTGCTTATTAATTAAATATATGCATGTTGTATGTATTTAAAATACTAACATACCAATAAATGCTTCACTAGGAAGGTGGTTTAGACATTGGAAGCCTTATTGGGCCCCTCATAGGCAGTCTCAGTGGGGTAAGTCCCTGAATATACATCTGTTATAGAATTTTACTTATTAAATATAAATAAGCATATTGTCTATATTTCAAGAAATACTAACATACTAACAAAAACTTCTTTAGGAAGATGGATCGGATATTGGAAGCCTTATTGGGCCCCTCATAGGCAGTCTAAGTGGGGTAAGTCCCTGAATAAACATCAAGTATAGACTCTTGCTCATTAATCAAAGATATGCATGTTGTATGTATTTAAAATACTAACATACCAATAAATTCTTCTCTAGGAAGGTGGTTTAGACATTGGAAGCCTTATTGGGCCCCTCATAGGCAGTCTCAGTGGGGTAAGTCTCAGCAGAAATATGCAGTTAAAAATGTAGTTTAATATACATGTTGTACATATTTAAGAAAATTGTTTAGTTTTAGTAGGTGTCTCAGAATAAATACACAGTTAAAGAATGTTGTTTATAAGCAAGGAAACATTAAATGATAACAAATGATTTTGTAGAAAGATGGTTCAGAAATAAGAAATCTTATTTGACCTCTCATAGGAAATATCAGGATACGTTCATGAAAATTGTGTGCTCATTATATTTAAAGAAGTGCACGTATATATTTAAAGAAACATTAAAATGCTAGCAAATACTTCTTTAGGAAGATGGTTCAGTCATTGAAAGTCTTATTGGGCCCCTCATAGGAAGATTCAGTGGGGCAAGTCTTAAAATAAATATGCTAAAAAAATCTTTTGCTAGTTATACAGGGTATTTCAAAATGATGCTACTGATTTCAAATAGCTTTAACTCCGCATCTATCAACTTTGTATTAAATTTGCAACATAAAATGAGAGAAACTATACAAGTTTAGGCGGTTTAGAAACACTGTTCAGCATTCAGCGAATTACTTGTCTATAAAGTTGCATCATCACTGACCTCCAGATGGAGAGTAAAATTATCATCTTTCAGAGCTTCATGCATGATCTGACAAACGTGTAATCGGTATACCTTATCCTTTGACTTTGTAACAGTTGCAACGTGAATGACTTTATAATCGAGCGCCATTTTAATTATCGAAGAAATTTGCAGTTTTTAAGTACAACGTTTTATTGACTTCTTGGGTCTACGTTTCTAAAGTCTCTCGGATTTTTTGCACGTGTTCCTCAGACGAGCGCGGTCATCCTTTGCATCCAACTGTCTGTACCAGCGACAGAAACTTTTGGCATCTGGTGAATCCATTCCAAAATGTCAACGTAACGCCCTTTACATTCTGATTGTTAAACATTTCTAAGCACTAGAACCAGAATGCAGCGGAATGAGTTATGTTGGTACTAGACTGTAGACAACAGGTGGGAGAAGTACAATAGGTCGCGAGCTGCAAACCAATCTCCTCCTACACCTCTCTCATCAGTTCTTATTTACCTGCCGAGCGGTGTCTCGTAGCTTGTATTCGTGGTTTGTTTGTGTCGACACAGCAGTTTGAATGTACCTGCGTAACTTGTTTAAAAATTACAACGCCTAACGATTATCGATTTTCACGTAGAACATTGCAATATAAAGAATGTATTTCCCTTGTTTCGTTAGCATTTCTTTTGTATTCTAGATAAAGATTAGCTCAATAACACTTTTAATGGACACCAGAAGAGAAAACTCACTCAAAACAGATTAAATTTGTTTTCTCTGTCATTTGATGTATGCAAAATTAATACAGACTTAAAAATTGCAAATTTATTCGAATTTGAAACCAGGGGACTCATTTAACCCTATATTTAAACATAAGCATGTTGTAAGTACAAATACTATCATTGTAACAAATGCTTCTCTAGGAAGATGGTTCAAACATTGGAACCCTTATCTGGCCCCTATCAAAATAAATATGTAGAAACGTGAATATTTTGTACACATTTAAGAATATACACGATGTACAAATATACAAATTTATAACAATATTGACATTAAGAGTACACAGAAATAACAATTGAAGTTCAGTTTGCAACGTTTTGAGAAAATTTCTGCTTCTATTAAGGAAAATTCTCAAAATCTACAACGACCATATTGGTAATACTACGTTCTCTTTATCTCTCTCTTTATCAGTTTATTTTGTGAGGAGTGTAGACACCACACTTATTATCTTAGTATGCCTTATTATCGCTACCATTCGTCCTACACCCAAGAACGCGGGTTCGAACCCGGCCAGGACCGATGGATTTTTTCGTCCATAAATAAATCAATCAAACTAAAAAAGCTACTATTCGTTGCAGTTTTGTAGAGCTTCTGGCTTATGAATGTGAATGTGAACTTTTAAATATTTTCCTTAAGAAATTCCCAGAGGCCGCATTTGTTTTAATCATTAGAATTCCTTCATATTTACAAGTACCTACATCTCGTATATACACGTTTGTTCCAAAATGCACAATTTTCTGAAATCTATGCCTACTGTGTAACTTCTCTCTCTCTCTCACTCACACACGCGCGGGTAAAGACTACTATTGCAATTTAGAAACGCTCTGTATTGATAAAAAATAAATTAACCACGAAGGGTTTTCTGCACTTCTAAGTGCTTGACTCCATTTGTTATGTTTTACACTTTGCTTTGCACTTTACGAGGCACATATTCTTGTCATATTCTAGGTGCGAAAGCCTGCTTACTAGTTGATCATGTGGGATATTGCTGTAAATACTTCCATATAACTTTTTCTGGCACACTTTCTCCTAATATCGTATACTGTAATGAGAAATACAGCCTATCACGTTCTGTATGTGCTAGCATCCTTCAATGTGTGGCCTCTTATTGTATTTTCTCTTGATTTAACAGCATTTTTTCTTTTGGTGGTAAAAAAAAAAAACATATTACATAGATATGGCATCAGTTTTACTAGTTAAGATCCATTGCATCTAGCATGTTATTTATCAATTAGTATGTAGTTTTGTGTACACATTCCGAATCTCCCCTTTAAAATGTACTAGCACATAATGTTTGAGTAATTTAGATTTTCAGATTTTTTATTATAAGCCTTTATTATTCTATCTTCTCTAGTTTATACGTTTTATTAGACTTTTTGTTCTTTTGTTTGTCATTCTTTTCATGATAGAGGTATTATGCTGTTAAAAGTTCTAAAAATAATCACTAGATGGGAAGAGTGGAAGAAGAAGGCCTATTTGTTGGACCATAAATCAGAAAACAACTGGAAGATTTGATACTAAGCTCGCAAATCTCAAGTTAGATGCTTGGTCCTCCTTAAAAGTAATTGTTAATGGCTTTCTGGGAAAAAGAGAAGATGATAACAGCGTTTCCTTAGTGAATAATCTGTTGGAGAACTACAAGAACGTGGGGTGTCGAATGTCGCTTAAAGTTCATTTTATTACATTCACATCTTGACCTCTTCTCGGAAAACATGGGCGCAGTAAAAGATGAGTAGGGTGAGCGCTTTCACCAACACATTCTTAATATAACATCGTTATCAGAGGCACTGGAACCATTTGATGATGGGCGATCACTGATGGTGTCTTTTTAGGGAGTGTGATGAAGCAGCATACAAAAGAAGAACGTCATCGGCACACCTTTTAAAACAAAGTAAAAAGTAAAATTGCAACTGTATTGTAAACTAAATTTTAGGTCTTTCTGCATCATGTCCACACACACACACACACACACACACACACACACACATATTGAACCAGAAAAGCATCACTGAATTCTTACTCTACATTTCTTGTTTATGTTTAATTATGCCAATTTTTGCCAGTAGTGTTTTTTAAAATTATGCTGTGCAGACCTCATAGAGAAAAAAAATAATTTCCATTGAATTCTGCAACTCAAAATTTGGTAAATACGTATATTTATTAGTTCTAAGTGCAATTGTTTTGACGCATTTAAAATCATTAACGTGCACCCACATTGTATTGCACGCGTGTTTATTTAGGAAATATGACTTGATAGAGGAAAACTGTGTTTTCCCTGAACTCTGCACCCTAATTTTGTAGGATCATTATATTTCAAATCAGATGCAGAAAAAAAAATCGAAATTTGTAGACCAGTGGTTTGTGGTGCCGTTAAAATGCTTAATGGAAAATAGGCATTTCAACGTCTTTTTCTGTCCATTACAACTTTCATTTTAATTACTTCTAAAATAGATAGCCTTTTCGTCTCGTGAAACTAGTTCATTAAACGTATTTAACCAATACAGTTAAGCATTTCAAACTTGCCCATGAACCTTCCTGGTTTGGATGTAAATTTTTCATTTAAACTATTTCTTGGCATTGTAAAATAATACACTCATTCATTCCTTTATTCTCGAGGCTAGGCCCTTTACCCAACACTAAGCATCAATTGGGGTGTACTCCCAATGAAGAAATGAAAATAATGCAATAATAGCTGGAATTATTGCAGGAAATCCGAAGGAAATCGGTGCAGGCATCACTTCTTTGGCCACATATTTCATTTACAGTCACTGAGATCGAACCCGGACAGTTTCGGTGAGAGGCGAGCAGTCTAACATTTGGCCATGATGCCAAACTTCAAATTATGTTCATAGTTTGAAATACTCTTGACACAAAGTAGCAAAAAAAGCGGTGATTTCACAATCAGAGCTGCGCAAACAACATGACACAAGTTTAAATTAACAAAAATGAAGTACTTAATTAAAAACAGAAACACCTGGTAGAAATAAACAGAATTCTTGTTGCTCTTCCAAAAGTATAGAGTGATTTTGTTAATGTTTCTCTAAAAAAAGCAGAACTACATGGAGGTGGTTTGTTTTTCCAAAGTTAAATTTTTACTGTTTGATAATGCATAATCATATTATAAGATGACTCTAAGAGCTAATAGAAAGGACTTTGGTCGTTATTTCTGTGCACCTTTCAAAAGATTGATTAGTAAGAGAGGTCAGACATTGCAAATTTTATTAGAACATGAAGTTTTAGCGATTTAAATATGTAAAGCATGTTTTTTGTGCTTTTTTAAGCTGTGAAAATGTGTTTATGTAGTACAAATCGCTAATACAAATAACTGATACTTCTTTAGGAAAATGATTAAAATATTGAAAGTATTATTTGGCCCATCTTAGGAAGGCTAAGTAAGGAAAGTCCCATAATTAACACGCGGAGAAAGTTTTTGCTTATATTTAAAGATATGTAATGTATATATTTAAAGTTATACTAACATACTAATACACGCTTCTCTAGGACGGCGGATCAGACATCGGAAGTATAATTGGGCCTGTCATAGGCAGTCTCAGTGGGGTAAGTGCAATAATAAACAAAAGAAAAAGCATATTATTTATATTTAAAGCTGTGCATGTTGTACATATTTAAAAATGCTAATTCTAACAAACGCTTCTTTAGGAAGGTGGATCAGATATCGGAAGTATAATTGCGCCTCTCATAGGAAGTTTGAGTGGGGTAAGTCCTGAATAAAAGTTTAAATGCTCTTCTTGTATATAATGTAAAGAACAATTAACGGTTTAAAAATGTTCCGTTAGGATAAAGTGGTTGTACATGGCCACCATCTTTGGGCCTCTAGTTTTAAGTATTTTGAGGCAAGTTTCTGAAAACTAATTTATATATTTATCTGTACAGCAGCTGCTGTGTTGTAGTTTCACTTAAACCCACTACTTTGAGTTTGTTAAAGCAATCTATTCTAACGAACTCTTTTGTTAAATATCACATACTTTTGGAGCTATTTATGGACATATTTCACAATACTACTAATGCATTTTTTGAAGTTATTGATCATTCACAACAATCCTAAAGGATTTTGAACAACTTCCGTTTACGAAATTGCTTTCTTGTCATTTGATAAAGAAAGGATTTACAAATATTTCTTTATGCATAGTTATTTACTAATAAGATAGCAAACTTTTTCTCGAAATATATGAGAATAAATAGGTGGAATACCCTGCTTTGTTGATGTACACAAACTTTCAAAGCATTCGACTTAAGTCAGGCAATTCCTTATGTTTTCACTATGAAAATGCTGGCTTATCAACTTTTATTCTATGTACTATTACGTTACTCACAATAATGTTGATAGTGCCAATTAACTTGTCAATCAAAGCAGTGAGGTTTCGCGTACTGGCAGCAGTCGCATATTGGATCAGCGGACCGCGTTGTAAAAGATGACGAAAATGTTGATGGAGCAATTGGCGGGGCTAATAGCATGAGAAACAGGATTAACTTGCCTACACGTCGTCTTGTTTGCCATAAATACCATTTACGGTCATCACCTCGGTGAAAGGAAAGCGGTATATAATCACTTAGGCACGGTACCGTTTTACTAATAAACTAGGACTGCGTATTCTTGTATTGAAAACAAAGTGAAGCTTACAATAGCACTTTAGTCATGCACTAGCAATTTGAAAAATTACTAGAAAAATATCACAATGTACTACAGCTAAAGAACTTACATATTTAAGAAAGAAAAATTTTGTTACATATATACACTTTTGTGCAAATTAATGTGAACAAAGATATTCTTCTATTTTTTAAAATTATTTCGCATAATTTCAATATTATTTTTACTAGTTTGCTATTTTCACTCGTTTGGACACAAGCCAATGAGTTCCTTAAATATTTCTTATTTCTGGGTCATTAAACCACATTTTTATCAAAGTACAAATAATCTTTTATTTGGTGGAGCAGTACATTTTCCTCACCTGTTTTTTTGACAATCGTCCAAAGGGCTGCAATTCGGTGAATATCCAGGCCAATCCAAACACTAGAAATATTTTTTTTTGCCTGAAGTCTTTAACATTTTTCGACACATGACATGGGGCAAGTACTACTGAAAAATCGCCTTTTCAGTGTTCAGTTCCTTTGCTAATCTCTTCAGTTCTGGGGCGGCTCTGTTCTCTAAAATTGAAATGTACTTGATTCAATAGAAATCAAATATTTAGTGCCTGTGAATGCAAAATATTCCCAAAACATTTTTTGTGCAAGTTTTTTGTTTTTGGTCACATAGTTCTTTCCTTTGAGGCGAAATTGAACAATTTCATTTTTCCTTTTAATTACGTTATTTACAGCATCCAAACTTACATTAAATTCAGTTTCTACCTCTGAGTATATTACAAAATTCATGTAGGATTATGATCTTACTTGTCTTCTAAGATATGATATCCATTTTTAATAAAAATATGCCTGCTAAATAAAATATTAAAACAACTAAAAACATAAAATTTGCTTAACTTCCAGTACAACCAATAAAAGCAATAACTAAAATTAATTATATCAACAATGAGCAACAATAATGCAGTGTAGAATTGGAGGGAAACATTTATTAGCATCGAATAACTCAAAAAAACTAAATATACATTATTTACGTTAATTCACACAAGACTGTGTATAGTAACATTTTGTTGTACCTTAATGAGGTAGATTTTACACAAATTTATACCAAGCGTAAAAACTTGTGTTTTTACATAAAATGATAATGTGGAGGACGTTCTTTGTTTTTTACTGACATGTTCTTAATAACGTTTTATGTACGAACCAATTTGAGTTTGGTTAAAATAGCACTATCCTTTCACTTGTTCCTCTTGTTCTCCTTCAGTTTTTGTATTTGTCCCTTTCATTTATTACTACTGTTAAATACTTCCGATAATTATACTTTACCACTCCTGTTAAAACATTTACTTTTCAATACTGCTTTTTTACAAAGCGTTATTACTTCAATGTTGGGTTTGATCTTCTCAATTATTTTTTGCACACTCTTTTATCACAAATAATATCACGGGAGGATCTGAGATTACCGATAAATTCACTCACTGCGTACGTTCGTGAAATTATCTGAAAAGATCAGACCCTCGAGTGATATTTATTAGGACTATTTCACGAATAAAATAAGAATTTAAATGTGATTCCTCTAAACTTGGCCTACAAAATTGTAATAATTGTATATTTGTACTTAAACTTTTCAATCTTGAAACATAAGAATGTCGATTGTCAGTAGTGCCAATAGAGAAGAACAAAATATGGGTATATAACAATTTCATAAATATAACAAGAATGAAAGTGATATATGTACATTTGAAATTAGCGCACAGAATATGAAACACTTGTATAACATATTATACTTATGAATATCTAATCTATTCAGAAATCGTGAGACTAAAATGGCCAAAAGTCGACTATTACAATCGTTACCGTTCGATTTTACAATACCAATATTTTTCCTTGTATTCTGTGGCTTAGAATTCCTAATGAAAGATCAATTTGCATATTTGACGTATCACCAAAATACTTTGAACAACCTTCCATTTTGCGTTATGATTGTCGATTGTCCATTCCTTTGTTGCGACAATTAGCTCTCGAATCCCTCTAGCAAAAGTGGTCAGTGATGCGTGTCAGGAATGATATAGAGGTATAGAGTTGGTTACACTGACCACAAAACAAATGCACGTCGCGTGATAAAACGGACTATATAATTTTTTCCCCATAATTTCACTTCTGATTGGTCAAAATTCTAATTTTGTTTCGCTTCATTGGACGATTTTAAAATGTCACATTAATGAAATAGTCTTTGTAACTCTATCTTTCCTACCTTCCTTTAGATTTGCCCAATGCTTATTTCCAGTTATATACTTTCTTAGCTAACTTTCATTTACCCATTCCATTTATGTGACCAAATCAGTCTGATATACAAACTCTAATATAATTCACTCTTTTTTATTGTATAACAATTTACTTAGCTCACCGTTTTTTAGTCCAAAAACTTTTATTGTACTCATAAAATTTTCATTCAAACAATAAAAGCTTTTATTGTTTAAGTACCCATGTTTAAGATAATGGTCTTATTAGTGTGCAGTATATCCTTAATTTAACTTAATTTAGAATCATTATACTTTAAAATAGTAATTGATTAGCATAGTAAGCTTTACTTCCTTCATTAACTTTCTGTTTTATTGAGTTTTCTGCATTTATCGTAATTCCTAAATATTTAAATTTAAAGAAATTCATGTCCTACGTTTTTAAAGTTGTTGTTCTTATTACATTTTAAATATTAGTTTTCTTTTCACTAATTGCAAAAACACATTCAAAAGATATTGTGTTTAGTGTTATAAATAATTCATTTTAGCCTTCATTGTTCTTTCTATTACCATAATATCATCGATATAAGCTAAGCATTGCTCTAATTTTGTTGCGATGTTCTCCTGCTTATCCAATTGCTTTAGAATCAATCACCTCGCTGAGGAGTATAGCAGATAAAGACTCTTCATCGTTTATTTTTGTTTCTCTAACGTTTAATTTTGTATCCTTTTCATTTATCTAATTCGTTTTGAAAATAATTTTCAATACAATTATTAATTATTTTGGTAAATCTAATTACACGTTTTAGGGCATTTTATTGTCTAAAATATTTCCTTAGTACTCTAAACCTTTTCATAATTGATCTAGATAGAAAACTTTTACTATATTTCTATATCTCTCTGTTAGCGGCAATATATTTCAAAAAGCTTAGTATTTTGAGTTTTGATGAACACTAGAGGATAACACGAATATAGCCCACACTGCCGTATACTTAGGTTCTAAATATTGGGACAGATATTAAAACCTACACAAAAACTCACCTTCTTATCCAGTTTAACCGAATACTGACTATGGAAACTTATCCCTACAGAGCAGCAGTGGCGGAGGTGATAGTGCTGACGGAGGTGGCGGATCCAACATCCTGAGTTTGGTCACCAGCATCCTTGGCAGTAGCAGCGGGGTGAGTTCTGGAACGTGATAGTAACTTATGAGCACTCTCGTTTATGAAAAGTGTTAAACGGAAAAATTGTAAGCACAAATCAAACTATTGTTAAGGTTTGGCTAAATAAAGCAACATCATATTGCTATAAAGGATGTCTTTCAATAATAATTATACTCCCTTATAGACTGAAGACACCACAGTCTGAATTATAACTCCGTGTGAATGCAGCGCTTGAGCCTTCAATGTCCTAGCAATTTTTCCTATATTGTTTATTATATGCTATTATGGCTTTCCCTAGTATCTCTAAATCTTCGGAGTATTTCAGTTCGATTGAGGTGGCAATACTTTTAAAAACACACATTTCAATGATACTGCAGGAGTTAGGGGCGTGTTCTAACTTCATTCTTTTAGACGAGTATAAAAAGTAAAGAGTTTATATGATGTTAATTCCATGGATCATACGCTTTGGGTCTTTGGGTCTCCAAATTAAAGTACTCTTCTCCTGAAAAAAAAATATATATTTCTGGTTTTGCTAAAATTAAGTTAGTAGCCTGCGATTATGAGACATACTTTTAATTTTAATGCAATAACCAAGTCCTAAAATAATTACAGCAAACCAACATATTGAAAAAAAATTGTACAAAGAATTTACGAGCAAAAAGGGGGTATAAAAAATAGGCACCTCAGCAAGAATAACAAATGGTCCTGGACGCTTGGTTGTGTTGCTGCAGGCATTAAATCCAAAGCTACAAATTATTTATGGATGATTAAGAGTGCTGAAAATACTGGCTTACCTTAAAATAATTACTTTGTCAAATATAGAGCATTTCTTCAGTGAATCTCGTGAACTGAAGTTCAAGTACAATAATTGTTCATGAAATTTACGTTAAGTGCTCAAAACGCGTTACCACATCCAAAAATATCTGTACATTGAGTGGTAGTGGTTAGACTGAAGTCATTACTGCGCCTGCGTCAGTTATATTGCTTTAGATTTGATTAAACAAACCTCACATCGCAACGTAGCTATGAAATTGATCCAGATCGATATGGTAGCACCATATTAAAGCGTCTGGGACCATTCGTTTCCACTCTGAAAATTAGAGGGTAGTCTGAAAAGTTCTCAACCTAACAATGAAGAGGGAACTTCTGTCTTTAATAACATTATATTGTCCAACTTAACCTCCTTTATGGTCAACACGCTTATTCCAATCTTGTTGTTCAGTGGTTTTTCCAGAAGGTCTGCAAAATTCTTCTCTACAGCTACAATCACATGAAAAACGGTGACTAATAAGAAATATTTTGAGCTTTGAAAAAGAATGGAAGTCCGAGAGAGTCTTTCTGAGGGATATATTGCTCACTGCAATAATTCATACTTGAAATCTCTCAACTTTTGTGAACAGATGCATTATTTTGATGAAAAGTATCTTGTCCTGCAAACGGGATCTTTTTAACAGAATTTTTAATCTGGTTGGTTTAAAGAATTAGAATAGTACTCTCCGCTTATAGATTTACCCCTTCAAAGATAACCAAATCGTAAAGTTTCTTTAGCGTCGCAAAAGACTGAGGCGTAACGTAGCGACACAGCCTTCTTTGGAGCTGAACAACTGACGCCTATCCACTGTTTTGACTTCTGTTTCAGTTATGCTGTGTAACGGTGCACCCACAGCAATAAGTAAACGCACAAAATCAGTTATGTACTGTTAAAATGTTGGAAATACTGTTGCGGTATATTTAACGAATGTGTTTTTGATGTGCTAAAATATAACTTATTCGTTTCTTTCAAATATCTACAGCTTCAGCAATTTTACTCATATTATCTCGCTGGTTATGTATTTGTTTAATGAATTCTGCTAATTTTATGGGCGTCCTTCACGTAGGTCATCTTCAAGGCAGATAAGGACATGTTTAAATTCAATAACCAAAGTTTAATCGCTGAAAATCTAGAATAAAAGTCCCCATAAACTCTTATAAAGTGATTAGATTTTCTTTGACGTAAAACCCTCTTTTATAAATAAGTTTATCTTAGTTGTATCCATTTTATGGAATATGCACATGTTTGCTTAACATCTGTATTAAATAAAATTTTTCAAACAATGATTTGCTATTTCAAACGTGTGCTTAATGTAAATGCACAAACGTAAAAGACAAATTTATTTCCAGTTACATGGCCCCTATGACCGAGAACGAGGACTTTTCAGGCCGGTTCGTAGGTGTAAGCTGTCTTTCTAATCTTAAATTCGTCATACATATTTTTCTTTATTCTGTACCCAAATTATAACTACACTATACGTCAAAAAATTGAATTAATTACAAATCAAATAATATATTTGAACGAGCGAATGAGAAATAGGCAGTTATGTATTTAAATTACATTTTGGAACATATCAGAGGGAGAGGCTTATCGCCTCACCAGCTATTCTACACTTTACAGAGCAGCAGTGGTAGTGGAGGAAATGATGGCGGTGACGGAGGAGGCTCGAACATTCTTGGTCTGGTGTCCGGCATCGTGGGAAGCAGCAGTTCGGTAAGTATGGGGCCCAACGATTCTTATTGCAAGGAGCCGAAATCTCTGCGATGCGGAACAAAAAAATCTTCCTTTTCGTAAACCTTGATATTTAACAGGAATGCAAACGGAAGAAGGTTTTCAGAAGCCTACACACATGTATCTTGGTCACTGGTTCTACACTGAGTAAGGCGCATGCTCTAAGGTAGGCGAGTCAACTTTAGTAGTGATTGCATGCAAGAAACGAACAGAGAAAACGATGGCGGATAGACAAAGAGTGAAAGGTTAACTTCTGCTGGAGCAATGCGGTCATAATATATTGTATTGTAATCAAATTCACCGTAATTTATGTTCCATAGAGTTTCCTCCTTCATAGTTTAAAATATTACCTTTCTACCACTTTGCTCTCTAAAGGAACTCTGGCTATCTGTTAGATAAGCGAACACTGAGAGCTGACTACTGCTGCGGAGGGATTATTTGAACGCAACATACTTACCCGGACATACATTTTACTCAATTCAGAATCAATAATAGAGGTATAGACTGAGGTTATATAACTTTAATATAATTTCTTAATTGCCTATGAACGAGCTAGCCAGGTTTCTTCAGTGCTCTTGCTACTGTTACAAATTAAGTGTTCTTTAATTAATTAAATTAAATTAAATGTTCGCACATTGTGTATTAATATGGTCTATTTTGATACTGCTAAACTTTTTTACGGTGCGATAATTTCATACAATTTATAAATCATAAGTTAGTGCTGCAATATTTTTGCCTCAATAATCTCATTTTTTGCCATTATTTTTTGCCATCTGATTGCTTTCTTGAATATGTATCGAGAATGAGCTTCCAAGCGTCTGTATTGTCATCCCCAGATATTTATACGAGTTTGGATTTTTCAACAGTTGTCCCCTGGGGATATATTTCATTATTCTTGTTTGGTCTTGCCTCCATTCCTGAACACTACCAACTCAGTTTTCTTTTAATTCATTTGCAACTGATCTCTGTCGCCTTATTCTCAAGAGAATTCAATGTTGTCAGTAATTCCCCTATTTCTGTAGAAGTAAATAGCATTAATATATATAAATATCCCTCTTGAATATTTGTTTATTTCTTCACTGAATAGAATGCAACAGAGCGGGTGTCCTTGCAGCACACTATTCTGTTGATTTATCCAATCAAACACAATATGCAATTTGTGCAAATGTATTCTGTAGATACAGAGGTTCTACTGTTCTTGATTAATCGTGATATTTAGTGCTCACAGCAAGTGATAATTCATCCTACTGGTAGTTGAACCTGAAATGTAGTTGTTTTATTAAACAGTGATAGTTTTCTCTGTTTTACAAATTGTTTATAAGTTTAGAATTTATACTCTGATTTCGCGTCTAATAATATACTATTTTTCCTCATTCAACTTTTTAAAAAAAACTACAATAATTCATAAGAACTTCTGAAATACTGTCTTTAAACTCCACAATTAATTTATTTCAGCAATCCAAATAACAACATACTTCATTTAACGAAATCGGAAATTAGCCTTTTATCTTTCTATTCATTTTTTAAGCTTTCATTCTACCATTTAAACCATTTTGGTTTAATGGTAGCATTCACGTATTTACCTGGCGGGTTTAGTTCGATTTTCAATTGAGTTAAGTGTTTTGAGCGAGGTTTTTTCAGCGGTTTTCTCCCAGATCTTTAGGTAAGCCTGAAATAGGTCACTAAGTCCTCTGAACTCATTCTGCTCATTATCATTTATCATTCCACCAGCACCTCCACGGTTGGCCGAGATCGTTAAGACACGAACTCGTGAGCATGAGGTCTAGGGTTCGAATACCGCTAAGTCGTTCTCCCTGACTGAGGTTTCCTCGGATCTCATAAAAGAAAAAAAAACTTTTCCATTTATAATTCCATCAGTATCCACCGCCTGTCGTGCCTCAGTAGTAAAAACGGATTTAAAAAAAAAAAAACACTTTCCTTGGGATAACGCTTTCCAGGCGTCTCAGCCTCAGAAGGCCGCTACACTCTCACCTGGCCAGGCTGTTCGAACATTTCACAAGCCCGAATGAACATGGTGACACACACACACACACACACACACACACACACACACACACATATATATATATATTAATGAAAAAGTAAGTTTCCATTCCACTATAACTACAGGGACCTCTATTGTTCCACTAGAATTTATTTTAAATGATTTTGATCTACGCAGTTAGTGCATTTTTTGTCAAAAAAAAAAACTGAAACACTTGGTATAAGACCAGGTACAATCTCGTTTTTAGAGGCTTGTAAACTGCAAAATGTACAATAATTGCTTGTCAAAGTCCATGTTACACGATGTTTCCAGAGCGGCAGTGACAGCAGCAGTGGAGGCGCTGGGGGCACTGCAAGCGCCGGAACCGCCAGAGATCCCCTCCAGGGTGGAACGGTACGTAGCATTTAATTGAAAACATTTGCTGTATTACTACATGAGCGATAGGCAAGAGTTCAGAATAATATCTTCAGGCACTTAATTCTTTTAATTTATTAATAAATAATAATAATAATAATAATAATAATAATAATGAACATCACAATCACTATTTCACATTATATTAATACCTACCTAAAATAATCCAATTGTAAAAACATAGTAATTAAAGCAAGTTAATATGATGTATGATGGATATACTTATATGGTTAATATACACTGCGAACTAATCATACGATAATTGTTAATAAAACTTGAAACTTTCAGTACATACTATTGAATTTAACAAGCTGTCACAAAAATACGTTTCACATTATATTCTATTTAACTTTCTTATTAGGCACTTTTATAATCATTTTTGTTACGTTGATGTAAAAACTTATTTACCTAGTTCTTTTGACGTATATTTTTAACCATATATTATCATCAAGATGCTGGAAAAGTTATATGAAGCCATTAAAGATCGTTAAGTATTAATATCTTAAATATTTCTTTAAAAGTTTATAGTATTGTGACTTTTGTTAGCTTAAAAGAGTCTATTTCAATAGCTTTAGTTATGTTTTGTATGCCAGAGAAAAGTATGATGTTCTGAAATAGGTATGTTTAATTGTTTTCTTTAGAATTCTCATAATTGTATTTTACTAGTAAAGATCGTTCAAGAATAGAAACTTATGTTAGCTAAGTTCAAACTTTTAATAATTCTTACATAGAACAAGGTCTTAGTGAAGGGAGAACACACTTTTTATTCTTTTATTGTCTATTGCAAGGCACTGTAGTTGTAACACCTAAACATAAACTAATGATGAAACATTTAATAGCCTACAGGTGATAAAAGTGACTGCCAACATTGCCCGTTCTGTACGGTCTTTTAGTTAGCATATTTTACGAGTTAGCCTACAGCGTTTATTTGTAATATAATTTATTAAATTGGTGCTAGAAACGTATGAGATCAGATACTTTGTATTTATAAAAACATTGTTTAATATCCAATTACAAAGAGTTGTTTGCGATCTAACAAACTTAAATAGCTTTAACTTAAGAAAAAGCATCTCTCCATCAATGGCTATGTTCTCTGAGGTGGCCTGGAGCTATCGCTCTGCATTGCAATTTTCACTGCAGAAAGCTCTCCAAAGTACAGTGATATTTATTTTATTCCTCTACTCCTCGTAGACTTTCTAGAGATCGTTTACAGTTTTAGGGTTTTTGATTCCAAGGGGCCCTTTCATTGAACTAAATAACACAGAAATCCATAGGCACATCATTGGATGATTTAACTGAATGTATTCTCTTTTCTCTCCCCATAATCTCGAAAATATGATAGGTTGAAGCAGATGTATGGCTTTAAGCTTTACCCTGATGGAGTTAGACGGTTTTTTTTTTTTTTTTTAAGTTTTAAATTCCTATTGATAATGGTATTTACAGCTATAACTGAAATCCAAATTTCAATGAAATGGATGTGTTGGTGGATTTGTGATTAGAGATGTGGGCCTTAACTTTCTGAATTATCTTGGGGATAACGCTGGTGGCTGATGGTGGATTTGCCTGTTTCTTGCTTTCTGGAATAAGTCCTATTCTGGCCTCAATTGTTTTGTTAAGCACGTATTATATGCCTTTCTTGGAGATTGTGAAACCTTGCCTCTTACATTGCTCGATAATCTCCAAATAGTTATTTTGAATTGGAAAGGGCAATAGTGCAACTTTCCTAGAATGATTTTATTTTGGTACCAATTTAAGTGATAGGCACGAAAGCATCTTTCATGCTGCCGAAATTAGATTAGCTTCCATAGGTTTAAGTGCAGCACTACTGCGAATTTCTAAACTTGTATCACAGATCGCAAACAATCTTTTATGTTTCTAATGCAAGTAGTTAAAACTCTCTAGTTCCTTAGGCTTATCTGCGTTCTTTATGAATATGTGATCTCAGATAAGTTTTTTATTTTAGTTTTGCTTGAATCTAGCATACACTAAGCTAAATTTAAAGAAAACTATGGTTAAAGAAATATGGTAGAAAAACTAAGCATAAATAAGTGGAAAAGATGATAGAATGCTAATAATTATACATTTATAGGCCAATTTATGAGAGGAGATGGAGGGAAAACAACGAAATAGATGGAGTTACTGTCACGAAGGAGATTAATGCATTGGAGAACTACAGAAACGAAGCGAGAACGAAAATGTGTAAATAATGGAAAATAAAAATCAGACAATAAATGATACAAAACTAATAAAGGAAAACATAAGTATAAAAATGAATTAAAAATTATTAAAAAGGAAACTTAAACGATATCATTGTTTGAAATGAAAGAATTAAATGAAAAAAAATTAAAGATGTACAAACAAGTTATTATGTTGTTGGGAGAGCAAATTAAAGTTGTTGGCTCCGCATTACACAGAATGCACAAGTCTATCTATTCATTTTTAAATTTGAACTTTAGTCCCTGTAGCCTTGCACGCACTTGACCCCCTGGTACCTGAACATTAAACACTTCTATTACGTAAATAAGAGCGCTGCTTATTACATGCAAACTTTCATATTTCAACCCTTTTACAAAAAGTGTCGCTTATATTTCATTCAACTAGCAAATATTTTGTATATAATTGCATTGTAATATTAAGTTTTTCTACAAATTCATTTTCCACAAAGGTGTTTTACAAGTGTGACATACCATAAGATTTGTATTTAGTCCTATTTTTGTCAAATTTCCCGGATGAATTTTTTAAATTTCATTTTCTTCCCGAAATAGCTAATGTAAAAGTATTTTAGATGTCACAATTCCTTTTGATCATTTGGACAAACTTTTTGATCAACTTTTTTGACTTATTTCAGTATTTACGAGATGGTAATCAAATTATCCTTTAAAGGAGGGGGAAATGCAAAATAAGAATTGAAAGTAAGTTATTAGTGTTGTCTAATGCAGTGCAATACTTGCCAGAAAATATATTTACGTATACAATTTCTTTTATAGGAATGATTATATAATGCTATTGAATTTGTTCTTACAAGTACAGACAAATCAAAATGGGAGTATAGTTAAAAAGTCAGTAGTAACCAGATGCTCTTATGTGCTGGAAATATTATATGTTTAATACTAGCCAGAAAAGACAATAACAAATCAGAAACACTTCATTTTAGGCATAAATAATATTCCGTAAAACACTTAAAAATTATATTACTTGAAACGTAACATACTGCCTCCTGGGAGACTGTTGTTTTTATCGTTGACTCTATTAAAACAAAACAATTGAAAACACTTGGAAACCTACATATGCAATACATACAAAATATGACCACACTAACCTCGGAAGTTAATGGTGGCTTTCGCTCGTAAATGTTGGCAGTGCCATGACGTTACTCGGCACATTCTCCTACTGTTATACGCATAATCGTGCCACCATGAGTCTTATATGTAAATATGTTACATAAATCTTAATGGTCATTGACACAAATGAGTGTATTTCATTACTATCTACGTAACCACATCTCTGTACAGCATATGCTGTAGACGGACTTTAATTTAGTACGTCAGGGATTAAAATATTTACATTTAATTACACATAACTGTTCACATTCTCGAAAAGGTCTGTATGGGCAACTAGCCGATATAAAACAACGTTGAAAAAATACTCCAATTTCAGTATATCATAAAAGCTTTGCAAAATGATAATCCCGAAAATGATATATTACATATACACAGAGCCTTTGTGCATGAGCTTGGCCGATAGTGGAGGAAAGCCTAGCGGTTCAAGAGTGCGCTGATCCCCGTCGAAATTTGATAGGTATCACAGGGCCTGAGACTTTGGCTTTCTTTTAAGTTACATTGTATCAACATAAAATTACAATTAATATCACATTAACTACGTTTATTGTCACAGACACGCTACATATACATTTCTTATCATGCAACAGTTACGGGTTGCAAAATTTGCGTTTTCTGTGCTAGCCATAAGAGAGACTATGGATAGGACTATGTTCTAATTTCTTTCCCATTTCTAATTTTTAATAAGCACACGTCGTTCTACCTGCCGCATCTTATCGAGAATAGATCAAACATGTTTTAAGTTTATTTACAAGTTAAGTGAGAAACAAACCTTAATAACATCGCTCCATTCACCGATTTCCAAGTGTGTAGTGTTATTGTTTTTTTCTAAACAGTAGCACACTATCACGAGATACCCGTTAATTTTGTACATTATAGATCGAGCAGTATCTATGAATATTTCATGTTTAACATATTATAAGAATAGCTGATGATCTTTTAATAAATAAATAATAAACGAACAAATTATTTAATTTCACCTCCATATCCGATTTAAGCTTTCACTAAATATGTGCTGAAAGAGATTGCAGAGACGTGACAACGTTGTTTTCCTAAGGCAACTCTAATAAACCTCATATCTTATGGGTATCATACTAACCTAACATAAACAAGTAGCGGGATAACTGAATTATCAGTTCCAGAATAAAAAAGTATCAATGCTTGTCCGGTACCATTACCGCACAATTTCCCTGAAGAGAAAATACACACCTTCAACCTCTTTGCACGAATTTGAATTTACACATTTATCTTATATAAAAATTCGATCTTGTAATCTGTATCTAAGGTATATCGTTGTTATGAAAACATAAGTTACACAACTTAAAATATTTAGAAGAGCTCATAAGAAAATTTGGATCACTTAAAAAAAAAAAAAAAAGTATTCCCTTGTACTGGCACGAGCTCTAACTGAATGAAAGCGGGAGAAACAAGGTCAGAAGAAGCGAGAGACCACACGTGCTTCGGCCGTTTGTAATACAGCGCCACGAGAGCCAAGCTCACTCGCGAAGGCTTTTATATCCATAATGTGGTGAGCATTTTCATTCATTGTCCTTTACCATAGTTTACAGTTCATTCATTTCTCTCTGAAATTTATGAATGAATCATGAAAAATCATACATAAATAGGACACATATCTCAAATACCTGTAAGACAATGGACAATACGAATGGATGCTACAGCCAGAGATTCAGATGATGACAAACATCGGTTATCACCGAAGCTATTCACTTTACTGGCCTGAAGTTACATGAAAGAAATTAAAATGTTTATATACCTGACTTGTTTCGCTCGAGTTTAACCCAATGCAAACGCGCACAAGTTCTCAAACTTTTCCCTTTAGTGCAGCAGTGTCAAGCCACAGTCCATAAGCAGTTTACTGCAGATTTGGAAGTCCACATTCCAACAAAATAGCTGCGCCAGGAATTATAGTGCTACTAAATAAGTACTGAGATATTGTCAGAAAAATACTAAAGTGTGTTAAGTTAGAGCTTAAATAGTTCGGAGATGCTGTAAGAGGTTCGTTTGAAACGTTTGATTAAAAAACAAAAGTTTGGTTAAACAATCCAGCTCGTCTCCAACATTTCCACCTTGTTTGGAAAATATATTTTAGTCAAACTTTGCAAAATGGTAAATGACGGCATCGATGATTCACCGAGTAAAATTTGTTAATTTTGAAACAGAAAGAAGTCATTAGGGACTACTTCCAAGGAATAGGAAGGCTGAGAAACCAATTCAAAGATCAATTTGTGAACAGTCGTTATATGGGGAGGGATTTTTTTTGGGGGGGGGGGGCCTACGCTGACATTATCCGTTCAATTCACCTTTTAAATGGTTCAACAACGTACTTATATTATTGTTTGATCCTTTCTCAAGTATATCAATTAATTCTTTGAACCCCCCCCCCCCCGCAAATGATCATCACCTTCCCGGTTTACTAAACAGTCTTCACCATCATAATCCACTGCTCTGGCTACGCTTTGACTTAAGTGTGTAATAGAAAATCCAAGTGCTGTCTATGGTTACGAAATGAGCTCAGGATACGACAGATTGGGATTAAACACAGAAAAGTCATTTTGCATAAGTTTTTGGTCTTCTGCCAACAATTGGGGCGCCCATCGCGCTTTAATGTGACAGTAGCTTTTTCACTTGCAACTTTTTGTGCAGGATATTATGCACTCGTTCATTAGTGCACTACAAACTCAGTTATCTATCTGCATTTGTATAATGGTATCATTGGTGGTGAGAGTTGGGAGCCACTTCATCTTCGGTGCTCGTATGGCCACGTTTATACCATAATGAGTCATTTGGTGTACATTCTCGTAACTTCAACTCGGATGTGATCTATAAGGGCGTCCACTTTTTTAATAAATATGTTTATTGTAGCTCTTCGTCCCCCCCCCCCCGATTTGAAGGCACATACGACAATTTATTGTGTCAATTTTGATGATTATCACACCTTAATTACATGTTGCCTCTGCTAAAACCGATCTGCCCTTTGGAATCATTTTAAGGACATGTACCACTTTTCAAAGGATTCTTGATGCTATCAAATACATTTGCCATCCGTTGGTATTAAAAAATATAGATTTATATTATTTTCAGTGTTAAACCTGCTTACAAATACCTCTGAAATATAATTACTGTAACACCAGGGCAATAAGCGAGGGACATGCTTTATAAGGAAAAGAATTCGCCAAAAGCCAGTTTGCGGTACGCACAGGTAAAATTCCTACATTTTGCAAATTTAAAAGCAATTTATTATCACACGCTTCTATACCAGCATCACACACACGGTCAAAGTTTTGTGTTGGTATCTATAATAATTTTTTTAAAAATAATAATTTATTAAATTTATATGCAATTAATATTTAATTTCCAAAAGATACAATTTTGACCAAAAGTATTAACATATTAATTTTATATTGAGAAATTATTTTGGCATTTAAATGTTTTCGTTTTGCTCTAGTGGTCTCGGAAAAAATCCCCAAAAATCTTTACTAGTATTGTATATTTAACTGTTTTCATAATTGAGACCAAATTAATTATCCTATATCTTGAGTAACATAAAAGTGTTTTGAAAAGATATGACAATTTTTGTTTCTTTCCTGATTATATTTCAGTACTTTAAGCTTTCATTTCTCGAAGATTTTTGGTAACACTTCAAATGTAGGTAGTCTTATGGGCTGCTTTCTAGATTAAATACATTATCCTTAAACACAAATCTGCTGCAACTGATATCAATATTTAGCAACTTTATTTAATGTGTTTACATTGGGATTTAAGCTCAGCGAATCGAAGGGGACCTTAAGACACTGAGAAAGGCGTTACGAAGATGGAAGTTATAACGGAGATGTAATTATTTTCTTGTTGCAGTACGACGATCTCATTGGGAAAGGACCTTTCGCCTCCATGAGCAACTTTCTCTCTCGAATATTGATGGTGAGTACTAGTTGGGTGTCTGTGCTGGTCCTCTTCTGATAATATTCCTCTTGTACAATTTATTTACCTAATTAAACATCTGCTTCATTTCCTTCTCTTTGTTACGCTTTCTGCATTGTGTAGCTTCTTCTGTTTGTGTTCTTTCTGGCGCCTCATTGGTAATGTGGTTTGGAACATAGTCTGCTTCTTTCGTTTATCTCTGCCAGCACTGAAGAATATTTTTATTAGATATATTTATCCACAGTGGTGAATTTTAGTTCTTATATTAAATGAAAAATTCTGTACTATAAAATTAGGAATGTAGTTTGTGAGTATTCTTGTACACAAATATCTTATTTTTCTTTTCCCAACTCGCTATATTTTTACTGCCAGTTTCAGAATGGTCTTATCTTCTTCCATTATTCTGAGCTTCATGGACTTTAATGTTCATCATTTTCTTTTTTTGTTTTTATTCATATCTATTTTGTCAATATTATACATACACTATAATTATCTTTTCTTTGTATAATTTATGGAGATGGCGCATGTACTCTTTATCCGTTGCTTTTTCTACTTCAATGTATTTGTACTCTTCCTGCATGTTGAGTGTTTTCATACGTATAATGCTTTTCTACAGAGTTTGTAAACAATTGCGTGCTTTCTGTGTTATATTCTTATTGTATGAGCATATGCGTATTGGTATTTATGCACATTATTTGCATGGAATATGTTACAATCCTTTTGTTGGGAGTTACCATGGTATTGCATGTATCAAGCGGCATTCTGTCGAAGTTTTGCATTTGATATTTTCATTTCACGTAGTCTCCGGCTAAAGCTTATTACTGCTCCTCGCTTATAGTTTGTTTTCTTTCGTTCCTTTTGCATATCTTCTGATTGTTTTGCAAAAACCCTCAAATGAACTGCTGCAATTATCTTCATGCTTGTCTAAAGACGGCAGGCAGGACTAATTTCTAAGCTTCGCGGAAGACCTTAAAACGCTCTCATCTAATATTTACGTACTTTACTAAAAGACTTTCGAGACAGAATTATAACAATCACATTTACTTGACATTCTGAGATAACTTCTCTCTACTAAACTGCTTCTAATTATAACTTATGGAAAGATTTTCACTAATAGTCTTTTTCCATATTTTGCAGATTAGAATGTGGGTTCGAAACCCAATCCTGCTAAAATCTTCACAATGCATATGTTGGTACCCCTACAGCTTGTTAAAGACTAATTAAAAACAAAAAACTTACATTTTTCTTTCAATAATTCTGATTGCATTTTAATAATCTGACAAATGCTTTCTTATCATTATCATAAACCGCAAATAGTGTAAGCTACTGTCAATATTAATATAATAATGTAATATTCCAACATATAGAATGAGTTGCAATTGAAACTCATTTGGCTTTGTATCTTTTGCATGTACAAGAACAATGATTTTAGAAATGCCTTCCGAATAAAACCATTCCTTACTGACTATACACAAAATACAAAAATAAATTGATCTACATTGCTATTAATAGTCTTATTTTCAGATTAAATTGTCCTCTTTGTGTCGTATAACAAAGAACATATTTTAGTTTTACACCTGTTTTCAATTTCAGTTCAAGTTCTCTATCTTCAAGTCCCTCTTCTCGTTGGTCACCAATCTTCTGACATCGTCATCGGCATCACAGTCGTAACATATTCTAGTGCTTAGAAAAACAATTCGGAGCAAAAGACAAGATTTGCAGCTTTCAGTATCCGCGCGGGAATTCTAAAACCTTTACAGTTGCTATTTATATGCATAATACCGTTGCCTAATCATTTACAGTGATTAGACACTTGTCTTTCGCTCAGAACTTGCGAAGACATCACAACTTTTAATGTGTGCCGAATTCTCGGACAAAATGTGACAAATGTTCTGCTCTGTGCTAAAGCCGAATCAACAAAGTGTTTTCTGGATTACCTCGGAATGTCGGTCATAGACCTTGTAACACAAAATTAAAAGAGAAAATCTGGTTATGGGTTTATAACGATAGCACAAAACTTGATTCTGCTTTAGAATGCAGCAGTAGCCGCTGCCTCTTAATTTATCTATGTCATGTTATTTACAGCTGTCTAACGAGCGGAACATTTAAATGTCATTGCAATAGCTGTAAAATAATATAAAATACAACGGCCCCATTAAGTTATTTAACTAAGGATGCCAGATAAAATTGGCTTCAGACGCTGTTGGACACGCTGATTGCATCATTGTAACCTCAAGGTATACGTAACAAGGAAGGAATGCGGGGAAAAGTTGTTGGCAAAAAATATCAAAGCCTAAAATTAAACATGAATAAATTCAGAACGATTGTGTTTGGTACTTGGATAGAGGCTGTTTAATTAAAAGAACTAATAGAATAATTCAGGAAATAATCGGAGGTAGACATACATGTCAGTGTGCTCTCCTCTGTTAATATTAAGCTACAGAAGATCTCGTAGTAAAAATATTATTGTTATGTACTACTATCGATCTTGTCTATGCGTTAGAATTAATAACATGTGCTGTTTATACAGTGCGTTTCGGAAATACTTTTACAAACTTTGATGGTGGGTTCCTCACACTAAAACAAGAAAAGAGTCCCTACAAACATACGTTCGGAAATCCTTATTTTTTGAGTTGTTAATGAAAGTTTACCAAAACAAGAAAAAAATATTCATAAAAACATATGTCCAGAAATCCTTAGGTTTTTAGTTATTAATGCAGTTCACGGCAGAGTTGAAATTACTATTTCTATCACATCTTTAATAGGGGTTATTACCAAATCACATTAATGACTAATCTTCAACAGTGCTAATGCTAAATTTTACGAATAATATTTTGTCATATGCGCATAAGCAGGCTTGTATCAATAACATTATTTGAATACTTAACAAAATTAAGTTTATTTTCGGTTACGAACCTAAGTTGTTAGATTGCACCTTGAAATGCGTTGAAGTAAACTTTCGTTAATAACTCAAAAACTAAGGATTTCCGGATATATGTTTATGTGGACTTTCTTTTTGTTTTGGTAAACTTTCCTTTATAACTCAAAAACTAATGATTTATGGACATATATTTATATGGATATTTTATTGTTGTTTTGGTAAACTTTCATTAACTAAAAAAAAAAAAAAAAAACTATAGATTTCCGTGCATATTTTTATATGGATTTTTTCTTGTTTTGGTTTGAGGAACACGCCACCAAAGTTTGTAAAAATATCTCCTAAACATCTGTATAAGGAACCAGAGGGAAAAGCGCGGTAAAAACTATTAAAATTCATTTTATCTTCTGATCACAACCTACACCCTAAAAACACAAACAATGGTCTTCAATCAATTGAATTTACGGGATCTTTTATAAATAATAACAATTTCACTACTAAAATTTCCACTGCACAGTACAAAAACCTAAAACCTATTTCGCAATTGAGCTACGGACAATCATAACGGAATTATATTAAGTACAAACACTCAAACGTTTCCGATCCCCAAGTCAGGGGATTGCGCATTTATCTCATGTATAACTCTATGCAAATGAAATAGCTTCAAATGCGTGCAGATTGAGACGGATATACATATAATGATACAGTCATCTTAACAAGGCAAGATAACAACAGTATTGCAGTAACCCATCAAGAGCTCTCTTTCACAATATCATAGTTCCATGCTTGGAATAAAAAATCTTGTTATGTAAATCAGAACGAAAAAGAACTCGCTTTCCTTCCCCTTGTCAGCTTCGTACTTTTATGTATTAAATAAGAACCATGACATCCTAGATTTATTACAAACAACAGTTAATAATGCACAAACTGTGTAGGTCTTCGTGGAAAGGAAAGTTTCGAAAATCAGGCCGCTTCAGATTCTCATGCTATTATTTCGAATTAAAAAGCAAATAAAATATGTTATTCAGCTGAAAGAATTAGAATTTAAGAAAAATATTCCATTCAAGGTTATTTATTTCTCATAACATAAATCGAACAAGGTTGCATTCCATAAAAACTTTTTAATTTTGCATAAAAATTGTGTTCACGCTGGTGGAAACTGAAAATATAACTAAATTATGATTGCTTTTAATTTTAATACTATAAAATAATAGAGAAAGACAACCTTTTTAAATTGTATTAAGATTTTATGTGTATATAGTTCTGTTTTAAAGTGTAAAATTGCTGTATTTCTTTGCACCATAATAAAACAGGGCCATTAATTATTTAGATTAAATGTTACCAGGTATTTTGACTGAATATGTTTATAACATCTTTATAAAGTCATTTGTGTAAGTTGCAAAGAGGTAAATCAGGGTAACATAAAATTATATGTTTTATATTGTATATTGCTCACTTTTGTATAAAATATGTTATACATTTACACTCTTTCTAAAATGTAAATTTGTATATGTAAATATATATTTTTGAGGTTTGAAACTGTGAGTTTTAATCCTTTATCCTACCCTCGCTGTAATAGAAATCGTGAATGAAATGTTCACATACGAAATCATCAATATATCATTTCTTTAGTGATTGTATAGAATTCAGCGTGAACAGTAGGAATATCGATAAACATAAATATTTTAAAGTTTTAAACAAAACACCAGATGTGTACAACGTACCATTTTATATGAAGCGCAAATATCTGTAAAAAGAGACCTTAAAAAGCGCTCACGAGGTCTTTACGTCCCATGATTGTATAAATTTAATATTTTAAGTCGTTATTAATTAAACGTTATAGAAGAAGAAAAGGATCACAGACTGTAAAATCACTAAAATAAATTGCAATTGTTCCATTATTTTTAGTAACAATTTCGAAGTGAAAACCGATTACTATTTATTAATTTAAGTTCATCATTGAAATATATTTGTAGTCGATGCAAGATAGAATGTTTTCATTGTTATGCTCCTCTGGTTATAAAACTTACAAGTCAATGCTCGGGTAATGAACCTAATTACCGCTGGACACACAGAGTATATGCACAATGAGAGAAACGTTTATTTCAATATCAGGACTGCCTCGAACACATCACAAAATACAAATGGAATGGAGACGAATAATGAAAGAGAAGATAAATCCGTGGCAGAGAAACTAAATCAATTGGATTGAATAAAACCATGGAAAACCTAAGGTTAAACGACCGCAGGAGTTCAGACTTAGACGTTACCGCCTAAGCCAACACGCTTAACGTTATGACAAACTCCATAAACTTCCAGGAATAGATCTGTTGGGCAATACATTTTGCTGAATAATCACAAGGTCTTTCGTTTTATTTTGGAACACTTATTGGAAATTGTTTATACCCTTAGACAGATTTAGTACTATTTCACCACCAATTGTCTGGTAATTCATTACACAACGCAGGAAACGTGTACAAAACATTTCTGCTATTTCTGAAGTTGATCTATGAGGCAGGGATTTTACTTTTCTTGATGAGAATGTCGTGCATCAGTTTTCTACATAACAATGTCGGGATGGTGCAAGCAGTTCTTACAACACAGATTCCATATTTACAGTCTTGGTAAATATTTCAACGAGGAAAACAACTTTACCAATTTTATAAAATTTAGACACGAAATAGGAGAGCTATTGTGAAAGGACGTTTCTTCCTATGTAGCTTGAAGATAGTTTAAATAAAGTTGTCTATAGTCTTGGGTACAGTGGTTTGGATACGAGTAAATACAGAAACGCCTAAAGTTGAGTTACTTAAGATGTATTTCTGCATCAGGCTCATTTGTCTTATAAATAAAGTGCAGTAACGAAATCAGCTTATATGCTGAAACCAATACAAGAAGATATCGCTACTATCATATTTTATACCACTGATTGATCAGAAAAATAACAGGCTATTATTTACATCGTTTTAGCCATGTAGACATCACATTCTTCTGAAAATCAGAGGTGATAAGTCCTATGGCCTGAGGGAAAATCCCGGTTAATGCCAGCCAGGCAACGCAACTTAAACGGGATTCAAACTCATGCCTCCCGAATTTATAGCTCATTCAGAATAACACTCTTTCTAGCTAAACCAAAGATGCGATTATATCACTTTTATTAATTATGTATTTAATTATTTACAATAATTTTCGTATATACATAAGTACATAACATTTCACGGGCGATAAACTGATGACCATGAAGGGGAAATTAAAAACAGTCTTTCCAAAAGGTGGCAAGTATAAAATTGCCTTTCCCAAGATAAACTAAATACCACAAACATTCCCTAATGTATATGTGAATTGATTAGTGCCATTTTAGATGGAAAAATAAAAGACATCCTAAAGAAACAGACTACTTTTACATGAAAAATTAAATTTGTACCTCAATGTCTGTTCTGTTCTTAAAAGTTTTATGTCATTATACGTAATCCTTTTATAAAATATTGTGAAAAAATAATTGAAATGCTTTACAACAATATTTTAACGAAGGAAATGGCTGTTATAGATCTGGGCTGTCGTTCGGTTGTCAGCTAAAATTTCCACTGATTGTTGTTATATTATTGTTACTTTATTAATCAGAAACCTTTCACGTTTCGCTGTTATAAAATCTGAAGCAAATATAATAACTTTAGAATTAATAAATAAGCTTGTTCCATGCTAACCAAATATTCAGAGCGGCCTACGTAAAGTGTTACAATTTACCACTTGGTTGGATCGTAAAACAAATGGTAATTTTTTTCCAAATTTCCTAAGAGGAAGAGACCTTTCAGATAAGTCTCATCGAGCCACGAGAGCGGAGAATGGGGAAGGGCATTCTAATATTTTATTGATTCGTTTAAAGTGTTTCTAAGATGAACATCTATTAATTCTTTTGCAAATATTTTCTCTAACATTTGCCAACAACATATATACCAGGAAAAAGATTGCTACACGCTTCAAGTATTTGTTGTTTCACATTCTCTTTGGTAGACACCACTTTCTCTTTTATGTATTCCCATAAAAAGTAATTCAGTATTAATTGAGCGCCCTGTGCATGTGACAGATTCAGCACACCTATATCTGAACTTATTTAACAATTAACGCATACGTTTTTCACAGTGTGACCACGCGCCATCAAGAAGATACCAACATTTCTGTTTTTACAACAGGAATATATTTTCAAAGATTGTAGATCAAGTCATTAGTAAGACACAAAATGGTAATATGATCACTTGCATCTATGCCTAAAAAGTAAGGACCAGTATAAAATGACCAAGAATCCCATATCAAACATTTAATGAGCAACGACGTTGAAAAAGAACAATTCTCAACCATTTGGAGTTTTAAGTTACCCAAATATATATAGTTATACACATGCACGTATTATGGTTATTAAGATGTCCAATGTTTGGAAAGGTAGTCTCATCATAAAATAAGTTGTTCCTTAACAATAAATCATAATCTGCAACTGATTGACATAACAATTTACAAATCACAAACTGTAGAAGATATTCCATCAGTGAGGCTTCCTAGTGCAAGCACATATAATAAGCCTGATATTTGAATCACTGATTGTAAAAACACTAAAGCCCACTTTTGCCAAAAATGAGCTAAATACAGTAACTAGCGCCTCATATATAAATGCTTCACTCGACACAAAAAGAGCGGAAGTCGCGGTTTTCTACTTAAAAAACAAACAATTGGAATTTCGAGATTAATTTATAAGATGACATCAAAAAGGGCATTACAAGAAAAAAAAAAAAAACAAGGTACCTCTGAACATTGCAACTATTTTCCCTTTTTTTCTGCAATGCATGAAGATCGGGAGTTGTGGAAGCTGCGGAATTAATCTATAGACTTAAAAAAATTAACTTTTCATTGAACTTTGACCTTAGGAAGAAACTACAGTTGCCAAAAGAAAAGTTTACAAACATACTTTCCGCAATGGGAAGGTAGGTATTAGAACAAACAAAATGGGGGGAAAATAAATTTTTTCTACAGTACGTTTCTGATAATTATAATGAATTAATAATTAATGAATAATTAAAACAAATGTATCTCATTCTTCTGGCGAGAAATATAGAAACACAGGAATAACGTAATAACCTATAAATGTAGTGTATAATATATTTATCATTCAAATTTTATTTTCTTCTTAAAATACTGTAGGCGATTGATTGAAAAAACTGCTAGATACATAAAAATTATTTTCTAACCCTTAAGTAGCTATTTTTAAATTGCTTTGATGTAAAATTTAATTTTTTCTTTATAATTTTATAACTTACTGATTGCAAACATTTGCTTGAAAAACAGGAGTAGTGTGTTAACATAAGATTAGCCACTGATAATTTACTTTAATATAAAATACATTTTGATTTTAAAATATATGTGCTAATTGCAAAAACAACCTAAGTGCAAGTTAGAAACCACACTTTTACACTTGTTAAAATATAAATGTGTTAACAATTTACTTGTTACTTACTGTTAGTTAAATTTTTACCTTACTCCATCAGTTTGTTTAACGGTTATAATGTTTTATTGCTTTTACTAAAACTATTAATATAACTTTGACTGTGTTTGCAATCAGCGATTCATTTATACTGCTATAGATCTGCTGTGTCAACGAAATTCTGCTAATTCACCGTCTCTAACCAATTCGTATTACTTACTTGCTGTTTATCATGTTTTCAAATGGTATTAAAGGTGGCTTTATTTATTGAGAAGGGCCAATTTTTTTTTAAAAAAAGTAGCATCATTCTATTTAAAATATTTGTGTTTACCCCCCCCCCTCTCACGTCCTGATGAAACGTTTTCCTCCAATGAGCACAGGCAGAATAAGCATTTATTTTCATTTATATTTTTAAGAGATATGGAATTGTAACATTTAAGTGAGTCAACCTGTATAACGCAAGAGAATACAGCAATTGTAACTTCTGGCCTGTAACGCCGACTTCCCCAATGTTCTTATATGTACTTCTAGCTGATATATTTTATGTCCCCTTCTTCCTTTTGAGATTAAAATGTGGTTAATATCACTTAAGGTGCTATTCCTGCGATTTGCTGTTTTTCCTCCCAGAATATGATGTTGAAAAAAACAAAAGTATACACCTACATCGACCTATTACTATTTTTACTATAAACATATTTAGGGGAAACGTATTTTATAACATTCCACTCCAACCCTTGTGAGAAGTCATTATTAGATAGTTAAGCAGAAATATGATCAGTTTACACCCTTTATAGAACGACTCTTCACTATATGAACGCACTGTATTACTTATGATAGCAGAAATGCCCAAGTTAGAAAAAACTACTTATTTCTAGCTTAGATATATAAAGTGTGGCACAACAACTTGTAAAGCAAGTAACGTCTGATATTTAGGTAATAATATCACTTTTAAAACACGTTTCTTGAGCCACGACTTTTCGCACACGTGTTATAGCAACTTTAAGGCAATTCTTGCAAAACATAAATGTAAGGTTGAGCACATGGTAATTATGATTAAGAAATTCTCCACATAATTAGCAAAATGTGAGTATATTTATTTGTTTTTTCGCTTACTGGCATTAGAGGCCTTTCACTAATTGGGCATCTGAAATAACCGGTTAAAATTGATAGTTATGTTGGAAAAGGCAACATACCCACCTTGATCTACTTTAAACAATTGCCAGCCACAGCGGAGGTGGTGTGCATGTGTGCGGGGTGTAAAAAGTAGCTCTCTGTATGACGTATACACATGTGCTCATTAAGCTAAGCATCAAAGTTTTCAGTTCAATTTCTGGAGTTACAGGTAAGATTAGTTAAATTTAAAAACTGAGATTATAAAGTAATACATTTCGTTTAAATTGGAAGAACCTATAAAAACTAAACTAAAAAAAAAAGTTTTTATCTAAAGCAAATTAAAAGTGCACTATAGAAACATTAATATTAGCTAACTTCGGTTGAAGCCTGCTCTTTGATGACCACAACTAAAATCAGATTTTCCAAACACTTCTCATTTATTCATTAGCTTGTAATTTAAAGACCAAAGCTATGAAATATTACAACTGCGCTTTGTAAACATTGCATACAGTGGGAGAGCGTGTCCACAATAAAGCACGGATGCTAAATAACAATAAAAAGAAAAAAAAAACCAAACCAGTATTTCCTTAAAACAATTTGAAACCTCTCTATTAAGCTGCAGAACTTTTAATGAGAGTAACTTCTCTTGCAATTAAATAACTAGATAAGCAAAATTTTAAAACAGTAAGATGCTTTTAATGTATACCATTAAAAAGTTTACATATATATGTCTAATAGCTCACCCTGGCTAATTCTATTGTAGTTCTCGGTCCGTAATCAACTCGCACAAGAACAAGGGCTGGTTAAAAAAAGACAATATATTTTTTATGCATGGGATGCACTGGAATAGGCCCCAGATTAGTGTGCTCTTTTTAAAAGTATTCTCCATTGAGTTCAATGCACTTTGCTCAAACCTGGAACACCCTTGAAGCTAGCTTTTCACATTTTCTTCAAAATTGCCTCCACATTTTTCATGTTGGCCTCGGAAGTAGCAAAATGCCCCCCTCCTTAACTATTTTTCAGACAGGGAAAGAGATAAAAGTCACAGGGGGCTAAGTCTGGGGAGTATGGAGGATGAAGGACACATTCGAAGTTTCCTACTCGAACCATCTTCTGTTCAGGAGTCAGTCATCTTGGGATCCACCTCGCACCACGTTCAAGTGATCAAACAGAATCAAAAATGTACTGCGTCGTTCTTCGCTAACAATGACGTCAGCTGTGTTAACCATGGTTTCGTTTACTTCTGTTGCTGGAGTACCTGGACCTCATTGCTTTGTTGTTGAAACACGGCTCTCCTTGAACCATTGAAGTGCTGGGATTGTAACAGAACATCATCACCATATGCCTGCTGCAACAATCTGTAAGCGTCCATGCCGAATTTCTGCAAACGAAAGCAAAACTTCAACACAGGATATTGCTCTTCACGAATCAACTCCATTTTGTATGTAGGCGACTGACGAACTGGCATAGTTTGCTGTGTACAGAGGCAGCTTCTGTTTTTGCCAACTGATCCATTTTCATCCTGTAACATTGTTCCTTTGCTGTGAATGATAAAAAATAAATACCTCTCAGTCTTTTTGACTAGCCTTCGTGCATACATTATAACACTGGAATAAGGAATTTTATGCTCTCTATCAACTGGTTGTCTCAAAACTTTTTCTTCCGTTACAATGTGCCTACAAAACAACTCTAAAGCATTGTACTCAGGTACTCAAGATGAAGGAAAATCTGCAACTCTGAATTACCCAAACAAGGAAAAGGATTTATTTATATCTTTTTAATTTTTTTTCAATAGTTTCAAAATAATATTAACAGTCTAGCACAAAGAAAGCGCAGGATTACCGCTGACTGTTACTTTACGATCAGCTCAGTCCGCCTCCGCTGAGGATGATACCCAACAAGTAGTGGAGAGGCTTGCCCCCAGATGGCAGCAGAACGAGGCATCGTGACAGAGCTCCTGAGTTTGGTTTGGAATTTTCACGCAATTCTCTCAATGCGCCATTAGCTTCTGAATTGTTAAGCGGGAGGGATATTTACAAGAAACCAACAGGAAAGAGAAATTCTCATAAGCGGCGGTCGTCGCCTTCAACTTTCAAGCACTAGGCCATTGCAATAATGACTAAGGCGAGCGTACTTATATCTGGACCAGTATAGCCCTGCGGTCAGTAACCACTAACTAGCATAGCATGATCAAGGTCGGCGTTATTCACATATCGTATATCCTAGTAATTTAAAACAGTTGCGCTAAAGTACCCATATCTTGGAGTATAATATCGTGTATCCATTTTTCAAGAAAACAGTAAGCAAAAGCGAAATATTGCTGTTAACGGTTTAATTTTAAAGTGTTATTTTGTTTTTATTACATATAATAAAATGAAAAATAAAATAACCTTTAGAACAATATAGCTAAAATAACAAATACCAGATAAGCAGACATAAATAGAGCAATTAAATAGTAAAACAAATATCCTTATATTTCGAACCGCTTCTGTTTTTCTTCAAAGGCAGAGAACAAACTATATAGAAAGAATATTAATGAAAAACACCGAAATATTTCCACCTTATATAGAGCGGTCTTGAACAAGCAATTTGAGGTGGGGAATCCAGGGAAGGTATCATACTTACAAGATAGGACTTAAAAGTTTCACTGCCTTTTAAGTTCCATTTGAAATGGTAACGAGTAACGACTTATATGTTAGTCACTGAAAACGTAAATTTATAAAATGACATATTAGTATGTGGTGCAACACTGAAACTTTTATTCAATAGTAATATGTAATATTATTATTTCACATTATAATCTGTTTTTAACTTTTAAACATGAACGATTGAAACATAAATATTTTAATGAAAATAAATATGATATCAAGCTGTACTTTTATTTCACCCAACTCTAATAACCATACTATGGCTGTTATGAAAATATAATAATATAAATAATAATATTATTATTTTAATAAAGAAATTAAAATATTTATATTTCAATAGTTCGTAATTACAATAGTTAAAAACAAATTATAATGCAAAAATATATGCTTTTGGTTGTGAAAACAGCATTGCACGTTGTATTTTAAACGCAAGAAACTTGCTATGAAATGTATTGAAACATTCTAAATAAAGATAGAAAAAAGGAAAATTAAATGAAAATACATACTATTAACAAAAGTTGATAATATTGTCGACTTTCAACATCAATGACAGCAGCATAGAAAATATTTTCGTACATTATGAAAGATTCCAGGCCTAACATCAATAAAGTCAGATCTATATGGACCACTTAATTCCATCTGAAACTACAGGAATTTCACTCACTACAAGCCTTCAGATATCCCCAGAAAAATAAATCAAGAGGATTCAAGTCCAGAGATTGTATGGCCATGATCTGGTAAAGACTTTCTCTTCCAATCCAGCGTTCCAGAATATGTTGATTCAAATTCTCTCTCACATTCACACTGAAATACAGAAAAGCTCTATTGTGCTTATATCACGTTTCAATTGAATTTGCAGAGGAAAGTCAGAATCGTAAGCATTTGTAATATATCGTATTTAATCTTTAAGGAAGAACGTATGGATCAATAATATGAATGTAAATTAATCTAGCTCATTCATTGACAGAAAATCGCTTTTAATGATTTGTCTCCATGGTGGTGTTCCTTGAAGTGAACAGCAGCCCATCCCTGCTAAAATTGGCTTTATCTGTGACTAACATCGTAGAAAAGGAATCGTTGTTCCTGCAAAGACCAACTGCAAAATTGCAAGCAGTTAGCGAGATATGAGTCTTTTGAAGGTGGGAGGGATAGACTTGCCCTTCATGCACAACTTACCATAAACTTGCATGTTTGACGTCCATTGCAAGTATGGTACAACGGGTGCAGTTTGAAGGTTTCTGTTCAGCTCTGTTGATAACGACATTTTCTTCTAAATCTTTTTGAACATCATGTTCTGGGAGTTAGACTAGCACCAGAGTTTGTTTTGTTTTATCTTAAAGCATCTCACTTTAAGGAAATGCCTATCGAAAGATTGAAACACAGCTTGATGTGGATGGCTTCTGTTTATGAATCCTTCTCTATAGATCTCAGTAGTTCTTACAGTTCAACCTTTTGCTTCCAAATAAACCAGCTGTATATCGGTAAATCCAGTAAAATTGTAACAATTCTCCATTTTCTCAATTTTTAATTCATTTTATGAGTTACTTTATCTTATATGTTTTGGTTAAAAAACAAATACCTGTTGAATGTAATAATTCGCAGATATCTCGCAACATTAGGGAAAAAGTAATTTGTTTCTAACAACTGAATTCCTATTAGCACTTCAATGCAGTGGCGTGCAATCAGGTGTATAGTCCGAACATTTACAGATTAATTTAATTGTGAAAACGCTCTTCATTGGTTATTAAAAACAGGCTTATTTCATTATTAAGGAGGCGTGAAACGATAAATTGAGACACTATTTAGCTTTAGGGAAAATATCCGAGCAAACCATTTCAATTACTTCAATAGCCCATAACTTGGACATTTTACTTCTATGGGCCTTGGTTCTCTATCTCAAATTACTTATCTAAGACGTCTCTAGATGAAGTGAAAATATTTCGGTGTTGTCCATTAACACCTGCACGTAGATATATACATACTGCTATCTCTATATACGTCAATATAACGAAGGAAAAAAGTTTTAGAGCAGAGTTGCGCACCATTAATGCATTTCATTCATCACGCCAAGGGCAGTCATTATGAAAGGTTAAAAGCTTATTGAAAAGGACATATGCTCTTGAGTCTTGAAAGAATTATTTAGTGACAACAGATAAGAGATTTGATATTGGACCTTGGAGCGGAGTTTAAATTCAGGATAAGAGACTCAGATGGGATTCCGCCTAATGATCTACAAATAAATATACAAAGCAGAGGATCACCGAGCATTTATGTCATGGAGATGTTTTTAAAATATTTATATATAAAAACATGTATTTTTCTAATATAACACATTTCTTCATAAAATAAAATGCATATAAAGATGGCACATCTATGTTTTTATCCAGTTACAGCAGCAAATTTAACATTCATTTTTTGTAGCTCGACATCATAGATTTACATAGCTCTGGCTTGTTTCTGTCTCGTAATTCATCCAGAATGCTTGGGTACATCTGATTTTATCTCTTTTAAGATTTCTATAATTCAGAACATTGAAAAGAAATGTATAGCTCTTTAAGTTTATTTTTTTTTTTCCTAACATTGATAATAAGCAATGCCCAGAAGTTCAAACAATTATTTTGGTTAAAACAGGCAAAAAGGCACTTAAATGACCGAAAATAGGCAGAAATATAAGGAAAATAGGCGTTTATTAAAAGTGAAAACAGTGATGTCATTTACAACAGAACATTCACCTTTCAGGACATCATGGGAATGTTGATTAAGATAAGTAAAGCAGTTTTGAATAGTCCTGGCGAATGAGCAAAAGATGCGCAGTGGTTTCTGGTTGAGTTAATTTCCTATTTATGCATTTATAGGAGAATCATGTTAGTATCTCTCGTATTTCCATGCTGAATACATTGTAGGGACGGTTTTTTGCACAGTTGTACCGTTCTCATCCTTCTCGCTTGCAATCGTTTGTTACATTTATGCAGCTGAGAAATTATCTCCACCACAGATTTCTTAGAATTGTCTCGCGCAGATTGATACAAGGTCATTCGACAGGACTATTCAAAACTACAATATTTCCCTGACCTTTTCTATTTCATGGTATTCGTATGCCCGAGGTAACCGTGCGTTTTTTCACTAATAAAGGTTCTGCTATTTAAAGAGTTTAAGTGAAAGAGTTGAAGAAAACGTTTTTGACTTCTAGAAAAAAATAAATGTATAACAAAATTCTCAATAGTTATTTTTGTGGTGTGAGCATGCCATTTAACTTTTATAACTCTTTTCATGTCGATATATTGAAATTCTATATATGCTTTTTAAAATGCGTAGATAATCGCAGAAAAAATCTAAAACAATCAAAACAGGCAAAAAATCCCTTTAAAATGTGTAACATAAGTCAAAATAGGCACAAGCAAAATAAAAACTGGCCTATCGATTCCAATGTACGGAAAAATGTTAATTTCTGTCGGACTCTCAAATGTATTCACCCAGATAGAAAAGACATTTTGTCCAACTTCCGAACTCTGATAGTTAATAATCTTACGGCTTTCCTTTGTCTTTACGCCTATGGAAACTTTTTGTATTTCTTGCTAGTAAATGATTACATGTCTTACAATGTTCACTTAAAAAGTGAGATGATGATGACATCATCATCATCATCATCATCATCATCATCATCATTATACAGTATGCATATTACTTTTCCTAAATACTTTAATCTTAAATTGAAACAATTCCTTGAAATTTACCTAAACTGTATATTATACTTTTATTATGAATTCTATTCGTAATAAAGAGATTGAAAACCACCTGAGCAGAAGAGAAATTTTCTTTTCTTTTTTCTTTTATTTTTACAATAAGTTAAATATTTTTTTTAAACGAGTAAATGAAAATTTACAGGGAAGAATGGAACTCAATGCCATAAATAAGCTGGTAACAGAGCTTAGTAAGCGGAACGAAAATGTCTACATACTTTTCTTCTATCTCACAGAGAAAATAAATATCATATCTCAAAACATACAGCAACGCTGCTTAATGTTCTGCATTATGCAAGTTGTCTGCCTTCTTTCGGACATCCTGGCATGCATTTTCTATATTCACAAATCGTTGCACCACAGCGACAAAAGTTCAACAATATCGGACAAGAAAACCAAGGTAATCAAAGCTATGATATCAATCTAATTTTGCGAACCAAAATGATTCACACAAAACTTTTCAGGAAAATTTACGCCAAAACGTATCGACATTGCTTATTATGTTTCTGTTTGCATATCGTTATAATATGAATGTATAAGTTGTTATGCATTAACGCAGAAATTGAATTTTACAGTCAAATAGCACTTCAAAGACCAAAATGGTAATGGTAACAAGGAATCATCCCATAATATTCTCTCAGCGAAAAACTATCAGTAATATGTTTCTGACATTTTAGGTTATTGGCGATCATACTTTCATTTTCGAGCACACCTTTTAAAGAGAGGTAGACAGGAATAGCAGAAGGCCGTCAACATCGTACTTTGCTGTACTACAAAAACTCGTTAATTGAGTTCATTATTTGCGGTACTTAACCGCGGACTAAAGTTTTTCATTGTGTAAACAGAGCACAAGACAAGAACGTGGTTTGCGTAATGACAAATTACCAGTGCAGATAAAATAACTGTTGTTATATAACGGGAGCAATTCTTGTGACTTAATCCTGGTATTTCCGAGGATAGAGGAATCATTCACCTGTTTTAATAGCTTTCTCTGGTTGCGATAGAAGAATTTTCAAATAAATCATTTGCATACAGTTATATCAGAACCGGTTTTTTGTTATTGTTCTTGTATTGTGATGTCACTGCTGTCGAGGTTATGTTTAGGTAATAAAGTATTACTTCTCATGAGGCTGCTAATCATACTCCTGGTGCCGAAAGAAATTAGCATAGCAATTAGCATATAACTTGTGTTAGAAGTACTTCTTTTTTGTCCGGTATAACTTGAAACTGCCAGAGGGACAAAATGTTTACCACGGATATTCTTAACTTTCCTCTTAAATATAAATTTGAAATTAAGAGAATCCTTTTGAAGGAATAAATGCTTTTAGAAATGCTTTACCTTTATCCACATTTGAGGTTATGTCACACATTTTGGGATTGCGAACAAACATCTTGGGAGTACTGTACATCTCATTTATCAACGATATCACAGTTTTCTCTCTGACAGTAATTGTGCTTATTTATAATTGCTGTGGCCATTGTGAAGGAAGTAAAACACCTAACGTTCATGGAACAACTTGCTGAGATCTAGAGAGAATCAATAGGAAGAATAGACTTTGTCATCATAAAAACAATTATTTAAATTTGCTTAAAAAGCAGCAACTTCTTTAGGTACTGTTTGTATTTATAAATATTAAAACGTTAATAACCGTTGTTTATGAACATTGTCTCACTAAACTTGGAAAAATCTTTCTTTTAGCACAGTGAGGTTATTTGAGTGCGGCTGTGTACTGGGAAAATCCAATCTCAAGGTCATATAATGCATGTGCAGATAACTGCTTAAGTTAGTTTTAAAGAAAATGTTAACGAGTAATCGTTTATTATTACTACGTGCTTTCTTTTTGTGTTAATTATGTGCAAAATTTTCTTCATTAGCTATGCCACTACATAAATAGAGTCTTGAAAAAAAAAACGTTTTTTATGTACGATACATTTGTAAAAACAGATTCTTGCAAAGAAATGTTAAGGCGATTCGCATGAAAATATTCCAGCAAACACGTTCCAGGCAGAGAAACTGTTCAGCAACTTGTTAAAAAGTATCTCAATGACAAGAAACATATTTCAAACCACCACGTTCTTATGAAAGAGGCTAGAGAAAAACAGGAATTTCCTATGAAGATGTCGGCAACGTATTGCCGCTGAGGGGCATAACAACAGAACTTATCGATTATTATTGAGAGTTTTAAATACACTAACAATTTATGCTTTCAGTAAAATTATAAATACTACAAAAAATCTAACTTTACACTAGGGCGTTGTCTCCCTTTTTTCCAGGGGCATCTGCTGCACTTATTCAATAAATAATATTATTGTAACGAAGACAATGACTGCGTTTTCAGGCTCTTAAATGTGAGGCAACCCCGAATAATAATACAACCAAAGTTACTTCCTTATTTATAAAGGTAATAGAAATAGAGTGTAATAATTTATTAAATATAAGTTACAACATTTATGACTTAATCAAAGATAACTGCTTATTACTGAGGTAATAACATTAGTAGAGCAATCAGGCTTTAGAAAAGAGCGTTCATGCAGCGACAATATATTTATAATGAGACAATTGAAAAACGTTGTGAAACTCATGTAGCGTTTATTGATTATAAGAAAGCTTTTGATAAAGTAAAGGCCCCTTATGGAAAATATTAGAAACAACAAATTTTCCTAAACAATTAATGTCATTAACAGTTATATGAAAAACACTAAAATAAATATTAGTTTAGGACTTAAAATGTCAGATGATATATTTATAAATCATATGCTCGGCAAGGTGTATTTTATCACCCACTTTATATATGTATAACAAAATGCAATGTATTAAAATTTAAGTATATCTACAAACAAAACAAATATAATGCCTTTTAAAGGGAAGAATCCTGTTAGATCAAAGATACTAATAAATGAAAAATATTACAACATATAGCCCACTTCAATTGTTTTAAATTTGACAAAGACATTGAGACGAAAGTTAACTAATTTCAAAACATTTGTGGAACAATTAGAAGGACTTTGGGAAGAAAAACTAGAAGAGAGACACAAATGAAGTTTTATAAGGTTATGGCTGCGCCTACTCTTATGTACATGGTTGCGAATCGTGAACAGTGACAGAAAGAGAGAAAACAGTGTGCAGAAGTGAAATTTATGAGATATGTAAGAGAATGCACTAGAGTTGATAAAGCAAAAACGAAATAATAAGATCAAATTGTGATATTTTTTTTCAATTAACGATAAGATAGATGAAAATAAAATGAAATGAAAAGATCATATTTATAGAATGACAGAGAATAGATTGCCAAACAAGATGATGAACTATAAGCCGATTGGGAGGAGAGATTTGGGTAGACTCCGTAAAGTTGGCTTACCTTTTAACCCTTTATTAATTCCCCTTCTTAATACAGCTGTACTGTTAGCATCTGCCATCATCGTGGATGTTTTTATTGAATGAGAGCTATTAGGGTTAAAATCTTTAAGATTTGTAATAACCTTATTATTGGATTGATCTATACGATTCTTTTTCATTCTGTGTAATTGTGAAAGATAAGCGTTTTGTGTAGAAAATTGTGCAACTAAATATTACGAACAAAATGCTCAATTATTACAAAAAAATAAACCCTTATAGCTGTCACATAAAATATATGTTTTTTTTTTCCATAGATGTACCTCCTTTTAGGATCAACGAAAGAAGAATTAAAGTTAATTATCTTAATATTAAGGATTTGATGTGCCAGCTTCAGAGATTATTTTATTGTTTCTTTTTAATTAAAATTTTATATTTGATATTGCTAATTAAATGCCTTCTACACTAAAGTTGGCTCAACTATTGGTTCACATTTATTACTTAGCAAGTTATCTAAACGAAATAATTTAGTGCCTAAGAGAATATTGCAATTAAATATACTATTTTATAGTCTTAGACAGTAATACTTAGGATACTAACTTTTTAATACTCGATCTATTTTATAAAATAATATAACGCATGCTTTGAGTATATTTCGCAACACAGGACTTTAATATAATTTCAACAAAAATATTTAACTCTTCTAGGAAATAACTACAATGGTCATTAAAATTGTAACATCCATAAGAGACGCATTAAACTGCCCCCACATTTTTTCAGAAGGAACGAGTGTGACTCGTAGAAAATACTACAGCAGTACCAGCAGTGAGGATTGTGGCATACAAAATGCGGATGTCAGTCCGAGAAATTGGGGCTCGTTTTGGACGAAATGCTCCATAGCGAAAGGAGGTAGAATAAACACACAGACATGAAGGCTCCCAACGGTTCTCAGACAACCGAACGAGAAGACAGACATAATTTCCGCATGGTTATTATGAACACGCACAAAGTGTTGTAATTTTAATGAATAGCAGTGTAATTATTTCCTAGAAGAGTTAAATGTTTTTGTAGAAATTATCATATTAAAGGCCTGTGTTGCGAAATATATTCAAAGCATGGGTTATATTATATTATAAAATAGATTGAGTGTTAAAAAGTTAGTATCCAAAGACTATGTCTGCTTACCCGGCCCAGACAAGTTATCTAGAGAAGTTCTTCTGGATGATCTGTTCTGGGATAAAGTGACTATAAAACATTTTGCGGAAAATGCTAATATTATTTATATATTTTCTTACGCATGAAGAGAGCGCAATAGCAGATTACAGCGATAACAAAGTATGAAATAATGATAGCATTTTAATTAGTAAAACACAAAAGCCTTAGACGATCTGATAAAAGAAAAAAACAACATTTTAAATTTTAATGTATGAATTTCATTGTATGAGCACAATTTCACCAAACATTAAGAATAATCATTTATTCTAAATTAATTAGAATTAATGAAAGAGTAATTCAAATGCTCACCTGCAAATTACACACAAAAGGATGTTCTTAAGTATTTGTTCAACGCCCAACTATACCAACATTTGCCATTAATGAGAACTGAGGGAGGAAAAAAAAACTCGGGCAGGAAGGTCCCAGTGGAAATCGAATTGCTCACGAGGGCGATGAAATGGCAAGGGATAAGAGGAAACATTTTAACGATGATGATTACAACATTGTACCCCATTTAAAATTAACGACAGAATGTTAAATATTTCAGCTTTATCTTAAAAATGGAAAATTCGAAATATTCCAAGAAATTGTTTTGAGCATTGGAATATATTTAATAGCTTTTCTGTAATAAATTGTTTATAGGCCCATTTTGTTTCTTCTTTTTCAGTTTAGAAAGTACAAAATTAAAAGAGATAATAAAATGCATTTGCAACTAATTGTTCTACAGGCTCACATATATGAAAAAATTAAAAACCTCAGAAATAAGATAAGGCGTGATGTTTAAGACTTACACTCGGGGGAATCCTGCAGTACTCCAATACTCTTTGCCACTGTCAGTTTTCTTTATTATATTGCTTTAATCAACCAATGTGAAGTTAAAGAGATGAAAATAAATAACGGGCTAAAATAATATATACATTACTGAAAAAACATAAGAATTTGTAATAAAATATATAAAAATAGTACTTTTACACACATTTCAAACGTTTTCCTGTATGTAGAGATAATTCTATAGCTAAATGCAAAATTATACCTTATGTAATATATTTCATTCTATAGATTTTTTTAAATTTAAATACATAATTATACAAAAGAGAAGTACGTGATATCTTTCTTTATACGTCTGTAGGCAGAAACCTGTTTTGAGCTAATTCAGAAATATTTATATATATTTTTAAAAAAATTAAACTTCTGAGTGGTATCAATTTTAATAACATTTTCAATAATTCGACATAAGCAAAATTTAAAGTTTACGAGTTACATAAGAACATTTTACATCCCACAGTACATGTTTCAAACTAATAAAAGTTATTACATCAGTTTTGTATTTCACAGCTTTGTTGTATTTTTCATTCTTTGTGCAGACCTCACCTCTGACCTCCATACCGCGACAAAAACAGTAGATCAAAGTGAAAGCGTGAACTTGGGGTCATTTTCGTTAGGTAACCATGAAATGAACTTCCGACAATTTTGAAATGGTGCACAAAAACACCCTCCCTTGACACACCCCGGCAATTCTAGAACTAGACATCTAATTATGCCAAGGACTGAAACTAATGATAGGTATTAACAACCACAGTTACATGTGTACACATTCCTTGTAGAAATGCGCAAAATGGCAGGCGTTGACCTTTGATGGGCCTAGACCTATCTGTCAATTAGCACTCACACTAACTATGCTGTTATTCAATTCGAATTAAATGTGCTGAGAAACACCGCCTTTCAATTATGCAATTTCTTTGTTTGCGCAGAGGATTAAATAATCAAACTATTACGTTAGGAAATGCGATTCAACCTGTAAGGGGTTGTGCAAGAGAAAGAAGAAAAAATGCTACAACTACAGAGTAAGCAGGAATAGAAGAGAAAGAAGGAAGAGATAAAAGGAATTTAAGAATGAGAAGAGAGAAGAATGAATAGTAGAAAGGATGAGAAGAATAATAAGAAAGGAGAGGCAGAAAAGGAGGAAAGAAAAAAGGTAGAGAAGAAGGAAAACGTGGAAAATGATAGGAGAAAGCAGACAGAAGATAACAGGACATAGGACATAAAGTAGGAAAGCAAAGAACTAAGAAAAAGAAATCCGAGCGGGGTGGCTCAAGCGGTAAAGGGTCGGACTCGCATTCAGGAGATCCCGGGTTCAAATCCCTTAGAGCTGGCCATCCTGATCTTGGTTTTTTCTGGTTTCCCTGGTCACTTAGGCGAATGCTGGGACGATGTTTACTTTCCGCGAATTTCCTGTTCCTCTTACTGCATTTCCTTGTTCATCATTTCATGATTGCAACGTGGCAGGCAACGTGGGTTAGCGGCGAGCAAAGTGCAGTTTGTTCATTGGAAAAACTGCCCTGGTGTATGGCGGCCCTTACGAGCTGCAAGAACTCCTTGGAGCGGTGTAGCAGACCGTCAAATGAAAAGGAATATGGTAACTTAGAAGACCCCACCTGATGCCCCACAAACCTGGCCGCAATTTACATCCCTTCTCACACCCCTTGCTCCCTCCTTCAGTAACCGCGTTGTGTCTGTGTCCCGTGTAAGAGAAAAGAAGGAATAGTAAAAGTAGAAAATGTAGTAACGAAGAGAAAGGAAGAGGAAAGGAAATAAAAAAGTATCGGCCGTTTCACTTCCTGAACTGACTGGAACACTAATGACCAAATATGTTAAAGAACATCCTAAATAAAATAAACCTAGCCAGGGCATAAGACCATACAATTGGGTAGACTAAAACAAGGAGACAGTCTTATAATGAAAAAAAAAAAAAAAAGGAAAAAATGAGGAAAAAGTAAAGAAATGCAAAATAAAAACATATACAATAATTTTGTAAACGTTTAATATCCAAAGTCAGTTAGCAAAGTCTTTGAGATGATTGTAGTTGACAAATAAATGCACAAAGACGCCTAGCACTTTTTACAGCGAGGAAAGATTTCTGGGAGGAAAAAAAAAAAAAGAAGAAAAACACCAACGCAAAATGGAATCAAAGAATAAGTAGAAGAAATAGAAAACAGAACTGGAGTAGGAGATAATATGCAGAACAGAACTGCCATCTAACTCGAATGTTCATAGTTTGAAACATATTACAGGCTTACACCTGAGATACTACCCGGCTTGTTATTTAAACAGTATATGAAGCAGAACATTTTGTCAGAGAAAGTTGTTTATCGAAACTCAATGTGGAATGTGACTTTCTATGTTCTTCAGACTAGTACATTTTTTTTTCGCCTTAGGCACGCTCGTTAGATATTGGTAGATGTTTGTCTTTGCTCGTTGCCAAGTCCTAACCTTAATTTTCCATTAGGTAAAGGCCATGCATAAGACCGACTCCATTGCTAAGACGCCAATAATGGAAGCTATGCCATGCTATAGGTCTTCAATAAATGAAAACGTTATCTGCAATGGACTGGGCTTCTGGATTCTGCATGATATCCAGTGAGCTGTTGCACACTGTGATAACTAGTAATGATGCTGGTGGAAAGATTGAGGAGGATTTGAGTAAATAATTACTTGAGTAACATTCCTTACATTTGAACCCTAATATTCTTATTTGGAGTCTGAGGAATTCTTTCCATATTCTAAAGTTTTTCTTTCTTTAAGTGCATTTTTGAGCTTGCTGATGGTATGTACTGTTTTCATCACGATAATTAATGAACATAGTTTTATTTGATCTTTTATGAATTTATATTTCAATTCTTCTCTTTTTTTCTGCTCCATTTTTTATTAGGTGTAGAAAAAGCTAAAACTTCTTTTTATTAGCATCCGTGTCATCCTTCATTACTTTTGTTACCATACTTTTGGATACACCAGTACCAATTCTAGCTAAATCAGTAAATTTTTACGACAGTTCATATATATTTTTCTATTTATTAAATACTGTGTAACATAATACACAATTTTACAACCTTGATCACGCCGAGGACAGTCCACTGTAACACTGGATTTCCATGGAGCCAATTCTGTATAAGTCTAGGCAATGTACGCTGAAAAAAAAAATTAAAATAATTTAAAAGCTCATGAAATGAGTTACTAAATGTTACTAATAAAATCTTTCTCTTCGCAAGATTTAAGGCCACACTTTATAATTAACGGATTACTTTACTCCAAACTACAGCTATTTCTATGCACAGACTGTATTGACCAAATGTGCCTGGATAGAACTTAGATTTCGTTTCCTTAGAAACTGAACAGCTTGCAAGGGTTGACTGATATCCGAAACAATAGGCCAGAGAGGATAACAGGTCAATGTCCCGGTTCTTTCTATAGGAGGAGCCCTCTAATAATATTTATTTTATACGACGATGTATTCTTTTTCATTGTGAATTAACAATTTAGAATTATTAAAATTAATTAAAGCAAAGAACGTTATAACAAATTATATATCCCTCCTATGATACAACACATAGCACCTCCCACCTTCAAGTGTCAGCGAAACGATGATGTCATAAGGCAGGTTTGGGCTTCAGAAATGTTGCACAGTAGCATATTATGAGAACAGATGAGACGCATGCTATTGCACTGACCTTTAGTATTAGATATGTTAGAACGTCAGAGGATTCTGCCTGGGTCTCTTGAGGATTTAGTCACATTTTCTGCTTGGCTTATAAGACGAATGTTTTGTTACTCTAATGCTCTTAGTCTAGTTTATACATTAACAGGATTGTCGCATTAGCCGAGCAAGATGGTAACATGTGAAAGGGAATGAGGTACGATGGAAGCTGTTGTGCAAACTCCTGTTCTTAAAACGGTTTGCATACACTGACGCCCTCCATCTGAATGCGGTCTTCCTTACTGAGAATTAACTCTCTCCATAAAGTCTTACAAACTCTTTTTAAAACTTCAGAGGAAGAAACAGAACGAATTTAAATATAGAGACCTTGCTGAGCATTGTGCTGTTCTTCCTATGCAGAAACATCTGTGAAGAAACTAACTGTTCTATTGCCTGTTAGCAGAAGTTGAAAGGTGCTTCATCGAACAGTGAACAGTGACTCCAAACTCTTCCAAAGCACGAAAACGTTTTTAATATAATTCGTAGGTATTAGACCAGGAAAGGGTGTTTCATTGCATCTGATATCTTCTCTCATGAGTGATTTCCTCTGTAGGTTTTAAGTTGCGAATAAATTCGAGGCGTATCTGTGGAAGAACTGGCACATGGAACTGGATACAAATATGCAATATCAGCTAGTGATGCACCAGCCATATTAATGCTTCCCCTTGCATGGCTTGTAGGACCTTCTCGAACTGTGGCGTGTATCAAGGCTATGTGGTTAACATAGGCACAAGGGACTGGGATTATGTAGCCCATTGTTCACAGCCTTTGGAAAACTTTATGGTCGCATTTCTTAGTAAGCGTTGCTCAGCATATTTCTGAATGACTGGATAAAACCTCAAGCCTGAAAAAAGAGGTCTTTGAGTAAAATTTGTCGGCCCTTTCACGACCTGAATTGAATGGGACACTGATGACCTGCGATGTTAAAGAGCGTCCGTAAATAAACCAAATCAACAACGCTCCAACATTTTCGGAATTCGGCTTTTTCTTTTGCCGTTCGGTACTGAAGCCGCAGAAGGCCGCTATCTATAAGGGTAAATTCAATTAATTATTCGTCATGCGCATGGGCAGACTATTCTCCCTATACTCTTTCACGTGGCACCAAGCGATAGCTTGGCACAATAATCAATTGCTTAATGCTAACAATAACAATCCCACCGCATGTCATATCTCCTCTCCCCTGGGCCACCTTATTCTGTTTTCAGGTATACCCCAACTTCTAATTTCCTAGGATTTCTGATACTGTTTTTTTTATGCTTTGAATGGTACATATAGTGTTTCGTTACAATTTTTTTTTTTTTTTAAGTTTTGGGTTTCCTAAGTTTAGGATACCTCCCCGGCATTTGCCATTTATGAGGACAGAGGAAAACCTGGAAAAAACCTCAGTCAGGGAGGATGGTCCTGGCAGGATTCGAACCACAGACCTGCCGCTTACGAGTCCGTGTCTTAACGACCTTGGCCACCCGTCATAATAGTTTGATTTCACTGATTGTCAGAAACTATTTTTCTTATTTTACTTCAATGGCATGTACGAAATATCGTTGAGAAAACGAAAATTGCAGCCGCTAGAGCCATTTTTTAATTTTTACTTTAGGTTAACCCCCACCGCCAATCGTCTAATTTTTTTGGTTAATAAACTTGATGAATCGTTTGTTAATTGATCGTTATATGCCGAGTTTCGTTAAGAAAAAAAAAATCGCTGTCGCTAGAGCGTTAACAGACGCGCGCGTGCGTTTATTTTCATTGTCAGTTTTGGTGCTTGAAAGTAGAATCATGAAGATTTGAAGAAAAAATTTAAAACATTTTTCATGGGCACAACCACAATAGTTTGGAATTCGCTAAAACATCCATAACGCAATGTGCATTTTCAACATAAAATTAATACGTTAATGTATTTATTTATTTTTCCAAAGTATTAGTGATATCGATATGGAAATTTGACTTGTGCATTTTAGGATAGAGGAACATGTGATAAAACTTTGAAAAAACTTCCTTTAAAAGTTGCACATAGGTACCCTTGAGGGACTACATAAATCTCATTATTCCGGTAGATGACGGGCCTCTGACCGCTACGAGGGCCGCATTCTAACGGCACAAAAACCTTGCGAAAACATCATAGCATATACATACATTCATACATACATGCACAGTGGCTCTTCCAGTCAAGTATGTTAGTACGATTGGTTATATATGCACTGGATATAATCAGGGTGCATGATGTAGATATAAAACAAATAAGAAAAAAAGGAAAAAAAAAGGCTATATGTTTAATATTAAAGGGCATTTCAGTTATTGTGAAAGAAATGGATAGGTACAAAGAACAGAAAGCTCAACAATTATTATAAAAGAAAAAAATTACGTTTCCATCATTCAAAAAATAAGTGTGTCCTTGAAAAAGTGTTCGGAACTGCAAGGAAATTCGCACTAGTCTCAGGTCTAGACCTGTAACGTTGAGGTTTGCCAGTGATGATTAACTCGGTAAGAGTAATAACGAAATGATATAACGTGCCATCCTCAAAGAATACAATGCAAAACCCAGCATTTATTTGCAAACAATATGTCGTGTTATCTTCATGCACTTCACAAGACCGAACAATGACAATGCTCTGAATAATTATATGCTTGATTGTTACTGCTAAGAAATATAAACATTAGCTAAATGCCTGTAGTTTCAGTAATGACTTAGAACGTTCACTCATAAAACCTAACCTCACATTTACAAACAAATGTTTTTCCACCCTGCTTTTCATTTCCCCTAAACTATGATTAAATGCTAATTTCAGGTCACTTAAGTGCCGGTAATTATGTATTTTTTTCGCCCGCATTACTTGTCCCAAATATCCCTTTTAGCGGTATGTTAAGGGGTAAAATAAAATATTAATAATATCAGATTAAATAATAGTATATGGTAATATAAGTGTTAAAAGGTACGTATTGAGCATCGCATTGTAGCCTTGCATTTCACGCAAGGATCGCAATGAGCATTTGTAAGAGAATGTTACATACTATTTTTATACTACCATATCGTAATGTAACTTAATTTTATTTATTATAATTTATTTTAATTTGGAAAGTTAAAAATAATGAGAACTAGACTTATTGAATCGATTAATATTTGCTCATCTGTTTGACAGTTACGCGTTAATGTATTGTTAGTTATTGTTGGCAATAATGAAACATTTAGTAGCGCGATGATGAGAAGATAATTGAAAATTACAATGGAATTTGACGAAAGTGATAATTTTTTAAGAAATTCCACCCCAGGTGGTTGAAGCGATTTGCTGCCTGAGAAATTCAAAAAAAGTACGAGCGAGAACACTTTTATTCACAGTTTGATGGAAAAAGAAAAAAGTCAGGATAAGTATTAGTAAAGTGTCTGGAATTAATTTTACCCAGTGTATCTCGCGCTCTGTAACTATTCATATTAACAGCAAGTAATTTGCAATGCTTGAATAATTTCGTAAATTTATTCTATTTAGTTGTGTGATAAAGCAGGACTGCTGCTACATTCACTTGTAATTTATAAAATAGTGATGCAAAGTAGTGTCGCAAAGTTACTTTGTAACACTAATCTTAAATATTTTTATTCCAGTGCAGCTAAACTGCTACTTTCAATTTTAAAATTAGGTAGACATTAATTATATTACGATACGGTAGTATTAACATATTTTATTACCTGATATAGTGCTTATTTAGAGTTTATAAATTATAAATAGCAGTATATGACACTGCTACAATAACAATTAAAATTAATAATACTATAAACAAATATGTGATGTTTTGCAGCACAAATTCATTCTGAACATCATACACATATTTCTATGCGTTCACAGTTTTGGAAATGGATTAATAATCGAAAAACGGAATCCTGAACGTGCCTAAAATTCCTAGGTTTTCAGAGTAGGGCAAGCATTTAAGTCGTTCATTTCAAACCTTGCTAATCTGAATAACTGCTATTTACCTTAAATTTAATTTAAAACAAAAACTTGTCAATTTAAATATTTAGGGGAAAATACAATTTTAATTAAGTTTTACATTTCAGCTCAAGTGACCTCCCTTTTTGAAATTTCAAATGACACCTTTACCTTTAGATGCTTAGAATTTTAATAGATTAATTACGCATTCGATTTTGGCATTAAAAGCCGCCATTATCGCTAAACCTGAGTGTGGGTATGATTCCTGAATTTGTATAATGGTGTCGGTCAAATGCATAAAAAAGCTGGAATTGTCATACTGGGATTGTATATAACTATTATGGATGATTAGAAATGATTTTAAAGGATTTTAATTGTTATATATATATATATATATATATATATATATATATATATATATATATATGTATTCTTTTTATCGCTACCTAGTAGCCTGGATTGTTGTCTCAACTTGTGAAAAAAATAATATTAAAACACTATTGAGCATTTAATGAAATTTTTGCAATGGCGAAGTGTGGCCTTTCATACAGAGTGGCTTGAGACATGGGATGTCGAAATTATAGAAAATCTATATATTTAAATACCCGCGAAAATGACTGTAATTTTATGCAATTTTTCGATTTTCGACTGCATTGTGTTTATCAATAAAATGTGATTATTAAATTACGTAAGAGCAATGTTACGGTCCATTTTCTAAACATACCCTTGAAAGAAACTTTTGATGTTCCACTAAGCATTTTAACGTCCATTTCTATGTAATTTTTGTAACGCCGTTGCGCTGCAATTGACAATTATGTAGAAGTGGAGGGCAAAGTATTATAGCTGAAGAGGTACCAACTTATACAGAGCGTGGTTCCATGTAAACCGAAATGCGATTAATGGGGTTTAAGAAAAATGTAAAAATAATTAGTCATAGTAAATGTATTTACTGATAAAATAAAACAATTACATAATCCATTATGCTTATAACACAATCAAAAATAGCGACAAAATATATTTTAAATTGATATCGTCTGCATCCTGGTTCTTCTGTTGGGCTTCAGCTTCTACAAAATGTCAGAACTGGACAATACATGAACTGCGACCAGGCTAGCCTACACAGTAACGAATACTCCAGACTACCTTCAACTCTCCCAGATGGTGATATAAAAAGCACTCCCTTCGACCGATATTATTGGTGATCAGTTATCTGAGTCACAGATAGCGCACTAGTTCAAATAAGGATATATTTCAATTCGTCAATAAAAATTAACGCATACGAGCCATAACACTGATTTTGAGTTGGCTCGGTCTTACAGCCTTAATGGACGCTTCACTGAAGAATAGTAGTATTTTGATAATAAATTGTTTCAAATTATATATATTTTGTAATCTGTGACTTTTTCTTAGTGTTTTATACTTTTCTGCTTTTCTAATTATTGTTAATTTAGTTACATTGTTAATAGTGTTACATTATTTTTCTTTATATATTATGTATATATCCCATAAGGTAGAGAATATAAGGGATGGGTCAGGAGTTCCAAAATGTTCATAATTGCAATTTCACCCAAAATAAATTCCTTTTTCCTGTAATCTATTTTGTTCAAATCAAACAAAAAAGCAAATAAAGGCCTGAAGTTTAAAACAAGTGCTGATTAAATCGCATTTTTCATCACCTCGCTCCAGCCATCATTATGTTGAAAGCTCACATGCCATCCGAACCTTTTAATGCTTGAATGTTAAATTTATGCAATTATTGTAAACCTTTTGTTTTCTATCGTTATATGGAAATTAGTGCTGTTGTTTGAATTTGTACAATACACTTTAAAATTTTTAGCAATTTTAACTTAAAATATATGGATGTTATTTGAATTTCAAACTGAGGGTGGTTAAGGGTGAGGGGATTAAATATTACACTTAATCAACATTAGCTTCAAACTAACCCTCAACATTTAAATCTACACAATTTTTGTTTAAATTAAATAGGTAGTTATTCTTAGTGGCACGTTATAAATTGAAAGTTTTGTATGTTTGCACTAGCTATCTAATACTCCTATACTGTTGGTTTGCTGCTGTGCGTTCTGAGAATGTATGATATTGCACAAAAAGCGTGAATCCTGCCTGAAAGTTCTACGTCCAAATCGGCACCATTCTTTCCAAGTTTTAGCATGTCATTTTACTACATCTGATATATGGAAAGTAGGCTCACAGCGGTCAGAGCACTTTCGCTTTAACTCTCCCTGACCATTTATAAAAGCAACCTGTTACAATTCCTTGACTTGATCACTTTACAGCGCAGCTTGGGCGACTGCCACGAGAGGCGCTGACGTTCTAGTACTATAAGGATAAGTGAAAGTGTATGAAGTATGGCATCTTTCGTTCTCTCGCCACAAGATATTTTAGTAAGGCCAATTTCACTGCAAAGCCAAGCATGAGATTAACAAATTATTTCCGTTGAGTGAACTTAAGTAACTAGTAGTTGTAAATATGACATTAAAACATGTAGACAATATATCCATCTCAACATCCTGCAACATTTTAATATGAATATGCGGTTATCATGAATTATATCAAACTGGCTTTTAAACAACATTAAGGGAATCATAAAACAAGGATCTTTCGTGGTATGCATATGCACGCTATCCTTCTCCTCCGTATATTAACGAACTAACAGTGAGAATTACAAAAATTATTGCAGATATTTATTACCACGAAGTTCTAATAAATTTAAGCATTTCACTTTCCAAACTCAAGAAATGAAATGTATAAGAAAACGCATTTCCATCCAGAAAATGATAAGGGACATCACAGATTTTTTTTTGATTGATTTATTTATGGAAGCTCTTTAACATCTCAGGTCATCAGCGTCCCACTCAACTCAGGGCGTGAAACGACCGACAAATTTTGCTCAGAGGCCTCTCTTTCAGGCTAGAGGTTCTTTTTCGTGCCGTAAATGTACGACACGGGACCCACGGCTTTACTTCCCTTCCGAAGGAAGCCATACTTAGGATTTTACGCCAGAAAAAAGCCATCGGTGCTGGCCAGGTTCGAACCCGCAATCTTGGGTATAGGAGGCAAGTATGGTAACCACTACATCACCAGGACCGATTACATCACAGATAACCTATCATTTTCAATTTGATGAAAAAGAAGATAAAGTAATATTTTTACATATATATTACTTTATAGGACATTTTGCAAATATTTTCAGTGGCATGCAAAAAAGTGTAGTACCTTATGTAAAATATGCAATCAAGCAGCAAAATAAAAAAGCAATCAAAACTAAAACTAACTTGTAATGAATGATTTGAAAATAGACATATAAAAAAGAAGAAACCTTCTAAATACTTAAATATTTCACATATCTTGATCAAAAACATATACAACAACAAAATGCAACACAAAAGGAAGAACTACTAAGTAACATATCTTGGCCGAAATTGAACCCGCGATCTTGGGTTTAGAAAGCGAGTATGGTAACCACTAAACCACCAGGACAAACTGAAAAGTCTATGTACTACATGAAATATAACAGAATTCTGAGACACACTCAATTTTTCAATTTATTTTTCAACCGAAAGGTCAATTGTTGACTTAAATAATCTATTCAGCTTTTTGAGTGCTTGGAAAACGTACGCTACTAACCCAGTATCTGGGCCTTGGCAGGGAATTTCATTGATCACATTTTGGGTATAAGCAATCATTAGTTGCGGGCAACAATAGGACCGCACCCACATCGCTTTCCCGAGCGGAATGTCCGTTCACACCGCTCGCATCATCCTCCGAGCATTGCAACAAAACGATCAATTCTACGGCTTGGCCAACAACTAAAGTGAGAGTGTACACGGTAGGAGCTGAGTGGGAAGGGAGGGGAGTGGCTTACCTCCGCGCGAACGTAAGAAATGGCCTCCCTCAGTACTTGCTCGAAAGCTAATATCCGACACATCCGTGTTCCGATCGTTTTGTAAACCGCGTTGTGCGACATCTTGCGATTTTTTGTAGCGTTGTATTGGTCATGTGTGAACAGTGATGTGCGGTTCATTAGTCAATTGTTTTTTCTTGTCGCCGACTCTATTTCTTCGCCAACCGTGACGGGATTATCTACATTCCCCGCTTGCTAATGAACTGATAACATTCCAAGTGCAGTCAGCTACTCTCCGATTGGTGGACGCGGGAAACCGGAAGTAGATGTAAGTAACAAAAGTGCTCGCATTTTTATAGTATTGTTAATTGCGTAATGTTTCGTCATAAGACTATACTACCATGTAAAGGGAATTGTTCAGTGGTTTCAAAAGTGTTTTAAAACCACAGTCGCTTTTTGTGTGAATTATATGACAAGCCAGGCTGAGAAACATAAGATTAAAAATTGTGTTACACAATACTTCGCTGAATTTGACGTGATCTTTATATAAAATGGAATTGTTCACCACAATAATAGTCGAATAGTGACACTAGTTTAATCCTGTTGGCGAATAGCATACAAGCACTTTCTAAATCCTTGCTTTAATATGAAGAATAGTTGTCATCTATATCGGTAAGCGGGATTATTATGTTAATATTTTTTAATATAGGAACGTTATAATTGTCAGAAAGCACATGGCTTTTATACATTATAAATAAATTAACTTAGCATTTAAAATGTCATCTGTTAGGAAGCCTTCTGTTACAATGATTACTTTTATGACCTCTGTGTATACGAAACATGATTGAGATGGTCATCCTTTAACTTTCAAAAGAACTAATTACCTTATTTTAATAACAAACATTAATCAGTGCCGATATAAGCCAATAGTACACTTTCTTCGAAGATGCTGGGAGGTTTCCCCTCTGTTGTTGTTACACTATTTACCTCGAATAGCAGTAAACATAAAGTGATTTTGTAATTTATGTAATAAAAATAAACGATTGATATTTTGTATACAATAGAATGAATATGAGCATGAATTAATCAAGTTTTCCTTATACATCCTACAATGAAAACTGGAAAGAAAACTTAATACTAATACCAAATAGTGCAGACCAACAAAAGCATACATGGAAACACACCATTACTGCTTTTCTTGCGTTTTCCATGCTTACTTTCATTCAGTTATTTTATTTAACAATTGAAATGAGACGTATATTTTTCAAGAAAGCACAGGCTTTTTGTCTATTTCATGTTCAGGTGCAATTTACTTGGTTTGTAAATATTTATGTGTGTACTTCCTCTATTTCTGATTTTGCTCAGTTTTTCGTCTGTAAAAGAGTTGTCATTTAATTATATGAATTTGACAGCTTAAAATAATAATAATAATAATAATAATAATAATAATAATAATAATAATAATAATAATAATAATAATAATAATAAAATCTTGGAACTTTTCCATTCTTGAACTATTCATGCAGGGCAGTTTTTCTTATCTTTCATTTAAATAAAATGCATTGTTAATGATTTATTTAATTTTTACTATTTAATGGAGATATTATTGATATTAAGAACTTTCATTTCTATACGTTTCATTTTTTGTTCCTATCTTATTGTATATTTATTGATTTTCGTCAAGGTACATAGCTGTGAGTTCGCGAGATTTTTCATTTAATGTTCTTATAATTTCTTGATTTTGCTTTGAAATGCTCTAGTTTTACATAAACGCTTGTTATTCTCATTACAAGTACTTAAACTTTCTAAAATATATTTTCAGATTATCGCCTGAAACATTGTGTCATTTGCTAGTTAACATTATGTATGAAAGTATGCTGGAAAGGAATCCTAACACAGGAATTACGCAAGTCATGTTATAAACAGCTTTTGTACTAACATTTCAATATTGGATTTTAATGTTTTTGATTTGAATGAAGAAATGCTTATAAAAACTTCCAAAAGTACAAGAAAAAATTAAAGAAACATGAAAAGGAATAAAATTCATAGTAATACTATTAATTTACAAAACTTAAATTTAAGCATTTAACCATATTTCAGAAATTTTCATACAGTTGTGCAGTACATAAAAGACTATTGGTGAAAACTTTTGATGTGTTGATGGCGTACTTTTAAATCAATTTGGAGAAGTTTTAAGTCTAACAACCCGAACATGTAAATTTCGATAACACGGCGAGAGTTAAATACACAAAGTTCTGGCTAGAGTAATTTTCCAAGCTGCAAGAAAGAAAGAGAGAGAATGAATTATATATATATATATATATATATATATATATATATATAGGGCTTATTCGCAGCTTTATTTTTATTTGGAGATTGTCATAATATTGTCTCTCTAAGTAAATAACATTCAAATTAATAATTTGAACTTGTTCTTTAGTTCCCTGGGTTAGGTAACGGTAATCACTGAACGTAAGAGCTACTGAGGAATTTCCCAGCAGATGTATTAAGAATGGCAATGAACTAGTTTACCGCAGGTTGTCTCAAGGATTCTATCTCATCAGCGTGAAAGCCTCGGTCAGTTTTTCGCGTTTCATAACAACTCCTATTCCGATCGTGCTTTGCTCAATCTCTGCATAGACAGGTTGCGAAATTTTGTTTGGAGTCAACTTATTTGCATGGAAACCCAACATGTGTTATTCTTGGGTTCCTGGGGGTGAGAATGGGCGTTAGAGTGACTTGAAGACTCCAATAATAAGGGTGCACAAAAGAGTTAGCAAACAAGTTTGCAGTACAAGGAAAACATCAGTGTATTAACGACGATAAAGATGTACTATTTACGTTAACAATTAAAATATTTAATATTGTTTGCTTTACCTTATGTGTAATATTTGATAAAACTTACGATTTAATACAAACAATTAATACATTGTAATCAAACCGCATTATTTTTAAACGAAAAAAGGGGGCCAGCGCAAATATAATGGGGGAAAAAAGGAAATAATGAGAAAAAAGGTGTCTGAATGTTAAATGAAAACCAATTGGATTTAACAATGCTAAAATTCTGAGACAATGAAAACCTATATCCCATTTTTGCATTTGGATACTCATTATCACGCCGAGTGACATGTGCAAATAGTGGGAGTAATTTTTAGATTTTAAAACACTTGTAATAAGATCCACATAGATATATTTTCGTTTAAAATTTCAAAGTTGGCAATACTACCTATGATAGGCAAACATTAAGGAAGTACGAATTAGGATATAACTATAGGCAACTTTAAGGTAATGTTGCCTAAGATAGCCAAGAATTAAAGCAATACTACCTAATATATATATATATATATATATATATATATATATATATATATATAAACTTTATTGACTAGGATGCGTACGTAAGTTTAAGATAGTATTAATCAGGATATAGACAAGCTTTATGGTAGTGTTGCCTACATGCTTAAGAGCATTAGTTGGATAGGCAAGATTCACGGCAGTGTTGCCTAGGATAGAAAAGCATTAAGAAAGGCAAACCTTAGAATAGCATTACCTACAATAGGAAAGCATCAAGGCATTATTAATTAGAATACACAAAATTTAAGGCAGCATGGCCTAGAACAGAAAAGCATTAAGACATTATTAATTAGAATACACAAAATTTAAGGCAGCATTGCCTAGAACAGAAAATCATCAAGACATTATTAATTAGAATAGACAAAATTTAAGGCAGCATTGCCTAGAATAGAAAAGCATTAAGGCTTTATTAATTAGAAAAGAAAAACATCAAGGCATTATTAATTAGAATACACAAAATTTAAGGCAGCATTGCCTAGAATAGAAAAGCATTAAGGTATCTTTAAGGTAGTGTTGCCTAGGATATAAAACATTCAGGCATTATTAATTAGGATAGACAATCTTTAAGGAAGTGTTGCCTAGATTAGGAAAGCATTAAGACATTATTTATTACGATATACATACTTTAAGTAGTGTTGTGCAAGGTAGAGGAGCATTGAGGCATTATTAATTAGAATAGATACAATTTAAGGCAGTGTTACCTAAGAAAAGAAAGTATTAAGTCAGGTTAATTTAGGATTGGCAAACTTATAGGTAGTATTAATTAAGATAGGCAAATTATAGACAGTGTTGCCTAGAATAGGTAAGTATTTATCTTCTCATTGACGCTACTGCTAATGGCAAGCCTTGGCCTGCCGCAGCGACCTCTGCATTCTGCATTTTCATCTTGCGACTTCATTGACAGAAGACAGTAATGCAGGGGGACATGTAATCAGTATGCCGGCATCCCGCCGATCGCCTATCATGCGTCTCCTTGGATCGAAGAACGCCGACTCTCCATCAAGTACAATTATCCTCACGAGATTGGGTGAACCTCGTTCCAGACCTCTCCAATTTATAAAAATTCAGGTACCGGGAATTGAATCCGGGCCACATAGTCATAGGGTCATAGAGGCATTAATACATTATTAATTAGGATGGGTAAACTTTAAGGTAGTGTTGCCTAGAATAGAGAAGCGTTAAGACATTATTAATACCAGTTTATAAAGCAAACTTTATTAAGAAGCATTGTCTGGGATAGGCAAGCATTAAGAATGCTGCATAGATAGGAAAGCATTAAGGCAAGCTTTATGACAGTATTGCCTAGAATAAGAGAATAATAAGAGAGTGTTAATTAGGATATGCAAACTTTAAATATGTTGTCTAGGAGAGGAAAACATTCGGGCATTATTAATTACAATGTATGGCAGTATTGCCTAGGATTGTGAAGCATTTAGACAGTATTTAATTAATGAATTAGGATAGACAAAATATGTTGGCAAGTTTAAAGGTAGTATTAATTAGTACTGGCAAGCTTCAAGGTAGTTAAGATAGGCAGGTTTTAAAGCAGTACTAATTAGAATAGGTAAGATAGCTTAGCTAAGTTTTAAGGCGATATTAATTAGGGTAGATAAGTTAGATAGGCAAAGTTTAACAAATTATTAATTATGAAATGAAAGCATTAAGGCAGTATTAACTAGGCCAGTAAACCTATGATAGGCAAATGCTAAGGTAGTATTAACTTGAATAGGCAGGCCTTAGGGCAGCATTTACTAGTATAGGCAAGAATTAATGCGGTATTAACAAGGAAGGTCAAGAATTAAGGCGACATGAAATGGAAATTTTAAAGAAGTGTTCCTTAGTACAGGCAAATCTTAAGGAATATTGCTTAGGATATATATTTTTAAAAGTAAAAATCGTTCATACTTCTTCATAATCGTGTTAAGGAAAAAGCTCAAAATGCCGTCGAAAGCTTACAAAAATGTAAAATATAAATGCTCCAAAGTCAACCAAACTTTGATATAGCAATCAATTCAACAGAATTCGAATTCAGTGTCCCTTTGGTGGATAAACTCCTTATTTTTAAGTGATTTATGGAGAAAATTCGCAAGGAAAGAAGCCCATGTCCAATGAAGAGCAAAAAGGAAACCAATTATAAGTATCCAAGTGGAAAAATCTCCCGCTAAACGAAAACTAGGGAATTGCAGAGCAATTCCAGGCGGCTGGGTAGTTTTAACAAGTTTATGAATAGGAAATGCACTTGTATATATCTGAACTTAATTATCTCGCATTAAGAAGTTGTGCATTTTCCACTAGAACAATATCTTAAAACTTTGCAACTTTCTGCATTGAATAGGCTTCCAACCACAAAGATCGTATTTAATAATACATTCGCAAATTATAGTAAGAATGATCATCACCGAAAATCTGCATACTTAAGTTTTATATTTTACAATTTTTGCTGGTGATATCATTTATGAATTTTATAGTATAAGTAAATAAAAATATAAATCTGAAACTGTAAAATTCAGTCATTGAATTCGTGCACAAGGAAACTGCTACTAAGAGCACATTGGCATTTTATTATTTCTGTTTCTTCCTCTTATTTTATAATTTATGTAAAAATATGAATATCTACTTTGGTCCTAATTAGAAACGGGATGTTTTAATAGTGTTAAAAGCCTCTTTTTACTATTTAGGCATCACAGACAGTGAACACTGATACGTGATATGAAAACAGGAAATTTATTATTGGAATAACACCTTCCAATAAGTTTAGAGTATTTTCCAGGCATTTGTCATTGACAAGAACCGAGGAAAACTTGAAAAAAAATCTCAATCTAAGGGCTGGAATTGAACTGCAGATATTCCGTTTATACCTCCGTACCTTAGCCACTTTGGTCATCTATACCTTTTCTAATTTCTAAAAATAGAAATAAAACAATGAACATGCATAAATACGAAATCGTAAGAAATTACAATGTACCTATTTATGTATTGAAGGAAATCAAAACAACTATAAACTATGTACAATTTTGTTGATTTAGCTAATTTATGAAAGCTCTTTAACATCTCAGGTCATCAGCGTCCCATTCAATTCAGGGCATGAAACGGTCGACAAATTTTGCACAGAGGCCTCTTTTTCAGGCTTGAGATTCTTTTCCGTGCCGTAAATGTACGACATGGGACCCACGACTTTACTTCCCTTCCGAAGGAAGCCATACTTAGGATTTTTACACCGGAATTGAACCCGCGATTTTGGGTTTAGGAGGCAAATAAGGTTACCACTACACCGACTTTGCATAATGAAGAAAAATTATATTAAAAGAACTTCTAAGTTGTTCGGAGTAGAAAATATTAATAATATGCTACTGATGCTATTTTTTGATATTTTTCCCCCCACGCACTGTAACTTTTCATTTTATAACTTAATCTAAATTATCTGAAATATCACAAGTACCATTTTGAGAGCTATTAAGGGAAATTAAGGTCTTAAATGGTAAATCTTATAATGCAAATCAATTTATTCTTAATTAAATAACTTTATTCAGGATAACTCATGGTTAGCGCATTTGTCGTGAAATGATGTGCGCGAATATTAATGGTATAAAGTGCTGTTTATGATAAAGTATTCCTGTTTCCACCTGGCGCATAGTTGGTTAAAAACCCCTAGTATATAATCTTATATAATATTAAGATAAAAGAAAACAATCGCTTCTGAAAATTATGTAATTACAATTATCTTCGATGGCTATAACGTGGCTATGTTCAGTTATTTAGCAAACCTTTTTGCTTTTTCTTGCAGAAGGAGTACATTTTCTGATATTCTTCCTCCGACAAAACCGATACATAAATAAAATACTTAATTAAAAACTATAAAAATCTGTCAGTTATATTAATTTTATTAGCTGCATCGCATACTTTTTTTCTTTCTGCATTTCAGTTTTGTTTCCATGCGTTTAAAATTGAAGTTTTGTAGGCATTTATGTTGAAAACGGTTCAATTAAAACTTTCAAACTTCTGTGCAATTTTACTACAATTCACGTCATTAGACAGAAAATCAACAACTTGTTTCTTTGTTAATTACACAAAACTTATACTTATGCATAATGATAACGCAAATTTAAAATAAACTTTTGCACGTCAATAACAACTGACGACGGTCATGTACAGATGGGTGGAAATCAACACTCTACTGCTCTATTGCAGTGAAGAACGTGAAAAGCTTGAAAATGTCCACAGTATCACATTTTGACATGCATCGACGTTGTACACCAATGTCAGTAATCTCTTGGGGTAGTCTCGACTGACTTTAGCAGGGACTCAAGAAATACATTGGTAGCATTACGGCGAATTCTATCCTCCAGAGTTTTAGGTTTGGTGCTGCAAACTTAGTCCTTCGCTCATCTCTACACGAAAAAGTCAAATGCAATGATGTCAAGACACCGTGCTGGTCCTTTATGAGGGCCAAGACGAGCCAACTAACATCCTAGAAAACGCTGATAAGGCTAGCCAGAACATTAAATGCAAAATGACGTGGCGCAACATCCTGCATGGATTTATTTGTATTGTAAAAAATGGAGACCAAACTTCATTTTCCAGCATGGCATCTTCTTTCACGGTGTCTAGAGGAAGGAACGGACCCAGAGCCTGGTTTGATGTCAAGTCATACTACAATGTGACCTAAAGACGAGTTTGCATCCTCTTAGCCATAGCCCTCGAATCCTCTGCGGTAGTGACACATCATATTAAACACGGCTTTGCTTCAAATGATGATGATGAAGTGGGGCCTGTCTTCATACCAACCAAGCATCGAGATCTCTCTATACTCCATTTGAAGGACTGTTAGTTCTTAACAGTAATGTCATACTTACTTCGTATATCCATGATCGCGGGTTCAATCCGGCTAGGGTCGATGAATTATTTCGGAAGTAAAAATCCTAAATATGGCCTCCTTCGGAAGGGAAATAAAGCCATTGGTCCCATGTCGTAGATTTCCGGCACATAAAAGAACCTCAAACCTGAAAGAAGAAGCCCGGCAACATTTATCGCCCGTTTCACGCCCTAAAATGAATGGAAGGCTGATAACCTGAGTTCTTAAAAAACGTCCGTAAATAAACCAAATAAATACATTGACAGTAATGCGGCTTGAATGGACGCAACTTTAATTCCTTCTATATAATATTTCGGATCTTGTATCGGGTAAGATCATTTCATGAGCTAACTGTCGTGTTGAGATTTTGGGGCTTCTGAAGGACTCTTCTGTACCATGGTACTGTTGCTTTTGACCTGAATGTCGAGGGACGACCACTTCTGCAAGTATCCGTCACAGATCATGAGCTTGTGGTGGCAACACTTGATGGTATTGGAATCAACTATAGCGGGAGGTCCTTGCACTGTGAATCACCATTTCTGCACCTGTAAGAACGAACCTTCGATTTCGTAACGGGCTGCTAACTGATCTCTTTCGTGCACTGTAATGCGATGAGCCATTACGGATCACTTTCTACCACTGTAAAGAAAATACCCCGTAAGTTTCATGACATTACATTAATAATGTAACATTTATTAGCGATACCCAATAGGGAGTTACTTTACGCTTACCGCGTACTTTTTATGATTTGGTTTATATAAGAACGTTCTTTAATATCTCAGGTTATCAGCGTCCCATTTAATTTGGGGGGTGAAACAGCAGATAAATTTTACTCAGAGGTCTCTTCTTTCAGGCTTGAGGTTCCTTTATGTGCAGTAAATCTATGACATGGAACACAATGGTTTACTTCGCTTCCGAAGGAAGCCATGCTTATGATTTTTATGTCCAAAAAAATTCATCGACCCTGGCAGGAACTGAACCAGCGATCTGGTTCCCATCCTGTAGACTGAGAAAGTAAATGAAGGCAATTTCTTGGAAGTGCCAACTAATTATCTTGCTAATGATGTATCCTATAAAGTACCAAATTAAATAGCATTCAGTCCTAAATAATAGCAGAGGCAATGCTCTAGTTACACATCATAAATCCAGAATAAAGCGGTGTCCAACAGATTAATTTGAAAAATAGAAATTTAGCTGGTTCCATAACATAGGTAGGAATCCAATATAAAGAGGAAACTTTTATTGTATAAAGAAATGAATGGTCATTTTATTATATGAGTATAAAGCATATTCTATCAAATAAGCTTTAGTCCTGCAATTAAAAGCACGGCTTTCCAAAAAAATGAATGTAGAAATTCATTTATGAAGCTTGAAGTACTCTAAACAATAAAACAATATTCAAGTCTTCCTAGCGCTAACACGACATTTTACAACTAGTTAGTCAAAACTAGATTCGGAATTTTACAATGTAACTGCTTAACGCATTAATGAATCTGTCATCACAAAATAGACACTATCAAGCACAGTAACTGTGAAATTTTTTAAAAATTATCACAAGAGTGATATTTATTAAGACTATTTTACGAATAAAATAAGCATTTAAATATAATTTACCTGAACTTGACTTATAAAATTGTAATAATTGTATATTTGTATTATGAATTTTTAACTTTTTAAGCAATCTTGCAAAATGTCGATTGTCAGTAATGCCAATATAGAAAAGCCAAGTACGGTTTTGGGACTATTTCATGAATAGAATAAGAATGAAAGCAATACAGATTTGAAATTCATTCGCGCACATAATATTAACAATTATATAAAATATTCTACTTACTTAGGAATACCCGCCTATTCAGAAATCCTGAGACTGAAGTGGACGAAATTTGACTATTACAAATGCTACCGTTCGACATATTAATACCAACTGAGCAAAACAAAACAGAGATAACAGCTTGCCATTCTGAATAACGTGTTTATTAAAATTTGTTTTTGCTTAGGCAGGTATAATTACAGCATGATTTAAGACCATTTGGATGATGCACTAAAACAATTGTTTCAGAGAATACACATTAAGTTAGTTAAATGCACCATTATTGAAAAAATAGTTACCAATTTTGAATGAAGCAGATGTGTTTCATTGGGTAAAAAGGACATTTGGGAGTAGTAGATGTGGAAACTTTATTTAGTATTGCCGAATGATGCTCTTGATTAATTTGTGTGTATGGTTTAAAAGCAGATGCGTTGGTGTGTCCCATTAAAATCTTCCCACCACCTGCTAGTAAAGTGGTCAATGATGCGTGCTCAGGAATTATAGTTGGGGTATAGATTTGGCTATACTGACCACAAGATAAATTCCCTTCGCGCAATAAAGGAATTTGGTAAAACTTAGCGATAATTTCACTGAGATATCGGGCTGCGATTAGTTCAAAATGTTATTTCATTTCATCGATTTTATGACTCAAATAAGTAAAATGGTTCATTTACATTTTTAGAACATGTATTTCCCAATTTTACACGTCAGATATCGATTTGAATAGGGTTTCTGGATTGAAAATTGATCGATATAAACGGGAATTCAAGAGTCAAGTTCGATCCTACTAAAATTGAGAATGGAATGGATTCAATGCAGATTGAGATGCATACAAATGTGAATCATACTGAGATCAATTAGGTGCGTTAATGTTAGTCATTTTAACACACAAAGCCGATCGCTATTTTATACACGAAATAAGCACGAGTACTGATTCATTCTATTTAATCTTCTGCATGTGTTTTATCTTTACAATTTTTTTTAGTTCTTGAAATAATTATATAGTTGTTTAAATGCGATATGCTGTAGGAAATTCAACATAAAACGTAAGGCAGGATCACCACCATGAACGGAAATGTGTTACAAGTTTTAATATGGACTGAAAAACATTATGTAAACGGAGAACGTACTGGTTTCGACTTCAATATGGACTGAAACACATTGTGTAAAGGAAGAACGTACTGGTTTTGACTTCAATATGGACAGAAAAGCATGTTAACGGAGAACGTAATGGTCCCGACTTCAATATGGACGGAAAAACATGTAAACGGAGAACGAACTGGTTTCGAATTCAATCCGTAATGCGTGTTCAAATCGATTTGAATCCGACACGTAAAGGCGGTAATCGCACACGTTCCACATCAACTGCAAATATAGAAGGGCACACGGTTTGTTTCCTCTTGCACAGACAACCAGAATCTTAAAATTGCGCAAACCTTCCATGGACACATTCTATTGGTAAACCCTTTCCTTATTCATTTCCTTATCATTATCGATTTTTTGTCGTGTGGAATTTCAGCACACAAAATATTTTCTCCTCTACCGTTGTCACCAATTTCACAAAACACCATTTGGTTGTCAAGAAATCAAACAATCATCAAGAACAGTATAAATAATATTTTTAGAACTTCTTCGTGTTGCTGTGCAAAATTTCTAAAAACAGCTCATTGTAATCACTCAGTTATAGTTCATGTATTGAGAGCTCTTTTGCTATGAAAAAAACATGAAAACGTAGAAAAAACCATTATAAAATAGTTAAACAATAAAAAAGTGAAAGCGGTTAGAGATGTCAAATGATTACCACAAAGATATTGGAATAAAAAGAACAGTATGCTATAACAAACGATGTAGAAAAAAAAACAATGCATGTAACATCAAATCCTAGTAACCTTTCGATGAACCCGGTAGTGAAGCCGATTCTTCTTCAAATGCAGTATATGCAGATATGCCTTACGTAATTAAGAAAGGGGATAGATCACGGAGAAGGTGGAAAAACACAAGTGCAGGAAGTAAAGTTACTCTACTTCCGTCACGCTCGTGGCCATCCCAGAGTTGCGGTAATCCACACGTTCATCGCCTGCAAGCATGACCACTGGGCCGTAGAATCATGTGTAGACACATTTATCCTCGATGATATCTTTTCACTTTTAATTCCTCTGCAGTTTATTAAACTGCTATTTAAAATAATTATAGATTTAAAGCTTTCTGAATTACTCTAAAGTAGCTTGCAAACCTCTTATCCATTTCGTTATGGGGAATATCTACTGTTCACATCTCTTCTTGATTTGAAAGGCAGGACATGCGAGTCAAAATAATTACACGCACAACATATCTAGTGTACTACAGTCTTTCAAGAAACCTATTGCCTTTTAGAGGGGAGTTGTGTAGGTGGCAGATTCAGGACAATCCAACTACAGAAAAAAAAAGAAAAAAAAAAACACTTAATTCTCTTTCCTTAAAAATACAAGCTCGGAAATATCCTAGCCAATAAGTTTGTACAATTATACACCTTTCTTACGTTTCGTAATCAATAGAATTTACACGTTTAATGTTCAAGCATCGTAGAGCCCAACAGAAATAAATCACTCATTCATGAGACGAATAAATGTCCAAATTTCCTGATTTTCTCGTCTGGACCGGGAAAAATCCTATTAAATTAAAACAAAATAAAATATTTTGAAACCACAACCTTCATATGGAAAGCGAAGATCGAAGCTTAAAATGATAGTTTTATTTATCAAATTGCGGCACACTGTAAGAGTTGCTTTGGGAGAGCAGGAAATCCCTTTGAGACACATTTTCACCACACTTGATACCAAATCACTTAAATTCTTCTACCATTTGAAGACGATCGAGAAAGTGAGTAGGAGTTGCCAAATAAACTGGAAGCAGTGGCATGCATATCTGGGGATTTCCAACACAAAAGAGAAGGACGGATATATTACATAGTTTCACATCACAGTTAAGCGTATGTTACATCATGCAGTAACGCTTGAAACTTGCATCCGGAGGTCCCAGGTTAAATACCTTGAGATCAGCCATTCTGACCTTAAGTTTATTCATGTTTTCCTTAATGGCTTAAGTGCATCTTTCCTTTCCACGATTATTTCGCTCTTCCAATTCATATTAAATATTTTCGGTGGTTCTGTTACACTGTCAAAAGGTTATAGGAAGGGGATGGCTGCGGTGTGACGGTGGCTTGCGCTTTGGAAAGGTTTCTGCTTCGGCGTCTGGTATGGAAGGAGCCCTTTTGAAGGGGAAACTCCGCCGACATTGGGGTATTCAATCTCGACACAATGTTAAGGACCTTGTCTACGTCCATGTCCACCGTCCGGTGTCTTCTTCACCTCATCCCTTCCTCCCGAAGGTGCCCTACTGGGGTCATAGACACAAATAGCCAGCCCACGAGCAAAATAAAAATCCAATACAGTTTAAGGACATGTTGCTAAATAAGAATAAAAGTATTAATATCAGGGTATTTTTAAGATATTCTCCTAAGTGACTGAAGTGTTTATCATTGCGTTCGTAAGTAAAGGTCAGTGGCGTTCATTTTGGAGTGTAACTGTTTCTAAATGGGGCAAGAAAATGATACATGACTGACTGCATGATTTTTATCAAAGTATACAATAAATTCTGAACCTGCAGTATAATGTCCATCTATCTGTCGATCGCAGACATGGAGGAAGGGCATACTTTCGTTGACTGGGCCATAAATTATAATATCGCAGAATTTAATATGTGAAAGCTAAAACTTAACGTATTGCAATTGTTACTTACATTCTGCAATGTTTTTATTCTAACATCCTTGAAGGTGGTTGTAGCAGTATAGCTAGAGTCAGAAGGACGTTATCTTTCACTTTTCATGGCTACCACTCTTTGTTTGGAAGTTCACTTTTTCTTTTATTATTTTCAAGTGTTCCGTTTTAATCTCTTAATACTGCTGTTCTCATAACAAATAAATACCTATTTAAAGAGTCAGAATCCACAAAACAAAATACCAATGTAATTATCGGGAGTTAGAATGTATTACATAGGAGTTAATTACTTCTCTATAAGTGACCAAACTTGTTTTTTGAAATGTATGATTGCTTATTGGTCTGAAAAAATTCTCGGCCTCGATCATAAGTGGCCATGCAATTGGATTTTGTGTGTGTGTGTGTGTGTGTGTGTGTGTTTGTGCATTTGTCTTATACACTTATTTAAAATATCAAGTCATTGTTTCAAATAATTTATTTAATACAGCATTCTAAAGCAAGCATGTTATGGATCTTCTATAAGATGTATCGTGAGGTGATTACTATTGTTTGCCAAAGATGATTTATCGCTAAAAGTAATTCACGCAAGTTTTCTCCTTCATTTTCAACGACCTAAAATGGCCCACTGAATTTAAATTTGGCCGAACTAGCCCTGAAGATGAATCACGTACAGTTCGTCCAAAAAGTGTTAATCGATATATAATATGATATTAGATGACCGGTGGTCAAAGTGCGTGAAATTGCTGAGGCTATTGACCATTTCAAATGAATGTGTACATTTATTTTACATGAAGACATCCATATGAAAATAACTTTGCCGCGCTTACTAACAGCAAATCAAAAACACCTTCATATGAATATAGAGTTTAGAGTTCTAAAAATAACAAACTGATTTTGTGCGTTAATATATAACCGTCGATGAGACTTTGATAACGGAATCGAAACAGCAGTCAAAACGGTGAACAAAAGCCAAAGAAGACAAAAAAGACAAAGTCGGTCCCATCTCCAGAAAAGATGATGACACTAATCTTTTGGGACGATAAAGGAACTTTACTAATTGGTTTCTTCAGAAGTGTAAAAGCATAGCACGAGAGTACTATTCCAATCTTTTCAAACAACTGACGAAAAAGTTATCGAGAAAGGGTCTCATTGGTGTCATCTACTTTATTAAGAAAATGAACATGCTGACAAAAGTGTTTTAACAAGGGGAAAATTGATAGATTTGAGATATAAATTGTTGGTTCATCCGCTCTACTCTCTAGATTTGACTCCGCCTGACTTTCATCTGATCCCAAAGCTCGATCTTTACTTCGCTGGTCAACGCTTTTCATGAAATCTAGAGGCGATTACAGCATAGAGGAATACTTTGGAGATCTTTCGGAAAACATTTTCCGAACAAAAAAAAAAAACATTAAAACATTATACAGAGTGTAGCAAAAAGATATGTCAAAACTTTGGGAAAACATTCCTCACATATAGAGGTAAAAAATATAATATGAACATGGGTCCGGCATTGTTTATTTCCTTGCTAGACACCTTTTCCTACACCTGTACTACATAGAGGAATATTCAAAAACAATTTTGGGAAACATAAAACCACATGAAATGTTCAAAATATCCTCAGTTAGCACAGATACATCCATCAACCTACCGTTGCATGTATTTCCTGGTACACTGATGTATCCCTGGATTTTCTGGTAATGTCTGCACAAGAAAAATGATACTCTACACCTTCGGATAATCAATAGATCATATGAACATTTAACTCCGCATTTGAATACCACTTTTTACTGGGCCTGGAAAACACACAGAACTTACACTACGTGCTCGGTGCTACGACAAGTAATGAAGAGAGTAGCATAACAAACGGACTAAATGATACAGAACTACTGCAACAACAGTGAACCTAGAGGCTAAGAGTAATTTAAACACCCTTACCCCAGTTAACCAGAGGTAAAAGCGAATGTTTACTTACTCTACTTAAGCAATTATTTTGATGTGTGGTTATTGCCACAGGATAGATATGCTGGCATTCTAACTTGCATATCATACCGTGTAAGAGGAGTTATAGATAAAGGGCTCTAATAAGGAATTAAAGCATTTCTGGACCTACGTTCATACAACATATTTGCACTCGTTATATGCAAGGAATGTTTCCGCAAAGTTTTCACATACCTTTTTGTTACATCCTGTATATGATCTTTAAATAATATGTAAAACAGAAATATCAAACGTTACATCAAATTGAAAATTACAAAAAATGTTGTGAATGACTTTTTATAAATAAGCCCTAGTAGTACAAGTGGGATATTCATAACAACCCTTCCATTATTTTGAAATGACTGAAAATTTCAACAATGCAGTAGTTTATATTATCTTAAGAAAGATAAAGATTCCGAAGACTTATCATGCAAAATATTTTTAATTGATTCCGAAATTGTATCTCTTGAATTTGCAACCTTTTAACGATACCCGCTTAGCTGTTAAGTATGCTGCAACAGTTGGCAGTGAATCCGTGTATTTAGCAGACGTATTAGAGTATGGTTGGGCGTAATGTTTCAAATCACTAACCATGAATATTAGAGAATGTTTTCTCTTGTAATGAGCTCTATTGCAATTATGGTACCAAATTATAACTTTATAAGAATTATTAGTCTTCTTAAAATACAGAAAAAGCATACATTTCTTACCTACGCCAAAAGCATTTACAACAGATAAAAAAAAATGCAGAAGATCTCAAATAAACAGCACGCGATTTATTCAGTCAAGTTCTTAACAAGGGTGAATGATAGCATTAGTTTCTGGTTTGCGTGAGTCAATGGTAAATTGAGCCGGTGGCCTTCTAAAACTGGTCAGATTGACGCAAGGCACGTGATACGAGTATTTTGCAACCTAATGCACTTTCTCGTAAATAAATTCGTAACTTCGATGTTCATGAGTACTCCAAATGTCAGATGAAGTAACAAGACTTGCTTATTAATTACATAAATCGCTTAGTCGTAAGTGGAACATCCTCTCAGCAACCGGAGTGTGGTATTCATCGACTTTAATTAGTTCGCCTCAACCTACTTGCATAATTTCCAGAGGCCAACATCAATATATCAAACACTTCCCTTCAATTCTGAAGAAGTATTTATAGCCTACCAGCGGATTAATAAAAACACGGATCCAATCTTTATAAAAACACTTCAAATAATATAGCAGCATTGAATCTTAATTTGTTGTCGAAACTTTCACTGGAAATTTTGGCTTAAAAGTAGAAATTTTTTGAAAAAGATGGCGAATATTTTGAAAAATTTTAAGCCCTTTCCTCAAAATGTAAAAACAAGTTTATTTTCATACATATCTTCAACACAAAGTTTTTCATAGTGTGTAATATCTATGACGACTAATATGTCAATAACTTATACATTAGGAAAGTTTCAATCACTGTTTTGGGACATATAAAGATAACGAACAAAATTTATGTTAGTTGCATCATCTACATGCTTTATAAACAAATAAACATCGGTAGGCAATTTAAGCCTTACTTCTGTATTTATCATTTAAAATGCTCTAAACTCATCCACATCCCTACCAAACTGTACACATGAGTTAATTCCTTATACACACAGATGCGATAGTAGTTGTGGTTGTCTTCAATTCTACATGGTATACGATTACAAAATTGAGAGCGGATGGCTTCCTCGTGTAAAATAACTTATTATGATACATAAATAAGTAAATATTCGTATTCCTGAAGAACCCCAAGTCTAGCCGCACACTTCTATTATTTTCTCTTTACAATGTCTGTCAAAGGAATTTTACTTCAGCACTGTCACAGTCTGCTGTATTTCACCGCTTTACTTTTGGAACCTTCAGCGGTTAATGGCATTCCTGACCATTTATGTTCACCAAGCTATCAGGCGTGTTCAACATTTTACTTTGTTACAATCTACAAGTACATAACTCCTTTTATATCTTGTTTTTTTTTAATTCCTTGGTGATCGATACATTTTCAGAATTATTTAAAAAAATGATTGCATTTAGTTTTTATTTAATGAATATTTGAAACGCTGATTTTAGGTCTTATGCAAACTCGATCAAAGCATTTCTCTTGATATGTTTGCTCAACTGCTCCCGAAAACTTGGGATAAGAAAATTGACGATTCATAGAGTGCTCTCAGAGTTGTATACGCCTCTCTGATTTCAATTCTTTCTCTTCATTTTATTACAACAAACAAATTGTCCTTCTCGCACTGCCCCCGTGAAGAAGTTCTAAGCTTTATGTTATATTTCCTATATATAATGTCTGTATTAAAAATTCATTAATAATAGTAGTAAAATTTTATTATAAGTTTTAAAATACACACAAGTAAGTACAAATGTCGCGTGGGCCTTACGGCTGTACTAGCTGATATCGTCCTTGTAACAATCAAAATATACAGATCTACGTGCAGACATACACATATACAAACACATCGATATACTTTCATCACACGCTTTCTAAGAGTAATTTTTTATATTCATATATACAAACATGAATTCTGAGTCTCCTTTCCTTTACTCACCCCTACACCCCGAATCCCCTCTCTTCTCTATAGCCATGAACCTTCTTTATCGGGTATTCGCTAGAAATATTCCCGAATTGTGTGACTATCTCTTATGCATTAATACTCCCCGGCAGATGTTCAAACTCTGTTGGAATTCCGAAATTGTGCCGGTAAATGCTCATTTCTTAAAATCTCTGTTTCCTTGCATGCTGCCAGAATATACTTCCAGGTATCGCATTCTCCGCACAATGGGCAGATTCTTTCCCCGAAAGCATTAACTGTTTTATTTCCTTTCCAGCCCCTAATCTGAACCTTGAGAGACCACCTCTTTCTTCTCTACCACAGACATCTAGATAATCCCCCTCCCTCCACACTTAATCTATTTGAGTCTGCAGATTAAGCAATACTTTTTCTGCTGTTAGAGTTTCAGTAGTTTTCCTATCTATACCTCGCAAACTTCTGTTAACTATTTTCAACTATTTCGCACAAAGAATAATAAACTGAGACAGTTACGCAATATGGGAAATAACTTGCTAAAACTTCGAAACAAAAAAACAATCTCAACAAATCTGTTTACTTTGCTAGTTCCTAAAGGTTTATGACAGCACTTTTTCAGTAATAAACAAAGATATTCAATTTACCATGCTATTGATAAATGTAATGATAAAGTGAACAACATTCGTAAATAATTTGTGATCTACAGCTAAGGCAGTGGGATCATATTTTTAGAACAACGTGCATTCATTCATACCGTTCTTAAGGGCAGACGAGTCTGTTGCGTGCTGTCAAAGACCAACACGAACGAAAACATATGTGCTCCATAATACCAAGGCTGTACAAGCAATTTAGACTAGAATTACTCAATACTTTCATTATGATAACGAGACAGCTTTTTTCCAACGACCAACATTTTCATCCGGCCCATAATAATCCTTCTTACTTAAACTCAAGTTGCAACCAAAATAATAATAATAGGAAAAGAAGGAGAAGCAAATGGAGGAAACGAAGTTACAGGCAATTTGAATATGCTTGCTGCTTCGCAGAACACACTTGTGAAACAAGAAAAAAATTATTTAATAGATAAACTTTCCCAAAATTACACGAATACGTAATGACATTTACCATTTGATTCATTAATATAACTTCCTTTGGAAATGTTAGGGGTTAACCTTAGAATAAAATATGTACAAAGATAGGCATAAAATATACAATAGAAATATAAAACTAGGAATAATGTTGCAAAAATTATATTCGATATTAATATGTACAACAGTTTGATTATTTGAGTTACGGGCCGCTTGCTGACTGCAGTAACCCAAACAGAAAAAGGGGAGATGGAGTTGCCGAGGATGGAGTTAGTGTTAATTTATTATTGAAAGTATTCTGTTTTTAAAACTGGTAATAATAAGCACTAGCCAGTGCTATAACATATAGTGAAAACGATGCCTCTCAGAGGCAATACATTGCAGGCATTTGCGTAGGAAATTCCTGCATTGCATTTAATTTCTCTTTCATAAGAACACAGTAGTCCAGGACACGTTTCTCGTCTTATCCTGTAATTCGTAACACTTAGAACATGACTGCTAGGACGTTTCCTTGCGAATCGCCTTAAACTGCTCTTCAAGAATCCATTTTTACATACGCATCGTACAAAAAATACCAGCTCTTCGTGACATGTTTATAGTAGCATAAGTAAGGAACAAAATTCTCTGTGAAACTAACTGTAAACTACTACTGAACATGCACTATGCGCCTCGACAACTGGCTTCTCCCGTGCTCTGACGGAAGGAAACTCAATTAACTTCACTTGTATAGAGTTTAACATAAATTACTTTATCGTAAGTGCATTTTTCGCATTTTTCGCATTTTATGCTGTAATGGGATCTACTTATAAAAGGCTTTGAACTGGTTTCTCTAAAACAAAGGTACGTGAATTTTTTTTAGATATTAATGTGGCTAAATAACCACATGCATCTCTCAAATTGCTTCAGTTGAAAATTTAAAAAGAAAAGAAAGATAATTGTACTAGTGAACATTTAGCTAACCTTCTAATTGTCTCATTAATCGTTTTAGAGAAAAAAATGAGCCCTCGATTATTGGTTCGGGGAATTGAAACGAACCCATTCCTTCTTTAATTTTGCTATATATCGTTTTATTGTGTATAAAGCAAAATGTTCTGAGATATCAGTATTATACAAAACAAAGCTTAACAAGTATTACTTATTTTTCAATGTCTCATTACTGTAACGTTGAAACTTAGAGAATGACAATTTGCGAAATATTTTAGATGAGCTTATATTTGGAACACCTAACAATGTTCAATAAATTTCAGATGTTTGAATATTGTAGCTCTTTATACTTTTGAGCCGGTGAATACCCAAATATTTCCTAACTTCATTGCAAGCTCTTTATTTTTTCTTTGAATATTGCAGTTTTATATACAATAAATAAGGACATCTTCTTTGTCCTATCTACAAAAGTCTATTTCAGGGACATTCCTTTTCATTATCCAGCAATAATCACTTAACATGATGTCCAATAATCACTTAACATGATGTCGATCCTGGTGGTCTAGTGGTAATCAAATTTGCCTCGTAAACCCAAGATCGTGGGTTCAATTCCGGCCGTGGATCCCTTATCGTAGATTTACGGCATGAAAAAGAACCTGAAATTAGAAAGAAGAGGCCTCTGAGCAAAAATCACCGGCTGTTTCACGTCCTGAATTGAATGGAACGCTGATGACCTGAGATATTAAAGAGCGTCCGTAAATAAAACAAATGAACATTCAACCTAACATGACAGCATTCTATTTCCTTTTGCACCTATTCTGCATCACCGAAATGCCTGGACGGAAATGCTCACCGTGTTTTACCTAATGTCGCCACAACTTTGTGGAATGAAACCGAGGTCCATGTACATTTCAGCAACATATTGCATTCCGGCTATTCATAGCAATACACCAGATCTTGTATTAGTTTTCTGAAAAGTTCAGCGTTGAATTGTCTCACAAAACCATTCAAAATATATTAAAGGAATTATCAAGCGGCTTTTTGGATTTATTAATTCACACTTCTTCAAACGGATAATCTTTAAAAAGAAATCTGAGTTGTACATCAATAAACACCCCTAGTTTCACTTTCTCGAAACTGAGCCTGGGGAGTTTTCCCGCACAGGAATACGAATGAGGAACCCTTCACATTCAAAAACTTTACGAACTTCTACATGAGCCCTAATTTAATACAGAGTAGGGGAGAGAATATTAGATGAACCGGTTTGCAATCCCAACAAAATGATAGTATCTTAAAACATTACGGTCTTTCCACCAGTTGAGTCAATGTTGTATTTTTTATATTGCTAGCACATGCTAAAGGAATTATTTCCATTATGAAAAGAACTGCTTTAAGATCTAGCTTTGATCTATCAACAAATAGCCGCTACCAATCAGAATTATCCTTCATACTCTTTGTAAGTATATCTTTGCAGTAATTTAAAACACATTCTGTTGTACAACTGCTCAAATGTTTTGTTTATAGTACAAAATGTCACTTTCACGGAGTTGTACAGAAAATTCCTCTGTTCTAACTTTGATGTCAAAAGAGCAATATATTTTCTGAAAGTTTGATAGCCCCTTTTCTGTGACTTTGTAACTACAGCGTCTGTGCTTGGTAGTTATCTTCATCATGGTTCCTGTTCTTCGCCTTTTAAAGAAGCACTGGCCTGCTCATCAGAGTTCATTGCAAAACTATCCGATGTTTCAGGAACATAAAGACGGTCGTATGAAACACAGGCCAAGTTTTAATGCAAGATAAATCACAAATCAGTCACCTTTTCATTGAATAATACAGCATGAGGTATGTTGGTTCCTATCTAATAGTAAAAATACAATAAATGTGCCTTTTTAAAGTTGAAGTCACTGATTTTTTTTAAAGTAAATGCTATTTCTCCGCTAATACAACATGTCATCGGGATTTTTAAACATTTTCGGAATTTTTTCATAAATTACTACATATTATATGACAGTTTAATATTAACTGAAGCTATTAAGACACATTTTGATGAAAGACACGATCTAAAATACAACCACTTTCGTACAACCCTACATAAGAGCTTAAAAAGTTAAGCAAGCACCGGGTTTACTGATTACATTAAAAACATATGCAGCGACAAAAGCCCATAATCGTGTTGTGAGGATTAAAGGACTTGCTTGCAAAGCTTCCAGATGTTAAAGTTCAGAGCAAAGATTGTGTGTACAAGTTATCTTTCCACGCTAGCAGAAGTAGAGTGTAAGCAATAGTATACAGAGCAACTGCACTTGTTCCGCCCGCCGCACGATCGACAAAGCATAGAAAATGCCCTCATTATTTTAAAAAATGGGTGAATATATCCCCCATTTGCTTCAAGACAGGCTTCCTAACACCTAAAAACAGCTAAACATGCGAAATGTTGGCTGTTTCGTTGCATTCGGAAAAGTTCGCCGATTATATTTATAAACTCTGCATTTTACACTGCTCCATAAAATAAAAGACTGCTTTGAAACTTAGCGCAATGCTACACACATAATAGACAGCTGTACTATTACCGACTTTGAGCGCCCTTGAATGGCAGTGCGCACCCTAAATTACTGCCGACGCAGGTCCCGTACGTGAGACTAATAAAATGTAGTAGCTAGTTTCTTTTACACATTTGTTTAAAATAGCAGACCGCAAACGAATTTTCCGCTAGAAAGGTTGTATTTAAATTTCTATCAATAGCATTTCTAATATCCTTTCTTAATTTCCCGCGGGAGGAAAAATCTTGAACAACTAAGCAATATATTATGTAAGTGTAAATGAATAATACATTTTGAAGAATTAAACACTGATAATCGTCTACGCATTTCTGATTAGAGAACGGTAGCAAGATGTCTAGTAGTGAACGCATGGTAAGCTAGTCACTCCTTCTTTCACGAACGGCAGCGGAAAAAACCGAGCTCAACTCGAATCAACTAATGTTAGCATGGTACTCATGTCGGCCTGGTGACTCAGTTGGTTAGAGCGTCAACGCAAAGGTAGTGGGTTCGCTTTCCCCAGGGTATTTTTTCTGCATAATTTGCCTATACTTTTCTAACTATAATAAAGTTTGTACAATTTAGATAGGAAAACCAATAGGTTGCAATTTTATTTTTATTTCATGTACGTTGTAGATTTAGGTTGGATTAGGTTAACTTAAGTTAAAAATAAACAAAATTGCCAAAGTTATACTGTTAACGCTTGGTTTGGTTAAATTAAGTTAGGTTAAGCTAAAATTATATTTACACACTTTACACTATTAAAAGCGCATGCCTTTTTCCGTATCAGTTATTGCCTTTACTTTTACAGTGCTATATTACAGTTTGCCATTTAATTTTGCTTCATACTAAATGTGATTAGCTATTAACATGCATCCGAAAAAGTTTCTCTCTCTCTCTCTCTCTCTCTCTCTCTTGTGTGCGTTACGACTGTTACATTGACCTGTATTTCTTCAACTCACACTACACTTCTCCGCATCCGTGCTGTCATTTCTCGGTTTTACCCGCTACCCTACGCTGTCTTTCCTGGCACACCCGATGCTTTCACTACGTAACAGCAAATCTTAATTTCAAACTGGCGGACAGGATTCCAGAGTATCATCGATCGATAACATTTGCGACTCATCGCTATTGTGCTTTGCGGATATAGTATAACTCGAATCGATTTTGCGTTGGCAGCTCCTACTATACTATGCACTAACGGAAAGCTATACGCATATAACGGAGATTTAACACTTTTCCGAAAATAAATCCTCTTTTACGAGACGAAATCCAAGACGCATCGATGTCACACTATTCGGAGAATAGTTCGTTAATGACACGACAATGTGAAGCTTTGCGAGTGAAATTCTGCAGACCGGACATTCACTCCAACTCTTATGCGTTTTTTTACAGTAAGTGGAAGTGTTTCTTACATCAGCAATTTTCATATTTCAGTGTTTTCACTCGACAACTTTCGAATTGGCTGTTGACCTACGTAACATCCGGTATTTGTGATGTTACATTCTACCGCTTACCAGCTCGAGCTTCTGCCTTGTAAACATACTTTTTGTTGTGACATAAAGGCTGCCAGCCACGTGACCAGTGTTAAAAATGGTAAAACTGTTTACTTTCTTGGTTTAACGCAGTAAAATTGAAGTCACAGGAAACGACCAGAGGTAATGGGAATTGGATTTAGAAGTAACTTCGTTATTTTTGCATTTTTAACGCTCAATTTGTCCATTTCTTATTTAGAAAACCTAAACTTTTTATCACCATATAATGCCACAACTGGAAACTTCTACGCTTGGCTTCATGTTAAGCTGCAGCAGGTTGTTTATTCACCTCACACACTCCTAGCTCTCTCTAGCTGCTATTTCGTGCACACAGAGTTTACCAGAATAATGTCTTTGATTTTTTAGAATGTTATCATTGAACATGCTCCATTACAAAATGTAATATTACGTTTTTGTCTTTATGTACGTTATTTACAATTTATTTAACTCATTTCTAACAACATTTTTTATTAAAGAAAAGAAAATGAAGATTAAGCTGATGGTATCTGTCCTTAAACCAGTTTTATTACTACAATATTTATAAGTATATACATTTGGAGTTTCTATTTGTCTTATGAAAAAAATAATAATATTTATGCATAATAGGTATTTTAAAATATGAAATATACTGTATACCTTTATTTTTAGTTTTTATTAAAGTCAATGACTTTAAACATGATTACAATAAACTTTTGTAAATTTGATAATTAAAGGTTTTATATTTGGAGGCCCACTCCTTTTATCCTAACGATGCTTCTTTTAAAATTGTGTGTTTCTCTGCTTATTTCTTACATTGTAACAACAAATATCAATAGTTTCTTCCTTTGCATTGCAGCAACAAACTCAATTTTGTGTTATTTGAAATCTATGGTAATATATTTTTCTACCCTCTTTATGCTTTGTGGTGAATGCAGCAGAGAGGGATATGCGGGCTAGTCCAATAATTATACAAAATATTTCTTCGTTTCCGTTCCTTTGGATTTCGCTTACCATTTACTAATGTTCTCGCCTTGTGTGTTTTGTGCAGCCTCATTTAAAAAGAGATCATTTTCATGTATGTGAGCCTTCACCCAGTCAGTTATGTTCCTTATAGCTTTTTAGCATGTCGGATATCTTCTATTCGGTTGTTGCATTTTGTATTTTTCAAAAGAATCGAGTGTTATTTTTCTGTCTAGATAGACAACTCTATTATCGGAGTGTTATGGTATGAAATTTTTTCAGGTACATTCAGAATTATCTCTTATTGGTACATTTACTGTCTATCTTGAATTACAGCAGGTGCAAAGGCCCGTTGAGGAAGACGCCCTCCTGCACTCACCTAATATTCAGATTTTACTACCATTTGTATACATTTCTATTGAATAAGTATTGTTAGCGTCTACATCTTTGATTTAAGAACACTCTTTATGACAATGCTATGTTGACATTCCCCATTCTCTTCTTTGTCATCATAAAACCTTTGGAAATCTCTTCTAGTTTGACAATTATTAGCGTTAGACAGGTCAATATTTTGACGGTGTTTATGTTAATTACCTTTGAGTTCTTTGTTCTAGTGCGCGTCTCTGTCCACACAGCCACTGTATTCTAACAGAGTGCTTGAAATATTTACCAACAATTATAAAAGGGAATATGTGCCACCAAATATGCCGACGACAGCTTCCATATGTGTCATGTGGCATTAAAACGTGTTCTGCTTATTCTAAACTAAATAGAAAAATGTCAAATATATATATATATATATATATATATATATATATATATATTCTTGTTTTCTGTATAAAATTATATAAAATACTGTAAATAAGTAATTTCAGAATGTCTGTATAAAGACATACATATTTTGGTTTTAGAAGTATGAATGAATGGTGTTTAACGCCGGTTTTTACTACTGAGGCATCACAGGCGATGGACAGTGACGATACATGAGATGAAATTATATATTGGGAAAGGGTTTATTTTTAAGGAAGGAAACGTTCCAGGCCTAAGTTTAGGGCACCTCCCCGGCATTTGCCATTTATGAGGACTGAGAAAACCTGGAAAAACCTCAGTCCTGGCGGTATTCGAACCCAGACCTTCCGCTCACGAGCCCGCGTCTTAACGACCTCAGCCACCCTTTGCGGTCGTTTTAGAAGTACTGATGATATTTCATGTACAACTATTTTAGTATCTCTCCCAATTTCACTAGAGAAATATTAAGCAGCATAGGTTTAGAGAGAGAGAAACACTCTTGTCAAACATAAAAAGACTTTAATTCACTGGCCCTTGTCCGACTTAATTGGAGTTCTTCACAGTTACTGCCTGAAAAACAACCCTTTTTTTATAGCAAACATTATTTTTTTACTTACGAGGTCTCTTCAAAAAGTATCGCGAATTTTGAATTTCCGCGGGCTACGTATATTCGATTTTCGATTGTTTTGTCGCGTTATGTTTGGTACTCATGTCCCTCACTTATGTTGACAAGCTGGGCCATTTTGAATGTTCAATTAATTGTTGACAGCAATTTTGCTTGGACGTGTTTTGGCTCGTCTTCGATTTTTGCCTATTCCAAAAAATGGAACAAAGAATCTGATCAAATTTTGTGTGAAAATCAAAATTAAGTGCGCGGATGCATTCCGAATATTGACTGTGGCATATGGTGAAGCTACCTTGGACCAAAGCAACGTTTATTGGTGGTACAAAATGTTCTCAGAGGGTCGAGAAGATGTGAACGACGAAGAGCGTCCCGAACGCCCGAGCTCATCAACAGCAGACGAAAACATTGAAGAAGTGAAGAAAATAGTATTGGCCAATCGTCGAATCGCCGTTAGAGAAGTTGCTGAGGACCTAAACATATCGATTGGCTCGTGCCATTCGATTTTTACCAATGATTTGGGCATGACACGGGTCGCCGCAAAATTCGTACCGAAGTTGCTCAATTTCGACCAAAAACACCATCGCTTTAACGTTGCTAAGGAGCTGTTGAACTCTCTCCGCGACTGCCCAAACTTGTTCCAGAGGGTCATAACTGGTGACGAATCATGGGTTTATGGTTATGACGTGGAAACTAAAGCTCAATCATCCCAATGGATGCTGCCACACGAGCCAAGACCGAAAAAAGCGCGCCAAGTTCGGTCGAATGTGAAGGTTTTGCTTACAGTTTTCTTCCATTGCAGGGGCGTGGTGCATCATGAGTTCTTGCCACAGGGTAGAACGGTCAATAAGGAATATTACTTGCAAGTTATGCGCAATTTGCGCGAAGCAATCCACCAGAAACGCCCGGATTTGTGGAAAACAAAAATTGGCTTTTGCACCATGATAACGCCCCTGCTCACACATCGTTGCTTGTGCGCGAATTTTTGGGCAAAAACAACACACTTATGAAGCCGCAGCCACCGTATTCCCCAGACCTGGCCCCCTGTGACTTTTTTTTGTTCCCAAAACTGAAGAGGCCCATGAAAGGATGACGCTACGCTACGATTGAGGAGATAAAGACGACATCGAAGGAAGAGCTGAACAAGATCACAAAAAACGATTTTTTATAGTGCTTCGAGGATTGGAAAAAACGTTGGCACAAGTGTATAATATCTGGTGGGGATTACTTTGAAGGGGACAAAATAGATATTCATGAATAAATTAATACTTTTTGAAAAAACACAAAATTCGCGATACTTTTTGAATAGACCTCGTATAACGAGCAACCTATTTGACTTAGAGATTGAGTAAGCAAACTTTTTTTGACTTGGTTAGAGGTTAGAGGTTTACTCCTAATTCGCAATGTTAGCTTTAATGGCGAAAGCAGGTGGAGCTAGGGGCATCTGGAGGGGAATCATTACTTGCTGCAACTGACAGCACATTATGTGCAGAAAATTGCACATCAAAACATGTAATTTGCATCACTAAACAAAGTAAACATTGCTTTATAGTTACAGCAACATTTGCCTATTTCAACAGAAAGGAACGAAGGTATTTCCCAGAAAAAATGCAAAACCTGATACTATTTTGTTTCTTGGAAAATAAGCCAATGGAATGTGAGGTATTAAATATCATTTATTAAATGGACTCCAAATGACAAGTGAAAATGAATTTAAAAAACATTTCAGTTATGTAGTGAGTCATCAGTTTCGAAGGCATTCAATCCATGCTTAAGAAAGCGACACGTAAGGAGCAATCTTTGTCCGTAAAAAAGATGCAAACAACAGTGATACATAAACATCCAAAACCTAACAAGAAAAGAAATGAACACACTGCAGCTTGGTGATCAGCAATTTGACCGAGTAATCCAGAAGAAATTTTTCGGGTTTTCAAGGGAAGAAAACTCTCACTTGTTAACGAAGATTCAAGGAAACTCGAGACCAATTGCAAAATGTGCATGATTGTGCATAAAACGTAATAGCTACCAAATTGCGCGTGACATTGCTGAAATGCTCTCCAGGCAAACATCGTCTGGAAATTGTGCTATACAATTGGGAGGCATAAGATTTCAAAAATTTCAAACGAAGCTGCATTTATAAGAGGAAGACCAAGGCTCAGCTGGTACTTAGGGCTCATAAGCGGGTGAGCCAGAGTTCATATCCCTTGAGAATGTTATGATGGATCTTTCCTTTCCACAAACATGCACAGTTACAGTTTAAATTATTAATTTTTGATAATTGAAACATTTAAAATACTATTATATATTTTAGAATAACTTAACAATGCAAAGTTTTTTTTCTTCCCTAACTCCTTTCACTTGATGAAGAACTTTCCTAGGACACATTCTGGGTATCTGCTAATTATACTTTCTCACTAAAGTTCAGAAATATTGTTTTATTGATTTTAGTTTATTCACGGACGCTCTTTAACACCTCAGGTCATCAGCGTTCCATTCTATTCAGAACGTGAAACGGCCGACAAATTTTGCTCAGAGGCCTCTTCTTTCAGGCTTGAGGTTCTTTTTCGTGCCGTAAATGTACAACATGCTTTACTTCCCTTCCCTCACTTAGGATTTTTACGCCCGAAAAAAATCAAACGATCCTGGCTGAGTTTGAACCCGCAATCTTGGGTGTAGAAGGCAAGTATGGTTACCACTACACTACTAGGATTGACAAAGCTCTGAAATACTTAGAGATACATAGCATTAGCGAATAATTACTTACTAATTAACCATTGAAATAAAAGCGATAAACGTTCATTCCATAAACTTTACAGGGCGCAATCTTAATTTTAAGTGCAAAAAACAATTATCAATGAAGGCAAGAGAAGAAATCATATATTAGCAGTTATAGCAGAGTATGAACACTTTCATTAATATCGTTTTTTAATTTAGTGTTTACATTCCGTTTTTATTGCCAAGGCATCACACTGGTTATGCAGGAGATGGAATGATAAATGGGAAAAGGATTTTTTTCTAAGGAAGTACGCTATCCAGACCTAAAGTTTGGGGTACTTATCCGGCATTTATGTGGACTGAGGAAAACCTGGAAAAACTTTAGTCAGGAAGGATGGTTCTGGCGGGAATGGAACCCCAGGCCTTCCGCTTAGAAATCCGTGCCCTAACGACTTCGGCATCCATATCATTTTCCAGTAAAATATGATAGAATTGCTTCTAACGGATGTGATATTTTTACTAATACAAAGCTATAATCTCCTTATTTTAAAATGATTTTTTTAATGAAACTTGAATAGCTCTTGCATTAATATTTACGTCTAAAATGAATGATTTTTCAACATTCAAAAGTGTAAGGTTGTCAAAGAAGTCACAAAGGCTAATTTCAACTTGTTTTTCGATGATAAGAAAAAATACACTTGTTTTTGTTTCTTCTGCAAGGGAAGTCAACAAAATATATTATAAACATTATAATGCAGTGCAGTAACACGTGTCAATAATTTTTATTCGTTCGCAAAACTAGCATTGATAAACAGTTCAAGCACATCTCGCAATCCATCCCACACTTGCCTTCTTCTAATCGTCAAACTGTAGATTTTCCTTGATTTTTACACATGTGAAATTACGATTGAGTGTATGTGATACCCATGTAGCCATTGAACGAGGTCCTACTCTTTGATACTTGCAAATTTACATACTCAGCTTTCATTTACTCAATAGTATATGAAGTACAGAACTATTGTGTTACACTTATAAAGTGTTTGCTGTTTGCAGTTATTGCTTGAGCGCCAGTGCATTTCAGTATTACACAAAGAGCATATTATTTTAGTGGCTTCTGCACGGAAGTAATGCATGGTTTATTTACGCTATTACGTAGTTCCAGTATGGCGATTGGCACAGGTTACCCAATCCTTGAAATCTGCCCCACTTTAGCAAAAACCCTACCGTGTATAATGACTGCAGATGCAGATAGTTAAATGTTCCCAGTTCAATGTAACGACCTCGTAATGCTTAATAATACTGCTGCTGCTGGAAGCAAAAAGTTTACATGCTGTAGCAATTCTTAAGCAAGAAAACATATCAATAACTTACCTACGTCCTTCGCAATCCCTTTACCATTAAATGGCATTTATTTTTCAATTTAAATAGCAAAACCTTACCTAAGATCCTGGTGTAAATACCATGTAAACATTAAGACCGAATCCTTGAAAGCTGAATGACACTCAAGATACTTGCACAACAGCAAGGCTTGGAAACATGCGGGGACGTAGCTAGAGGGGATTGAAAGAGATCAAATTCCCCTCCCCGAAACATAAGAGAGGGACATATACAATTATTATGCGCATGCGTTAAGAGCTTCGGTTACAGCTAGAATTTCACACTGGAAATGGAAAAGTAAAAATTACTACTGCTCATCTGCTCTTAAAACACCATAATGAGAATTTCTTCAGCACTTTGAGCATTTTAGCCGAGGTTTTAGAATCCAGAGAAACACCTTCAACAAATTTTTCAAAACCACTGAAGAACTATTTGCAACTTACGAAGTATCGGAAATGAGAGACTGTCTACCAATAGAAGCGCAACTGTGTATATCAAAATGGAGAATATTTTCAAACTGTACCTAGGATGCTTGATACAACATTTTATTGTAACTTATAATTACTTTAATAATAAAAGTAGAATTAATACGCTTTTCTCATGTACCAGGCCTTCTTGCATGATTTTGTCACTAGTTTCACGGCAGACGGCAGGCCGGTGGTCAGAGAGGTAACTCACAGTGAAGTGAATATAATACACTCGCTACTGATTCAAGTTCCCGCATTTACAATTATAATTTCAATGAAAATAAGTGCATAAACTTATGACAGAAGATGTTGGAAATGTTTTCCTGCTACATCCACACATTTCTGGCATATTTTTAGAACATTGTCATTCACAACTATCAGTTTATCTTTCGAAATTGTGTTAATTTAAACTTGAAAACATACAAGGTCACTGTTGACCACGAATTACAGACAAGTGATCCTGATATTTGGATAAATTTCTTTAATTAGATGTTACGGAAGTTAATGATAAGGCTAATTGATCCGCGCTTAATATTCTGTACTGATGAAGCATGGTTCCATTTATATGGTCATGTTTTGTAGTACAGGAAATATTATTTATAGAATATTTTATAGATGAAACATCCCTTGCGAGAAAATCGATGTATGATGCTTAGTAAAAGTATACAGAATCAGGACCTATTTTTGAGAATATTATTATGCAGAAATATATTTAATTTTATCTATGGTAGAAGTTGAAAATTAAAATGTATGGAAAACTCTCCGCACATTAAAACTGAAAGAAAATATCAGGCGAGAGCTTGACTTAACTTTGGAAGATGAACGTGAATTTTCTAAAGAGATGGCAGAAATGTGTGAATATAACAGAACAGCATCTCATAATGCTTATTTTCATTGTATTTGTAATTGTAATTGCGAGCACTTGAATCAGTTGCGCAGATATTACATCCGTTTCGCCGAGACTTGCCGCTCTGATTGCCGAACCGCCTGCTGCCGTATAACGGGCAAAAATTCATGAAATATCAAGTAGTTTAAACAAATTGCTGATTTACTACAGCTACATGTATTGTCTCTAACAGTCCTACCGGCACATCTGAAATTCTGCTTCATATACAGAGAGCTTCTACGGTTTTTATATTCGCTTTAAGTTTCGTCCATCTTTCATTCATCGAGCAAGTTAGCCAAAATTCTTCACGTTATGTAGTGTCTGTCTGCTTACGTCCATGTTTGCTTTGCTAGAAATAGGTCCGTTCTTAAAGATCATAAGAAGACTGGGCAACAAACGCTCGAAAGTTTCCAGGAGGCTCTTTTGGGATAAAATCGCTGCAATCAACCTTAGAGGTCTCCAGAATATGTATAAACTCACAAAGGGGAAGATACGTGGTTGTGATCGGGTTTAGATGGTTACAGAATCGGCATGATAAGCCTAAGATGCATGCTTCGAAATCTGACCGCAACCTCGAGTTTTAGCTGTATGCTTCTCATCTCAAATTCTGCTATAAGTTCATGCATTTTTTTATTTTAGATACTAAATTCCCTCAACACGCATACTCCGCTACAGTTGGGGACACCGAATAATCTAAATGTATGTATATGTTCTTAGTACCTTAATATAAAAATTGAGTACTTTCGTAGGCACCCGTTCAGCGTGGATTGTGCCTTGCTGTAGGTATCTTGTGACGGTAACCTAACAAACTGTTCACTCGGTGTGCCAATAAATGGATATTTCGGAAGCATATATGTCGGCCCTGGTGGTGTAGTGGTAACCATACTTGCCTCCTAAACCCAAGATCGGGGTTAAATCCCGGCCAGGATCAATGGATTTTTTCGGCGTAAAAATCCTAAGTATGGCTTCCTTTGGAAGGGAAGTAAAGTCGTAGGTCCCATGTCGTACATTTATGGCGTGAAAAAGAACCTCAATTCTGAGTAAAGAGGCCTCCGAGCAAAATTTATCGGTATTTTTGCGTCCTGAATTGAATGGGATGCTGATGACCTGAGATGTTAAAGAGCGTCCGTAAATAAATCAAATCAACAAATTCCAAGTACATATGAATAAACTATCTTAAAATCTACTCAAAAATAAATATTTTACTAAAAATGAATATAATCCTAATATACTGAATGAATTAATAAAACAGAAAAGATGAATTAGGAACTTAAAAGTAGTAGAGTGACACAGAGAGAGAGAGAGAGAGAGAGAGAGAGAGAGAGATAGAGCTAGGAGAGACAGACAAATATAAAGTAACAATAATCAAAATTAAAAGGAGAATATTTAGGAAAGTAAAATATAATATAAACAGTTACCGCAATATCTGAAGAAATAGATAAAGGAAAATGTAAATAACACATGTACTTTTTAAGCCAGCAGATAGAACTGGAAGAATGATATGTAACGTGTAATATTTCTTTACGCTGTAAGAAAAAAAGGAAGAAGAACGAATTGTTGACGGTGGTGATGGCGAATACTTGTGCCTGCATTTCACGCTGTTGTAAAAACATCTGCAGGCTGCGACAGAAAATAACGGTTTCTGTGCCAGGTTTCTGAAGTCCCTGCACTAACGTAACAGACGTAACAGACACGTCTTAGACGCCCAGATCCGCCGATTATCGTCCTACAAACAAGCTTTTTTTTCCCTGTCTCTTTAGAATGATTAGATATAAAAAGTGGTTACGGTTCCGATAAAATATATATAAAAAAATTGAATGTACGACTCAATTTTCTCCAGTGCTGCATACAGACGTGAAAGTGACGTTATTCCAACCACGTAGCGGGCACTCCAATCATTCGGCAAGAAAGGCAACTACCAAGGCTAACAACCTTTAGCAGGGACGTATGGATAACGGATAAGTAACTGTAACAACAACACGTATTAAGTTTATTCGGATTTTCAGTGCTAATGTTTAAAGGAAGTAGTCGCTAATAAATCCATATCTCTTCTCTGTTGTTTTATAAATTTCATACACGTACCAGTTCAGTACAATTATTTATTTGGGCTTCACTCTAAGTAACACAAAGATACTTCAGTGTGCAGTCAATCGCGTGCCTTACCGGCATATTAAAGCCGTTAAGTAGCGGTACTTTTTACGATTGGCAATACAAAATATTACACATTATAAATAAAAAAAAAAAAACGTGATATAAATTTTAGTGTTAAAAATGAATGGATAAGGCTAAATTGGCAGAATTGTGAATATATCAAAGCTACTAAAGATATCAAAAATGTGTATCGTTTTCTGTAAGACATGTTTTAACAGCCTGGTGCTCACGAAATAAAAATTGATGCTCTGTTTGTATAAATATTGCTCATGAGCATCTCTAATTTTCTAATTAAGCCTGCTTAACTTATTTTTAAAATCAGATATTATCATTATATTTTAACTTTGCACATCAATTTAGTGAATTGAAATTCTGGAAACACGTGAAAAACATATTCAGATGTTGTTTGTAAGTAGCAGTGTGCGGGAAAGCAAGCGATGGCGGTATTCAAACACTGCTTATGTCTTCAAATGATGGAAAGAGAAAGTCTCGGATATGATTGAATGACAGTTTATTGACGGTCGACTCGTACAACTGATGCACGTTTAAGAAGAAATGATGGTGATTTTTATATGTCGGTGCTAGAGTCCTAGAAAACTAACCCCACATGACAGTCGCCAGAGATATTAAAATTTGGAAAAGTTGAGCTCTCTCTCATAAATTTAGTCACGCAGCAATGTAGAGGCTTTACTTTGACGTCGAAAAATCAATTTTAATTTTTGGAAACACTTTATGAGAAAGGCAGAATCTTTAACCAATTTGATTATAGAATTTCTGTGAAAGGGTAGAGTATATTTTTCTATGAAACTGACGGATGACAAAATGAGGAGATATTTCAGTCTTCAAGCAGAGCTATAGTTTCCCATTCGTCTTGGTCTGTGTTGCACGCATTTGCCTCGTCATAATTTTGTCAATGAATAAATTTATAATATGCAAGATTAGCGGAGATGAGTATATACCTCCTTTTTCTTTTTCATTAACAAAAAGTTTTAAAGAAACAGTTGGGGGAAAGAGAGTAAATATATACTATTTTCAAAATGATTGGAAGACATCATTTCTGGTGGGGAATAATGACAACACCGGAGTGGTTTATTTATATCCAGGTTTCCGGAATGTTGGCTATTTCTTCCTTTACGCAGTTCCTCAGTTTAATATCGCGCATTTGAGTAGAACGTATGAATAAAATTTTGTTTACAACCTACGACGCTTATTTCGTAACAAACGACAATCATATTCTTTCTTTGAAAATGCAAGTATTTTAGAGATGCTCAAGTTTTTAAATTGCAGAATGTTATTAATGCTGTTTATGCGTTGGGACTATGATTTATTTCATACCTTTATAATTAATAAGAATAAACATGTATCTACTATATTTAAAGGGCCGATTTCACCGAGTTCAATTAACTTTTAATTCCCATTTGATTCTCCTTTAATTGGGGTATTGCAACTCACCACCAACAGTTATATACTAATCCGTCATTAAATTCCATTTAAGTTAATTGGCGTATATTTGGCCATTTAGCGAGTTAATTCTCAATTATCTTTTCACCATGGCTAGGCGAAAGTTGAATTTGATATTTGAAGACCACATTAATTCAAGTTGGCTGAGGATAATCTCCGAAAGACAAAATTTATTTAATGATTTCCAAATGCGGTTTCGGCTAAGTAAAGCTTCAGCATTAGATATTTTAAGTTCTACAAAAGATGACCTAGAATTCCCAACAGATATGTGAATTTTATAAAATAATGCTAAAAGTCTTCTTAAAGGCCATGATAACTTAAACCCTAGTTAGCTAATTGATTGTGCATTTAATTTGGTAAGATGCAAAAGATTTAATTGGGAATTAACTTCCTCAGTTAACTTAAATCTTAATTAGTTAATTCTTCATTAGTAAGAAATTGGTAAGATCGGCCCTTAATCGTGTATTACATGACACACCAAAACTAAAAGCAAAATTTAATAGAACTAAAAAAGATATATTGGGAAAATATGATTTTTATTAACAATTATTACAAGTGCACATAAGGAAAAACTAAAAAAAGGTGTCCGTACACAAGGTAGTGACGCCATCGGAATTCAATCTAAAAATAAATAAATAATAAAATGAAATAATAGAAAGAGGTAAAGTTGTAGAAGAGGAGAGCAAATATTTAACAAATAATACTCTTAACTCAGTACCAAAAAACACATTTACTCGTAAATGTATATTTCTCACTAGCAGACATTCTTTGTCATCATTTTAGGACGCACGGCTACTTCTGTTGCTCATAAGTAACTTCTTCCTACATGACTTAGTCTTAGTGACTCCCAGCTTTTGCACGACGGTCTTTTACTATCACAAAATATAGTAAGGCTGATTTTCAGCTTAACAGTCTGAACCACCATTTGACTGCGTTTATGTCCAACTTCACCATTCTAGGTAACATATTCTCTAATACTGGATCTTTCATGGTTTTGTCGCCCGTCTCATGGCGCCTGGTGGGCTGATCGTTAGAACAGTAACCCCCGGGAAGTGGATGTAATAATCAGCGCAATTGTTTGCAATACTAGCGATCTCAATGAAAATAACCACGACCCTTATGACAGGAGATCTTAGAAACATTTTTTTGCCACACCTACACATTTAGACATCTTTTTAGAAAATTGTCATCAGTTGATCTTTCGAAACTGATAAATTTCTCACTTAGTGTTCTTTTTCAGTTTTTTTAATATGTAGGAGTTTGTTTCATACATTATTTTTCTATTTCCACATAAATAAAAATTGCAAACTGTCAACTATGTCATTTCTGTAATTTTCAGCATTTATGGTATTTTCGTAAAAGGGATCACATTACTCTGTATGCATTTACAATGCTCCACACACCGATTTTCTTGTCACGCAAGGGATTTTCATATACAAAATAAGGATATTCTCTACTCCAACAATTGTTATTTTGCGTCGAACCATATCACTACAAATAAAGAATGTTAAGCTTGGATTAATAGCTCTATTCAATGACATTCTATAACTTAATTACATAAATTTACTGAAATATCAGAATTACCTGCCTGCATTCCGTGAACAACAGTGACCTTGTATGCTTTTAGGTTAAAATTAACTTAATTTCGTAAGATGAACTACTGCCTGTGAATGACAATTTTCTAAAAATATACCATAAATGTGACAGGACAATATTAACGTTACAAAATACACGTTTATTTTCATTGTATTTGTTATTGCGAGAACTTGAATCAGTTGCGCGGATATTACATTCACTTCGCCGAGAGTTACCGCTCTGACTGCCGACTCCGCCAGCTGCCGTGATCCGTTACTTATGGCGAGCCTTATTTTTAGTTCAATATCTGTTTGTTCATTAGACCTACATTACTCGAGACCTTGATATGAAGTTAGATGCAAAGGTTACCGTTTTTTTAAATTTATTCAAATATTTTCTAGAACGCGTTTAATAAGATGATATAAGATAGTTTGATAATGTAAGATAAAATTATGTAAATTTCGAGTATATAACTAAGGATGTGTGAAAAGAAGAAAACTTGCATTTACAATGCTGGAAGCAAGACTGGTGTGCCAAAATCGTTTGAATAATCTCAAAGAGCAATGTGTGCTTTGCACATATGAAAGCGAATCTAGTGCAGTGTTATAAAGCCCTAAAGGTAGAAAAATAAGAGAAATTATCGCCTATAGAGACAGATACTGACTGATTCAGACGAGATGATATCCCATACGGCAACTAGCAAAGCAACTTCAATATGCTACTGGGTGTCAATATAAATCGCTACTGCAAGATGACTATTACTTTAAATAGAAGTGTTCTGTCAGCTGATTTTACAGTTGTAGACTCCAAGGAAGACTCTCAAAACTGAGAGATTTGTCCAGAAATTTGCATCGTTCACGATAGCGCGTTATGACATGGGATGGACTCTGCTATCAAGGGCATATGTGTTGGAACCATGAACACTCATAAGATACTGTGGAAGATATTCCGTCCCAGTAGCATGGACAGTACAAACTTCACAGGGCTGCCATTGTGTGTGACAAACTTGATGAACTTGAAATGTCCACTCTTCCACTTTCTCCTCGGTTACCTAAAATTTTAATTCAGCGTACATGGACACACTTCAGCGAGCGCTGAATATTCATTCCCCTGCTCCTGAGACCCTAATATTGTTTGTTGTTTGTAGAGAGATATTCTCACTATTGAGCTGAACAATCCTTAACAGTATGCCAAGGCATTAAAAAGAGAGTGATATTTTGTTGATTTCTTAGGTGATTAAAGATAGAACCTTAATTCTTTCATTAAAATTAATAAATTTCCATAAATTCCACTTATCACATCTTCATGCATTAACGGCAATGTTTCAACATTAGAAACACAGCAGATTAAAGGTTTTAATCCATTATTTTATATACCTAAATTATAAATGCAATTCATGCAATAATATTAATAAGTTAAAAAGAATGTCGGTGCTTCTTAAACATTTCCGATTTTCAACCATAATAAACCTAATTAAATTATGCAGTATTTATTATTTTTTCCAGCATTTCTTAAAAAAATATACGAATTTTCCAAATGCACTTTTGCAACATCACAGTTGCTGTGCCATGCACCTTGAGGAAAATTATAACAGTAAAAATGTTTAAAAAAAGTATGATAGTAATATTCCTAAATTAATGAGAAGTTCATTTACAGCAATGAAACTAAATAAATAGCTTTTAACTATAAGTTTAGGTTTAATGGTGCAATGCAAATGGAAAACGACAAAAATGATGAACTTCTATGAATTTTTCAACCTTTTAAAGTTCTTTAAAGGATCTTGGCTCACCTTGCCCAAACCTTCTATCACCTTCTATCCTTTGAACTACCATAGCCTGACCGATTGCAAACATCAAACTTCCCCATCCGAGTAAACCTCTGACGTTACAGATATTTTATCTGTAAGAGGCTAGTAGTACTAATGGGGAGAGTTTTTCACTGGATGGCTCGCAAAACACCGGCCCGGCCACGGCGAGCCAGCCTCGATCGTGCATACAGCCAGTCACGGAAAGTCGATTTTTCGTGGGCCATACTGTAATTGCAGCGATACTAGGGTAGATCAGGAAAACAGATCCCGATGACAGAATCGCTAAAGTAGAACGGGAAGTCTGCGGCTTGAAACTCATCAGAATTATCCTTCCTGACGAGGCTTTTCCAGGTTTTCCTCAATCCTCATCAGTGACAAATGCTGGAGAGATATCCTTGACTTAGGCTGGAATTGTTTCTTTTCCAGGTTCCTTTTCAACTTCCTCATTTTATCAACAGGGCCCATCGTCAATGATACCATAGTAGTAAAAGTGGGTATTAAAACTATACAAAAAGTCCAAAATTGATCTTATCTTACTTCCGATTTGTAATTTGAAACATTACATCTTAACGCCCAGAGTTACTCATATTTTCATCGTGACGGAACATTGAGCTCAGTTGTTCGAATCGAATACGGGTTAGCTAGCCTCTTGACAATCAAACATTTTGTGCTGAAACCGCAGCTACAGGTATAATATCTGGTGATTACAGCTTTATGATGCGTGAAACGGACAGGTAATTGAAATATTTCATAAAAATAATTTAATATTATGGTATCATTAAAGGGTGGACACCTTGAGTAGTGTTTAACGCCCGTTTTTACTACTGAGGCACCACAGGCGGTGGACACAAACGATACATGAAATGAAATGATAAATTGGGAAAGGATTTTTTAAGGAAGGAAACGTTCCAGGCCTAAGTTTAGGGTGCCTCCCCGGCATTTGCCAGTTATGAGGACTGAGGAAAACCTGGAAAAAACCCCAGTCAGGGAGGACGGTCCTGGTGGGATTCGAACCCCAGACCTCCCGCTCACGAGTCCGTGCCTCACCCGTGGCGGCGAGGGTAGACACGAAAATTGCTCTAAAATTACACATTTAAAAATATTTCAGAATGTTTTATTGATAAAACCTAACTTTATGGTAAACACATGAGCTGAATCATATAAAGATATGCGCAAGTACCCAAGTAGTTGGAATGTGACGTTGAAATCTTTAACAAAAAGCTGCACTTATAACGAAATTAATGTGTCATTTCTACGATAATTCTGACTTGTTGAAACGTTGAGATTTGTATATCACCAAAATAATCTATTTCTTCTTAATTTCATTAACAGGAGGGAAATTTTCTACAAGTAAGGGGTTCACTGTCTTTACAAAGTGAAAATAACCAGATGAACAATGCAAGTTGATGTTTTTTTGCTTTTGCAGTTCTTTATTTCAACTGTTTATTTTACAGCATAGGCTGATAAAGACAGTTGCATTAAAAATGAAAATGAATGTGACCACGAACGCTGCATGATGTAAACTGGCCTCTCTACTGAGGTAAGTAACATATCTAGGAAATCCCCAGACATTCACTTTCTTCCAACTGCTAGCGACACCTCGAGGCAATGTCAATGGCTAATTACCATGTAGTTTTACACTTCCCTTTCCGGTAATCTGTTTTTTCCAACGAATCTTAATGTCTACACCTTACCTCGCGAAAGTTTCAACCTACGCCGTGGAACTGAGTAAACCGTGGAAGAGGAATAGAAGCATAGAAACCGGAAACGATAAACATATGTTTACTATAAATAAAAAATGAAAAGTGGTAGTGGCAGTAGTAATGGACGTTTTATTGTACGTTTTAGAATACACTCAAATAAATACAACTGTCGCATGGGCCTTACGGCAGTACATGCTAATGTTGTCCTTATATCAACCAAAAGGGCCATACTCACACACACACACACACACACACACACACACACACACATATATATATATATATATACTTACACTAAGAAAAGCGTCACACTTGAGTTCGAAATATAGCTGTCTCAAGTGTGACTTTTTCTTAGTGCTTTATCCTTTTCTACTATTATAATTAATTTGTTACATTGTTAATAGTGTTACTTTATTTTTATTTATCTTTAATATTATATATACTTACATATATACACATACCTACAAATCTGCATACATACAGATATACAAATACTTCCATATATTTACGTTTTCTATTACTATATTTTATATACAAATGCATAAACATGAATAGAACCCTTACTCTTGAGCTCTCTTCCATTTATTCACACCCCCTCTCCAACTCCCCTTTAGTCATTATAGCCATTAACCTCCTTTGTGGGGTCTTCTTTAGAAATATTCCCAAATTGTATATCTCACATGCCGAAACACTTCCCGACAAATGTTCAAACTTCTGCTGAAATTCAGAAATTGCGGTGATTTCTTAAAATCTCCGTTTCCCTGCATTTCCCTCCGTTTCCAAAACCACCAATTATGATTGGTATAACTATAAAAAAATTATAATGAAGGCGTATTTTGGCAGAAATATGTCTCTATCCGCACAATGGGCAAATTCTTTTCCCGAGAGCATTAACTGTTTTGTTTCCTTTCCTAATCTGAACCTTGTACGTCTCCCGTTATTTTCTATTCAATAGATACTCGACCATATCAAACAAGATCAGCTCATAAAATCATAAATCACATTCATTTTTCCTCCATACGGTCATTATGGAACATGACAAAAAATAACACTCGCTAATTTGTCAAATTAACTACTGCGGATATGAAGTAAACATTAAAATACCTTTAATGAATATAAAATTAGTTTAAAAGAAGACAAATGATTACCTAGCACTAATACAGTTACTATCTGCAGAATAAACGAAGAAAAAACTTGCTTAAATGCACGAAACAATATACTCTTGTGACAAATAGTTTCTGTTGTAGCATTTAACAAAATGAAGCAATGTGATGAAAATTATAGAAACATTCTATATAAGAATAAAAAGATAACGTAACCTAAATACCAAGAATAGAAAAGAAATTGCTCACATTGCAAGTTTTCTTTTAATTGTTCTCCGTTTCGCTGCTGTGACACTGGCCATATCTGAACAATTGTTCAGCTATTAGTCTGAATCGCATCTTGAGCAATATAAGACGCTGCAAACGCTTCATTGTGTCCAAATGTGAACTTATATTTTTTAATAACCTTCCTGTCAACTTTCTGAAGCTCCCATCGCTGGAAATGATTAATTTTATACAGAATAGGTTAGACGTTTTCTATAGTTTTGACTGATTTTGCATAAGCATTGTTTGATTTAATATACAGATGAAAGTGACAATGTTATAGCTTGGAGCACAAGATCAAAAGGAATTGACGATCTCAAAGTTGTTACAGATAAATTAGGTCTAAGCAAAATACTGCATTCGTTTCTGCAGTGAATTTCGAATTCTTTCAAACACCACCGTATCATCTCGGAATTCTTGACAGATGATCCCAGATAGAAAAACCAAAAGGATTGAGATCAGGTAATCGTGGAGGCCAAGGTACAGGTCCTTCTCGACCTATCCGCTTTAAATATTCAGTTTTGTAAACAACGAGCATATCTAAGTGCGCAACGAATGACGCAAATGATATGTACAATGAATGAGGTCAGTGGCAGCTCATAACCTCACATAATAAATCTCGTACACCACTTGTTTGTGGACCAATGTTTACTGGAACCTTTTTGCTTCTATTATCGTATACTTTCAAACCTTTAAGTTTAGGCTATTAATTTTGATACATGCTTTATACATAGCCACAAATGAACTGCTCAAGGTAGAAATCATAGGGAAATTTCCATGACACGCGAACGGAGAATGTCACTTTCACTGCCTAATCTCAAGGTCACACTTCCGTTGACAAAAAGAAAGAAAGAGTTAAATATATGGTGCTATTCCACATGATTCTGTCCACTTTGGTGTGCCTCCAGGCTGTGTGAAATGTTCTAATGGTATGCGAAAGTCCTTAAGTCTAAAGGCTAAGCAGAACTTTACAAGAATTAATCATTTCTTATATCATACGCCTTTAATGACAAATTAAAAATGGCCAACACAAACTTTATGATCCGTTTCTCCAGTAAATAAGAAAAGGGCATCCATATAAACCTTTTACAGCTTCTAAATCACCAAATATTATTCATAATTTTATAGTGCTGCACATAAATACGGTTTATTATACACCATTCTCATTAAACGATAACACTTTAGCAATCAGTTGGCATTTTCCCATTTATTTATCTATTTATTTTGCCAATTCATAATTAATTTATTTCTTACAGCAATTTTTATTACTATGTGCTATCCCCTCTTTAAACATATTAAATACCTTGTCCACCTTGCTCAAGAAAGCATTCTTAGAAAATAGAGCGAATTGCAATATTTTTACAAAAGAAAGATAGCCTTCTGGATGAAATCTCACAAGAATATAAGTCGTTATTCAAAAGACCAATACTTTTAAATGTCTTGAATGCTATAGACAATTACAAATTTTTATTTAGTATGTTTGGAATATATTTTCTTAAGTGAGTTTTTTTCACTTTCTTAACTGACTTGCTGCACTTTTCACTTTTCAATGTCTGATGTGCTAATGGATAATGGATTTGAAATATAACATTATTTTATGTTTGTGGAAGGGTTCTACCCTGTTAGTTGTGATTTGAAGTTGAAAACAGCACTGTATAGGAATAAAAAACAGTCTCCGGCCACGTATATTTCAATAACATAATCGCAGAAAATTTTGACTTCCTGTAATTCTAGGCCAATGCTGTGATTAATAAGTTTTGTAAACGTTCTCAAATTTTATTTATCTAAAAAAATGAAGATAAGTTTTATTTTAACTATTCGCTGATTCTTCTTCCCTATTATGGAGCCAATTTTAACTGGGAAAGCTGCTGACATTAACTTTGTTCTAAATAAATCTGGAAACACTGAAGCGTGGAAATGCTATATTTATTATAAATGCAGTTTTTTTAAAAAATGTTCAATGGCTGGAAGCGTTACTGTTCCATCAAGAAAGAGCAATTACTGACACATTTATAGCACATGATTTAGTTTTCTTTGTTGATAACATTCTGTAGTAATGAATTTGTTGTCCAGTCGAGACGAAATTAAATACCTTTCGCCTGTGTCAAGTGCTTCTAACTGTTGAACTGTGCATACTTCTAATACTCTTATAAAAGGATCATAGGCGCTTTCAATAAGTACCCATTTTCAGTAGTACATTAACCCACCTACTTTACTTGCTAATTGTATCAGCGTATCACGTCTATTTTCACTTAAGTAACGGCCATTCGATATGCCTTTTAGAGAAGGGTATGCAGTTGTCCCAAATATCGCGTTTTATGTGTGCCAGCTTATTTTAACATTCTGTTGTTTAGTTATGTGCGTATGCGTATGTCTACTTTTATTGTAATAAAAATGAAAAAGTAATTTTGGAACAATGTAACTAAAATAACGTCATATATGTTAACTTGTAAGCTTTGCAAAGCATTTTATATTGGTCACTTCTACAGTTGTTTCGCTCCGTATGAACAATCGTAGATGTTCTATTAAAACAAAATTTCCCTTCCTGGTTGTTCAACATGTTCTGTCTTACTGTAAGGATTTCCATGATGTTTTACATGGAATGTTTAACGTTTATTGATGTGTTATCGACTCATGGCTCTGAAAGATTACTCAGAGATAGAGAGATGGCAGCTTATTTTTGCATAAGGGCGCGTATACCACCAGGTTTAAATCTTACGTAAATAATTAAGATGTGTGTGTGTTTTTTTTTTTTTCTCTCTCTACTCTTGTTGCTTGTTTAATGTTTCTGCGTATTACGATACCTTTGAAATTCAACATTTATTTTTACTGCCTTCGTTTGTCTTCTGCCTTTGAAGAAACGAGTTGTTCGAAATATGGCGGAAATTGTGTGACAATTGCTTAAGTGAATTTTTTTCTATTTCTGCTTATCTAGCTCTTGTTATTTTAAGGATATATATATGCAGATATAGTCTTTTAAAAGTCACTTCAAACTTTAAAACGTTCTAAATATTATAGTATCTGAAACAGGAAAGATTAAAACGTTGCTTTCAAATGTTGTCGCCCGTTTCGTGATAGCTGGCAGGTCGGCAATCAGAGCGGTAATTCCCGGCGAGGTAAAATAACATTCGCGCAATTGATTCAAGTTTTTGTAACAGAAATTAAATCAAAATAAGCACCTGCCTTATTACGGGAGGGGTTGGAAATGTTTTTCTGCCACATTCACACATTTCTGGCATTTTTATAAGAAAATTCTCATTTACACGCGTCAATTCATCCTCCCAAATTGAGTTAATTTCTCGCCTGACATTTTCTTCTCGCGCTGGTTTGTTCATATTCCGCCTGCCTCATAAATAAAAATCACATACTGTTAGAATGCCATTATGTCTCTTTCTGCATATGTAATATTCTCAATAAAATAGAATATTACTGCACATCATACATCGATTTGCTCGTCATGCAAGGGGGTTTCGTCTATAAAATAATCTATAAATAATATTTTATATACTCCAATACCGGTTATTTTGGATCATTGACCACATAAATGGAACCATGCTTCATCGGTAGAGAATATTAAGCTTAGATCAATTACTCTATCATTAACATCCATAACATCTCTATCACTGAAATTTACCCAAATATCAGAATAAGCTGCCTGCAATTCGTGGATAACAGTGATTTTGTATGCTTTGAAGTCTAAATTGATTCAGTTTCGAAGATTATTGACATGTATGAACGACACTTTTCTAAAAAGATGCCAGAAATGTGTGCATGTAATAGGACAACTTTTCCAACATCTTCTGCCATAAGCCCCTGTGTATTTTCATTGTATTTGTAATTGTAATTGAAATTACGAGAACTTTAAACAGTTACATGGATATAGCACTGGTTTCTCCGGAAGTTACCGTTCTGACTGGCGACCCATCAGCTGCGGTGAAGCGGGGACGACAAACGTGAAAGATCCTGTATCACTAGTTAATTACAATAATATAATAGAAATGAAACACAAAAACCTGAAGCACAAAGCGCGATATTTCGGAAAACAGCCGAACGGATATCAATGCTCACTTGAGTAACGGTTGAACCTTTGAAGAGGTTACCATTACATTTATTGGCTTTTTTATCTGAAAGCATTTTCTCAACGTTTTTATTCATAGCAGCATATTATTTTATGTATGCACTAAAGTTTAATGCCGGTAGCCTAGAAGGGATGGTCTTCAATGTAGTCAACATCGGAGGGAACAAATAACTGACTTCAACTTTGCAGCATCTAGAATATTTGTCTTTAATCGATGTCACTAGTGCCCATATTTTTGAATCCGATGTTCTGTACAGAATTCGGAAAAATCAAATGCAATAAATGTATCGCTAGGCTTTACATTAAGTTTTTCAGAGTGGGAGCGGATGGTTTCAGCAGTTTCAATATGGAGCTACGAGCATCGATATAGATTAATGGCATTACCACGTTGCGATGTGACGTGTGTTCACTGTAATCAAATGTAAACCAATATAATTGGCGAGAGCGCAATAAAAGTAATGGTGAAGCATGAATTTTTACATGGGGAGACCAAGACATAAGAAATATAATTTAAGTTAATTATATCACGAATTTAAGTTCACTATAATTTATCATATTCAAAATGATATCATTGTGACTATCAATTATGAGGCTGAAAGTAAATTAAAATTAAAAAGTGAATGCTCCATGACTCGTGCTTAAACCTATTTGTATAAAAGCTGAATCTTCCGGTCTTTTTTCTGTGCATATACATCTATCACTCTCGAAATTAACTTCTGACATTTCACAAACTTATCGTCCTATGTTCTATAATCTTAAAAGAACACTCTGCCGTTTCTGTGCATTTGACAACTACAATTTTAAATGAAGAGTTATCAATCTACTAGTAAGTCCTCTATTCGTGTAAACTAAATACGATTAAGATTGTTTAAGAACGAGCTTTAAAAAAGTAAATGGGTTTACTGTTAGAATAAAAGAATTCCATCATTCCATATTATCACAACATAACTAATATCGAAATATTTAAAATTATATGTGTGTATTCTGATCCATTGGTTGGGCTTCAGGTTCTATAAAATCAACTGGATGAGATGAAGGCTAGCCTATGTAGTAACGAAAACTACATGAATGACCCACTTCACCTATACCTGATAATGGCCGGAAAAATCACACTATATGCTTACGCAAGGTAGGATGAGCCTTCAACAGTATTATTGTTGATAGGTATCTAAGTCACAAAGAGAGAGAAGGAGCACTAGTTCAAATAAGAAACATTTTAATTCAATAAAATACATACACTAATTTAGAGTGAGCCTGAGAACCTTAATGCATGCTTCGCTCCTGAAGCCGGCTGCACTACTTCTTAGCCAGGCAAGGGTGAGCCTTGACTTACCGTAGCGACCTGTGCATTCTCTATCTCCTTCTTATGACTTCATTGATAGAGGGCAGTACTGCAGGGGGGTACGTGTGATTAGCATGCCGGGACCCCGCCGATCGCCTCTCACGCGACTTTCGTGATCGAAGAACGCCACCTCTTCATTAGGCAGCTCCCCAATTGTCCTCATTAGGCTGGGTGGTGGATCCCGTTCCAGACCTCCTAACTCAGAAAAATCCCTACTCAGAAAAATCCCTAAGTCGGTACCGGGTATCGAACCCGAGTTTCCCGGCTAGCAGTTAGCAACGCTAACCACTAGACCGCGTCACAGTCTGCAAGTATCTAACTATAAATCATGGAACTGTCATTCAGTGTATATGTCATCGTGGAAGTGATGAGGCATTTTGAAAACTGCAGTAGAAAAGTTGTATGAACGATTACTATACTTGCACTTCAATTATTAAATTATATATTAACGTTTACTGTTGTTTGAAAGAAATGATATACTTCATCGTTTCACCACTCTCACCAGACGACAATACCTTGACAGCTCGTTTGAATATTTACGTATTACCGAATGGGATCCAATGTAAAATGCTCTGCATTTGACACAGTGAGTAATTTGTTTAATGTAAGCATTTTGTTTTCATGCTTGCATTTGTAGCTTTGGAGTTAATACCTGAAGCATCATTATAAAGCGTCCGAGAACATTTGTTTCCATTCTTGAGGTACTTATTGTTTGACTCCCTTTCTACTCGTAATAATAATTATGACGTATTTTTTCCGCACGCAATTATCAATGTGGTTCAAGCCTAGATGGTAGCGGACAAATAGCTAGCGGTTGTTAATGCTGATATTGTAGGGATAGCCTCTGAAGAAATGACCAAAAGAAGAAAGAAAAGTTACCACAGTGAAGGCATTGCAAAACACATTTCTCTAAAGTACCAGAAACAACAGAATGAAGCAACCCTTTTAATGTTGCTCGTCAAACTTACAACGAGAAAACACAGCCGGATTTAGAAACAAGAGTCATTTAAGTTACTTTAAATAATGTTACGTAAGTTCTTACAGTGTTGCGAAAGTATCAAAATTTATACTATAGCGGCAAAAATTGTTGAATAATTTTCAAAATTTCATCTGTTTTTTCAGTATGTAATATGCTTTTAAACGTTTCTAGCACATTTGATAGTCCAGATATTTTGTAAAAACTAGTTTTGTTTCACGTTTGCAACTGTGCCTCAAGTTTCATGAGTATTGCGAAGCAAAGTGAATGTTACACCTGCGGTAACCCAGTCCATTACAACACAAGTACGTTCAACCCTTCCTATGTAGCAAAGTCGTTTCCATCTATAATTTCCGAGAAGTACTTTCCACGCTATAACCAGTTCTAGCACGCTAAATGGTGTATAAAATGTGCATCAAAACGATAAACGACTACTTACTTCATTTAACGGTTCTATTTCTGTTTATTGAAGGTCCCCTCTCACTTTCCACTGATGATAGTGAGGAATTTCATGGTTATAAATACTTAGAAACAACTCCTGTGTAATAAATATTCCCTTTAGTGTTACCTGCTATAATGAAGATATACTTTTATGAGTTATATTCTTTTCGTTTTGATATTATTTGTTTTATTATAAAACATTATCCGCATATAATCTGCTAGTTCTAAATCCATTTAGTTCCGCATTACTTTTTATGTCACATAAAATGTTTAATCTGAGGATAATGATCTTTGCATACTCGTATATGCTCATTTGGGTTTATACATGGTATCTGGAAACTGTAATATTTAAACTCAATCAGCCAGTTTTCTTTAGGCTTTCCTGAGAACTATTATGACCTACTCTTTCATTGCGTACTTATTAACAGCGTCTTGAGACGGGATTTGGTCACTCGAAACTAGTAAATTCGACATCTCATTTACAAGTGACAGGAGGTAATATTTAAAAACTTGGAAAATAACAAAGCTAAAATAAAATAATACCCATAAAGGATATATAATCAATTGGTATCTCTCGGGCCAATCAAGGATACAATTAGTGGATTTTTTCGTAAGTCAGTACCCAGATGCCAAAATCACCTCCACTCTCCTTTTGGAATGGAAGCAAATAAGCTGCTTAATGCGCCTTCGCTATCCGGAAAGATTACCAGTACCACTGATAAGGTGGCCTAATCTAATCAGCTTTCCCAACTCTGCAGATCTCTTTTCAAGTGACTGGTCACCTTGACTCGATGTACGAGTTCCATTGCGCCGTAGTATACTCAGTTACCCGTGAGTCTAGGTAAGACACATTGAATCCAACTCATCCGGACGACTCCCCAAGGGGATGGGTTCACACGTCTGGTCCGTTGTACTTCTAATAACCTCAGAAGTACTACAGGGGCTCAGAGTGCGTAGTGCTCGCACCGGTGTATCTAAAGGGGTCGGAACCTTATGGGCATAAAGAACAATGTTGGGGTATTTACTGTTGTTGCCGGCATTCTGACTGACCTAAATGAACATACCTGTATTTTTTTCGTGTATACAACCTTTAAGAGTTTATCTTTAAAATAATGCTCCTATAATTCCATAATTAATTTAAAATTGGTCATTTTTTCATATTTAATAATCTCCATTAGATTTCGTCATAACGAAAATAAATATCTAATACTGAATATAGGACTAATTATAATTTTAAAAAATTGTAGACTCTTCCGAATTCTTCCTGTTACAAGAATAATTTTTTTAAAAAGCGAAAAAGAATTCTGTTTACAAGAGCACAAAGAACAAAAAGAGCAAAAGTTGCGGCGTTTACTGTTGTTGCCGGCATTCTGACTGGCCTAAATGAACATACCTGCATTTCTTTGTGTATATATAACCTTTAATACGAGTTTATGTTCAAAATAATGCTGCTACAATGCCATAATTAATTTAAAATTTGTCATGTTTTTCAAATTTAACAGCCTCTATTAGATTTCATGATAACGAATATAAATATCTAATACTAGAGATAGGACTAATTATAATTTTAAAATATGGTACACTCTTCCGAATTCTTCCTATTGCAAGAATAATTTTTTAAAAAGCGAAAAAGACTTCTGTTTAAAATAAAAAGTAATACAGTTCGGATAATGCCAAGTGTAGATTGATATCAAGTGAGGCGCTTCGAGGAATTCAGACTTAGATTGAGTAGCGCTGATTAGTTCAAAATTGTTAAGATGGGTTTAAGTCGTGTGTGCAACGTAGCATTTATACACTCTAGCATAATCTGCTAGAAACCTCCAGAACTATCAAGAGTTAGTTTCGAGAATCTTCGAGAGAGCGTGCCACACGACAGTCTCGTTATTAGAGAAAGTTTCGAAAAATGCCACTAGATGGAATGTTGAAAACAGTGTGGCAAATCAGGCACACCAAAGAAGTTGAAATTAGTGATATGGATGCAACCAACATTGCAGCAACCGCTTTATTATTATTATTATTATTATTATTATTATTATTATTATTATTATTATTATTATTATTATTATTATTATTATTATTATTATTATTATTATTATTATTATTATTATTTGTGAATCCTTATGTTGAAAATCAATGAAACTAAAAGTATATTTACTAAGTTTTAACAGTTATTTAGGTTAAGAATAAAAATATTCCAATGTTTCTTCATAGTTACAAGCAAACTTCTGTAAAATTATGTTATGTTTTTAATAGCAGAACAAAGTGAGATCATAATGAAAATATTGTTTTTCATGTATCAACATCGCACTATAAATTAGCAGGCCTCTGTTCAATGAAATAAGCAGATTATATACAATAGTAACATTTTATATTTTTTCCAAAGATCTAGAGCGAAGAAATTAATAATTAAATATCCGAATAAAACAATTCGCAATCAAATTCAAGAAGAAGGGCATGTTTTAAATTCCATGAGGCAAATAGTTTGTACAGAGTTTCAGCATCTATTATAGAACTGAAATTGTTGGCAGAATTTACTCTGCATGCGTAAGGATGTAAATATACAAGTATTTACCATTTGCACCACATATAATGTTTTAGAAATTAGCACTTACAACTCTGAAATGTCAACAATAAGCCTAAATAATGGTTACCACTAAGAATATGTGTCATTCACAATTAGTAGAACATGGCGAATAATTAATAAAAATTATTTAAGGAAAAGATGTGAAAAAATTAGCGTTTCAATAACATCTAAAGACAGTCAGAAAATGTCCACTTTACTTGTATTAAACGTACTTTCCCCCAAGACCTAAACTATATCCAACTGCATTTGCAAAACAATGCAGCAGGGTAACACAAAATAATACATCAGAAATTTAGTGCATTAAAAAAAATTGCATTAAAATGGTATTTCGAATGCAAAAATTATAATACCTCCTCATTGAGCCATACACAACGTATAAAAAATACTGACTTATAGATCTCACCGGAACTACAGTGGCATCATGGGAACTGGTGACCATATTTTGAACGTAAATGCTCCCTTAGTCTACATATTCTAAGAGTCAAAGGGAGAACAATTAAAATTGTGTGAAGTCAAATCAAACAGATTTTAAAGTTTAGGGGAATATCACGGGGTTCTGTTCTTGGTCCACTTTTGCCATTTTAATATTCATATACAATATACCAAATTATAATTACATAGTAAACTTAATTTAAACAGCTATTATGTCATTATATTAAATATTCATCAATAGGTAAATGTATTCAATACACATAGCTATTGATATCCTTGTAGTTTTGCAATTTCCCTAATTTTAAAATTTTCAAAAATAAAATATACTATCTTTATAACCAAAATTATGTCATAAACATCATAAAATACTTAAAACTGAGAAGGAATAAATGAAACATGATAATTGATTTTGTAATCCAAGTCTACACATAGATTCTTTCCTAAATTGGTAAAAAATATTCATTACCCAGTAATATATTCTCATCTTTCTAATATGAATATTATTTGGCAAACATTGTACTAAAACGCAATTACAGCAATTACAAGTGTTACAAAACCTATTTATAAAATTGCTAATTGGGATTATTTTACCCCAAGTAAGAAATGTTACTCCATTACTGGAATTTTACCCTTTTTTATTTGTAATGTGTGCAAAAAATCTTTTAAACTTTGTACTAACTCTGCATGGTTACGGTCTCATTCTATTCTTAATAATAAATATATTACACTGCTATATGTTATATGAGCGTAGGGCCTTAGCTTAATAATAATGCAGTATTTTATAATACTTCTAAAACACCTTTACATTTTTAAATGAATAAATCTCGCTTTCTACACACCGCCACGGGTGGCAGAGGTCGTTAAATCGCGGACTCGTGAGCGGGAGGTCTGGGGTTCGAATCCCGCCAGGATCGTTCTCTCTGACTGAGGGTTTTTCCAGGTTTTCCGCAGTCCTCATAAATGGCAAATGCCGAGGAGGTACCCTAAACTTAGGCCTGGAACGTTTCCTTGCTTAAAAATAAATCCTTTCCCAATATATCATTTCATTTCATGTATCACCAGTGTCCATCGTCTATGGTGCCTCTGTAGCAAAAAACGGGCGTAAAATACTATTCATTCCTTCGCTTTCTACATGTATTTATCTTATTATAATTTGTTATTTTGTGGCTGTTGTCTTGAGTTCTATATTGTTTACGTTATTAGCTATCATTTGATTATTTTTGGTTTTTTTATCCTTTTGAATTATGTATAAATATTACAGTTTTGGTGCTATATTGTAAATATGTTTATTTTCCTCGCTACTAGGATTCGTTTCGGAAAAAATGAAATAAAGATGTCTTAATTAACATAATTATATATACCCACTGCGCTAAGAATTTAAAGTAAAAGAATATTGGGTAGCAATAACAGAAATATAAAATTAACATAAAAATCGGTTGTGTGTTCCATTATCAATGTTGTTATTCTATAAATTCAATTTTCGCAGTGGTTCTGAATATGACAATTATTTTTACTTTTTGATCCATACACGAGTATTACAGAACTGATATATGAGAAGGACATGAGGTTAACTTATTATAGAGTACGTTATTTTGAAATGAGTATTAATGTAATAGCTGAGCTCTGTAGCTGAGACAAAGCAAATGGCTGAAACATAGTACAGCATATTTGACACCTCGCACAGGAGCAATCTAGTTTATTAAGTAATTTATATCACAAAACTGTGTTAAAACGCTGCAAAACAAAATTTTAGAAGGTGCCTTAAGTATGATATATTGAAATAAAAGTAGTAGTGAAAGGTGCTGCAGAAAGTGATGTAACATTGCAGTAACCATGACGATTGGCAACAGCAGACTAGTTGAGAAAGATGACTGTGCAAACAGGAAGAGAAGTTCAAATGAAAAGACGGAAAAAGTAGAGCGTCGTCGGGATATCGGTGGGAAATCCAATGCTCAAAGAATAAATAATGCTTTGTGACATGGTTCAGCTCTTGCAGTGACAAAAAGTCGAGAGTTACATTAGCAGTAAAAGAATAGGAAAATATTGCAAAGAAGTGACATATTGATCTTTGGACTTCTTTTAATGATTCTCTTTTTAGCAGTTCCAACAAAAATGACAAAGCACATTACTGTAAAGCAAAAAAATTGTGTAACGTTTTGTGATGGGAGAGTTGGAAAGCGCTGAGCAATGCTTTCAAGGGACGGAAAAAATTGCTGAGCTAGTTTTTCAAGAATTTTGGATAAAACTTTGGAGTCTTCAGATTACTCTCGTGATTAAAAACCTTAACATGAGAATCAAAAAGGCACCAGCATTCTTGCATTAACTCTATACGGAGCCCAAACTTGGTCTCTAACTCAAGAGAGACAAAGAAAAACTGAGAACATTCAAAGGACATCAGACTGCTAATAGAGCAAGGATAACAGGTGCAAAAGATCTGTCAATATAATCAGCTGTTTCAAACGGATCTTGTCAGGACATCTGGTGAGAATGAACCTCAACCAGTAGATTTTGAATCGCAGCGAGGAATCCAAGAACTGACCACAGAAACGTGGGTGGACAAAGACATCGAGAGAACAATTTAAATCACATTTTGGCAATCACTGACCTACAGCAGCAATGATAGACAAGAATGGAGACAATTTATTAAAGAGGCTTCTTGGAAGGTCCTGAGATTGCAAATGTAACGTTTAAAATTTTTCAGTTGCATTGTGAATAGATCATTCGTCACGATAGAGATCTAAGCTGCAGTGCTTTTGTGCGTTTCAGTAATCTAAGCGAACTCTGTAGTTTTAAAATGTAAAACAAACCTGATTTTTAATGAATTGTTATCATTGGATAGTGGTTTTTATGTGGTAAAAATTAAAAATGTTTATTTTATGCAACTAAAAACACAAAAATATTTAGCAAAATGTTGAAAATCTACACAAGAAACATTTTATGATATATGTATACTAAAACAGAGAAAAAAAATGTTAAAATGTTGGAATTCTTCCTTATGTTCACGTAAATGACCTTTTGATTATAGCTTATTTACCTTCATTCAGAAAAAAACACGTGTTTACTTATTGCTTTATCACATTTTTTGAATGGTGTTTAACACCCGTTTTAACTACTGAGGCCTGAGGCACCACAGGCGGTGGACATTGATGATACATGAAATGAAATGGCAATTTGGGAAAGATTTCTGGTTTTTCTTTTTTTTTTTTTTTTTTGGAAGGAAATGTCTCAGGTGTAATTTTAGGTTACCTCCCCGGAATTTGCCATTTATGAGAACTGAGGAAAACTTGGAAAAAACTCAATCAGGGAGAACCATCCTGGTGGGATTAGAAACCCATACCTCCCCTTCAGAAGTCCGTGCCTTAATGCCCTCGGCCACCCGTGGCGGTTTATCACACGGTTGGCAAAATAACACTTTTCCATCTTTCGTAAATGTTTTAAATTCAACTACATACCTACTGCCGAAGATATAACTTAAAACTTCATTTTACTTTCGGTATTTTTTCAGTTACCACAATTTAATCCGAACACTTAATCTGAACTGTAGACAAATAAATATACAGAATATTCCATATATCATCTTGCACACCCAAAATAACTTACGATGTTCAAAACGTTTGTTTGAAACAATTTATCATTTGACACGTCAGAAAAAAAGTTATTTGCACTCGAAATGGGATGTACATATAAAAAGAATAATATTGCAGAAGAGACAAAGGAAACTCACTGGTTGTGGAAGGTCACTGCTGTCTCCAATGCTCCCCAATGCCCCTTCAATTGAGTCCCTAATACTGCTGTAGGCAAGCACAACTGATTAATGTGTTACTATCACCAGTGTAATAGATACAACAGATATTACATTGCATGTTCTTTTCTTTGTGTATCTCCATCTCTTGCACGTGTTTGCATCTACAAAATACTTCTACAGGGACAGGATTTATACTGGAAAGTAAAAATAGCAAAAATATAGCAAAATAAATCCGAATAAAGTAAAGAAACTAAACTCAGATTTATTCATCGTTTTCTTAAAATTTATATTTACTCATCTTTTATAGAAAATTCGCGTTTTTATGTGAAATGAGATTTTGTTATTTACGCGGGTATTGCTCGGAATTGCATTAGGATGTGTTTTGAGGTATCTTCCTAGCGGCAATACCTAAGTGTCTAGTGCAGAATGAATATTTATTTACATAAGAAGCCGCTTCCTAGTTTTAATACACCGACGACAAATTCTATAATTAATGCTACCTTTCAGAAAATTCTTATGTTAAATATTTCCTTATGAGTACCTCTGATGAACTGCTAGAGGTCCAAGTGTTCTTTTAAGATAGATTTCTCGCAGTTCTTTCTTTTCATAGTTCACGGTTGATGTAGGAGGGTGAGTCAAAAAGTAAGTTATTACTTTATTATTTAAAATCAAAGACACACAGCTTGCTAGAACTTGTGTAGGTACCCACTAGTGTAGTTACGCTAGCAGGAGGTACATATAACGAAACATAGAGATAGAAACATTTACAAAATGGCAAAGCACTAAATGAGTGGTCAAGGGGAAAGCCGATACGCTTATTTGATGCTTTCTGTGATACGGAACCTTAACATTGTGTTTGTTTATGGAAATGATGTGATATTCGTCCAATAGAAGTTAAAATCTAAAATTGTTGCATGAATTTGCAGCAGGTTTGGAATGTTGAACAACTGGTGTTGGCAATATATTTCTCACCCACCGTTGAATTTAAGTTAATTTGTTTTGAAAAATGAGAAAAAAAATAGTTTGGGAAGTAGACAATTTCAACTTTGTCAAAGATGAAATGTTGAAATGGCTCAACGAAAAAGCAGCCAGTTTCTTTCGTGGGAATGAAAAAACCAATTTTACAGTATGACTAAAGCTTGGTAACTTCGATAATTATGTACCAAAATTAAGAAGTAGTAATGAAATAAAACAATGTCCTTTATCTTAGCCGTTCACCTACAAAAAAATTAAGAAAGTTTACTTTTCATCTTACCCTCATATAATCTTGGAAACAATACCCGTAAAATAAGATAGTAACGAATGTTAAAGTTAAAAGACCTACGATTATAAAGTATTTTAAAAGTGCTGATTTCCAGCTGATTGGTTAACCAAACAAAGCATAAAAATCCAATAAATACAGTAAGAAAACACCCCAGCATGCTTTTTCTCGCTCATTTTTTCCTGTCACAAAACGTTTTCCAATGCTATAACATCATTCACAACCGATACAAGTTTAATATTTGACAAAGTAAACTACTTGCTCGTAATAGAGATAACAGTTGAGTTATGCAAATATTTCGTGGAACAATAAAGAAATCCCCTTAGTAACAAGGCAGTCATTTGGCCGATTGGGGTCGTAGTGTAACGTGATTTAAGCAATCAGGCTTCATGTTCACTCACATGTTCTAGTCACAGGCGCAACGAACTGGCGAGTGTGCAGGTGACCGACTAATGATCGGCAAGGTCGTCTGTTTGCCCTCAGGTAACAATAGAAGGTCGGCCACCTAGCGGTACGGAATGCCTTGCGCTACGCTACGCTTCACTCCATTCATGGGTCATTTTACTCTTAGAAGCTGTCACTTTACATATTTCTATAATAGAAACCATGCACTCCGCTGCAGTTTTCTCTTGGATATTGTTATCTAAAGAATTAAAAGTTTACTAGCGTCACTCTCTTTGATAGACAACCCCTTGAAGCGGTAACATTGTAAGTGCCTGTAACCTCTGATTGTTTATCTCCGTAAGAGTAATGGTAACTGTGGGTTGAAACACCTTTGAAATTATCCGAGTTTGAATGAATTAAATAAAAGTCAAACATTTTCAGCATAGTTTTAAATATCTGCATGCTCTATTACAACATAAGCAAGCAGTGTTAATTTAAAGGACATATGAAGACATTATTATAGATGCTATAAATATGAGAGGCAACCAATAAAAACGGTTCACCGCACAAAGAAATTACTAAAACTACTGCTATCTGTGGGTAAATAGTTTATTTGTGGTTTGTTTATTGAACACTCGGTGTTTTTTATAGTTAATGATACTTGCATTCCTTCAAAATAGAGGAGAATAAAGAGGGATAGGGAGTTGTAGTTCATTTTCTGACTGCTGAGGATTTTGCAGAACGATAAATTCATCAGGTATGTCTGTTATACACACTGAACACTGCATGTCATTCTCACATGTGGATGGCATTAAGAGGTACTGACGCTGGTACATCACTATAAGACGGGCTGCGCCGAAGACATCCTTATCGCGTCAGAAAACAGACAAATAACAGCGGAAGAAATGCATTTTGGAAGGGGATAAGCTTTGGTGTCATACATGACCACTTGAAGTACCAACATTTTTGTGCGCAGTAGGTTCTATATAAACTGATGGAGGAAACAAAATACACGCAAAATGGCTGTATCTCTCGATGAACACGAGGAAAAGTATGCATTTTTGTCCCTTATCGTCACCGGGAGCAAAAGATAGTGCCAACATTTTGAGATTTAGGGCAAATGGAAACGTGTGAGATCTTCCATGTAGAAATAGTTCAAAGTCATGAACACAAGTTCCGGGAAAATCATGTTGACGTTCTTCGACTGGTCCGCTGCTCCTCGATTTTCATATGGGGTCACAATAAATGCGAAGCACTTTGAAGACATTTTTCAGAAGCTGAGATGTGCCATAAAATCGAGACGCCCTAGGAAACGGCATTTTCCTCCTTTATTACAACGCTCGACCCACACTTCCAAACTGGTGAGAAATATGCTTCAGAAATATAGTTGGGAAAATACTTCTACGTCCTCTATAGTTCAGATTTCCCCCAATTCTTTTGGTGATCTGAAGAGCATTCTTAGAGATAGATTTTAAACAGTCGAGAACATATACAGCTTCTACAAGAATGAGATTAACTGTGTTGTCACCCAGTGAGATAAATTTGTTAATAGTTATGAAGATAACTCTTGAGGTAATAAATGTGCAACTCTTTTTTTTTTGTTTTTGTTTTGTTTTTTGTTTTTGTTATTTTGCTTTTGTTTTTGTTTTGTTTGTTTGTTTTTTTGTTCCTTGATCCGTTTTCATTACATCATATATTGCTTCCGTACATGTTGTCTTTCATGTATGGACACATGACCAGATCCTTGTTCACAAGAGATGATCCGTTTATCCAGGAAAGTTACTTTCATTTCTCTTAATTCTTAGTATAACAAAAAATTCATACAGTTCAAGTTTTCTCTGTAAGTATAACCTCTTACCTTACGCCCAATGATTAGCTTCACCAATTTTCTTACTAATTTGCCTGGATATCTTCAACTTTCTTTTCTTTTTCTTCTTAGGAATTCAGCAGTTTCCAACACAAAACCGAATAACCTACAAGATTGCATATAAAATATCGAATATTCATTATCATTCTTTTGCCATTCTTAAGACCATCTCACTGACATGAGGCAGTTTCTGAACAACTATCAGGAAACTGAATAATTCGCCCGAGTACACTGACTCCAAACCTACACATCGCAAGAATCAAAGAGAAACAACCTCGACCAAGCTTGTGTTCCGGTACGTCCTACCTCACCCACTGGATCATGCATTGTATGTCTTATACCTTCACCAATGGTCCGAAGGCGGTATCACACAGTTCCCAGATACCTCGCCATTCAATTCTCTCTCGCTCTCCTCTCCTTTTGTTATTACTTTAATAATGTATCCCTTGTTTAAAAAGACACGTTCATGTTTCATCGATTGCGTATTTTATATTTACTCACATATTAGTGCTATAAAATGAAGCACATTAAATGTAATTTTTATTGATATTATAACTATTTCTTGAGTTGCCATAACTTTCGTTTTCTTTACCTAAATTTTCAAAATAACGTTTAAACACTTTGTAGATTATGTGTTTCAACTAACATGATCTGATCAACTACAATAATTATGTTTCGAAATTTAGTATTACTATCCAGTATCACCTGTCGTAATTGGTAAAATATTGTGGCATGGCATAGAGGAATAACAATGTGGAGTGTATTGTAACATTGAGACGGTTAGTATTTAGAAGTGACGGTTGGGGAATTTAACTTGGGTAAAGAAACTCTACGCGTGCGTAGTGATTTTTTTAAACGGTTTCTGAGGGGTCAAGAGGTAGAATTTGAAGGGAGTGGACATTGCACCTTACTGCTCTATGCTTTACAGTTTAGAAATGTTCATATTTGCATACAATGCCTTGATCCATTATTTCCTTGTTTTCATTCCGTTTTGAGTAGAAATGTTAGTTATATAAATGGATTTAATTAAGTATTGTGAGCTCACCGCATGTCCGCCTTATGAAATAAGTACAGAATGATATTTATGCGAGTGGCCCTACAGTGGCTCTCGACAATATTTGTAATTATTTTACGGATTTTCATGTTTTCAAATATGTATTCTTTAATGTATAATGATAGCACGTCAAGAAGCAGTACATATTACATACATGTTTGTATTTACGGACAACTATGTGTGTTGCAATAGTTAAATATGTGAAAAGATGAACGTACTAGAAGGAATTGTTCATATTTACGTATTTACTACGTAAGGATTTGTCTTAAATTATCACTTATATCAGTATAAATAAATATACTGTTTCAATAATTATATTCGCGTGCAGTCATTTTTTAAGTTTTCCAAACGTAGATACATTTAAATTTGATGTCAATAGGATGCCATTTTCTCGGTTTCATCTTCGCGATATCTATTTGTAAACATAATACCATTAAGTGTTGTATTTATAGCATGAAGACGGAAACGTGACTCTTGGATATGGGCTGACTTCACTTCCTAAAAGCGCCTTCATCGGTTAAGTTGTGTACGTGAATAGTATATTTCTTCGGCTCCTCTAATCCACCTATATTCTAACCAGCATGCAATTTATGAAATTTAAGTGCATATGTGGAAATTCTGAAAATGTTTGAGCACGTGATGTAGCACAAAAAAGTAGAGGAATAAAAGAATACCGCTTGCTCCTTACGTGGATGGCGATCCTTGGCGTAACATTAGAGTACTGTATAGTTCCTCATTGGAAATTGCTGTCATAAACGCTGTAAGAGAATTGGCTGAATCTCCTAGTATCACTGAAGCTAGTTATGGCTTTACAGAATCCGCTAATGATCAATCAGATAATCGAGGTGGGAGGGGGAAAATACTACGTTCTAGTTTATGAAATATTTTTAACATGGTATTAGCCCTGTAAGATACGGTGTTTTCAACCCAAAATTGAAGTATTTGCCAATTGTTCCATAGAACTGTGCAACAATATCTTCACGATATGCTCTTTCTGCATATAATCGGTCATATATGACTGATGCGCAAGTCTGTAAGAAGGTGCATGTACGGCATTATAAGCGACAAAATCTCCTAGATACAAGGATGATTATTCAAGGCAAGGAATGTTTATAGATCAAGACATACAGTACAATAAGCTACAGATGTACCACACTATTTTTCAACATAGTCACTGTCTCTGTTAACACTTGTCTGAACATTTCAATAATATTTCCATTTCCTGACCACAGAAATCCACTGAACAATGAAATGAGCACTATCAATAGAGATACCGAATTCCTGTGCACTTTCCGCGACCGTCAGTGTGAATTGTTGCGAATCATTGCATCAACGCAGCACAATGCCTTCCTCTCTTGACGTTGTTGCTCTTCCTTCCCGATCAGCTTCAATCACGTCTTGCGGTCTTGTTCAAACGGCTGGAACCATTTCACTGTGGCTGGACGCGACACTGCATTTTGTCCATACATTGCAGAAATTTCACGATGAATCTCCGTGTATTTAGATGTTAGGCCTGTTTTTCGTATTCTAATGTTGAGAGTACGTTTCCAGTTTTCAGAACGTGCCTTTTTCATTCCAGCTAAGGTGCATCTCTTATCACGAAACGAATGTGGCTCTAAGAAAAGACCTGATATGAGCTCTGTTCTACGCATGCGCCATTCTTTTCCACAGATCTGCCAGATTTGGACTACAAGTGTAACTAACTTTTTGATTCCTTCTCGTATTTCGGGATATATGACAGTCCATATTCGCATGAGACATTCCAATGTCCCAATGTTGAAATAGTGATTAGTGTAAAGAAGAGTCAAAACTCCATAAGGCGTTTAGAACATGTGTTGGTGTCTATTAATTGTTCCTTGCGGCATAACGGCCGACACTGAAGCTGGTAACTTTCTGGGTCTAGTGCGCGGTGTCTCTTGCGTCAAGATTTAAAGGTGTATTATTCGTACAAACCTTTTTCTTCGTTTTTTCACTCTTAGGTCATTTTACACAATTTCGGTGTCTCTGTCTCAATTGCAAAATTTAAGACATATTTTAGGGCACCTCAAGATCATATATCACTTCAACTGCCTAATTTCCGAACTTAGTGTGCCTACTGCATGAAGGGTCGGCGTTCGATTACAGGCGTAGATAAGAAAAAGATATACTTTTCAAAATAATGCGTAATCTGAGCAGTGCTTAAATCTGCAAACAGCGCATGATTGTCAATTACTTTGTTAACGAAGAAACAACAACTTGTATAGGTTTAAAGTTGCAGATGCCACTAGAAGTACCTAATGATTTGTTAATACAGAGGTTATCGGAAACAGAACACTGCATAGGTATCTTAACAACAAAAATTATGTTACATTTCCACAAATAATGAAGCCCAGCTTATGTTTGCGTTGTAACTTATTTTCCTCGTGAACTCATATTTATTGTTTACTGACTATGGGGAAGTAGCCTGTGACGTGTTTGTCAACAAGTCAATCCGTCACCATAACAACGGCATACATGATGCTTGTGTTTTTCCGACTGGTAGACAAATTGCTTCCCCAAAAATACCGTCTAGCCTGGCCATATAGTGAAACAGTTTTAGTTTTGGTAGCTTTCGCCACACAAGGAGTAATTAAATAGCATTAGAAATATGTTTTTCATGGCCATGTTCAAAATTAATTGTGCGTAATTAAGCGACAAAGATGCTGCAGCAACTTTTCTTCAACCCTGACATGGACGCCTCTGCATGAGTTTGTTGTTAGGTTCAAATATTAACTCTGAAATCTCCCCCAGAGATCATACATCAAGTGAGCTTAGATATCAATGGAAAGCAGAATGATGTAATACCATGTCATGAAAACCTTATACATCAAATTATTTACAGTTTCTAAAATGTATAGCCCAGCAGATGGTAGATACGAGACAAAGGCAATTCATTTTTGTTCTCCCTTTATAATGACACAGAATAATACTATTTATCGCGTTAATTAAACATTTTCTGGTGTTTTAAGTTATTACCTGCTTAATTTTGAATTAATTTGTTTTATAATTTATCATTTTATGCATAAGGAGCGTTTCTAGTTCAATACCAGATAGCAAGCATTCAACAAAATCTTGAAGAGTAAAATATTAACGAATACAATGATAACACAATGCCGTTGTAAATAAAATTATGTATTAGGCTAAAAATAATTTGCTGTAAATGAAATCAAAGTTAAATAACACCAGAAGCCTAAAGGGACCTTCTGTTAGAAGGGAAATGACTTTTTACTCCAAATCTGATCGTGCTTTCACTATCTAGGATACAGTTACCTTACAATTCTTGTATATGTGATCGAGTGGGTGAAATTTATATCCAGCCCCGCCTCCTCTGGGATACTTCCTGATAAACAAGCCTTTCCTCTTGTTTTCTGTTATTTCAAATTTTATGTAAAAGACTGAAACACGACCAGAAAACATTTCTATAATGTGAATACAAGTTTTCTTTCATTTAGTATATATAAGTTTAACATTGGAAGTTAGCAAAAGGAACCGCATTTTAAAAACTAATTATTTATATTAAACAATCAATCAATTATATATTTTAAAGAAAAAGAAAGCGTTTAAATACTTTTCAGTGTCCTATACTAATTTTTTTTTCTATTTCCACTGAGCAATTCAGGCCATTGGCTCATGCTAGTTGTAAAAAAAAATTTCTATTCGAATATTGTTCTAAGAGAAGTTTTTATCAACACACAGAACAAATGCCAAGTAGCTTTAGAGCTCCTGAGCCCTGAATTCTAGCTATTTATCAGAGACGACAATTAGAAAATTCTAAATCAATAAGGCATTATGGGTTAACGGCAAATGGATGAAATTTAATTCTAAACTGCTCCGAAATGGAGTTTCATAAACTGCTAAATAAATTTACATTTAATATCTATTAGAGTGCTGAAATGTATTGGTTCTCACTTATTATACTGTCCTGTCACTCTAGGAGAAAGTTAATTAACCTGATACATGGGAAGTGCGTGTCTTATTAAAAGCAACAGATGTGGATTTTCACACAACAAACATTAATGGGAAGAATTTTCACTTATGACTTGGCACTTTGCAGGATATAGGGAAAGTACTTGTGAATATTAACTTACTAAAGCATCAAATTACAAATCACTCTGCCTTTCGTTTTGTTATAAATATTCATGCTTTCTATCTAGAAACCACTATCATTGCAAAACTACATAGAACGCTAACTCACTTAAGAGCTCTTTAATTATTTCCATATTTCTGACAGAGTTTTCATTATTTAGAGAAAAAAAATATATTCTTATTTTTTGTAATTTTCTAATATTTCTCAATTTATGCGTCTTCGAGGATTTATAGTTTATTTTTATTGTGGTTCATAATTCTTCAGCAATAAGGAAATTCTTCAAGGACACAAAGAGACAAATTAAACAATTTTATAAGATTTGTAAGATTCTTTTTCTTTATTGCCTGAAGGAAGCTGGGCTGTCGACTTTCTCTAATATAAATCTACTTCTCTGATATTACCCAAAATGGAGTGATACCAATAGAAAGTAGAAAAGAACAGTTTCTTTGAATCATCATAAATATTATGTGATATAGAAACCATTTCAACCATCCTGCTCTCTGTATAGCATGTGCCACAAAACCGTCAAAATACATCGTTAATGAAACTGCTATTTGAAGCTTAAAAGAAAATTTATAAGCCAAAAAATGAAACTTGAGGAAATAAGGTATTTATTTTTAGTTTTTCATAGTAAAATATATATCAGAAACAAAATATAAAATACACGTTCAGAAGTAAATGCTTGGCAAAAACAAAGGACACATTACAGTTACATCTTTCACGTATTCTCTATGAGAAAAGCATAACGATATAAAACAAGATATTCTTAAGTTATTTATAAATTATGTTTTTAGTGTCATAAAAATTATATTGCCTTCTATACGCAACATGAGAGAAAATGCAGGCTAGGAGAGAGTGCGTCAGATTAAGCCAAAGTAAATGTTCCACTTTGGGGATAGTGGAACAAAAGAAGGGGAAACTTTCTTTGGCTGCACGATTGTTATAATGGCGAATTAATACAAGTGTAATCTTCTCTGAGTGTACTTGATCATTTTATGATCCTAATTAAGAACTCACGGTGAACTGGTGACAACTTCTTAACTATAACTTACTATTATGCTCTACTAATGGGAGAAAACATGAGAAACAGTATACCAACTCTGAGAAAAGAATATATTACTGCATATAAAAATTCCCAAACTTGCTAGATGATTAACTATTTTATAAAATAAATTTAATTAAAACAGAAAAAACATTTCAATTTAAATATTGAGGGGGTATTTAAATACTAAAGTTGATTATATTTTCAGTTTCCTCTCCTCTTAGCAGGCACCTTGACTTTTCAATTGGCTTCCCATTTTCTGATACATGCATTTTAAAGAGGATTCGATCGTTATCACATCTTTTGTTTTCTATAACTTCCTCGTCACCTAGATTTTTATTAATTAAATTTGAACAGATAATACTATATAAACACAAAGAGAACTTAACATTAGGAGTTTTTTTTTTTTTGCAATAAATTGTTTAAAATAGTGTACACCCTACAAGAAAGAACGGAATAAGTCAGAAGTTTTGAAATAGACTGCATCATTGTCCAGTCAACTGCGGAACAATTTGGAACATCTAATTTAATAAAATTGTAATATTTCCCAAAACAATTTACGTTTTTTTCTAATTTATCTAATCTATCTTTTATCTAATTTATCTGTCTTTTTGTTCAAATTCAAGTAACAACCAGGTAACCATAAAACGAAAGAAGGTGCGTTAACAGTTGAAATTTGTTAAACATTTAATTATCAAAAATAGGGGTGCCATTTGAAACTTAAAAGTAGGAGTGGCTGTTATGAGGGAGTGAAACCTGAAATTTAATCAACTTTGGGCTTAAACTTAAACCGTTATTGAAATTAAATTTATTTTAAATAATTAGATATTCATACTGGCTAGTTTTTAAATGAAAGCCTTGCTTAAACGTCATTATAGACATGGAGAATTATATTGCACAGGCTGAGAAAAGCAGTGGTATTCTGATCACAGATTTTTTGTAACAGTTAATTCACATGCAGCCCTTTTACTATTTAAATGAAAAAAGAGCTTACTGAAGCACTTCAGCCGGGCTTCACATTTCAAGATTTTTTATGGGAGCAATAGACAATTTTATGTAACTTGACCTGGGTACTGAGTTTTGTTATTACAGACAACTCCATTGGAATTACCTAAGATTCAATTGCATTTTAAACTGAATTCAAATTAAGGGTTTTGATGATGAACAGATGGATATACACGAATATTTGGACAGTGTCGTTTAATAGATGCTTTCACAAACTACACTTGACACAAAGTCATCTAAATTAAAAATATTTTTAGCTGTGAAGGTTCAAAGTATGCATTGACATAAGCCTTTAAAACTTTTAAAAAGTTTTGTATACAGTGAAGTTATTTGAGAGCCGGCAGAGCCCGAAGAGGAAGTCAGTCGTCAAATTCTAGATTGCATACGCATGTAGCAGCTTGCAGTTAATTTAAGGTAGGATGGTCGTACGTTTGTGTGATACTCGTTGCTTTGTGTGTAAATTCTATGCTAACTGCTTTGACTAGTTATAACCTATATAAATATTTCCTTCAACGGGTTTTTCTGTACGTATGCAAAAATAGTTTGTTGCAGAGATATGGTTAGGCGATTCGAAAGAAAATATCTTTGCAATTGTATTTCAAATAGAAAAACTATTCAACTATTCGCCAACTTGTTTTAAAAATTGTGAGAGACAGGAATCTTCAATGACAAGAAAGATATTCCTAACCGCCGTGTTCTTTCGGAAGATAAAATAAAGAATTTTCCTAAGCAGAGACCGGCAGTGTATTCCGCCGAGAGGCATCGTTTATAACATGTATTATAACAGCGCATTATTATTAATTTTAAATGTAGTATCATTTATGTTTTCAGTAAAAATAAAAATATCCTACGCCGGATGATTCTATTTTCCTTTTTCCAGTTGCGGAAAGCAGTCTTACTGTGCACAACAAAAGAAGAAGCAAAATTTGGAAATGCGAGGCCTTGCAGGTCTTTATTTTTGTCATGATACTTATGTTCTTCTCCTCCTCAAATTTCGTTAAAAGAATTTAAATTTTACGCTATCATTTTCCTTGCCTTTCGAGAACAATTTCCAGATTTCAGTTCCACTTTTAAACCATTTGTCGAATTATTGTGCGTCTAACATGGTTTCCTTTGAAAGATGCATACAGTCCTGCCGAAGTTTTAGGCTGATCAGCGTAAAGACGGGCCCTTACTCTTACAAAGCGTTACCTTACAAAGCAGTTAGAGTTTCTTACTTCACCATTAGAGAAATTTGATCCTCCATCTCAGGGTTAAGTGATAAATGAAGCGAATCCCAATGAATTTGGCCAGATTAGAGGCCATACCCTTGACAAGTGAACTTATTTCGCTAGCAGTGGGAGTTTTTATTGTATCATGAACATACAATACGAAGGGGGGAAGGAAAATAGAAACAACAGCATTTCTCCATAGATATGCCATACACATGTTTACTTTTTTCACATTAAATCCTGTAAGAAATAAGATATTAGGTATATTTGCCTTGGGAAATGTACGACGTTTTAAGATTTTTGAGTAGCATCTAGCTAAGGCACAAGACGCTGCCGCAGACTACAGATGGATTTCATTTACATAGAGCTCGGGAAGAAAATCGTAATTTGTAAAGTGCTCCTACATATTTTAACAGCAGCATTATTATTTTATCTAAAATTGAGAAGCACATTTTTTTTTTTTTTTAATTTTGGTCGTTACAAATATAACAAAGATTTGAAATTAATCATTTTCCAATACCACATCTGGTTTTGTGGTGATATTGTGGCATGATTTTTTTTTTTTTTTTTTTTTGAATAGTGTTTAACGCCCGTTTGTACTACTGAAGCACCAAGGGCGATGAATACTGGTGATTCACGAGATGAAAGATAAATTGAGAAACGATTTTTTTAAGGAAGGAAACGTTCCAGGCCTAAGTTTAGGGTACCTCCTCCCGCCATTTGTGGACTGAGGAAAACCTGGAAAAACCTTAGTCAGGGAGGACGGTCCTGGTGGGATTCGAACCCCAGACCTCCCGCTCATGATTCCGCGCCTTAACGACCTCGGCCACCCGTGGCAGTTACGTGGCATAACTTGTGACCATTATACCGTACATATAAAAGAGCATTAACTTGAAACGCAATATTGCCTGTACCTAAGATCTGAAAGCGTCAACCTTTTATCAAAATAGAAGTTTGAGTAGGTAATTTAAGACATACACTACCACTATTCAATTTTAACAACTCTTTACTTTGTTTTTAATTTCAAGTGCAGCTGAACAAATTTTGTGATTTTAGAAAGGAGATTTTGATATCGATTCAGAAGAATGGAATTTTCTGAAAGCTTTGCTGCTTTTTTTTTTTTTTTTTTTTGAGGAAAATTATGAAAACTTCCCAACCCCTCCTGTCATGATCAGTAGCTTCAGAAATACTATATCTCACTATCAAGGTATATAGCACTATAAAAATCTAAAAAATAGTAGCACCCCATTGTACTGCGTTTCTGGAAGAACGTTGTGGACATGTCAATAAAACTACCTTTGTTTATTTCTGATGATTAGTGCAATATTTCGCTTTGGAGAAAACGCTTGCCACATCACCGATGGTTTCCTACAGAAGTATTTTGCAAAAATAAATAAATTAGTAGACAGGAAAGAAAAACAACATATGCAAACAGTGTTGAAAGCAATATGGTCACTCTGTGGGTCATACCGGATGAAGCAATAGTCTAGTGGAAAGTTCTATCTAATTATATGCACTCGCTCGCTTGCTTGCTCTTTACGAAATATAGGGATGCCAAACACAGTTACATAAAATGTTTCATTCCTTTATGGTAGCATGAAAATAGTCCATTAGATTCCAGTTCAGCCTACAAAGAAGCAATGGAAGTTTATGCATAATGTAAGCTGCAAGTAGCTTATGACAGCATTCGGTGTTGGATATTCACCAAAGACAGGTTTTCTTGTAAAGTACTGCTATCTCACACACTATTTTGTATTTAATAGCCCATTGGATAACCTTCCTTTATGTTTAAAATATGTATAAGCATTTAAAATATTTATCCTTGCATGAATAAACCATTTAACATCTAGCCGTTTATTTATTTTTTTTTAGTTATTCTTTTTTTTTAACTACCAAACCATTATAATCTCTATTTTAATATTTTCTTATACAAAGTAAGTGCCTGCATTGAGAGCGCCATCACGATAATTTTAGAGATTGTAGGGAGATCTTAAGACAAGCAGTTTGATAGTATGTTATGAATTTCTAAAGGACCAGAACATCACTTAATATTGAGCGAAATTATTTGAGTGATGGACCGACAGAGTGCGGCTTTGTACTGAAATAAGCCAGTCGTCAAGGCCGCATAATGCATGTGCAGACAACAACTTGCAATTCTTTCAAAGTAGGCTTAATAAGAGAATGAAAGTGCTTTGATGGGTTACTTGGTGCATTCATTGTCTATAAATTGTATGGTAATTTGCTTTGTTAGTTATCCTAATGCATAAATATAGTCTTGAAAAATAGGATTTTATATACGATACATTGTGAAAACAGATTCTTGCAGAGAAGCGATAAGGCAACTTCCGCAATCTTGTTCCCGGTAGAGAAACTATTAGCAAACTTGTTAAAAGTTATGAAAGACAGGATCTCTCAATGACAAGAAATATGTTCCAAACTGCCGTGTTCTAACGGAAGAAAAGTTAAATGAAATACAGGAATTTCCTACACTGAGGAGAAACATTTTCAACATCTCTTTTAAGAAATATTGCTGCTTATTACAATCATCAGTTTTAAATCAATGTCATGTTTTCAGTAAAAATATAAATACTAAATTAAAAATACAAACTTTGCTGCGGGGACTCTGTATCCGTTTATCTTGTTCAGCGGTTGCAATGAGCATTCGCACTAAGGCAGCACACAACTCAAACCATCTCAATGTATGTGACCATAAGGGGTAGAAATGTTCATCATATTTAGTTAGTGATGTCGGTATGATGATGGGGCTTCAAGAAAAACGTTTCTTTATTATTGAGTTAGATTTTATTTTATTACTTTTTCCTATTATTTACATCTTATGTGTGCTTATTAAAACTATATTATTTGTGGATGACCAGGTCCTGCTGGCTATTAAAGAAGACGACTGCAATATAACAAAATTAAATAATATACTTAAAAAGATATAATATACATATATCCTGTAATAAAACAAAGTATTATCAATGGAGGACAAATTAATGAGAGTAAAAATAATGATCGATGAACAAAATATAATACAAGTTTATAGCTGAGATGTATTATAACTAATTATAAAATTAAGTTAGATTTGAAAGAAAACATACAAAATATAATAGAAATGGAATATTAAGGAAATATTTTGGAAGAAAAAGATTCCATAATGTCCTATCAAAGCCTATATTACTAAATGGTAGCGAAACATGGATCCTAAGAGTCTAGGATAGTAAGCGATTTAAAGCGGCACAAATTAAATTTCTCACATCTCTGAAAATAGTTACAATAAGAGACAAGAAGAAAAGTTGTGAAATAAGAGAAAGACTAAAAATGAAGAATATTACAGACGAAATTAAAGACTGTCAGAAAAATTAACAACACCATGTAGAGACAATGGCCGCAGACAGTATTCCCCGGTAAGCCTATTGTATCAATCTGTTGTGACCTAGGTCGTCCAAGAAGATGGAAGGATACAATTAGCTTCGGAACGGGACAGCAATGGCCAATCCTTCAAAGAAAGAAGTAATATGCACATACTCCATCATAAAATTCAAATAATTAATTACCACTCTGCAGGAGCCGTCCTTATGATATGTCGCTTTATCAATTAGGTCACACAGATAGCTACACTAAGTTACATGCCCCAATACATCAGTGAACTGTTATTTAGTGTAATATAGTTAGTTCCAGATTATAGATTAGAGATTTTCATAACTCTAATCTTGATGAGCTATTGAAAATGGGATTTTTTTCGCTCGCGAAACTGTTTTAAGACAATCTAAGATTAAATATTTACTGGATTTTGCTTTAATACTGAATTACTATAATCTAGTCTTTGCTTATTTACCACCATATAGGGCATTTTCGTTATTTATAACGGATCCCAATTCACAGAAGCTTCCCCAAAGAAATATTGTAAACCAAAACATTCTGGTTCATAATCAATATAGATTAGCAAACACGTTACTGATCAATTAAAACTATATTGTAATTTCATCAAAAACATCTATATATTCCAATGTTAGCGATTTTTTGGCAACATCAAAAGTGAAAATAGAATTGCTTTAAAATATGGTATTTATGTAAAAACCATTATGCAAATGCGATGTATACATTTTAATGTATATAAGTATTAGAGATGTATATTAATTAAATAACTATTAATGAAAATAATTTTAATATTTATTTAAATTACCGAACTTGAATTTTTATTGTAACTTCGGCGTGATTATTCCTGTAATATATATTAATTTTCAAAGAATACGGCTACTCAGCAAACTTTTTGAAAATGCAAAAACCATTTGTCTGTATAATGGAGCGTCTATAGTCGTTTCAATTAAAACGTAAAAGAGTTACATTATTATTAACAGTAAATTTTTCCGCAATAGTAGATCAAGAAAATCCCCAGTCTTTTGGAAGCCACACTTAGCATATTCTCCGATGTAATTGTATCCATTAGGATCAATGAGTTTACCCATTTCCACACCCAGAGGATAGATAAAAATCTGCTTGTATCGAAACAGTGACAGGTTTCAAAACTACATATGATAACGACGCTTCCAAGGAACCCTAGCGCAAATTTCTTCACGGAAGTTTGGACTTCCATACAGATATTAACCAAAACGGCTATTAATTCTCTTAATTTTAGTTTTGGATGAAAAAGTCGATGTATGCCAAACCGCAGGCATTTCAGCGCATTACACATTGAGAGAGTTGTGCAACTGGGCCAGGCCGGCTGGACCGCTCTCTGTAGAGAAAGGTGGAAGGGGGCGCCGTCAAGCGGGTTCACACCCCACTATCACTTCCCCCTCCCTTTCACATTTCACGGAGCTGCTCCACAGAACTCAAATATCTTTCCGTGCTAGCTCAAAGTTAAGAGCCTTTGCAAGTGCCTTCATCTCTTTGACCCGTTCGTCGCAATCAGGTAGGCAACCATCTGCATGAGGTCGGCGGAAAATTCAAAGTCGAAAGTGATAAAATAATATTTATATATACGACTCGGTTTGGAAGCCGGCTCTGTCACTACTACAGTACCCTGACTTAGTGATCAGCACCTGGGGACTTCATCCATAAAAGTGGTTTGTTTTTAACAGTGATTTTTATTTCTCCGCAAATCATGTCGAGTGATTTTGTACGTTTATATTAGTTCTGAAGTGAAACATTAGTTTTGAGTGAAAATAGATTGATTCAGTGTTTTGAGTTTTCTTATGAAATATAAAATTCGTAAAATGTATACTACAGTGCAGAACTTAAATTTTGCGTACATTTGATTGGAATGTTTTACCAAATCATACATTTTGAATAAAAAAATAATTGTATTGTGAATGTTGATACTTTGTTACGGTTATAAATGTGTCTACTTTTAAAGGCTTTAAATCTGGAATAAGGTATCAACTTCTATTTTCACCGACTTTCTCTGCAATTAAGGTATTTCCAGGTAGATGTGGGAGCCGTACAGTACTTTAGGTTATGTTTAAAATAAAGGAGTTACTATTGCATTATGCATACCAGATTAAATGCCAATTTCAAAAAACATATACGAGAGATTTTAACCGTGGAATTCAATGTGAACTTTTGGAAATTTCAATGATCGAGTAACAAAGAAACATGGAGATTTCAATGAGTGGTAAGCACACGTGGGCTTTCTTTTCAACATAACATGTCAGTAATGGAATAAGAATACAGTATTTTAAATGCAAGTTGTACTTTTATTTAATTTTCTTACCTTTTTTATTTTGTAACTCTCAACCGAATGGGTCCGATTCGATTCCCAGTATAGGCAAATTACCTATGTAGGAAGTTTTCCTTGAAAAGGCAAGCAAATGTGTAGATGGACTATGAGTTCATTTGCTCATTTCATTTGTCGCCTCAGAGACCCACAGAAGTCAGTATAGCACTTAAACGTTCACAGTAAATAAGGAATGTGCACATCCTGATTATTTACGCAAACAATATGTATATACCAGTTTCACAAAATGTGATAAAACGTCCTTGAAACAGATTTATTGGCATATGGATATTTCACTACGTTTGCAGGCTTAACGTTTGTTTACTGTATCGTTTTGTGTTATGCAGCTGCATTTCGCTCTGCATGCTCGAACATAAGGTTTCAGTGAAAGCTTCCACCGGTCTAGTTTATGAAAGATATCACTACAACTAAACATTTCAAGCTTGTTAGAGGTATCACGTGTTTAAAAGTGGCACACTGCTTTTAATTGGTTGGCGTCTACGAGAGCAGCCAGCCAGAATACGCATGGAAACTACCGATTTTCATGCAAGGGTAGCTTTGCGGAAATTATTTGCTTTATTCACGTATGGCAAGACATACGAAGCTTGATAGAGAGGCAGAAAAGAACGAAAATATGTGCTGTGATTGGCTGTTATAAGAATTGAAATTTAAATATAATTCCACTAACAGCGGATTAGATATATAAGAAAAAAGCAATTAGACCAATGCACGACAGAATTAACTGATTAAATACAAAAGTGAATTGAAGAAAAATGTGATAACAAAAGCTCGATAACATTGATATGTAATTGTAGTAGTAAGATTCTAACTAATTTCTGATAAATAATAAAAGAGCATTCACTAGTGGACGAAATTCCTATGGCTTTGCGTAATAGTTGTTACTATGGCTAATACTTATAATTCTTATGCCATTTACAAACTTTTCAAATAACGTGATGCATGCAGGTCAAGGCAACTTGCATACTTTATGACTCCATGAACAAAAGGAGGAGCCTTTGTAAATATGAACTTTTTTAATAATTGCTATCAGAGTTAATAGCAGATAGGAAGCAATATTAACCGTGATATATTTCAGAAATTACTAAATAAGCAGAGCAAAAGATAAACTTATTAGAAACCTTTTGCTGATAAAATATAAAGAATTTCTCTTTTTTTTTTTTTTTTTTGAATGATTTATTTATGGACGCTCTTTAACAGCTCAGGTCATCAGCGTCCCATTCAACTCAGGGCGTGAAACGGCCGACAAATTTTGCTCAGAGGCCTCTCTTTCAGGCTTGAGGTTCTTTTTCGTGCCGTAAATGTACGACACGGGACCCACGGCTTTACTTCCCTTCCGAAGGAAGCCATACTTAGGATTTTTACGCCCCGAAAAAATCCATCGGTCCTGGCCGGGTTCGAACCCGCGTTTTGGGTTTAGGAGGCAAGTATGGTAACCACTACACCACCAGGACCGACAAGAATTTCTCTAGATGCAAAATCTTCGAGATAAGAAACTGAGAATTAAATATATTAAACCTAATATTTTCCTGCTTCAACCTCGGCAATAAAATTAAACTGACAAAAACTTCAGTCACCCGAAAATATATTTGATCTTCTGTTGATGGGTTGCTGAACAAAGAAAGCAGCCGTTATTCGCATTTGTTCATGGATAGAACATTTCAGAGCACACTATACACCACAATGACTCTCATTTTCTTGTTACAGACTGCAAGATGCATCTATCAACAATCTGTGGGATGTTAGTGCTATTGATGGCAACTCTGCTGCACGCGGTTGTGACGTCTCCAGTGGACGAGTCTGCGCTTGCGCAACGTGAGGTAAGTACAGTGACCCATGCACACTATAACACAGCGACCGATTAGGTTTGCCTTTCTATTTGGCTTCAGGTCAACTTTTACTTTGCTGTTCAACCTTCCGTATTTGCATCGCAGAGCTCATCCCTTACAATCTTCCATGAATGCAAGACATCCTTTTAATTATTTATGCTACCTTTTTTATAACTGCCCATAGTGATGACAATGCCTCGAGCCATAGACTAAAATTTTATTCAAATCCATTTTGTGACTATTGAACAGAAACTAAAAGCTAAAAATCATAAACATCGAAATTTGTAAGGACCGATCAAACTGAAACCTGTTTGCTTTTGTACTTGTAATACTAAAAACTGACATGGAAAGGAATAGCTAATAACAATTTACATAATGTCATTTTTGTTAAGCACTTATGTTATAATAAACTTTTTCTAAATAAAAGTATATGAATGCAGATTATTATTTTGTGTCGCTTTGAAAAAATATGATTTACTACTAGAAGTAGTACAACATCTATCTGCTCATCGCTTTCCTCTAGGGATTATTTGCTGAGCATTTTATTTCCGGAGTTTCCCTTCATCCCAGAAATGCGGATGCCAAACGTCGAAGTCTGGGTCATTTGTACTCCATTTATCATCTGTAGGCCTAAGGTAATGTAAATTAAACAATTATAAAATATAATAAATTTTGTTGCACAGCAATGAACTCAAGGCGTTTCTGTACTTATTTCCCGTTTCATGATTTTTCTTGTATTGCTGATCTCGTCATTATCTTTAAAACATTTCTTTGTGATTTTGATTTGGGCTTTTCACGTATTAAGGTTGGTCAAATGTGAGACTTTGAATTTCTCTGTAATGGTTTATTCATTGGAATATGTGGACATATGAGAAATAATAGTGATATATAGGTTACATATCAGTTACACATAGTCGCCTTGTCTGTTCAATAAGTCTTTAGATTTTGACTGTCATGAACGAAATCCATGTTGGTTGTGGAACCAACATTCAAGGGATGTCAAGGAGCTCAGCATCGTTGGCAAATTTCGGTAGACACTCGTCTCCAAACTCATTCTTCAGATATCTTCAGACAACGCCAACTTCTTCCTAACATATAGTGCTATCTAACAGAGTGAAAACTTCTAGTTTCATTTGGGCAAATCTTATAATTCTTTACCGCACTTAATGCTCCGAACTCCATTCCTTTTTCAGCTATTTCAATCACCAAAACCCATCTGCACAGTGATTGCATCGTTATTCACTCTACGAGCTATCCAAGGGGCAATAATTGCCTCTTACGAGGTTTTTCTTCGTGATTTGTTCTGATGCACTTTTCTGTTTGAAGAGCCCCTCTTAGAACAAAAATCATCATCCTGTAAATTATGAATTCCCAGAATTTGTCCTCTTATTCTTTCTAAAAAAGAACATTCTTTCTGAAATAAATGTCTGTGTGCAAACTGATATTTATATATCAATAAATCATTCCAAAAGCAATCATAAATGCCGACAATGCCGACGAAGTTCAATCACTCATACTCATTAATATTAAACTTAATACACTGCTCTTGTGTATAAGAAAAGTTCTTTCTAAAGAAAATTTTGAGACTTATTTTTGCTGCCATTTAAATTTCCTGAGAATATTTACCAGGAGGACTTTAAAGTAACTAGAAATTTGCTGAGACCCTCAGAAAATCTTTGTCAGCTAAACAAGGAATCTTCGAAAAGGAAAGTGGGAGAGAATTTTGAGATCCAAAGGCAATGTCACTAATTACAGGATTAGGTCCAATGCCAATAATCAGACATTCTCTAATAGTCAACTGGCAAACCAAGGTTCAATTTCCTATCTGATACGTTGATAGATATGGTTTTCTTCCGGAACTTTTTCTCCCCTGGAAGATGAAATACAGGTAACTGCATCCGGGTTCATTCATGTACCCTCATAAAAAATATATAGTATATTATGTCAGAGCAAATACAGGCATTACCAGAGATTTTATCTTTTCCACGATAATAAAAAATCAATTTTCCAGACAAAAGAGTTGCGTGATAAAAATAATTGTAGATAAAAAGTGTTAGGTTAATAGTTTATGGATCTACTCGTAGTTTATACATCACCTACGCTGTCATTCTATTCCTATTGGTGTTCTGAAACAGCGCAAGAACAGAAAAAGTAAACCTAACCAACACAAATAGAAATTGGCATCATTAATATTATTTCAGTACCACAACTTAGCACTTTATTATCAATCAGTTCGAAACCTAAAATTTACTACAAGAACTGCTAGGGCTGTTATAGCATATTACGTTGTAGGACATTTGGGTGCACTGTGTATTGTTTTCAGAGTTACCTCGCAGCTGATGATGTGTTCGGCCCAGAACTTAAAGAGAGGGGTGACCGAGAGAAGAGGAAGGGTGGTTTCCTGGAGCCCATAGTGGAGGCGAGTTTCGGCGTCAAGTCCAGGATTGTGGGTCTTATTTTCGGAGTAAGTCTTTATCTATAAATCAAATTAGTAGATTAATACTTTCAGATATTCCTTGGTGTACTAAAGACAATTCTATTGCCTTTTTATTGCACATCTGATTTGAAAACTACATACTAGAGCATTTTATGACTGTGCTAAATAATAACACATTTTCCATTGCAGAAGATCAACCAGCTAATTGATTATCAGAATCGGCTAGTGGACCAGCTAGATAGAAAGAATATTGAACAAAACAGAAGAGTCATAGCCAATCAGAACTGCAATCAAGTTGGCACGGTATGGAATTTAGTTAGAAATTAGTCAATATTCAATAACATTCATTGAAATTTATTATATTCCACTTCAATAATTTCAGTTAGGTTTGGGTTAGTTTTATAGTGATTCAAACGTTTTAGTTTGAATTTCGATCTAGTTATATCGGGTTATCTAACGATCGGCATGGGGGCGAGATCATCGATGCATCGATCGAAAAGAAATTGCTCAAGGCCAGCCGGACTGCACGAGTTGGGTTAGATGTGCGCGGCTACCGAACTACTACGTTGGCTTGAAGTGTCTCGCCATTCATTGTTGTTTGAACAGTTAAAGAAACAACCGGTGTTTAACCCCAGATTAAAGGTTGCTAAAAAAAGGAAATGGCAATTCATTTCATCCCACAACGAATATTTCTGATTCTTATTTCCGTATCGAGTCCGCTCGTTCTGTCAGGAGATTTATTTGAAGCGAAATTCCCAGGTACTCAAGTTCTAAGTCGTAATGCGATTCATAAATTAGTAGTATGCACACACTTTAGACAAACTAAGGCTAATACCTGTCATCAGATAATTTAACTTCTCAAAGAGAATTAAGAAGGATAGCGAGTAATTTCATAAGTAGATGCCAGAGCCTTATGGGAAACGAAATCAGGCTATTTCAACATTTTCTTGGGCAACATGGGTGAGCACACGACTTTTTAAATGTATTACACGTCAATGTAGTGTTTGTGCCATATATTCTTTGTGTACCCTGCCCGCCTATCTCGAATCTAGTGTAATCCGGCTGGTCGTGAGCGATGATGTACCGACTGTTACAGTCCGCGTTGGTCATCAGATAATTGGTTTATCGGTTTAAGAATACCAGGAACCTCTGTATTCGACTACTGTCCCCAAAAAACATTCTGAGAGAAACTGTACCGGGGAAAATGACCAATTATTTCATTCAGTTGTCTTTCACAGAAGGTCTGAAAACCATGTGCTTGATTTAGAGGATAAAAAAATCGTATTTAGTGCTACTAAATATATTTTCTAAACAGTATTTCCTAAGAAATTAAAATATTTATAACACTCCCTTCCTTGTAATCGGGTAGCATGGGTAAACTAATATTAACTATATATTCGCAGAGAAGTTAGTTAAATTGAACTAGTAAGAAATCTTATTTTTCCAATGTAGGAATGTGATTTTACTCAAAGATGGACCAACATTTACGACTAAGTTGCGTGGAAAATGAGGCACGCAAAAAGAACTAAGAACCATTAAGTCCATGTTCCTAAAGTCTGAAAAAATAGCAAAATTCAGGTAGAACACCAATGAAAATTATAAGAATAACAAACAGTTCCTAGGACGAAGTGCAAAGATGTCTAGGTCATGCGAATCGCGGCCGAAAGTTTCATGATCAGCGCAGACACTAGCAGCCTTGAGCGGCATTTGCTACCCTGCTGTTCCAAACCTACACCTTCCTATATATTTACAGGGCTTGAATTCGAATCGGCAACCAGTTCGAACATAATTTCTAAAGGATTGATTAGATAAAGATATATAAGTAGATTAAAACCACCAGGTTATTAAATGAGAGCAGTAGTCTTTAATAACTGTGATATTTTTAGTTTTATTCGCACTCACTTGCTACGACAGATAGCTGCATGCTTAATTTAACAATGGTATAATATCCCTCAACGCCGTTCATTGAAAATTAAAGAACCTGAATGAAATTTACGAATACTTGTTGAGCATTAAAACAGGGTATTTTATTTATGGTTTTTTCTACATAGAAAAACATAAATAAATGAGACAGCTTTTATGTAATCCTATTCTAAGAGCGCGAATTTTGTCAAATTTAAGTTAAGTTTAGTAAGAGTTTAATTTTTAAGTTGTACTGAAATGAATTTATTCCACCTGTTCACCATAAACCTCTTAGGGAGGTGTATCCTCAGGGACTTCGTCAACACCCTCACCAGGGCCATCAGTGGGATCATCTGCTGGTTCGCTCTACAGTCCAACTCCATTTACTGGCCAATCTGGACCAGCTGTCATTTCAACAGGTGGCCAGTCTGAAACTTACCTTCCACCTACTGGCCAAGCTGTACCCTCTTTTGGCACAGTTCCAGAGACGCCGTTTGGCCTATCTGCTGGCCAAAATGAACCGGGTTTACAATATTTGCCTGTGCAACCTTCTTATGAACTGCCCGGACCTTCGATCCAGCAGAACGTACCAGCTACTGGCAACGGCTATTTCAGATATATTTATAAAAGATCTAGTGAATATTAATGAACAGTCGATTGTATGTTTCTTTAAAAATGCTATAGCCTCAGATATTAGTAAAGTTCTATAATAATACTCATTATATAAAGACTGCCAATTACGATTTTCACAAACTACAGGAAGCCAGTTGTTTTGTTTTCTGTAATGCAGAAACTGTCTTAATTTTCTCCCATTGTTGAAGAGAAACCCCCTACAACGCTTTCACAGACAAAAATTTGCTCAGAGAATGTCAAAACATGTGTGTTTCATTCACGTGCCGAAATATCAGACTATAGTGCCATTAGTAAATGTTTCTACTAATCAGACTCTTTTATTTCCAGGTGATGACTGCATGCCATATTTTCTCACTGTGTTCTTTCATTGGTGTTGGGTGTTCCTGTTAAGTGTTAAATTTGATACCGATCAAAAAATCTTGTCTATACGTTGTACATATGTATGTTATGGTTTTCACCTTTAAGCGGAAAAAGGCCTTACGTTGTACTTTTGCAAAGTATTCTTTTTCTGTGTATACTGGTGCTTAGAGCTTTAATATTTCCACAATTTTTGTACTTGGTGAATTAATAAAACATAGCACATAATATGTAGACCGGGACCCTGCCATTTAGTTGAGATTTTACAAAAAGTTTGGCTTTCTTAAAGTATTTATCCGCTCTCTATTTGAACAAATTGATTTTTGGCCACGTAACCATATCATTCTGGATATTAGTGCTACCATTTATATGAAATTCCTTAACGCTCAAGAAGTCTAAAGAATACTAAGCCAAACGCTTGACTTATATAATTATTAATTCTCACATAAATACAGCAAATCGAACAAAAATAGTAAATTTTAGGTTTAATTAGGTTTGTCTTATTTTATCATTATTCGGAAATAATGGTTAAATTTTTAAAAGGTTAAATTAACATTTTTAATGACGTTCAGCATTATCATTAAATGTGCAAATTGTTTTAGGTTGCTAATTAGCTATCGTCCAGGTTAACTAAAACCAATTTCGAGCCATTTATTAATAAGCAAATGTAATTAAATATATTAATCACTTTTTATAATATTGTGTTGTACATATACATGTTTTATGCAACAAACATTTTCATCATATTATGTTGTACATACTGTACATGTTTGTGTTTTATGCACCTCAGTTTTTATTGTTAACACATCTCTTCTAGGAACTTGTCTATCCGCCAGTACCGGCAGTACCAAACAAAGTGGCTCTTCTAGCTCAGCTGTCTTCATCATCATCAGGTTCTTCTTCATCTTCTGCTTCTTCTTCCTCCTCTGCTTCCTCTTCGTCCTCCTCTGGTGTCTCTCCCTCTCCCTATCCTGACACTGCTTCCCCTGTACCTTATATCGTAACGGGGTACTAAGCATGCACTGAGACGATTATAATCCGAAATACATTTCTGTAAATCTCTGCCTTGAAGCAAACTGAAAGGCATGTATACACTCCACCTGTAAATAATATCTCGTCAACTTCTATTTAATATTTGTCTTTGTGTGTCTTTCTTAAACATAGCTTTTAATTGTTTGCTTTAAGGAAGATATTTTGAAGCTAAAGCCCTCTTTTAGTTACGTTTTATAATACTTAACGATTATCAAAATGAATAGGATAGATATTATTGGCTGCTATAAACTTCACAACATTAATAATCGGCACATAATTTAAAATAGAATGTACACATTTTATTAATTACAAAGACATTCTGTTTTCGCATCAAAGATAAGAAATGATTTTTCACGTTTTATTTGTAAATATTTAGGATCTTATTAAAGGATCTATTTTCACCTATTTATCTATGAAGTTTTAAAGAGCAAAACATTATAAAATTCTAAGTAATAAACTTCTACTTCCGTTAATTGTAGTTTGTTTCGTGAGAAATAGCATACAACAGAAGCAACACGTTTTTGGAACATGTGACACTCCCAGCAATTCTCTGATTAATTAAAACGAAAGAAAATTATGGTAGCTTGTTTAAAACTTGGGCAAAACTTTCTTCTGAGACTCCCTTACTTTCATTTCTTACTCGTGATATTAACATCGTTAAGCAGGCATGAAATATTATCATATTTAACTCCGATTTTAGATGTAAAACAATGTTACCCTTTTAGTGCCTATTGTCCATTTATCTGTGCATGTAAACTGAATACATGTTGCATGAGTTGTTTCTTCAGCACGAGTTAGAATAATGTTTAGTGTGTCTCTGCTAACATAAAACTGACTTTCGTAACATGTAAAACGCAACTTATTCTGAGGTATTCTTTATACGTTTTGTGCAATGTCTGAACAAATATTTTTGTATCTGGTATATTGTAAGTTCCTTTCAATGTATTTTGAAAGCACTGAAATTGAAATGTTTTTTAAAATATTAGATGTTTAAACAATGCTGTGTCAATTAAATTATTTTATATGATTGTATTCAGATTAAAACGAACTTTATACAATAAATGTTAAATTTTAATGTTTCATCTTTTATTGCAGTTGAAGTTTATAAGGTTTTTAGTACTGAAACCTATAATTTTTTGTCTGAAATACTAAGCAAGGTTCAATATTTGAAATTTGTTTTCTTTAAGAATATTAATGATGGTGTATTATATTTTAACCACTTATCGTGTTTAAAAGCTGCAATACGGTTCAATTTTCATATTAAACCACCGATCTCACACATTCCTTTATTGTTATGGGCAAAGACATTAGTAGTTTCCAAAATCGTGCCTTCAAATCGCAAGCTGTTGTTTTAATTTTTGTTAGATTAAGGCAGAAATGGCAAACAGTAGACATCTAGTAGAATTTAAAGCATTTGTGCAAGCATTAAAGCAAGCTACTACATATATAAGTAGTATAAAGAAAAGTCTAGATAATGCATAATGGTGCATGACTTTTAATGACATATTAATTTATGTTATGAATATTTATTTCAGAAAAGAAGTAATTAAAATAATGAAATATCTTTGGTTTGGAAATTAAGCTATAAACATATGATTTTAGACATGGTAATAAATTCTGTACCAGGGAACTTATGTTTCTTTATCTTCTCATGCTTGATCATTAAACATTAGTCATTGGTGAATTTTTTTACTATAAAGACAATAAAATAAGACACTCTTTCTAAAATACCCCAAATATATTGATACACAGTACACAAATTTGATATTTTACAAACATTAGTTTGATTTATTTATTATAAAAATGTCGATGTTGACAACGACACTGTTTTAGTTTTTGTTGCTGTAACAGTGTAGTAATTTTGTGATTTTTTATCATAAACTCTAATCAAAGTGACATACGTGAAAAGTACATTATGTAGAAGTTTCCCGTCGGTTTTGTAAATTCAGATGAACAAAAAGCCATTGACAAAATAATTAGTCTATATTTTCATTTCCAGATATATTTCAGGCTAAAAACAGCTGATTCCAAAACTGGTAAGGTACTCTTGAATCGTAAAACACTATAAGATACATTCTCCATTGTAGGAAGTAATAGTATGTCTGCTGTTTAACTACTCGCATTATAGCTTGAATAAGCTCTCTATGTGAAAATTACCAGCAGCTTTCGAGTCTAAGTAAGGGTACTTCAGCCCAAGAGCTGAAAGTAAAGTGAGAGTTGACGAGGTAATGAAAGCGTTGCCTTTAATAGGTTTATTCCCAGTAAAAGTTTTATTTCTAAATTACTCGATTTAGAATGATTCTGGAACTTTTCACCCAAGATTTGAACTTTTATCAAGGAAAGTTGATTGCACAAATATGATGCCCTGCCCACGAATCTGATGGCAATAACTCGTTCTACAACTCCAATACCTGTTGCATAACGGTGCAATACACCAAGCAGCTGTTTTTTCTTCTTCTTCTCCCCACTTCTGTGTTCGCTCTCCCTCATATGTTGTGTCACGGATAGAAAGTGATACAATTAGCTTTATTAGCCGTTCCCTTAAACCACTCCCAACTGACGTAATCGAGCAAAAGTATCCGATATTTGTCGCCAGATATCTAAAACTCCCAGAGTAACGTACTCTGATTCAGCGTCTTAAATTACTGATTTATGATGATAGTTTGGATTAAGGTGATGAACTTCGATTATGAAGAATGAATTATTTCTATGCCTAAGCGCATCACAGATTCACTCTGTCAACCCAAGAGAAACTGAAGAGCACATGAGGAAATTCTTACATGTAGTCATAGATAGATAAACAGATGACGTGGAGCTTATGGAGTTTCAACAACCTCCAGCACGCCAGCCTATAAGGCTTATGGTCCTACCCCATTGGGAGAGACGCCTCCATTGTTTCTTAAAAACCTGTTCCTTGAACAAGTGGCAGTATTTTGGTTCAAATGTTGGCGTCCGTTCCCAGGTCTTCCTTGGTTATAGAGAGAGCAAGTCTTTCTTACCAGGATTGGACACTCAAACAGGATATGCAGGCAGATTCCTCATCCTGTTTACACATTCTACAAATAAGTTCATCTTTATAGAGCCTCACTTTTCGTAGATGTTTCCTGAAGTGACCATATTCAGTAATTAACGCAATTACTTTTCTTATTCCTCTTCTGTCCGATTTTAGAAGAAAGATGTGGAAAGATGTGCTAGGACCTAGGACATGTTTACTAGCTTGCCTTTGTCCAGGATAGGTTTGCCACCTTAGTTGGTGTTTATCCCCAATCCATGTTTTAACCGCGGTCTTAGCAGCAAGTGCACTGATTCTAACAGCGGACTCAGGGCCAGAAAAGGGTGTATCAGAACCCCTCTTTGCCAACTGATCTGCTTTCTCATTTCCATAAATGTTCTGATGCCCCGGCACCCACCACAGTTCGAGCCTGTTGCGAGATGCCAGGGCAGACAGAACATTTAGACACTCCCATACCAGTTTTGATTTCACCTGATCGGAGGAAAGTGCTTTTAAAACACTCTGAGAGTCTGAGAGGATGAGAATTCGTTTTTGATAACCCTGCTCAAGTCCTCTATGACTACATACAATATATATATATATATTATATATTATATATATATATAAAATTGAGAAAAATAAATTAACCTTCCGAATGACATCAGCTATATTTTTTGCACTCGTACACCACCGGGTTTAAATCTTACTTGTTACTATTTCCCTTTCTACTTTGTTTTTATTCTTTTAAATTGTTTCAATTATTAATACATTTCTCTTGCTTATTTTACTTCCCCCGCTCTTTTCCCTTGTTGCTTATTTCATCTGTTTCCACGCACTTCGTTACTTTCGAGATTCAATATTTACTATTACCACCTTCGCTTGTGTTCTGCCTTTGAAGAAAAACACAAGCGGCTCGAAATATTATATTTTGGTGCAAATGTTTTATCTATTTCTGCTTCTCTAGTTCATAACAGGACTTAGCTGCATTGTTTCATGAGTTACTTTATTTTTAATTTTTATATATATATATATATATATATATATATATATATGAATACTATTATGTATAATAATAAATGAAATGTTTGTTATTAAATATTATATTTTTATTATTAAATATCAATATTATAAAATTTTATGCATATTTATTATACAGAATAAAAATAACTCTTGGGATAATATTGCTAAAATAACAAGAACTAGAAAAGCAGAAATTAAACTCTTAAATAGTAACACAAATATGACAATATTTGAGCCACTTTTGTTAGCTTCAAAGGTAGTAACCGGGTCCTGATTGATAAGCGATACAATTCCGGTTCTTTATAGACTATAATGTAAATACTGTCCCGCTGCATCATGTCGATCTGTTGTGATCCCTTTCAGAACCTGTTTTATTATTGTAATGGTGGTTCCGCTGAATTTAGCAGTGAAGCAAGGAGAATATTTTTATTTGAAATAATAATTATAGAAAAATACAAATAATAAGTTTACTGTGAAATTTATAATGCTCAAGTATTAATTATATACTATATAGTACATTTTCAATTAATCAATACAGATAACTTACTGTTTGCTTTACTGGATAAAAGTAATTCCATTTGATACGACTAACGTAATTTAAGTGAAATGACATACATCTTAACCTAGAATGTCTTCGAAAACGATAGAGATGAATAAAATATGTATACACGCCAGTTTAAGTATTCGAACCCCTAATATTTACAATGATTAGTCGGCGTGCTTACCGTTGTGCTGGTAAACCTACTGACAGCATTGTAAACGGCAGGGCCGAACCGATCGCTAGTCAGTGTGTATGTACCCACAGGGTACTTACCTAAATTTGCATCATTTGTGAACTAGATCACATTTTCTGAGATTTGGAGTTTCAGGCAAGTAATTTGAGTTAGGAAATCTAAGGTCCACGAAGAAAATAAAGTTATATGTTGATAAAGAATCTGAAATTAGTATTAAAGCAAAATGTGGGAGGGGGTTGCCTTAGCATGTCTTCAAACCTGCTTCGCTATAGACGGAATTTTCTATAGCTTATCAGCTGTAAACTCTCTAAAATATCAGACTAATCAAATGGCAGTACAACACTGAAATAACGGTTAATGATTTATCGTGTTAAGTAGCCAAGTTTAGAGGAATCTATGGCCTTATGAATAAGGCGACAGACTTCCGTTTCGTAGATCATAGGTTCGAATTATGCATAGTAAATATTTTTATGACGAAGTTTACACATGCATAAGATATGAACGTAAAATAGGTAATCATATAGACTCGAGCTCGATAACAATGATCCGCTTTTATTTGAGGTCAGTATCATATTGACTGCGTCAAAGAACAACTCCCGACCTCGGTCCTTTTTGATGTGATATCATTTCAAATAGAAATTTCAATAGTTAATGGCGTAGTGGTCCTTTAGAAACTGAACATCATAACTTTGAAATATGAACAGTCAGATGATAGATTCTTTATCTCAAGATCTCTATAACAACGAAATTATTGCGGTGTAGTTCATTAAAAGCCACTATTATATAAATCCCAATAAGTTAATAAATTTGCTGTTTTCAGCTCTTTGTCTGCACAGCGTCTTCAAGAGGTAACTTTTCCAAATATTTCACCAATCTTCCCTTTGTAGAAGAAAACTGACATGCACCGTTTATTGACAAATAGCAAAGTATGAAGGAATTGATCAGCAGTAATGCAATATTAAAAATAAAATATTAATTATTATATTGTTTCGATTGAAACCTATTTTATGGGAAAAATGAACGCATAGCTTTACAGCTTCAGTCTGCTAGTTGCCTGTGTCAAATGATGTTGGAAATAACGCTTCTGTGTTATTTTTTCGGAATTCGCCGCTTAGTCAAGCATGTATGTAATGTTTCACTCATCAACGGTGTATCACCTCAAGACCTTGTATTCAGCTCAGCCGTCCACATTCTTGTAAAAGGTGATTTAGAATCCACCTTTCAACCTATGTGCTAAAGACTAATTATAACCAAAAAACTTAGTACAAGTATCATCCAAAATAAGTTTATGGTGATAACATGCCATTATAATTGTATTAGAATATACATTTAATATATATTATAGCTTATGAATTAGCTAATGGCCTCACAATGGGCTGACCCGTTAATTTCTGTTAATGAGCTCTAAAACGGAACATCTGAATCCCTAATAAGGAACATAACCGGGTGGTAGTAGATTTGAAATTGGTAGAGAATTACCTTGTCATGAAATCCAACGCAGAAGCCTTCTACATACACTCCCAGATGGAGCAAACATCCTACGAGTCTATTGTCTTCGATCAGCAACAAATTATAGTGCAAAGGGCATATCTGTTCTGACTGATCCTTTCGAATTTTGCTACAAATTCTGCTTGTGCCCTGGTTTATAAATAATGAATTGCTAACAAATCTGCTTGCTTTAAAAATGCCCAGTAAATTGCAGGAAAAGGATTAGCAACTGCATTGAAACTACTTTTGAGTAAACTTTAAAAATCTCCTTGGAACATATTTATTTCTACACATTCATAATAGAAACTCTTACAGTGGAAAGTAGAGCTCTTGGCCCATATGCCACAAATTGATAGCCGAAATAGCTCAATAGGTAAAGATATCCCCATTGTCTTCATCTCAATGGAAAAACGCTAAGATGAAATATGGTTTAGTTCATAGTAAAACAATCTTACCATTCATGAATTTTTCCTGCATTTCTATTGATGTGAATAAATTAACAGAGACAATAAACACTTTAAGATAACAGTTTCTCTTGGAACAGGGAGAAGGGTTCAAGTCAACTGCAGTAATCAGTTGTTAACCTTTATCAAAGAAGGAATTTAACATGTCTAGATCTTCGCAGGAACAAGCAGAAATGACAAAAATTGCAAAAAAGCACAGGTTTTGACTGGAACCTATGAAATCTGTTTTACTAACTAGCAGACTCAGAAACCATGATCTTCAAAAGTAACAGTGATATTGCTATTTCTGAAAACGTTGATTCAATGAATCGTCCTTAAACATTTAATGAATAGCCTCTTGGACAGGACACATAGTATACAAGAGTTCATTAGTTAATCTTAAATTTCCGCTTTGGACGAAGAAGTCTTCATTCATACAGTTCAGCTGATCTCTCCTGGTGGAATGCGCACCTGTATCAAATTAGGAAGCTAGGATTCTTGATACAAGCGACTAGCCAAGCATAGAAGGAAAATAGCAATACAAGAGTAAACTGAAACTTAACTAGTGTATCGCTGTTTCATTATAAACGTGGCCTAATTTTCAGTTCATTGGCGATAAGATTCATTTGCAACGGTACACGCTGAACTGAACATTAAGCAGCACATTCCTCAAGCTATAACAACAGGAATATAATAGTGTTATTAGAATCTTTATTCTAGACATTTGAACATAAAAATAGAACAAGTAATTCTAAAAATATTGACAAATACTTCAGTTTTAAAACAAATGTATTAGGCAAGTGGTTAATGAACTTTTTAGTGTGTTGTATTCGGGGCGGCCACGCGGCGAGGATGAACGGAACCAGGTGGACCCATGTGGATAACCAGGAGCGGTAAGAGGCACATGGGCAGGCAGAGAACACGAAGGGGGCCAAGTTCAGGTGCCAAATGGGGTGGAAGAGAGCGAGCAAGAAGCAGGGAAGGGCGGAAGAAATTGGCGACGGGGCTTGAAGCCCGGAAAACGAAGTACGACTAATGAACAGTAGCGTGAAAGTGAAGAATCAAGCAACCACGACACAAAGTGAAGGAAAATGGTGAACAGTGGTAAGGGCAGGAGTAACAATTATTACTACAAATATAAGACTCCATAGGACTAGTTCACCTAAGAAGTATCCTCAGAGCTTCCCTGCCTTAGTCCTCAAGGAATATTTAGGCTAAATTCTAAGTACCAGTCAAAAGCTGAGAAACTCAAACATATTGTTTCTCTGACAATTAAGTTAACAATTATATTTTATATCTAACGAGCCACAAAGTTGAATTACATACATTTATATATTTAAGTGGCAAGAATTGACAAATACATAAATATCTAATGGGTTCATTTCTATTATTGTATAATAATTATCACTTGAATTTATAATACTACAAAACTAAAATGAAAATAATTCAAAGCCGTTACATACAGAGTGTTCAAATGACACTAACGTTTTTCACCTGCATTTAGGGCCATTTTGTAGTTTTTTAATATATATTATCTCTGATTTGTCAATTGTGTTTGAAGTAATACCTATAAATAAACTATCAATGCCCTTAATTCTTGAAAACAAAAAATTTAAGCACTATTGGATTGCAACTGATTGAAATTCAACACTTCCTTGCCCTTTACCGACGGATTGAGTGAACTTATCGGTACAGACATTTAAGAATAAAAGCATCAAGTAGAGATTCTCAAGGTTGAGACCTTGACTGATTATGGAGAGTTATTGCAGATTATGGGAAAAGCTGTTAACTATAAAATACCGAGACAAAAAATGGCATACTTGCTTTTGAGATGTTTACTCTTCTTTTAAAATGTTAATGATTTAAATACGTTAGAAACATGCAAAAACATCGTTTGAAAAGCAACATATAAAATACGTTTAAACACTTTATTTTTAGAAAATTATACTTTTATTTCTAAGCGAGCCCTTCATTAAGAACTATCCACTAAATTTAGTGAGGATCCACATTTTTATTCCGCCCAAAAAGTAAGGTTTGTCAAACGCTGCAAAATTGTTATTAAAGGCATCGATGGCATCTTCATTTCAGGAAAATGGAGCAATTACATGTATGATTATCTGACATTTACAATAATTTTTACAGTAAAACCTCTGCCTTCTATGTGTGAGAAGTTATAACTATGCATTTCGAATTCCTTCCCGATGGCGAGGGGGGGGGGGGGAACGCCCCTGGTTAAGATTATCATGAAGGACACGTCTTACAAGCTAATTTGTATTATATATTTAGTATCAAACATTTTGTTATTGTTTGACATTTTTATCAATTCCTTTTACAGATCAAATATATTCCTTCTAAATTTTTCTGAAAGTTTAGTTCGAAAATAATTAAAAAAATAAATTTGGAGAGGAGGGTTTAAGCATCAATATAATTTTATAAAATAATTAGATTTTAAAAAGTACTTCATGACTGTCTGGACAGTCTTTGGGACTATCTGAAATCCTTGAAATTGACACGTTATATTGGATCAGAACATATAATATATAGCTTTTTAATCCATATATATATATATATATATATTTAATAATAATGCAAAAAATATGTTAAGGTACATTTATATTACTAGATTATATTATATTTTAGAGCATGCTATTTTTTCACAAATTACGAAAAATGTATTAATAACGAGAATAAAAGTAATATTAAGTTGTTAGTAATGTTAACATGGATTTATTTTCAATAAATATTCTTTATTAAAGCATATTGCCATTACTTTCATATCATAAACTTAAATAGAACAAATAACACAAATATTAAATATTGAATTTGAAATTTTAAAACTTCTTTGTATCAAACATCCAATATTTTGATTATGTCATTAAATTCCACTCAGTTTATTAATATATACTATCAACACAAGAGATATCTCTGCTGTACAACACGTACAATGAGCTTTGAGTCAAGTGTGCAGAGATGAACATTCCATGGTCAAACAAGGATCTATGTAACTCCTAGTAGGTCACGTTATACTGCAAAGCTAAACAACATTTAAATATTCACTAATGCTATTCAGATGTTTTGTTTTCACTTAGAAAACATGTGGATCAGTCTGAATGACTGATCACATGAAAGACGTTCATATATGTGACATACACATTCAACACTTTAAAAACAGAACTCTGCTGGCAGCTGGAATCTCCAAAAAATGCTTATATCTTTTTTTCAAGATAGCGCTTACTTCATCAATGTCAGTGTGAGATAATTCCAGAAGACTTGACTTTATTGCTCATTCATGTTGGTCCTGGTGCTGTAGTGGTAGCCATATTTGCCTCCTAAACCCAAGATCACGGGTTCGATCCCGGCCAGAACCGATGGATTTTTTCGGGCGTAAAAATCTTATGGCTTCCTTCGGAAGGGAAGTAAAGTCGTGGGTCCCGTGTCGTACATTTACGGCACGAAAAAGAACCTCAAGCCTGAAAGAAGAGGCCTCTGAGCAAACTTGGTCGGCCTTTTCACACCCTGAATCGAATGGGAAGCCCAAGACTTGAGATGTTAAAGAGCGTGCGTAAATAAACAAAAATATATTGCTCATAGCGTGAACAAATTCTTCAGCATTTAGTACAGTAAATCCAGATTTCACAATAATCCACGCCAGTCTATTTACTTGTCCTCTAATTGCATCTACCGCCTCTTTTCCGAAGATATTCCATTCAATTTTAGTTCCAAATATTTTAGAAGCAATATTACATTGCTTAAGGTACACCTTTGCTTAAATTTTCTTGCACCTCTATCAGAAAATATTTTCAAGCTGTTCATACTGTGAGCAACTTGATGTCTAAGTGCTTGGAATCACGGCCTCGTGTAGAAAATTACCTAATTTTGGATAAGAAGGAAAAAAAAACGTTCTAACCCTTTTTATTGTTGTTATGCTAACGTAGAATCTGAAAGAATGTTTATTTCGTCAATGTTTTTGTGTTTATAAAACTTTATGTTACGCGCGACTGACAAAATACGTGAGAAAAATTTTGTGATATTAATTGATGATTGTCCACAGCTAAAATAAAGAGTAAAGTTTAAATAAACAAGCGTGTCAAATAAGTTATATATATTTGTTACATGGAACAATCCTTTTAATAAGTACTATGAATTAATCTGTAACATGATATAACTAACAGCGCAGTGACTTTCATTATGAAGTTGTTAAAACTTATGAATAATCAAGTCAGTAGAAAATTGTATCCATAAAATACTTTTTGCCACGATTTCCTTTATAATTTATTTTACGTTTTAATGAATGCATTTGTTACATTGCAAAATTGACAACTTTTGGACATTTTTAATGCAGCGCCGGACGTTAGAGTGTCTCCATATCTTTCACCCTGCACATCATAATCAGTCATCTTGTGGTTCAATAAATTGGTCACTTTCAGCTTTAGCAGGCCGAGGATTCAAATCTTGCTTTGTCAAGTACCTGCATTTTATCTAAAACTTTCTTCCACTGAAATAACAAATGTTAGACAACTCTAGACACCATGGGTATTGATCTCATTCGCCTCATTATTAACGGTTTCATCTACTGTCTCTAATAGCGTGACAATTTTAATAGAAAGCAAACTAATTTCAAAATGAAAGTTTATACCAGTTATTACTAAAAATATCTGTACTCTTTATACACAGCAGGCTCACTTGGGTTAGAAATCTGGCTGAATTTTTTTCTCCCTCCTTTCTTTGGGGAAACTCAGGCCACAAAGCCTCCTGCATTCATTTGGCCAAGTTATTATCTATCATCCTTCATCTAATAATTAGTCTTAAGGTCGCAGCGTTATAATGATGATGATGATGATATATTTTCTCAACATTTTTAAAATTTAAATAAATAATTCTGAACTCTATCAAGATTAAATTTTGAGTTGGCTTCCATTATTAAAAAGTAACTTTCTACCAGCGCGGCAATTTTTAATAAGCATCATGCTTCGTGTTGGGTCACGGAGAAATCAAAGCAACAGCATTAGTAACACAACTGAAATATTTCGAATACGCAAGAAAATGTGTCAATGTAAGGCAAAGAAAATAATATTTGTGCATATGAAAGGAAAGAAACTCGTATCATTTCGCTTCTAATTATCTGATCTCTTTATAGCTCCCCTATAACCCTAATGATCATTCCTTGCTATAAATTTTTCCTATACTAGCTCAAATACTTATACCAAAGTCTCTGTTAAACAGATGCGTCCAACAATGTCAACTACCACGGAGGATGCCGTGGAGTTTGATTCTCGAAGAGTCTCCTTAGAATTGCCAGGGGAACTGTTCGGTGCATCCTTTGGCCTTATCACGGATATATCCAAAATTGTCGGCGATGTCATCCTGGTAAGTAAATTAATGAAAGGATACGATAAATTCGGTTGGTTTTAAAAGCATCTGTGTCTATTAATACCAGTTATGGATTTCAAGCTTGTTAAATATCACATAAACAATAGGAGAATTCAATCTGATGATTTCTTAAAGCGCCTTGGGGATTAATGTGATATACAGAATAGAGAAACGCCATTACCTCGTAAGAGCAAGATAAAAAGTATATAATGTATATAATAATACTTGTATATAATGCCTCGTCATATTGTTACTGATTTAAAGCCTTATCTCACCGCTACGGGTGGCCGAGTTCCTTAAGGTGAGGACTCGTGAGTGGGAGATCTGTGGTTCGAATCCCGCCAGGACCGTCCACTCTGACTCAGGTTTTTTTCCAGGTTTTCCTCAGTCCTCATAAATGGCAAATGCCGGGGAGGTACCCGAAACATAGGCCTGGAATGTTTCCTTTCTTAAAAAAAATATTTTCCCAATATATCGTTTCATTTCATGTATCTTCAGTGTCCGGCGCATGTGGTGCCTCAGTAGTAAAAACAGGCATTAAACAATATTAAAAACAACTTTATCTGTTTAACTTTTCCTATAAGTTTGGCGTTAAAAATTAAAAATATATGAATATGAATATTAATGTGACGTCGTTTAATTAACATGGTTTTTATTTCAAAATTTTCCAGTCTAAATAAAATTTGATAAAAGTACCTATTGATTACTTTTTAGGTTTCAGTTCCCTATCTCCACTTTTACATGTCTACCCTGGAATATTAAACTTTTTAAAGAAGATTCAATATCACATCTTTTGTTTTATATCAATCAATTCTTCACTTGTGCGCTGAAAATGTTGACACATGATTGTATTGTCGGTGTACATTTAAATAATCACTTGCCTATGCCTTTCCCTTCCGGTACAATTTTAACTATTATCAATAGTTTTATAAATAATTACAATAATTTTCTGAAAAAGACAAAGTTAAAATTTATCTTAGCAAGCGGTGATTGGTGGGGAATTTATCACTATTGGAAGATTCCTAAAGAAAAGGGATGGTAACCTGAAGGACTGAATGGTATACACTCATCATGCCCCTTTTCTTGGCCTTAGAAACTCAGAGTGCACATCTCCCTCTACTGATAGTTGCTGATGAACTTCAAGTAAATCTGCATCAGAATTAGGCTGGTCTTATACTTTAGGGAAAATATGCTTCTCTTTTCGTATCTAAGCCATGAATTTATATCCATGTGACAATATGCCCATAAACCGATTATCTTTCTTTTTGTAATAGTATCCTGCAATTTCGTCGTGCACAGAAAGTTTTTAAGCATCATTTTTACAATTTTAGAAGTTCCCGCCCCCTCTTAGAATCCTGCACACTAGATATCAAATGAATTGGTGAAAAAATATGCCATTGCTTTTTGATCTTTTCTTCTATCAAGCTAAATTTTCCATAATTTGGGAAAGTATGAGGACCCAGACATTAAATATTTAAATGCAGCGGATTTCTCATTTTCACATACACTTCCTTAATAAACATTTTTATCCTATGCCCGTCTCCGACCTCTCGGTCATTAAGTCGACGAACTGCCCAGTACAAAGAAGAGCGATAAAAAATAATACCAAAGGCATTGTCAATAACATACAAAGAACAGTTGAGAACAGCAGGGCAAATGCTGGGGCTTCAGTCATGGGTGCGCCATGGTCGCAAAGAGGGCATGCATCTGTTTCAGTCAGTCAAATTCTGTAAGTAGTCATGACCCGTAGCAAGTCTAAGACAGTCTGATCTAGGTAGAGAACTAGGAATTCTTTCCGACTTGTTCAAAAGGGAACTCTCTTTTCGGAAGCTTTCTCTTTATACAGGCTGAAGCGGTTAGATTTAATAGAGGAGGATATATGACGCTTTATATGCCAGGGGCAAGGAGGGTCTGGTTGTTTCATTTGGGATCCCCTTTTCGCCAACTCATCTGCCCACTCGTCTCCATAAATCCCGCAATGGCTAGGCATCCACTGCAGTGCATTGCGATTCTTGACGTTCAGCAGTTTATTAATTTTTTCCATGCAGTTCTTGGAGATATCACATTCATTGTGATTATAATTCGTTAAGGTCATAATTGCCGCCCGGGAATCTATAAAAAAGACACTATTTTTCTTATCATACTGCTCTATTTTGTCTAAGGCTTAAAAATAGCGGCTAATTCGTCATCAAAATTGTCAAAGTATTTCCCAGCAACATACGACAATGTAAAGTCCATGGAGTAAACTCCAGCTCCACGTTTTAATGGCTCTTTCAGCTGAACCATTAGTTTAGACAAGCGGTCAAGAATCAACCGGGAAACGTTCATGAATAGTAGCCAAGGCCGTACATTTCAATTAAAAGTCAAGAAAAAATTTCTTGCTAACGTCAGAGACAAGGTCTAAATAACCTTCGGCAAGTTTAAATTTTTCCAATGTACGACAGGGGTTTGGAAAGAGAAAGCGAGTTGAAGGAAAATGAAGGGTATCATGAAGTTCTTTTATACATGAAAGGTAGGTTCTTTGTGTTTTTAACCTCTTCTCAGTAGGCCAGTAGTGACACAGAAAATTATCCCCTCTTTTCAAGATTATTTCAGCAAGACTAAAAGCCATTTTCCATCTGCGATCATACAGACCGCAGATGGACCGCAGAAGGGCTCCAAACCAGATTTAAGCTCCATAGCGGCTATTGGCGTAGATTTGTACCACCAGTAATAATTCTCAGAATAAGATTATGGAAAACATACAATATTTTCAAATTTGTTTCAGAAACGGCTATAAGTACCTTACAACCATACTCCTTACTGGTCTTGTACAGGTCTTATAGGCGGTGCAAAGGACATCATTTGTAGGATCTCAGGTTGTACTAGCCACTCGTTTTAGAAATTTAGCCCTGCATTCTCCAGGGTGAACAGCTCTTTTAATTTGGCCAGTCCAGTTTAGATTTGAATCCAAGTCCAAATAGGTAGTGCTCTCATTTCTTTTTAATAATTGATCCTTGAATTTAAGACATATGCCATAGTAGTTAGTGCTAAGCGAAAAAAGTTGAAATGTGGTCTTCTCTGGGTTCACTGTAAGTTGACCACATTTCCAAAAACAACAATTCTGATTGGAGCGTTTTCTCCGTGCATTCAAAACCTCTACATGGGTCCAAATTACCAGATCATCTGCAAAACGCAAAGTCTGAACACCAGGCTCATGGCTCTAAAGAGCATTCACAAATCGTTAGTTATGGGGTTAAAAAGCAATCGACTCAAGACCGAACCCTGAGACCTTGCTATTTGCCTATAACCAGAAATCTTATCATATTTAATACGTATATAGCATTGATCCAGGTATGATTTAATCTATTTATAGATACTACCATTTATGCCTTTTGCTATAAGTTTTATTACAATCTTTTTCCTCCAAACTGTGTTAAAAGCTGTCTTAAAAAACTGCAATAGTGCTCTGCTTTCGCTGAAAACCATCTTTTATTTCCTGTGAAAGAATAAACATCAATTCAGAGGTATTCCTATGCTTTCTAAACCCAGCCTGAGACTCAGATAGAGCTTTCCTTAATAAACGTACATAATACACAAAATACTGCCAAAGGAATAAAAAATTACTCTACACTGCTCCTATATTATTATGGAGAAAACTTTCAGTTGACAAGAACAGTTTTTGTAGGAAAACATTTTTCTTTCACTTTTTTTCCTTTCCTGGTAGTGTGAGCTTTCCCACTGTTTTGCTGACGTTTTCTCATATTAATTTTCCAACTTTCACATTCTTAGCTTTCCTCTTTCCTAGCTGCTTTATTAGAGAATCGCTCTTCTATACTTTTTCTCATTAAGCCATAAACCAGTAGATTCATTACGATCAATAGATCTATTAATAATGAAGATACGAGTAAGTCGTGTAAACTTATTTCAGTTTAAGTGTAATAGTTTTACGTTTTATGTTGTCTTCATATGAGTAAATTTTGTGTACTCTTTTATTAAAAATCATGTTACAATCTTCACATATAAGAAAACCAATTATCACTTGTGTAGTTATTATTTAAAATAAATAAAGCGAAAGAGTTATAAAGCAATCAATATATAACTAATAATTTGCATTTTTACCTTCTTTTTCAGTATCTGCCTGCTTTTTTCAATTGCACCATTTCACTATTAATTTTGTTTGATTAAAACAGTTATTCAGTTCATCACAGAAATGAAAATAATAATAATTACTTAATAACAATCCACAAAGTAAACAACATAGGTTGCTGAATGACATAAAATAGATTCTTTCAGCATTTTGATAAAGTGTCGCCATCTGTAGCCAAACCATTAATTAATGCATTAATTTTATTATTCATATACAAAGATCTTACATCGTTGTTCTTAAATTAGCACATTTTTAATTTTGTACTTGCGCTCTGAATGCCGTGCTACTTCAATGTGTGTATATACTTGTTCCAGAATACTGCGGAGAGGGCCCAGCGGTTTGTGGAAGCGGCGAAACCTGCCATCGGGAGGGCATTTGGCATCAGGCCCTCTAGGAGACGGCCCCCTAACAGTTCCAGATTTTCGAGTTCTTCCAGTTCTAGCTCCAGCAGTTCTAGTTCCAGCAGTAACAGCATACGCGACACGAGGAGCTATATTAACTCTGACACCATTGACGCTAATCTCGTGGACACTGGGAGTTAGTAACCCCGCGAGTAGTTTGATTGGCAGCACAGGATAAGAATGCGTGGTAGAGAGTAGGAAGAATGAAGGACCAGATAATTACTAGAGCTAGAAGTCACCATGACAATAGTAGAATTTTAGCATTTATTAAAATTTAAACATTTAGGAATCTTCTGAAAAAGAGAAAAGGAAAAGCCAGTATTATACAGCTGTCTTTTTGACACTATCGATGTCTTTAAATGGAATGAATTGCTACAGGCGCCCTGTCATTTGCTTACTAATTATTGTTACTGGTATCTGCGTCTCAATGCAGCTCTTTTTAAAACAGCATGTTACTCATATTGCCTGTTTTTCCGTTATTGCTATTTTTCCCCGCGATTAATGCACTTGCTACTTCAAAAATCCTTAGACTATTTTCTATTTTGAGGTGGCAAAGATATTTTAAATATATATGCCGTCAAAATTTCTAGTTTTTTTTTTTTCCTTCAAAAGTTTGTATCTGGGACAATATTTTATTGTCACTTTCACTTTTGAAAATATAAACTGTTAAAAAAATCATATTTATAGGGAGAGGGAATGTTCGAGCATCTTCGGCTAACTCCGTCTCTTTTTTAAGGAGAACGTCAATAATTTAGAGAGAAACATAAAGCTGACAGCGACAGCTTGGAGCAGCTCCTACTGTCAGTATTAAGTTGTTAGGTAAGCAGCTTTCAGATATCGCGGCTAGATGGCTCTACAGCACTCTCTTCCTAATTCCTTGCGGTTGCATCTGTCTCTCAGAAGAAACAGAGAATTATCAAATGCTTTTCATTATACTTTTGCGTTATTTTAATTGGGTACATAACTGTCTTGATTGTTACATTGTTTATTATTCCTATATAACTGTAATCGTTAAGCATTTCTTGGATACTCAGAAAAGTTTCAAAGAACAAACACTAGATGTGAGGCATGAATAAATAAAAATAAGCTATTTTCTCACTAAGCTACTTTCTCTACATATGCAAGTACATATACGGGGAAAAGTAGGTACAGCATTATCTTGGAACAAAATCGGATATTTCGGAGCGCTGCAGTAAAGCCATTTTAGGGCTTCTAATATGTACAAAATGCAAAATATTGAGTACCACATTACAGTGCACATACGTTTTAAGCCATGAAGCGTTGCATCTAAGTTTAACTTGATGAAAAAACAAAATAATTTGAGGTTATTGTAACACAAATATCTAGTATTATAATTTGAAATAAATTTGCTCTATAAATATTTGATAAGCCACAATACTGCGTGTCGTGTCCAATGCAAGGCCATCAGTAATAGGAAATATAGGCGATATAGGAAACGCATGTAAAAGAAATAAAAACTATGTTGATAAATAGATAAAGGCCAAAGTAAATTGCACTTAACCGTTACGTTGCTTGTGAAATACGAGATTTGGTTTATAACAAGTGAAAGCGTAATCAACTAGATGAGGAGTTTTTCAATAAAGTCTTTCTTTTCGTTTTAAAATAATAAACAACTGGTTAGAATTGAGCAGAACAACCGCCTCAAGAAAAATACTAAATGAGTAGTAGTAATGAATGCATCTGTTTCTTTAATGGCTGGCAGATACATCAATTAAATTCTTAACCAGCGCAAGGGTCTAGTCAGACCGTCGTGATCCTATTTAGACATACGAAATGTTAGAAAAAACTAAACACAAAGAAGTACACAATATTACACATGTACAAACCCTATGAAATAACCCTTTTCCTGTCATGTCGAAAAAAATTGATGTCATTAATAAGATTTTAAATTTTAAATTTATAATTATAGTGCACTAAATAAGAGAAATACACAATTCAATACATAGATACATACATACATACATACATACATACATACATACATACATACATACATACATACATACATACATAATACATAAACAACAACAAAAACCAACATAAATACATTATGTAAAATATATATGAGCATTATATTCTATGTTCTCTCTAGCCAGATTTCTCTTGCCCACCTTATCTCCCTAATAAACTTACATAGACTCTGCCAAATATTTTTATTTGATACAAATTTACACATGCCGTCCTACTTCTTGATTTAACAATATTTTTCTGAGAGAATCTGCAGCTCCCTTCTGCAAGCATATATACTGCTGGGAGAGATGGCTAGCGACATATGCGGTGAGAGGGCTTGTCTGTCAAGTAAACATTACGCACTGCATGTATATATTCAAGAGTCGGTCCATCTCTTTGCGTTTACAAAAGAATATTAATAGTGAACAGTTGGACGTTATAAACACATCCTTTCGCCTGTTTCATCCTTCATTTTCTGTGTTTTCCATCTCGCGAGGCGTAGCAAGGTCATTGCCTGTCTGTCATCTCCTGTCATTTCATTTATATATACTTCCCTCCCACATTCCCTTTTTAATTGTGATTGTAAATCCAGCAACACTCGCTTCCTTAAATGAGTAAACATTGTACCTCTTGTGCTTATGCAATACTGCATGACAGTAATATTAGAAAAGTTGCGTCAAGAAACAGTTGCAGGCTGAGCGTAAAAGCAGATAACGGTGCTCAATGTGGAAATTTAAACATGTGAATAATTACAAGTTTTAATTAGCATAAAAATTATAATTATGTAATTTTATCAAATTGTCTTCCGTTACTATAACAGTTTAGTTTTTTATTATGTACTTATTAGTTTGTTTCTTTTAAGTATACAACAATTCTTATCAGCAGTATAGGACTTTCTTGAAAGTAATTTAACTTTGATAACCCGAGAGAAAAAAAGCATTGGTGTGAAGTGTCCTCGTCGGTCTGCCCATCTATTGAGTAATTCTTTGTAAATACTTTTCAATTTTATATGGTTGGTTTTTAGCGCTAGTTGTGTCCGTTAACAGCCAGAAAGTCACTGCATAGACCGGAGAACTGCTCGAAAGGATATTTCGCTCACCATCCGCAATGTAAAATGCGATGTCCTCATAATCAGCTAAGAAACTGTTGCATCAGGCGACGTAAAGGTCAATGAAAATGTTTAATTCGATAAATTTCTGTGGGTGTAAATTTTTCAAGTCCCTCTGACACAGTAAAATGCCTTCATTATAATCATATTTATCACATAGTCTATAAACATGTAGTATATAAGTAATTATTGATGTTGTACCATAAATTTTGTAACTGTTTCTTACGTACCTTTAAACATTACATTATTTTCATGGTAATATAGTTTCGTTTATCGCGGATTAAATTAGCAACCATAATTAAACGAAAGAATATAATTAAGTCATACTAGATAATAAAATGTCCTAAGGAAGACATTAACCTAATGAGATAGTGTAATAGCTGGATGATTAGTTATGTTCAGGGGCGAATAAAATATATCGTATAGTACAGAAACTATGGTTTTTGACTGTACCTGCATGTGCATTTGTTGTGTGATTCATTTTTATACCAATATATTCTTAATACGTTAATAATTCCTTTGTACTGAGTACTACTTAAAGCGAAAGAACAGAAAAATAAAAATTAAAAACCATATATAATGTTTTATCTAAATAAAAGCACACTTTTTTGGCTATCAGGCTTCCATATTAGAACATGTAATGTAAGCCTTTAACTGGCCACGCGTAGTAAGTGGTATTTTCGTGTAAACACACACACACACGAATAAAAAAATGTTATAAGCATTTAGTGTGGCATTAAGAATATACAAAAATCATTAACGAGCCTACAATTTATTATATAGTAGAATTAGAAGCTGACATGCTTATTTTCACATAATTATTGTATAATTTTAATTTTGACAATGCTAAGTTCTTACATAGAATGGTTTATATAGCAATATGAATGTTCTATAAACACGTGATTTGTGCTGCCAATCAAGTAGGACTTTTAGGGCTGTGTAACATGGGTTAGTTCTATAAAATTGCATGTGCCAATTTTACGAAATATATCCTAAGTAAAAGTTTAATAGATTATTGTTAAGGTTATCTCGTTAGCAGTTTTCAAGGATGAGCATGTTATTCCATAAGAGCGTTGCGAATGTTACTGAATGACAAGTTATAATGCTTTTAAATCAAAACGTTACGAAATGACTCTTATGATCTACCACTCAGATTGCCTTATTTACATTCTTTTGTACATCCTAGGGGTTGAATGAATGTAACTTCTGGTAAAAGAAAACTATGACCTCCGTTTATACAATTCCCTTTAAAATGAAATATTTTTAAATTAAAAATTGCAAAAGCGTTACGATTTCATTTAAAAATATTTGTTTTCTGAAAACTAAGCGACAACATTTGGAAGGTCAATAATATTTCAGCGTTCCATTGTTTAATAAGATAAACAACAATTCTCTCTTTAAATTATATAAAAATCAATAACTTCTGCGTAGATGTTTTACAACGACGATGAATGCATTTGTTTAAATAATTTTTCTCGATGTCAAAATTAATCATTAGCTTGCATTTGCGTTAAATATAATAAGCTTGAAATTTACGTATTTACTCTAAAACAAAACAGCAACGTTTCATAAAAATACATTCGTGCACGTTTATTGTGTTTTAACGAATAAAAAAGAATTTCAAGTAATACGTTAAGTAAATACAATTTTTTTTAGCAAAAACAAACTATATTTAGCATTTTATGGTACCTATGGGTTTTTGAGAATGCGCAGAAGTAGCATCAATCATTAATGAAATGCTGATGTAGATAGTTGTGAATTTATTTCCTGTTAATCGATGTTTACCCTTAGATGAATTTACAATTAGATAATGCCCTATGCTCCCATCTGAGTGTTAAAATGCAAAGTTCAGATTTTAATGACACCTTGTAAACTTTTGTTTTTAAATAAAATATTTTCACAGAAAATATACTTTCAAATGAACATTATGTTGGATATCGATTGGAACTCTAGATAGTGATACGTCTTTCCTCTTATCAATGAAATGATTACGTGAAACAATTTAACCCGCAAAGCGGCTATTTATCAATCATTTTCTGTTATAATGAAATAAAGTTGCATTATCAATATGCCGTTAATTTCTATTTTGAATCATTTGATACATTTTTGTAAACTTTGTAATATAATCTTAGTGTCGAATAAAACTGATTTTACAACTTTTGTACTACAATGATTTTGTGTTTGTAAAGTATGTTTATTTAATGTCAAGATTATGTTTTTATCTTATTATTGCTGCATTTCATCATTCATTTGAACATTACTTGTATATGTTTTTTATTTAAGAAGATATTGTTGAATTTTAATTTAAATTATGAGATATCTGAAATTGGTAATAAGTGAAAACGCGACTGAATAGACGAAATATCTGCACGTCCCTGACTTCAGCTCCTTAAAGTAAAATCACCAATGCTTTCTGTGGCTATGTTTATGGACTACAGAGTGTAATTCGCAACAATCCTACTGGAATTCCTGACCACAGTACAAGGATTTTACATTTCCCTCTAGTAAAAATGGCAAAGCTTTCAGTGGTTATGTTTAAGGACTACAGAGTGTAATTCAAAACCATTCTACTGGAATTCCTGACCACAGTACAAGGACTTTTACATTTCCTTCTAAACTGAAACAGAATGAGAGCATTTACATTAACGGTAACTTTCGTCCTTATACAAGGTACCAAGGCATTTTGTTACTTAAACATTAAACTCTTTTTTCATATTGTTTAATTATAGCATTAACTATATTTGTAGAACGTATAAGGGCAAGATCTATTACTGATGCAGAATGAGCTCTGTTTATCATTTACTTGAATGTTGATTTGTTTTATTACAGGAAGCTCTTTAATATCTCAGGTCATTAGCGTCCCATTCAATTCAGAAGTAAAACGCCGAATAAATTTCGCTCAGATACCTCTTCTTTCACTTGAAGTTCTTTTAATGCCGTAAATGTGCGAGCACAGACCCCGCGGCTTTACTTCCCTTCCTAAGGAAGCCATACTTGGATTTTTACACCGAAAAAACTCATCGATCCTGGTCGGGATTGAACCTGAATCTTGGATCCTGAAGGATTGTTAGGAATCTTTTAATGTCTTACCTATTCTTTTAATTTTTTTTTTGGATAGTGTTTAACGCCCGTTTTTACTACTGAGGCACCACAGGCGGTGAACACTGATGATACATGAAATGAAATGATAAATTGGGAAAGGAGTATTTTTTTAATGGAAAGAAGCTTTCCAAGCCTATATTTAGGTACCTCTTCAGCATTTGCCATTTATGAGAAAAATCTAGAGAAAACCTCAGTCAGGAAGGACGGTCCTGGCGGGAATCGAACCCCAGACCTTCCGCTCACGAGTCCGCACCTTAACGATCTCGGCCACCCGTGGCGGTCACTAAAGTTGACCAAATTTTGAGATGACTCACAATTCCTGGGGCTCCATATTATTTCTACATAGATCTCTCTGACTCTGTCTAGTCTGTCGGTCCTGGTGGTGTAGTGGTTACCATACTTGCATCCTACACCCAAGATCGCGGGTTCGAACCCGGCCAGGACCAATGGATTTTTTCGGGCGTAAAAATCCTAAGTATGGCTTCCTTCGGAAGGGAAGTAAAGCGATGGGTCCCGTGTCGTAAATTTACGGCACGAAAAAGAACCTCAAGCCTGAAAGAGAGGCCTCTGAGCAAAATATGTCGGCCGTTTCACGCCCTGAGTTGAATGGGACGCTGATGACCTCAGCTGTTAAAGAGCGTCCATAAATAAAAATCAATCTGTCTAGTCTTAATACGCGACCTCTAACACTGTCTTCTAAGGAAATTCCCAATACAAATAATTTATTGCATTTTTTCGTGTTTGTAAACGAAAGCCATGTTTGGCATCTGTAATATAATGCTGCGATCACACATATTTTTTATAAGAAAATTGTATTTTAGACTCCAGAATTTCTCCAGCTACCAAAATATTCTTTCGACTCATTTCCCTGAAGACTTGGAAAAATAAATAATTTGGTCCAATAATGTATAGTCCTTCACATATTCTAATAGTTCTCATTTAATGTTTATTTGTTATTCTCTTCCATTGGACATCATTTGGGTTTCCCTGGGGTTTAATGCAAGTCGTACTTTATTGCTGATCTTACTAATATCTAGGAGCATGCACTTTAATTGTTCTCCTGATTTCAGGAATAAGACTATATTGTCAGAAAATCTTTGTTTAGTAATCCTTCTTCCTTTGATGTTTCCCCAATCAGGATCTGGTTTCCCAGGAGACTAACTTAAATATACTATAAGCAATTTTGCATGGCTAATATTGTAGCTCTTTACCAGAAATCTGCCCCATTTATTCTGTTTTTTTTATTTGAAAGTTTACCCCAACCTGCGTTTTACCCCGTGGATTTATCGCAGAATATTTACATTTATTTACAATGTATAATACACTGATTAACTTTAAAAATTACAGTTGCAAAGTTAGTATTTGCAGTGTATTTTACTATTATGATAAACTGACTACTTTAAGAATTACAGTTGCTGAGACAGTGAGTCATACATTTTATAGAGGTTGGCAAAATTCTTCAGATATCAAGTTCTGTTATGTTTATGAAATGTGCATCTGGTGAGAGGAACTGCTGTTTTCTTCATATACCTATTTTATGTAGATACTGAAGGAATTCACCATGGTTGGAAACCGCTACGGGTGGCCGAGGTCGTTAAGGCATGGACTCGTGAGCGGGAGGTCTGCGGTTCGAATCCCGCCAGGACCGTCCTCCCTGACTGGGGTTTTTTCCAGGTTTTCCTCAGTCTTCATAACTGGCAAATGCCGGGGAGGTACCTAAACTTAGGCCTGAAACGCTTCCTTCCTTAAAAAATAATCCTTTCCCAATATATCATTTCATTTCATGTATCATCAGTGTCCACCGCCTGTGGTGCCTCAGTAGTAAAAACGGGCGTTAAACACTACTCAAAAAAAAAAAAAAAACCATGGTTGGTTAGTTAGGATACTTTTGCAGCCTGGAGAGAACGTTAAGGAAGAAGATTTTTGTATGGAATGCTTTAGGAGAGGGTACATATACTTGATTCCAGAGGTTTCTATAGTAGTCTCAGATCTTTCGTTTATAATGTGACAACAGGAGTCTCTCATATTCTATGCAGTTTTGTTTCCTGGAGTCGATTTATGCTAAGAAATCCACCCATTCGTTTCCATTACTGTCCAATTTATGCTCGAATGCAGTGAAATGTATAATAGTTGTACGTCAGAAAAATTGAAGAGACTACCTATTTGGATGGTTGTAAGGTTGCTGCATTCCTTTAATGAAATTACTTTGAGAGCATCCTGTGAGGCAATATTGATTGTGTACTTATAATTTGTTATTGCATTGAGTTTTAACCAATTTATTGCCATCTGTATGCTTGAAAGACTTTAGATTGGGAGTTTACTGTTTGTGATTTGGTAACTTTTTAAGATTCCAGGGAAGACAGCCATGGCTGCCCAGCATTGTCGTCTATTTTAAATCCACCTGTGTGTATCGTGTGGTCCCTTGACCATCGGATCCTGAAATTTTCATACTTAGGATGAAACTTTTGAGTTGTATTTTCTCTCTGGTTTCTCTGCTTTTTGGACTTCTGGCGAAAGTTGTCAGGCCTCGATGTCGCAGTTCCATTTCAAGTGGGAGGATGTTTGCGATGTTAGTCAAAGTTTTGTTGGCTCTCTACATCCTGGTTCTCTAGTGCTTGAAGGGCACACAGAGTCAAGAACCTTTGTTAGTCTATGAATGCTATATAAAACTTTGGCTTAATTCCTCCATTTTTTTTATTATTTGGTTTATTGTGTGAAAATTATGTAGTACTATAATCCAAACGGAATCCTGTCTAATCAGATAGTTTATTTTAATCTAAAATCTCGAAAGGACTATTGAAATAACATTTTAGGAATTTGAAACCAAAATTATTGTTGTATAGTTAATTATATCATCTTTTTAGAGTACATAAGTATATTGAAGGAGAAAAATAATATTCCAGTAACGAAATGTAGCAAGTAAATTTTATTTACATAAAAACAAAACTAAATAATTTGACTCGTGGGTAAGGGCAGAAATTTGTATTCAAAGATCTCGAGTTCAATCTAGGGAGATTTTTCGTGGTTTTCCTTAGTCGCAAATTTAAATTCTGTATTGGACATTGCATTACCATAAACCTCATAGGAAAGTAAATAGTGTATTTAGGAATATGACTTAACTAATTTTATCTTTACGACAATAATCGAACCGAATAGTACTTCAATTCATGTGGCCATGTCGGGACAATATCAATGCAGTCAAGTAAGAATTAACGCTGTCATTAAATAACCAATTTTTTTTTAAAAAAAAAGTGTGGAGCCACATATTTTACAACTGAATTTGCCTTCATCTAGAGGACCAGAGTCAATATTTCAGACCTCACTGTACGTAAAAATTGGCAATAAAAACATATCGGATAATTATAATAAATCCGAATCATCGCTTGGACATCTCAGGTTATCTCATATGTATAGGTCGGTGTATCCCTAAAAAGTTCGTTTTTCTGTAAAAATATTTTTGGCTGCAGTTATTGAAAATCTACATTTCTTTTGCATAAGTTTCCCATTTTTTAAGGATCTGTATAAGCTATAACTCTGAAACTTTAATCACTCATTTATGATAGTATTTTGATGATGTGGATGTATTATGGTAGAGCTAGGACAAAATATGACAATGTAAAAATATAAAATGTTGGGAAAAAATCTAAAAAACCAAACAATTGAAAATAATTTATAATTTGCTTCAGAGTCATTGTATGCTGATAAAAAATGAGCGAATTTCAATTGTGTGCACCTGTATGCTGTAAAAGTCTCATTTCATTAACTTTAATAGTCCTTCAGGAAATGGGAACTGAAGTTGGTAAATTTAACATAACAAGGATAGTCCTTTCATATTCTTCTTAAATAATAATTAAAAAAATAATTCATTTTAAATGCAGCCAAACACTTTTGCAAAAATTAATTGTAAAGATAATTTACAAATAGTTTTTCAACTTGTTGCTATAACTAATAATCCGAATATATTACATGATAATCAAAGGTTTTAGATAAACGTCTAGTAAAAATAAATATAACAGGTTTATTTTCTTAGGAGGTTTTGATTGATTTGGTTTATTTGCGGACGCTCTTTAACATCTCAGGTCATCAGCGTACCATTCTATTTAGGGCGTGAAACGGCCGATAAATGTTGCTCAGAAGTCTCTTTTTTCAGGCTTGAGGTTCTTTTTCGTGCCACAAATGCACGACATGGGACCCAAGGTTTTAGTTCCCTTCCGAAGGATGCCATACTTAGGATTTTTACGCCCGAAAAATCCATTGGTCCTGGCCGGGATCGAACCCGCGATCTTGGGTTTAGGAGGCAAGTATGGTTACCACTACACCACCAGGACCAACTTCTTAGAAGGTGAAGTCCTTATAATTATTTAGAACTTTTACATCAAATCAAATAAATTCTAAAATATCTGTGAAACAATAAAAGGAAGCTCTAAGAATAAAATTAGAAAATAAACGAAGTTAATTATAATAAAATGGGTAACAAGAAACCGAAGGATTCAAGTTCTTAGTGATAAAGTCCTTGCAACGAGATAACCTTAGGTCTCCAGAATATAAAGACTCAGATGGGAGAGATCCGGTTGGACAGGACACAGTAGTTCAGGTGATAACAGTATCGGCACGGTAAGCTGATCTCGATTCAAGTCTCGGCCCTGACTTCCAATTTGTGCTATATGACTCTTAC